>JAJTUV010000181.1:0-620000 GCA_021653895.1 Mastomys natalensis
AACTTTACTAAAACTCAAAGCATACATTACACCTCACACAATAATAGTGGGGGATTTCAACACCCACTCTCAGCAATGGACAGATCATGGAAACAGAAACTAAACAGAGATACAGTGTAATTAACAGAAGTTATGAACCAAGTTGTTTTAACAGATATCTATGGAACATTTCATCCTAAAACAAAAGAATATACCTTTTTCTCAGCACCTCATGGTACCTTCTCCAAAATAGACCATATAATTGGTCACAAGACAGGCCTCAACAGATACAAAAAGATTGAAATAATCCCTTGCATCCTATCAGATCACCATGGACTAAGGCTGGTCTTCAATAATAACAAAAACAATGGAAAGCCCACATACACGTGGAAACTGAACAATGCTCTACTCAATGATGACATTGATCAAAGAAGAAAGAAAGAAAGAAATTAAAGACTTTTTAGAATTTAATGAAAATGAAGGCTTGTCATACCAAAATTTATAGGATACAATGAAAGCAGTGCTAAGGGGAAAACTCATAGCTCTAAGTGCCTACAAAAAGAAACTGGAAAGAGCATACACTAGCAACTTGATAATACACCTAAAAGCTCTAGAACAAAAAGAAGCAAATACACCCAAGATGAGTAGACTCCAGGAAATCATCAAACTCAGTGCTGAAATCAACCAAGTAGAAACAAAAAGAACTATAAAAGTCATCAACAAAACCAGAAGCTAGCTCTTTGGAAAATCAACAAGATAGATAAACCCTTTGCCAGACTAACCAGAGGACACAGAGACAGTATCCAAAGTAATAAAATTAGAACTGAAAAGGGAGACATAACAACAGAAACTGAGGAAATTCAAAAATCATCAGATCCTACTACAAAGCTTATACTCAACAAAACTGGAAAATCTGGATGAAATGGACAGTTTTCTAGACAGATACCAGGTACCAAAATTAAATCAGGAACAGATAACCCCTAAAGAAATAGCAGCAGTCATTAAAAGTCTCCCCACCAAAAAAAAAAGCCCAGGACCAGATGGTTTTAGTGCAGAATTCTATCAGACCTTCCAAGAAGAACTAATACCAATTCTTTTCAAACTATTCCACAAAATAGAAGCAGAAGGAATCTAATTCATTCTATGAAGCCACAATCACACTCATACCTAAACCTCACAAAGACCCAACAAAGAAAGAGAACTTCAGACCAATATCCCTCATGAATATTGATGCAAAAAATACTCAATAAAATCCTCACAAACCGAATCCAAGAACACATCAAAACAATCATCCATCGTGATCAAGTAGGCTTTATCCAGGAATGCAGGGATGGTTCAGTATTCAGAAATCCATCAATGTAATTAATCCACTATATAAAAAACTCAAAGAAAAAAAACACATGATCATCTCACTAGATGCTGAGAAAGCATTTGACAAAATTCAACATCCCTTCATGGTAAAAGTCTTGGAAAGATCAGGAATTCAAGGCCCATACCTAAACATACTAAAAGAAATAAGAGTGCCGGGTCGGTGGTGGCTCACGCCTTTCATCCCAGCACTTGGGAGGCAGAGGCAGGCGGATTTCTGAGTTCAAGGCCAGCCTGGTCTACAGAGTGAGTTCCAGGACAGCCGGGCTACACAGAGAAACCCTGTCTCGAAAAACCAAAAAAAAAAAAAAAAAAAAAGAACACACATGGTATTCACTCATCGATAATTGGATATTAGCCCAGAAGCTTGAAATACCCAAGATTCAACTCACAGACCACATGAAGCTCATGAAAAAGGAATATCAAGTGTGGGTGCTTTGGTCCTTCTTAGAAGGAGTAACAAAATACTCAAGGGAACAAATATAGAGACAAAGTGTGGGACAGAAACTGAAGGAGGGGCCGTCTACAGACCATTCCACCTGAGTATCCATCCCATATGCCATCAACAAAGGTAGATGCTGATGTGGATGTCAGGAAGTGCATGCTGACAGGAGCCTGATATAGCTGTCTCCTTAGAAGTCTGCCAGAGTCTGACATATTCAGAGGTGGATGCTCACAGCTAACCATTGAACTGATCAAGGGGTTCCCAATGGAGGAGTTAGAGAGAAGAAGCTGAAGGAGCTGAAAGGGTTTGTGGCCCCATAGGAGAGCAACAATACCAACCAACCAGAGCTCCCATGGTCTAAACCACTGGCCTGGGAGCACATAGGGAGGGACCCATGGCTCCAGCTGTATATGTAGGGGAGGATGGCCTTGTCAGGCACAGGTGCGAGAGGAGATCCTTGGTCCTATGAAAGCTGGATGCCGAGTGTGGGGGAATTTGAGGGTGGGGAGCTGGGGAGCGGGGTAAGTGGGGGCACATCCTCATAGAAGCAGAAGAAGGATGGATGGGATAGCGGGTTCCTGGGCAAGGTGGGGGAATGGAGTAAGGGGATAACATCTGAAATGTAAATAAAATATCCAATAAAAAGAAAGAGGAGGAGGAGGAAGACCAATGTGGGGTGCTTGGGTCCTTCTTAGAAGGAGTAACAAAATACTCATGGGAGCAAATACAAAGACAAAGTGTGGAGCAGAGGCCAAAGGAGGGGCTGTCCAGAGATTGCCCCATCTGGGGATCCATCCCATATGCAGTCACCAAGTGCAGACACTGTTGTGGATTCCAGGAAGTGCATGCTGACAGGAGCCTGATATAGCTGCTTCCTGAGAGGCTCTGCCAGAGCCTGACATATACAGAGGCGAATGCTTGCAGCCAGCCATTGATCACGGGGTCCCCAATGGAAGAGTTAGAGAGAGGACTGAAGGAGCTGAAAGTGTTTGTGGCCCCACGGGGAGACAATACCAACTAACCAGAGCTTCAAGGGTCTAAACAGTCAGCCTGGAAGACACATGGAGAAACTCATGGCTCCAGCTGTACATGTAACAGAGGATGGCCTTGTCCAGCATTGGTGGAGAGGAGGCCCTTAGTCCCATGAAGGCTGGATGCCCCAGTGTGGGGGAATGGAGGGCAGGGAGGCAGGAGTGGGTGGGTTGGTGGGGGCCACACCCTCATAAGAGAGCAAGGGTGTTTCCGGGGGTGGGGGTGGGGGGGAAATGGGGAAAGGGGATAATATCTGAAATGTAAATAAATAAAATATCCAATTTTTTTTTTTTTCAAGACAGGGTTTCTCTGTGTAGCCAGGGCTGTCCTGGAACTCACTCTGTAGACCAGGCTGGCCTCGAACTCAGAAATTCGCCTGCCTCTGCTCCCAACTGCTGGTATTAAAGGCGTGCACTACCACTGCCCGGCCAAAATATCCAATGTTTTTTAAAAAAAAAAAAAAAGAAGTGCAGGTACAAAGATAGACCATAGTCTGAAGAAATGGCCTTTCAGTGGTCAGCCCATTTTGAGACCAATCTCCTGGGCAGGCACTAATCTCTTACATTATTAGTGATGCTGTGTTGTGCTAGCAGACAGGAGCCTAGCATAGCAGCCTTCTGAGAGGTTCTACTCAGCAGCTGACTGAAGCAGACGCAGATATGCACAAACATTGGATGGAGGTTGAGGACCCCTGTAGAAGAGTTAGGGGAAGGATTGAAAACCCTCAAGGAAATGGCAACCCCACAGGAAGACTGACAGCTTCAACTAACCTGGACCCCTGGGAGCTCCTAGAGACTGAGCTGCCAACCAAAGAGCATGGTCCAAGCCTCCTCACTCCACCCCAGAACATATGTTGTAGAGGGGTGCCATGTCTGTGCTCAGTGGGAGAGACTATGCCTAATCCTCCAGAGACTTAATGCATCAGGGTGGGGGAATACAGGGGACTGCCCTCTCAGAAGAAAAGGGGAGGAGGGATTGGAGGAGGAACTCTATGAGGGGAATGTGGAAGGGGGCAACATTTGGGATGTAAATAAATAAATAAATAAATAAATAAATAAATAAATAAAGTGGCATGCCCTCCTTAAAAGACTTTTTTTTTTTTTTTTTTTAGCAGTCAGCTTTATTTATTGACACAATTTCAACCCTTCTCTACACACCAAGCCCCAATGTTCAAGGCAAAAGCCTAGAGCAGGTCTTTTGAACAGAACACAGAAGAATCTTCAAGGACAAGCATGGCTCCTATAAAATGCTTGCTACTGGAGCTGAAAGGATGCAGACCTTTTGTTTTCTAGGGCACTTTGAGTACT
The DNA here is from genome assembly GCA_021653895.1 of Mastomys natalensis. Taxonomy (NCBI): domain Eukaryota; kingdom Metazoa; phylum Chordata; class Mammalia; order Rodentia; family Muridae; genus Mastomys; species Mastomys natalensis. The sequence continues at coordinate 4,132 of JAJTUV010000181.1, forward strand.
GTTAAGAAAGGGGTGAGATGGTCCAACTGAAGACTGCTGAGTCCTCACATTACACATGCAAGGTTCCATCACCACTGGGAGTCCACCATTCTCTTTATTCCAAAGCTGATGAATTACAGATTTCAACTTCAAATATAACATCTGGGCAACCTGGGATATTCACAGCATCTTGCCAGGCCTCACGACAAAGGGACAGACAATCTGGGCCCAAACATATCTGCTCCGTGAAGCAAATGTGAGAAACAGGTAAACGGGTAAGCACAGCCCAACTTTTCTCTTTCTAAATAACAGGTACTTCTTCCTTTCCTATCCGGTCCCCAGTCCTTCCTTTCACACTACAAACTCGCCACTCCTTGTTAAATGTTCATTTCAGCCTTCAGTCTTCAAACTTCTGGAACTAATGTGCTGTTCTCTTAACTGCCTGCTGGGCCAGCATTCGGTTGCCAGCCAGAAATGTCACAGTGCCCAGGACAGCCAGGTACTTCAGGGTCTGGAACATGTTGAGTTGAGTCCAGTAGACATACATAAGCCCCAGCATTGCAGCATGTCCCAGGTGAAAGATAATTGTGCTAGGAGCAAAGGTGAAGTTGGAGATATTGGCTCCAATCCGGATCCACAGTGCAAAGAGCAGGAGCAAGGGAGAGAGGATGAGGGCTGTGAATGTATTGGACACACCATGGGGGCCTCTTCTCAGGCTCTCGGAATTGGTGCTGAATTTCCTGTTTTGGGGTAAAAAGGTTCTGGGACAGCACAGTGGAGGGGCTTCTTCTTCAGGGAACTTAAAAGACTTTAAACAAGTGATGGTTTCTTTTTGCTATTTGGATTTTATTTTTATTTATTTGTGCCCTGCTGGAGATTAAACTGAAGATCTCTTGTATGCTAGGCAAGTGCTGAGCCACCAAACTACAACCCTAACCCCAGTGATGTGTTGACACCTGAATCTTGGTCAACTTGACCTGACAGTATAGCACCATTGTGACAGGGCAAAGCAGTACAAAGGTTCCTCCATCTTGTATTCTTGTCAAGGCCATTTTATGTTGAAGTAATTGTTTAAATCGGCCTCTGTCTCAGGCCGACTATCTAAACTGCAGCGACTCTGCCTAGCCCTGCAGCCATGTTTCTCGGCAGGAGGCCCATGCATGCTGCAGCTAGAAATGGCCAGCTAGAAACACCAGCCCTGCCACCCACGAGATGTCAGCATGGGAGATGGCTCAATCTCCCACGCTGTTTCTGCAAGGCTGGGTATTACCCAGCCATCCCGCCATCCACGAGGGCACAGTAAAAACATGAGACTCTAAAGCTTAAAGATTAATCAAAGGCTTATATATTTGATAATGATCAATAACAAGATACCCATACAATCAGAAGTGTAGCCCAATACCAAACCTAGATATACCAACTACCTTTGACTGCTACAGACACTTGAATATCCGCCTCCATCTCTCCTCTCTCTTGTTCTCCACCACCTTAGCTCCTCCTACAATTTTAGGTTTAGCTAGAATTTGATCTTCTTGATGATAACCCCATGGAAAATTACCCAACTCTATTCTATGGACCCGAGGTCAAGATGCCCCAGCTAAGTTATCTTGGCTTCTGTTAAATTGCCTGCTTATCAAACCTCCTCCTCCAACTGACTGGTTATTTTAGCTTCTGCTTGCTGTGTAAAATCTGAGATACCAGATGTGGTTTTGCCTTTATAATTTTCTACTCTAGACACTCAATACTACACTTGGGTCCCTAATACCTGAGTGTGGTCCCAGCCAGCTAAAAGAAAGACTGAATAGGCTATAAGACAAAAACAAAAAGAAAAAATGGCAACAGCAGCACAAGTGTCATGCTACACTGGGGTGCTCGGAGCATACCCTGGCAGCAGCATGGGTTTACCTGGATGCCAGCCACCGTGAAGATGCAGTACAGAGACTTAACAACAGAGATGGGCCCGTTTCCCTGAACAGGAAGAGGTTCAGGTAATAAAGGGGCTACCTCATTACACCCATGAGAGAGCCCTCAGGTTTGCTGACCTCACTCTTTGCTCAAATCATACATACTTAAATCAGACCCCAGAAAATAAAAGTCTCCCCTACAGGGACTTTTACTAGGTTACTCCACCAGATATAAATAGATTTCTCACATGCTGAAGAAACAACTGAAAGGCATTTTCATATTTTCCAGCTTTATTGTGCAGGAGTTGGAGACACTGCTATTGAGGGTGCTCAGGGGGATTCTAGAGCTTTCAGTGAAGACCACAAGTCAACATGAGAAAAGAAAGAGACGGAGGGAAAGTGAGCCCACAGCCAGGAAACCAGGATGCAGCTAGAGCGAACACAAGGCCGTCAAGAGCCAGAACTGCTTCCTCCTGGGAAGCTTCAATGCACTTTGAGGCTTTTTTTCAACTTTTTAAATTGATTTTTTGTGAGTTTCACATCATTAACACCAGTCCCACTCATCTCGCATCCCCTTGTATCTACCCTCTGCCCTTGCAACCTCTCCCCTAAAAGGAAAAATTTTAAAAACAGACAAACAAAACAAAAGGAAAAAAGCAAAGCATAGAAAACACTTCATTGTGGAAGCTGTAGAGTGTCACAGTGTGTCCCACAGTATACCCCTCATCCACACATCCTCACTCACAAATGGTCTGGGTCAACGCCTCTGGCTTCTGACACACCACCAAATTTGATCCTCTCCAAGACTTCTCAGATTATCCTGTTGCCCTGAGTCTTGGAAGATCCTGCAGCTTTGGACCAGCAGGACCGGCCCTTTAATGCACTCCAACCGTTTAGAGATGGTGTAAATTTTGTGGGCAGACTCAAAGTCCTGGATCTGGGCCTGGGTGGTAGCTGAGCTGGTCAGCCTACTGGCTCTTCCAACTCAACATCACCAGGGCAAGCTCTCCTCTACTGCCCTAGCTAGCCCACCCAATTCTGCTGTCAGCAAGAGGTAGAATCATCTCTCCATCTCTTATGTCCTTGGGTCCAGCTCACTCACACAGCTCCACTGTGCTGTCCAGGGGAGGTGCAGGGCCCACTCACTCAAGTACTGCAGCCAGCAAGGGTCAGAGCCAGTTCTCCCACTCTCATGACTTTGGAAGCAGCTCTCTTGACTGCTGCAGGTGGTGAGGGGCAAAGGGTGGGGATTACATCACTCTAAACTAGTGCCACATCCGGGCAGACAATTGCCAGGGTCAATTTTCCCATGCTCACACCATCAGGACCTGGTGTCTACTGTGCTGCCTGGGTGAGGTGCAGGGCTTGCTCTCCCAAGTGCTGCAGTTGGTGGGAGGTTGGGTCAACTCTCCAGAGTCCTGCAGCCAGTGAGGGTTGGGGTCAGTTCTGCACAGCCCTTGGTCCCAGGCAGCTGCCCAGACCGGGACATCTGCATGGTCTCTAGTGGTAATATGAGCCACAGACATTGATACTGACCCCTGCTCCTGCATAGCCATAGACCCAGACATGGTCCTCAGTGGTAACAAGGGTTGAGACTTCATCATGGCCTCAGGTGGCCAAGCTAGCTACTCACAAAAGGCTATTCCTATCCACCCTCGTGTCTCCAGTTCCATCTCTGTTCATAATTCTCAAACTGTTCTGCTTCTCTTTCTCTCCCATCTGTCTACCACATAAGTGCATGTTATAATGGCTCCTGCTGTGGGTGGGCCATGTGACTGGTGGGTTCTCTGGGGGATCTCTGCCCACACCACATGCTGTGATAGCAAACAGGCCTCTGTGTGTCTACAGCCTGCCATGTGGTAGCAGGTGGGTCTTGGGGCATCTTTCTCTGTCTCTGCCATGTGTCATGGGCAGTGGGCAGGTCTTGCAACTCTGTGGCTTTTAGCTGAGCTGCACTCAGTCCGTCATTGTTCTAACATCATATTGAGAGGAGCCCAGAAGAGAAGCAGGTATGACATGAACTGGGAGGACATAACTCACTCCATTTTAAAATAGGCAGCCATGTTAGGCCTTAACCTTCAGTTTTCCAAGGAAGCAGGCAAGGTTTCTTGGGGAAAAAAAAACAACAACAACAAAAAAAAAAAAAAAAAAAAAACAGTGGGCAATTAAAAGAGAAAGAGCCAACTCAAGGCCTGAGACAATTCCTGGAATTTCTCTAAGGCCTGACCCCCTCCCCCCAAAAAAATGGTAAAGCAAATATAGCAATCAATTAAATACAGACTAATGTAACTGCTGCTTACCTAGCCAATCATATTAAAAATGACCTAACCATCCCTAAAGTTCCCCTCACTGTTCTTAAAAGGAGCCTGCAAGCTCATCTAGCCTTCGCCATTTTGTATGAATGGCTGACCCTGCAAACTGGTTGTTTCTGCAGAATAAACACTCTTTGCTTTTGCACACTATTTGAGTCTGAGATCTTCCTCCAGTGATTCTCAGACCCTTACAAACAATCCTGTGAACTATTGGAATGTCGCCTAACTCTGAACCATCCAGAATTTCCTGAGATCAAAACCAACGTTTTTAATATTTTTCCCACTATGTAGGCCCCCAAATCCACCAGGATCCAGGGGCTGACTCTACTATGGCAACAGGAGAGATAAGAGAGCTCATACCAAGAAGTTCTACTTTCTACTACTATGGTACAGTAGGACACTAGAAGACATTAGTGTTCATAAGAACCTCATGGGGGTCTATTCTTATCACATGATAGATCCTAACACGCATGAGCAGTCTACATGAAACAGGGAAGCAGACACAAGAAAACAGGTTCCCAGAGAGAGTGTGGTAATAGAGAGGATATATAGAGGTATATATTCCCAGAGGGGTTCATCTGTAGAGAAGATCAGACACAGTAGCCATTAGTAGATAGGCAATGGATGGAGATGGACATGGTAGTGTGATCATGGGCTGCTTTGGTGAAAAAAGGGGCCTGAGATTGGACTGGACTTAGAGGATGTCATCCTGGATAAAGGTGGTCACTGTTATCCTGAGGGTATGGTCACATACATTTTTGGTCTTACCATTATTATATAACAATTTCTTCTGAGATTGAAACATTCTGTCCTGCAGGGAAGTTCCTTAAGCAGGAAGGTAAACAACTCAAAACAGCTTCAGGAAGTCCCTGAAACTGACCAGATTCACTAGGCCCATCCCTGCCAGAATGAGCAATAATAGCTGAGAGTCCCTCTCAGAGGAGTGAAGCTGATCTGCAAAGAAAACTCTCAGACCAAACCTGCCTGGAAAAAAAAAAAAAAAACAGAAACCAGGTAGTTGCCTGGAAGAGGTTTAGGTCAACTGAGGCACGTGGAAAGACACTCTCTAACCTGTTGAGCTGCCTACAGGCTGTGCAGTGTGCTCCAGGTTCCCAGCTTTGTGAGTTGCACCCATGCTGAGGTGAACTTTAGTGAAGCAGCTGTCCTTGAGTCATTTCTGCTTCTGTAGTAACCCCTTACCCATAGTCATGTAAGTAGCTACAGTAAAACTCATTGGTTCACCAAGTTGGACTTTGGTGGCTTCTGTACTTTGTTTTAGCATGAGATCCCTATCTGAGGTGAGTAGGTGCGTATGTCTCCCCAGTAAGTTTTGTCACACAACAACCCTCAAGTTTCCAGAGTATGATGAGATCAATACAGGACAGATATGAGAGCTGTAGTGCCATGTGCACTGACCTCTCACAGAGGGAAGACAGGCATGCCTTCAGGTGACAATAGAGTCAAGGCTATGCTTCACTAGACGGCTAGCTCCCTCTCAACAGAACTGTGGGAATGGTGGGTACAAATCCTGTCAAGCACCCAGAACAACGGACAATGGCCAAAGGTCAGGGGGGAAAATGGAGCCCAAACTAGAATGAGAGCCATGGCAGAATCTGGTAACAGTCTCTGGAAAGACTAACAATTGAACTGTGACTTCAAAGTTTAATAACATTTGCTTAATAAAAGAGGGCTAGTCCTTAGTCTCCCAGGAATAGAACAGTCTTGTGACCCTAAGGTCAACAAAGACAACAGGTGTCAGGACAGGAACTACTACAGTCTTCCTTCCCAGCGTCAGCATTGAGCTGCAAGACTCCAACCTGTTTAGGAGAAGAAACAATCATTGTAATATTCAAGCATTTCACAGGCATTGTCCACTCTGGATTTTCCACTGAAGATCAAAGCCACAAAGGGATGGACCATGGGGATTAGGTGATGAAGCAATGACTCAGGTGACAACTTGCTACTCACATCATCCACCTCTCCTCCCTTACTGTCTATCCAGAGTCCCTCCTACAGCCACTATCAGCAAGGTTACAAAGGGGCATAGTGTGCAGCTCATAAAGGAGCCAAAGGAACAGCAAGGGCTACTCTGACCTTGTGCCCATTCAGTTGAGAACGCTAAGGATCAGTCTTGAAAGGGTGGAGACATGGACCAGTGTCCAGGACCAGTATAGGATCAGGGGTCAGAGACACTGAGAAGTAACTGTTCAGTCCTTTAAATGCAAGCACAGCCACCATCAGGAAGCAATGAAGCAGGAGTGTGATGGATCTCTGGGCACAAAGGGACACACCTATCAAGCTCAGAAGTGCCCATTCTACTCCTCCTCCTTCTCTGTGGGCTGATCCTCAGGCTCTTCAACGTCATCATAATCCTCTTCTGGCATAAGTAGCCCGGATACTGTGTTCTCCTCTTTCTTCGGCACAGGGACAACTTCAATGTCCTCATAGATACCATCTGACTGTAGATGCCCCAACATGCCAGCACCTGTGGATACCGTCCCAGAATCTTCCAGAAAAAGTATTCCTCTAGTTTCAGCCTACCCATTGGTACTTGTAGCAGTGTGATGTAACTGCTCACTGAGATCCACCCTTACTCAAAAGTCTGGCATCCCACCGCATGACAGCACAAGAGATGGAGGGAGACATGGAAAAGTCCTGGGTGTGCAGAATATCATGTCTAGACAACTCAATAGCATAGAGAAAAAGATCCCAGCATCCTCCAGACCACACCTTAGGGTTCCCCAGAATCTAACTCAGCAGAGAGACCTGCCAGAATGCAGAGCAGTGCCAAGAATAAGATATGCCTACTGGGGTAAGGATCGCACACAGCATCCCCAATCTCCTGTCACACTTCCCCTAAAGACCATACCAGCACATACCATACCCATGCTAGCATCTCTGATGTGGCACCACTGAGCAATCATAACCAGGAAGACAATGGCCAGAAGGGAGCCAAGCACCAAGCAGGCAATCTCCGACAGGTTCCAGACCTCAGCAACCGGTGGAGGGGTCAGGGAAGGAGCTGTGGGGCATAGAGACTGCTGTACTTTCGCTGTATAGAATATTGTGACCCAAGGCTTAAATGATCTCAGCCTTGCAGAAAGGGGTTGGGACGCCCAGGACACCAGCTGGATTTTCAGAATACCTGAGAGCAGGTTGCTGCTCATGGGAAATGGTCTAAAGGTTTATAGGGCAAACTACCCAAAAAGGAGATCCCAGATGCTCCATCCCAGATTAGAGGAAGTAAAAAAGCCCATGTAGGTGGCTGTGTAGATGCCATTGGGAAATATAATAGGAATGTTCAAGAGTGAGGAGCCAGGCGGGGGATGGGAGAAGGATGAAAGACGCAGATGTGAGCACAGGGCAGGGCTTGGGGTCCTCACTGCCTTACCCTCTACTTTGCACTGGGCAAAAACTGTCCAAGGCAACACAGCATACTAAAGCCACCCAACATAGTCCCCAAATTGAAGGCCCTAAAAAGTGAGGACTGGTGACCTCTACTCCCCCTCCATTTCCCACACAGCAGGTGCAGGGAAGGAAGAAGAAGTTTCCATCACAAAATATGAGACAGCCTAGATCTGATCTGGTGGTTTGACCGTAATAGCATGGGTTTCTGAAGCAGGCCAGTAAGGATTGAGCTCCACTGCCAGCCCTCTGGTTGATGGAGGCGGGGAGGCTGGATTGAGAAAGAGACACTTACATGATTCATTGGTCGTGGAGATACCTGCAAGAGAAATATGAGATGGGGAAGCCTCAGCAGAACAGATGTGCCTGCACCTAACAGGTAGCCTCTACCGAATACCAGCTTAGCATGGATCCCATAGGGTTATAAGGAGCTCCCAGTGGAGCCCTACATCTCAGGGCGCTACTTATGAGTCTGAACATAAAAGACAGCTAAAGAAATCAATGTAGCAACCCTGTCCCTGCTTCTACCTGCTGCCAACTCACCTGCACAACGAACACCTGCATCTTCCTTGTGTGTGCAGTCTCCGTGTCCCCAGAGCTCAGCCTGGCAGGCCTCCAGGGTCACCTCACTACCGAGGCACTCCACCTCATCCAGCCACACAGGCCCCATACCAGGGCCAAAGGTGGCCCCTCCCAAAGCAGCCAAGGCCTGGCCGCAGCCCAGCTGCCGGCACACAACCTCAGCATCCACCAGGTCCCAGGAGTCATCACACACTGTGCCCCACGAGCCTGCATGCCAGAGCTCCACACGCCCGGAGCAGCCATCCTCACCCCCAAGCACACGCAGTCCTCGGTCCTCTGGAAAGGAAGCAGAGGTCACTGTGTTGCCCCCTCTGAATGAGCAGGTGGGCAGGAGGCTTGTAGATGCATACCTAGCAGCCAAGTGGAGAAGAGCAGTTAGGGGTCTGTGCAGGGTCCTGGGTGGGTGTCTGTGGCAGTTCTAGAAAACAAACACAGCCGTTGGTGTAAAATGCCCTGTGATGCTTGAGATGCACTCAGCCTCCAGCCATGAAGTTCAATGGCAAGTGCTTTCGGTGGCTTGTTGGGACATAGAAGCTTTTATTGGGGCCCACCCTTGGGCTATCAGCACCCACCTTCACAGTTAATCCAGACCTCCTCCTCCTGGGTGCAGGAGTGTGGGTTCCATGGGGAAGAAGGGCATTGCCACAGGGTGGCATTGTGTAGCTTTCGGCATTGATATTATCCACCCAGGAGATTCCCAAGCCAGCCCCAAGAGAAGGCCTATTCTCCAGCCAGCCCTGATCCCCACATCCCAGCTGTCTGCAGATGATGTTCAAGGAGATGTCTCTGAGTGCATTGCTGCACACAGCACCCCAGGACCCATTGTAGAGCACATCCAGCCATCCAACACAGCCACTGGTGCCACCTCGAAGCCTCAGAGCCACAATTCTGTAGAAAAGGCACAGGGAGACCCTCCTTCAGGCTCCTCTGACAGTCTCAGAAGGAACAGGCCAACCCAAGAATGTCACAGACACACAATGGCATTTGACTCAGTTATGCCTGGCATCACTTGCACATGGGTTCTTCTAGTTTCCAGCAACTATGGAAAGCAGAACAGAGGTCCCTTGGAAGTCTAAAAGTAGGACCATACAACCCAGCAGCCCCACTCCTGGGTTCTCTTCCAGTTTGAATATTAAATGCCACCAATGAGATTATTGAGGGCTTTGTTCCCAGGTGGTGGCAATATTAAGGGAGATTCTAGAGACTTGAAGTGGTGGGTCCAGAATAGATGAAGCAGATAACGTGGGTGGGCCGTTGTTCGTGTCTGCCTGCTTTCTGGCCACTGTGAGTTCTTTGCTTTCTTCTACCTAAACATTACCCCAAAACCAACCATTTACTGAAAGCTCTGAAACCATGAACCTACGTTGCTCTGTCCTCCTTTTAAAATAGTCTAAGTATTTTGTCACAGTGGTAACCAGAACATAGAAATGACAGATGTGTTCAGTGACAGATGAACACAGATGTTTTGTGTAGATTCAGATGTGGATTAAAAATATAGATATGCACAACAGAAACTTAGAAAAGAGTATTTTCAGCCTTCTAAAAAGATAGCAAGGAGTTGGAGAGATGGCTCAGAAGTTAAGAATGTCACTGCTCTCATAAAGAACCAAGGTTCAGTTCCCAGGACTCACATGGTGGCTCTCAACTGCCCATAACTCTAGTTCTGGCCTCCCAGGCCTCAGGTATATATACATGGTGCACCTACATGCATGAAGACATCCACATATATACATATAATGGAAATTTAAAAAGGAAATCCTGCAATTCATAATGTCATAAATGAAATGAAAGAAATGATGCTAACTGAAATAAGCTAGGCACAAATATATTGCACAATCGCCCTTGCACGTGTGTTTTTTAAGTCAAGTATGTAGAAATAAAATAAAATAATGATCAGGGGATGGAGATGCATGCCTTTCGTTCAATTTTATAGATCAGATCATTGAAAAACAAGTTTCTCTTGCAATATGTATCAGTTGAATGCTCTATCCTAGGCTTGGTTCTTGTTTTTTTAATGTAGTCTGCGTTGATGCCTGTACATGTCTTGGCAGCTGCAAATACTGGCATGCAACAGCAGATTCCCTCAGCTTCTTTCTCTAACTTGGGAAAGTTAACACTGGTCATTTAGTAAATTTAAGGTTGTTTTTAATAAATAAATATGTGCACACACCTACTGTCTCTTTAATATCTTATGATTGTTTGCCTATTTCTTTTTCCTTCTCTTATTCATCCCTGTGCTTTTGTAGTGGGAGTTAACAGGCTAATACTGGTAAGCAGATACACATTTGCACAGAGACGGAGATCCCACTTCTGAAGAGCAGGAAAGCCTGCTAAAGCAGCCAAGAATACCTGCTGCTTCTCCTAAGAACAATAACAAAATACTAAATTCAAGAATGATGGCCCCAGACATGATTTGATCAACATAATGGCCTCAAGGGTTTCTGCAAACAACTGTTTTCTCCAGAACACACTAAGACAAAATCAAAATTAAGAATTGGGGATATCAGCTGGGTAAGGAGGCACATGACCTTAATTCCAACACTCAGGAGGCAGAGTCAGTGCAAGAGGATTCTTGTGAGTTCAATCCCAGCCTGGTCTACATAGAGTTCCAACACTGCCAGGATGACAAAGAAAGATCCAGTCTTTAAAATAAAATTGAGAGTTGTCTCAGCTGTTTTTATTCCCTAGCTATCGTAGACAGAGTGGCTATGAGCACTGACAAATGAGTATCTCTGTAGCAGAATACTGGCTCCTTTGGTATACACCCAAGGAATTTCAGTATTGCTAACTACATGGTAGATATATGTTTAGCCTTCTGAGAATTCTTCACACTGATTAGATGTCCTTCAGCTGATGTGTGGATACTGAAAACTCGTTGCCTATGCACAGTGGATTCTATCAGATGTAAAGGAAAATGAAATCATGAAATATACAGGCCAATGACCGGAACTGGAAATGCTTTGCTGAGTGAATCTCAAACTCAGAAAGGCAAAGGTCACATATTCTTTCTTTATGGATCACAACTCCAAATCTTTAGACTAGAATATATAACCTGAAGTAACCGAAAGCCAAGAAAGTAGAAAGGAATTGTGGAGGCAGAGAGAACTCTTGTAGAAAAAGGACACAGGTTTGTAAAGTGGGGTAGAGGGATAGGGAGCTTAATTAAGGAGAGGTTAATACATAGAGAGAGGGAGGAAGGAGAGACACATAACACTAAGGATGTTTGAAAAGCCATAGGGAAATATTTCATAAGCTCACTTAAAAGAGAGAGAGAGTGTGTGTGTATGTGTGTGTTTTTACATGGAGTAGGAATGCAGGAAGAGTTCTCTCTTGAGCTGGAAAGGTAACCATGCATTTGATACTCAGCTGCTAGTCCAGAGACAGCACCCACCTGAGCAGAACACTCCTGCATCCTCCTTATGTCTGCAGTCATGTTGGCCCCAGCTTCCTGACTGGCACTTCCACAACGAAGACTCATTTCCCAAGCAGTGCAGTTCATCCATCCAGATGTGCCCAGTTCCTGCCCCAAAGTGAGCATTCCCAGGAGCACGGAGGGCGTGGCCACAGTCCAGCTGCCTACAGACCACTTGTGCATCCTGAAGGTCCCACGAGTCATCACACACAGTGCCCCATGAACCCTGATAGAATACCTCCACACGCCCAGCACATCGACCTGGGCCCGCAGCCAGCCTCATGCGCAGGCTCCCTGCAGAAAGATCTGGTCAGACATAACTGGATATCAAGAGGGAGGCTGTGGGAGTGGAAGCTACACACTCACCGGAGCACACCACTCCTGCATCACGCAAGGTCCCAGCAGGCACCAGCAGGGACGTAGAAACATTGCACTGCATCAGGTGAGTCTCAGAACCCAGGCAGCGCACCTGGCTCAGTCCCACAGGGGCTCTCCTGAAACCAGGAGCTGGAGCATCATAGGCTCGCTGTGCCTCTCCACATCCTAGCTGGCGGCACACCACGCTGGCACCATGCAGGGCCCAGGCATCATCCAATACGCGGCCCCAAGAACCATCCAGGGAAATCTCTACACGGCCATCACAGTAGCTCTGTCCATCTCTCAGCCGCAGGATATCTTGGAGTCCTGGCAGGAACAGGCTCAAGAGGAAGAAGACTACCACACCGGACAACCTCACCCACTCTCAGCCACTGACCACCACCCCTACTGACCTTCCTCTCCACAATCCTACTATTCCCTGCACTCACCTGAACAGATGGTGGAAGCTGTATTTCCCAGGATACAACCGTGGGCCCCCAGGGTGCTTGCTGGACAGTGAAGCAAATGAGGCTCTGTCCCCACACAATGAAATACATCTGTCCAGATAGGGGCATCCCCATCACCAAAATGTCCTCCTGGAGGTATGGATACTGCATTGCCACAATTGAGTTGGTGACAGAGAACCATGGCATTTGCTAGGTCCCAGTTGGCAGCACAGAGGGGTGCCCAGGCCCCTTGCACTTGGAGTTCCACGCGACCTTCACAGTCACTGGTGCCGTTGACCAGCCGGAACTCTGCAGAAGAGGCCATGTCAAAACTGCCCTATCCCAGAGGCCCAGTTCATAACCCTACTTTTGTGGGTTTGATTCTTCTGTACATAATGTGATAAAGCCCTTCTCCCTGCAGGTCCTCACCCACCCGTTTATCAATAGCCTGCTTCTGCCCAACTGCAGAGGAGCCAAAGCAGGCTACAAACCCCTGTGCAATCAGTATCCTTTCCTTAGCTTCTCTCCTACCTGAACCAACATAATCAAGTTTATCAGGAGTATGGTCATTCTCCTGGCCAGAAACACCTGTATGGGCACTGCTCAAACCATCTAACGTGGGCTATAGAGGGAGGTATGTGGAAGAGGCAAGGACTTTGCCTGCAGAAGCTGCATTGGTACTCACCTGAGCAGGAAAGTGCAACATCCTGGTCGTGGCCACAGTGGTGACCAGGCTCCCGAGGGCAGTGGAACAGCAGCGACTCATTCCCCATACAGTGGAAGGCTTCTAGCCACACAGGCCCTGAGCCCTGGCCAAACTGAGCACCCCCAAGTGTGGACACAGCCATACCACACCCTAACTCCCGACACACCACATGGGCTGTAGGCAAGTCCAGATCAGCATGGCAGATGGTACCCCAGGTCAGTCCTCGAAGAACCTCCAGGCGTCCAGCACAGGAATGCTCTCCACCCACTAGCCGGGCCTCCACATGTCCTGTGAGGGCAGATATCCTCTTAGACAGGAGGCCAGTGCTCTTGGGTCAGTAGCCCTGAGCTGTCTGTCTTCTTATACTACAAGAGCCTGCAGGCAGGGAAATTCCTCTGCTCAAGCAGTGTTTTGGCACCAGCAGAAACTGGCAACCAGAGGTCAGGGGTCAGAGGTCAGGGTTCAGAAGTCAGGGGTCAGACTCACCTATCCTGCCACTCACACTTGTCCCAACCTCTACCAGTCCGAGACAGTGGCACCCACATCCTCAGAAGCAGTATCAAGCCCCCACTGGCCATATGAGTACCCTTTTGTGGCCACCATGATGGGTGGCTTGTCCACTTCTTACTTAGAACACAGTCAAGGAGCTATGACAGCCAGTGTCACGCATGTGTACTTTAGGACTAGGAAGACTGGTGGCAACCCTCACCAACATGGATTGGCCATGAAGCAATCACAGATGAAACACCTTAGACCCATACTGTCAGGACTCCCTTCCCAACGGTCTTCACTAGGGTACCACACTGGCCCAACCCCACCCTGTTGAAGTGATACATCAGACCTGGTCATACTGCCATTTACCAGCTCACGGGTGGTGCCAGAGCTTTCAATGCAGAGTTCAAAACTACAATCTTCCTTCAGCTTCTCAACCTAATATGCTCTAAGCAGCAAGCTGCAAGAGAACCATCCATGAGAGTCAAGGGCCATCATCTGGGTGCCCCTAGCATCATAGGATGGCAGTCTTACCTGAGCAGACAACTTCTGCATCCAGCAGCAGGTTGCAGCCACCACGTATCTTGTTGTTGAGTCTGCAGTTGCGGATGGTGGGCTCGGTGCCCTTGCAGGTCATGTACTTACTGACACCCACATCTTGACGGGGGGCCTGGAGGGCATGGCCACACTCCAGCTCACGGCAGAACACTGTGGCCTCCTCCACATGCAGGCCACAGAGGCGGTCCACCCCATTCACATTCCTGATCTCAGGGAGTCCTGCACAAGGACTGTGGCCCTTCACCAGCCGGATCTCCCGGAAGGTGCCATCTAGGGAGCACAAGCTCAAGTTACAGAAGGTAAAGACCTATCAGTCACACGCACATGGAATCTGCACTTGCCTGAACCATAGATCTGTTTGTGTGGCAATACTCATCTTTCCCAGTCACATACTATAGGCCCAGAGGCCTACAAGGGATGACAACTGGAACCAGTCTACCCTTCTCCAAGAAGTCAGGCCTGGCCCTGACTTGGCCATCTTCAGGGAACAAGGACCTGGTACCCATCAGGCTTCATTCAGGCCAGTGGCTGTGGTCACCCTCTTAGAAGTCTAAATCGAATATTGAAGTTTTGTTTTTATTTCTTTAATTGTATGTGCTTGTGTATAGGCATGATTGTGGATAGAGCTGGATTTACAGGCAGTTGTCAGTTACTCTATGCGGATGCTGGGATTCAAATTCACATCCTATGCAAGAACAGTACTTGGCTTGCTCTTAACTGCTAAACCATATCTCCATCCCCTAATGGCATTTTGTTTTGTTTTGTTTTGTTTTTGTTTTTGTTTTTTCTCTGTGTAGCCCTGGCTGTCCTGGAACTCAGTCTGTAGACCAGGTTGACCTCAAAATCAGAGATCCACCTGCCTCTGCCTTCCAAGTGTTGGGATTCTAAAGGCATGTGCCATCACCATCCAGCTAAAATATTTTTCAATAAGGCCTACAACACAGGTGGTAAGCCCCAAGATCACATGGGACCTACTCCAGCCACAGGACACCTGGGAAGTCCAAATGAACTCACAGAGATAGCTGCTGGCCTGAAAGTCAGCTTCCAAGGGAAAGCATTTGCGTCTCAGTCATTTAATTGGAAACTTTAGTATATGCTTACTGGGCTCCTGGGCCCATCTGCAAGATCAATGGGAACCACCCATGGCGTCATTCTGTTCTCTTGTTCTCTTTGCCTCTCTCTGGAAGCATATGATCCATCAAGCAGATTTATTCAAGCCAGAACAAACCTAGAACAGTGCTTATCGTCTAAGAATTTGTTGAAAGAGTTAGAAGAATCCAGAGAGGAGAGATGGTAACATCCAACTGAGTGTTCCCATCTGGAACCTCTACTTCCTCATTCCCTGCCTCTCACCAGCTCCTCCAGCCACCAGCTCTACTTACTTGCACAGAGAGCCACCACCACCCACTCATGGGGGCAAGCACGCTGACTCCATGCCCCAAGGCTACACTCCCAAAGAGAAGACTCATTGCCCCAACAGGATACATTGTGCAGCCAGGGCTGGACCATCTCTCCAGGCAGGGGTACATATTTAGGAGCACCCACGGCAGGGCCACAACCCAGCTGTCTACACACCACAGAGGCCTCTGCCAGTGTCCACTCCAGGTTGCACAGATGGCCCCATTTCCCTTGGTGTCGAACCAGCACCACTCCATCACACATGCTCTGTCTGTGTGCCAGCCTCAGATTGCCTTTGTCACCTTCAGAAGATGTGCCTGGTGAGAAGAACAGAGTCAACCATGGTCTGGGAGACAGAAGCCACAAACCGTGTTCATCCTGGCTCCTTCTAAAGCCTTGCTTTAAGTCCTCAACTGGAAAGGTGACAGGCAGGAGTCACATGGAGACCAGACCCCTGTTTCACACCTCCCCACATACTTCTTACTGCTCCAGCCCTGAATCTCAAATGTTGCAATGAGGCCCAGAAAGAAAAGAAAATACCTTTGTCCTGCTGGAATGACTCCTACCCAACATTGCTCCCAAAAATCATAGGCCCACTTCCACTGCAGGCCCTGTCCTCCAAGCTCCCCACAAGTCTTCCTTATTCAGCCAAGCCCACCCATATGGTCATTCACTGTATTGTGTTCAGTGTCCACTCGGCTAATCTCTGCACACCACCACTTCCATTATTGACTCTTGCCTCCACTGTGCAGCCTTTGACTGCCTGGTTCAGCCAGCACACCACTATCTATTGGTGCTCCTGTCCCAGCATTGCTTCCAGGCCTCTGCATAGCTCCACCCTTGTCATCCACCCTAACCCCTTCTAGTGCAGAACAGGCACTTCCCCAGGAGTGCGGAGATATGGCCCCAGCCTGTGAAAAGGAAACACCTCCAGAGCCACTGGTAAAGGGTCTTATATGATAGTGGGAGAAGAAAGATGGGACCTCTTACATTTCTCTCCCACCTGAGGGAAGCTTAGGCCTCCCCCTGGGTTGTCCATCACTATAGCCACCCCATCCCCCTTGCCCTGCTTCTCCTTGGAAGTAGGCCTTTCCTCTTGCATAAAGGCAAGTCATTAGGACCTGCAACCCCATGCACAGCTGTCTTCTTCAAGTCCCAGCCTGTCTCACTCTCTGCTGCTGTTCCCATTACTACTGGGTGACTTCAGTTCAGCACCATGGTCACCTCCTTTCTTGGCCCCTGGACAACCAGGGAGTGAACGGTTTTCTCAGTCAGCTTCAAGGGCCCACAGTCTGCTTTCCTCCCCTACCACAAGCCCTGTCATGTCCTTACGTGTTTCTCTCCCTCTCTCTCTCTCTCTCTCTCTCTCACACCACACACACACACACACACACACACACACACACCCTGAACTTACAGCTACCTCCCATGCCTTCCCTTCAGTCAGCCCCTCTGTATTCTCTACCCTAGACTGGCATCTCTTTAAGACTCAGTGTTGCTCAATTACCAGACTCTCTCACTACCCTGTGGCCCCAACACAGCTTGAGAGACATTGGACAAAGAAGCCTCTGCAGGACCTACAGACCCATGGCATTTGATGTTCATCTGGGTCACAGGGACTGGAAACTGTGTTGCATTCCCCATGACCAGGCTTAGGCGTAGCCCTGCATCTGGGCTCTGAACTCATGCTTGGGCTGGACCTGCACTTTTGGTATTAGAGAAAGACCCACAAGGGTCAAGACCTTTGCATCTCACAGCTCTCTGGCCCTGGGAAGTCCAACCTTCCTCAAGCTGAGTAAGACAGTTGGTTATAGCTAGAACGTCTCATGCCACAGGGTCTGGACACCCGAGGTCTAGTGCTTCCTCGATGTTATGTGTATAAATAAGCAAAACAAAAGAACTTACCAGTGAGAGCTGCCCCAAGAGCAAGAAGAGCCACCAAACTCAGAGTCCAGAGTGCTATCCTCATGGCTGCACAAAGTCCAGAGCTTCAGCTGTAGTGATAAAGGAGATCTTGTCCCAGAGCCAACTTTAGAGATGTAAGAGAACCATTAACCCATGTCCGATGGGTATAGCAAGAGCCTCTCCACAGCACATCAACAGCTCTATGTCTCCATCTGTAGCAGAGCAGCCAATGACCTTGCTGGTCCCGAGCACCACCAGACATGAGCAAGGGGCTGGGGTGGTTTCCCCCATACTGATAACCACTAAAGAAGAGCCTCATCCAGACCCTATCACCAGACAGGTGGCCCGTCTGACTCCAGCAGAGTGGAGTTAAGGCCTATGTCTGTGTACCCCACCCAGAACCTACCACCAGCACAAACAGTGTACCCAAGAGAAGCATTTCCTGCTGCACAGGTGGCATCCTTGGGGATTTGTAGCGTTCTGACTGGAACAGGAGAATGAGACAGACCAGATAACTGTGTAAGAG
Organism: Mastomys natalensis; assembly: GCA_021653895.1. Lineage (NCBI taxonomy): Eukaryota > Metazoa > Chordata > Mammalia > Rodentia > Muridae > Mastomys > Mastomys natalensis. The sequence goes on from JAJTUV010000181.1 coordinate 22,114, forward strand.
CTCTGGAAAGAACGCTATCATTGGTATATAGAGTCCACAGAAAGGGCAGCACAGCACACCAAGCCTGACAGGGGCTCACATACTCAGAAGATGTAAGAGATCCGAGAGTCTTATAACACAAACCAAAATGTCTGAGATCTGCAGAGAAGTGCCCAACCTATGAAAAACCAGGAAACTCACAACGCAGTGATAAATGTCAGGACCATCTACAAGGACCTGAAAACAGATGCCTTGAAAAATGCTTCTGCAGTTGCTAATTCTCTCAAACCAAATGGAAACAAAAAGAAAATCTCAGTGAAAAAAATTATAACCATAGGACCAAAGTGAAGATGTGGTGAAATCTGGACTCTTATCTATTTGGTGTGGAACATAGGGCAAAGTTGTAGAAAATACCAATCATCCATACATTTTTGATTCCTTTATCCGAAATGTCCAGAGTGGGCAAATTCACCAGCACAACAAGCAGACTATTGAATGGCAGTGGGCCACAGGAGGTTGGGATGAAAAATGACGACCAAAAACACAAGGTTTCCTTCTGAAGTGCTAACAGGATATTAAAATGAGCTGCTGCAGATAGTTGTTGGGTCTACCACACTGTGCACTTGGAAGAGTGCACACATACAATATATGAGAGTTGTAGCACAGTAAAGCTATTACTTAAAACAACAAATAGATGTTATAGACGTAAAAGTAAAGTGGCCAAAGACAGAGTGGAAGAATTCAGAGACAGATCAGCAGGATGGCCTCGGGGAACCTGAAAGTCACCAAAATTTGCTCAGTTTAAACAACAGAGAGAAACTGAGTCAACAGGATCTGTGGGGCAGGAGATCCACTGCTTGATTTGAATGTTTGTGCAGAAAGGAAAGGATAGACTGTGGTTCTGCAGAAGCACTGAAGGGGATAATGGCTGAAAACTCCCCAAATGTGTGAAAGGCACAGCTTATAGATTCAATAAACAAACCCTCAATGGAATAAATCCAAAAGACACAAAGGCATGTTCTAATATTTAAAACTCTGGGGAAACCTCACTAAAACCAGCTACACATAAAGAACGTGTTGCCTGTAAAACAGTAGTTTCCAACCTTCCTAACACTGCAACCCTTTAATACAGTCCCTCATGTTCTGTTGACTCCCAACCATAAAATCATTTCATTGCTAATTCAGAACTGTAATTTTGATACTGTTATGAATCATGACATGCATGTCTGATGTTCAGGATATTTGATATATGACCCCTGTGAAAGGGTCATTCAACCTTCAAGTGGTCACAACCTACACATTGAGAACAACTGCTGTTAAGAACCACTGAATGACAGAGAATCTCATCTGACACAGAAGCCAGTAGAAATGGAATAGCCATCAGCCAACTCAAATCCTGTACTTGATAAAAAGTGCCCTCCTGGGTGAAGGGAAGTAAAGAAACTCAAATGAAAAGACCAACAGTCCTGCCCTCACTGGAGAAAGCTCTCTTAACAGGAAAGAAAACAAAGTAGAGAAGAAGGTTTCAAGTTCTGCCTGTCACATTTTATTTACGGAAAACAATGTTAAACATTCTTAGCCTTCAGAGAAACACACATCGAAACGATGCTGTGATCCCACTTCACCCAAGTCGGAATGGCTATCATCAAAAGTTATGATGGGGCAAGGACCCTATGAACTGCTGGCGGGGGTATGAACTAGTGCAGCCTCTGTGGAAGTTAGCATGGCAGTCTCTCAAAAGACTAAGAAACAGAATTACCCTATGACCTAGCTCTATCACATATGGAAATGCAACTGAATGGCCCTGAATCACATCAAAGAGAGACTTGCACACCCGTGCTTATTGCTGCACTATTCATAATAACCAAGATAAGGAACCAGTCTATACAGCTATTCATGGAGGAATGTATAAGATATATGCAAATGCAGGGGGCATTATTCCATAAAGAACAAAGTCCTGTCTTCTTAAAAAATATGGATATAAATTGAGACAAGTAAACAAAACCAGCAGAATTGGGAAAGCAAGTATCATGTCTTCTCTCATGTGTGGTATCTATATTTTAAAATATACATATTTAAGGAACTGAGAATATGATTCAGTGGATAAAGTGCCTGCTGCACAAGTGTAAGGATCAGAGATCAGATCTCCAAAACCGATATAAATGTTAGGTGGAACTGGAAGACTACCTGTAATCCCAGCTCTCAGAAGGCGGAGACAAAGGGTCCCCGTGCAAGCTGGCTAGCTAGAGTGGCCATGTCAAGGAGCTCTGGATTCAACTGAGAAGCCCCATCTCAATGCATAAAGTCGATCTTGATCAAGAAAGATGTTTCACATTAACCTTGGGCCACCACTTGCATGCACACACTATAGGTGCACACTCATATATGAATATACATTATTATGTTTGAATATGCATATACATGTAAATATTCATCTATGTCAAGATGGTAGAAAGGGACCACTTGGAAGAAGAAGGGATCACTGAGAGGGGAAAAACTCATGAGAGAGTGATGGAGGGGAAGTAAGACCAAAATAGATTATACATTTGCACTAAACTATCATAACGAAATCTATCGTTTCTATAATTAATACACATTAATGAAAGAAAGCTATTAAAAGAACTTTAAGAGACCAATGTTCATTGCAATGAACATTTACAAGAAAAGATGTATGAAAAAGGGTGTACTGTATGACACACCACAGCACACTGCAGCTTCCATGGAGAGATTTATTTTGTTGTTGCTTTCTTTTGGGGAAGAGATTGGAAGAGTAGAGGTCAGATATGAAGGGACAGAGAGATGAGTGGGATTGGGGTGCATGATGTGAAATTCACAAAAAAATCAATTTTAAAGAAGTTTAAATAAATAAATGAAAAGAAAGGAAAACTTTAAGAAAAAACCTAGAGCAAGTTTATGCAAAAAATTTATAGCTATACTAGGGATAAAAAGTGAACAGCTGAGTCCCCCATTTCATAAGCATGTAATTAAGATTTTTTTTTGAGCTATGATGGTGTTTGGAAAATGAAATGTTTTAATGTAAATTTTCAGAGTCTATGCCAAGTCAAAAATTGAACAATTTAATTTGCTTGTTGATACAAATTAACACCATCACTTTACATAGGCATGCAATAATTTTATTTAGAGGAGTATTTGGAAGGAATTTGTTTTTCTAAAACATGTATGGTTTCTCAGGAATTCAAGCTTCACAACTTTTTTCTATTGATTAATACCATTGGTGCATTTTGGTTTTTTCCTTTTATTAAAAATGGGATCTTTCCTCAGACAATACATGTTGATTATAGTTTTCATCTCTCCACTCCTTCCAGTTCCTCCCCACCTCCCCCCCCATCCAAAATATATAAAGAACTCAAGGAACTAGATATCAAAAAAAACCAAATAAACCAATTTTAAAGTAGTGTGCAGATCTAAACAGAGAATCCTTAACAGAGGAATCTTAAATGGTTGAGATTCCTGCTGGTGAGGATGTGGAATAAGGAACACTCCTCTACTACTGGTGGAAGTGAAAACTCATACAGCCACTATGGAAATCAGTATGGCAGGTCCTCAGAAAGTTGGGGACCAACCTACCTACAGATCCTGCTATACCACTCTTAGGCATATCCCCAAAGGATGCTCCATCTTACCACAAGGACATTTGCTCAACCATGTTCAATGCAGCTTTATTGACAAAATTGTATCGTCAAGTAAAAAAAACTTGATACCACTCACCCCTCAAAAAATTAACAATTCAAAACTTTAGCTTTACAAAGAACACACTCCTATAAATAGAGATAAGTCACAGACATAGGGGCCCAGGCTGGTAGCCCAGGAACAGAGTCCCTCAGGCCTTGAGAGCAGACACAGCAGCAAGAACATGAAGACTATAGGAAGACCAAGGCCACTGCCTCCAGGCTTTCTGTAGGCACTTGATCTCATGACTCAAAGATGCCCCATTTGAGTCAGTGAACTTTTATATCCATTTTCCCTTTTTTGTAGATTATAAGTAAGTAAATCATAGTGAAGAATGACAAGATAAAATTATCTTTGTGTATCATGGGGTTTCAAATATCCAAAGAATTTAAGTATGTGATTATAAAATGCAGGAACCAGACCATGCATCAGGATTGGGTCGTGAGTGGTTGTCACATATTGGGTTGTCACTCTAAAGCAAGAGGAACACAGAGCAGGCAGAGACTCTCCAGCCAGCCTGGCATGGACCATGGTGAGGCTAACTTAGTAGATGCTCTGACTTGAGTGGTTGTTATTTTCTACAAATATTAATATTGTGCCAAATCATTTAAAAAGCATTACTAGAGACCAATTGCATCATTGTATCATCATAAAAATGCCTAATTCTCCAAGAATTGTAATTTCTCAAGCACACAAGGAAATGACCTAAAAAATTTTTGTGGGTGCTCAAAACTAACGGAAATGCAGCTGGTAGAAGATTTTGACATATCTGTCAGCAAGTTATACCGCAATCACGGAAAAAATCAGTGAGGAGATCAAAACATTTGAACAGCAAGCTAACAAAACTGCATAGAGACGTTGTGGTCAGTACATCTGGCAGCTGCAAACACATCTGCCCTGACTATGCAGACATCTTCCGTACATCCACCACATCAGAGTCCTGCAGACCCAGAGCCCCAAACTAATTAATCTTCACCCTTAAGTTCATGCAGGAGAGAACATCGCTGCTGGGAGATCCAGAGAGACATGAAGAACAGAAAGTTGAGAAGCGTTCCTGCTTGGAAGTGTGTGACGTCAGACATTCCTGCTTGAGAATGTGACGTCAGACAGTGCAGAACAGGGGCATGCAGCCAAAGATACTATGGGGCTCACACTGTACTTGCTTTCTTGTTTCTTTCAGAACACCCCCTGATCAGGTTGTGAAATGTCTCTAGGGTTGGTTTGGTTTTGTCGGGATGCTCTGTAGCTTTTACCTGTCTATTGGGGTCCCAGCTCTATCCCAAACTCATTCTGTATATGGTGTGAAATAGACAGAGGGCCTCTTGGTTTTCCCAAGTGGATATTAACACTGCTGTCTTTGCTGTCCCTGGGTAGGATTTTGCCCTTTGGCTCCATCAGCTGAGTATGTAGATGTATTTCTGGAGTCCCTTGTGTTCTATTCATCTGCTTCTCTGCCTTTATTTCAGTGCCTCACTTCAATTCGTATTGCAGCTCTAAGTATTAAGATAAAATAGTCCACATCTTAGCTGGGTGGTGGTGGTGCACACCTTTAATCCCAGCACTCAGGAGGCAGAAGTATGTGATGCCAGCCTGGTCTACAGAGTAAGTTCCAGGAGAGCCAAGGCTACACTGAGAAGCCATGTCTTAAAAATCAAAAACAAAAAACAAAACAAACAAACAAACAAAAAACCTAGTCTGCATCTTGATATTTTGTTTTTTTTCAACATTCTTCTGTGGCTCATCTAGGTCCTTTCTGTGTCCATGAAAATCACAGAAATTCTGCATAATTAAATGCTGGATTGCTTAGGCTGTGACTCAGTAGTACAGCATTTGTCTAGCACACGTGAGGGTCTAGGTTTAAACCCAAGTACTGAAAAAAATAAGTATTAAATAATTACTATATTTTGTAAATTGATATATGTACTGCATCCTACAATACATCAGTTGAATTCTGTCTGCCTCCCCTATCTCTTTGCCCTTTGAATTAAGAACTGGGACAGGGCTTTCCAGGTCCCAGAATTCAGCCAACAGGTCTCTTACAGACACACTCTCTACCTGGACTTCCCCAAACACAAGCTGATGCCTTTGAGTGAGCAGAGCTACACTCTGTAGCACTTAAACAGTCTTAGGATGGGAAATTCGATAGTCCTAGCAGAAGGTTAATGTTTTGAAAACTGTCAGTGCCTGTGGAACCCAAGATGGCCCTAAAGCATGTTCCCCTCACCCACCTTCTACATCAGCTACAGAAACATGTCCATCAAGTAATGATGAAGTATGTTCATGGATTTTTTAATTTTATTTAATTTATTGAAAATAGCACACACACGCACACACACACACACACGCACACACACACACACACACACACACACACACACCATGAAGTACATAGAGGTAGGACAAACTTCAGGAATTTGTTTTCCCCTCACACCATGGCCTCCAAGAATCTAACCCAGCAGGATGTCAGGCTGAGTGTTGTTATCAGCAGAGGTAATTTTATAAATTATCCCAAGCTTATCTCATTCTTGGGAGAAATGATATTTCTAATGTTATCCTTTTACAGGTTGCTAAAATTTTATTAGAAATTCTCTGTTCACAGGGGATATTGTTCTGTAAATCTATTTCCTTAACAGATTTTGATATCTGGGTTGTGCTGGTCATGAAAGATCTGGGACACGTCTTTTGATACATTTCATCAGTGAAGTTCTTTGTACTTAGACTTTTCTTGGTGTAAGTTTTTTTTTTTATTTCTATTGTTTGACAGTTTTAAACTTTTATATAATGAATTCTAGTCATGTTCACACACACACTCGCGTCCCCCCTCTCTCCCTCTCCCTCTTTGTCTGGACTCCTCAGCAAATTTCCCTCATGCTTTCATGTCTCCTTTTTGTATTGTGGCCACAGAATTTAACTAGAGTTTCATGGGTTGGAGGTTACTTACTGGAGCAAGGGTGAATCACCAGTGGCCACACCGAAGAAAATGACACATACTGATGACTTCTCTCCCCCAGGAGCCTGCATTGCACCTTCTGGCAATGGGAAGGCTAGCCGCTGGGAAAGAAGCTTCCAGCTCTGCTACAGCTCAGTTTGTCTATGAAGACAGTACTTGTCTATGAGCATGTGGTATCTTCAACTATAGGATTTTATCATCAAGTTCTAGTGGACAATCAAATGTAATGACAATAGCCTATATTGTTTTGGGGGTTCTCTTGGTCCTCCTTCATGGTACTGGGATTTTCATTTAATAATCCATAGCTTCTGGGAAGAGTATTATCTATCCCTAGGGAGTGTCTCCATTCAAACTCTATTGTGAAGATTATAGTTTTTAACAAGCTTATAAAATCATGGGTTTCCATGTGACCTTTTCACACATCCTTAGTCTTTCAAGATTTATTTTTATTTGTGTGTGTGCACACACACTTGCACATTTGTGCCGTATGGGGTGTGGGTGCTGCCCATAGAGACCAGAAGAGGGCGTTTGGATTCCCTGGGGCTGGAGTAACAGGCAGTTGTGCCACCTGACATGGGACCCAAACTCTGATCTTCTGCAGGAGCAACAAGGCTTCTTAACCAAGCTGCCTCACATACTCCTAATACTACCTTATAGTTTCTTTTAAGATTTATTTTAATTTTAACTGTGTAGTAGAAGTGTTATCTGTTGTTTTATAATAAATAAAAGGAAGCCAAGAATATGTCTGATAGAGATGTGGTGTGGTGAGGTGGAAGGGGGTGCCTTTGCAGGCCCATACTGAAGCATCCCTTGCCGATGAGGTACCAGCCACACAATGGTATAGTATAGAATAGAATTTATTTAGGGCATGGAGAGGAGAGTTGAGGAAGTAGAGACAGAGAAAGGCAGAGAGAGACAGAGAGAAAAGGAAAGAGAGGAGAGGAGAGGAGAGGAGAAGAGAAAAGAAGAGAGAAGAGAAGAGAGAAGAGAAGAGAGAAGAGAAGAGGCTGGACATGAACACGTGGAGAGAGAGGGGTAGGGGAAAGGGGAGAAAGGGGGCAGAGAGGGAAGAGGGTAAGAGAGTGAAGAGGGGGCAATCAGCCCCTTTTATAGTGAGTCAGGCACACCTGACTGTTGCCAGGTAACTGTGGGGCAGAGCCTAGAAGAAATGAGGATATCAGATCCTCTGGAACTAGTTACAGTGGTTGTGAACCTCCCAATATGGGTGCTGGGAACCAAATTCAGATTCTCTGAAAAAGCAGCAGCAACTCCTCCTCTTCTTCTTCTTCTTCTTCTTCTTCTTCTTCTTCTTCTTCTTCTTCTTTCTTCTTCTTCTTCTTCTTCTTCTTCTCTTCTCTCTTCCTCTTCCTCTTCCTCTCTCTTCTCTTCTTCTTCTCATCCTCCTCCTCCTCCTTTTCCTCCTCCTCCCCTTCCCTTCTCCCCCTTCACTTCTCCGTCTTGCTCCATCCCGCTCGCTTCATCCCTGCTCGTCTAGCCCCACTTGCTCTGCCACCCCACCACCCGCTCTCTCCTGCTCCACCCCCCACCCCACTCTTTTCTATCCTCTCACCCTCTCCCTATTTAGACTCTTCTATCTCCAGTAACCTCCCTCCGTGTTCATGTTCAATGTTTTCTAGTGTGAGATACATGTGGAAAGTTTCTTAAATATTCTATTGACATATTCATTCACATAGTACTAAGTTTAATGAAGATACTTTCATATAACTAAACCATATACTTTGGCCATATTCACCCTCACCTCATTTTTTTCCATTCCCTCCTTACTAGTCAGCATCATTCCCCAGCCTCATATCATCCTCCATGTCTTATATGTATGAATAATTTGTCTATATGTAATCTAGAATCCACAAGTGAAAGAAAACACTTTTGGTTTTGTGTGTTTGAGTCTGGTTTTATCTCATGTAATATGATGGTCTCTAGCTGCATCCATTTTCCTGAACAGAATTTAATTTGTTCTTTATAGCTGCATAGGCTCCATTTTGTGTATGTTTCATGTCTTTATCCCTAGGCTGATCCCATAGCTTGGCTACTGTGAGCACTGCTGCAGAAAACTGATGTGCAAGTATTTCTGTGAAATGTTGATCCAGAGACCTGTGTGTGAGCACCCAGGAGTGGTGTGGCTGGGTCCCATAGACAGGAGCAGTGTAGCTTTGTCACACAGATGCCCAGGAGTGATGTAGCTGGCTCACATAGATGCCCAGGAGCAGTGTGGCTGGGTCACATGGACAAGAGCGATGTAGCTGAGTCACACAAATGTTCCCCTTTTGTTTCTGGTTTTTGTTATTGTTGTTGTTGTTGTTTGTTTTGAGGAACCTCCATAGTGGGAAGTTTTTATTGCAAATTTAATTTCTTTGATAAATACAGGGATATTCATGATTAACTCAGTGCTTCTGAATGCATAAAGTTAATCTTCATTGATAAATTTATTGTGATAAAACTATTTGTAAATTTTTTATTTTACTTTTAGCCATTAGTGAAATCCACAAGATACCCCGCTTCAATCTCTCAACCCCTACTAATAATTTGTAGGGTTTCTCTTGTATCTTAACTTAGTCTTAATAGGATGGAATTCGTTTTATTAACATTTTATTCATTTGACCTCCAGGCTTGTTGATAACCCATATTTTACTTACACTTATTTATCTGTTATTTCTTTCTTCCTGTAGGTTGGATTTGATCTGCTCTTCTCCTTCTGTTTCTTAAGACAAAACATTTGGCTTTTATGTTTTTCTTCCATTCAAAGGACCACCCCAGAGCTCTGACTTTCCCTCTAGGCCGCATTAGCTGCATCTCCAGACTGAGTACCTTGAGGGAAGACAGCCTGGGAGTCTCATAAGCTAAAATTACACCTACCATGAGTCAAAGTATTTTTCTTCTATGTGTTTACATAAAATAAATTAAAACAATGTGATATGAAAATAAAAGAAATTAAAACATTGGAGGTATAATAACAAGACTATACCAGTGTTTGTAACAAAATTACTCCTAGCTGCCAAAAACTGAAACATCTCCATTGTATTCTCAGTGGCATGGGGGCTAATCAGCCATAGGTAACAATGGAAAATGGTGTCGAATTTTCCCAAAACCCTGCAGGTATGTGCGACATGGATAACCAAAGCTTCAGACTGAGTGGTTTTATTCATGGTGCATGCTTTGCAGTTCCAGGAAATAAAAAGTAGGCTTTGGTACCAGGAAGCACCAGTGGTCTCCTGGGGGCAAAAGGAGGGAGGTGTGCAGCCCTGGGATACTTACTATCTTGATTGCTATGACAGTTTCATGGGTGTGCTCTTGAGTCAAAATCACTAAACTGTGTAACTGTTTGTGGTTATCAAATATCAACCAAACCTCCTTGAAGCTCTTCTAAAGAAATGGGAGGTCCCACCCAAAGGAAACTCCAGACCCAGAACCACAAAGCAGCCACATCCCTTCAGCTTCCTCTGACCAGCATCTGAGAAAAGCTGACACTAGTAACCAGTTAATTTGCCACATTGGAAAATCCAACACAGAAAAATCATCTTACTATAGTAAGAGGTACAAAAATAAATAAAATTCAATGGCCATTTATGATCATAAATAAACACAGCCAAGTGTTTGTAAACCAGAGGCAAGAGGGAATACCCACCCACATCAAACATCTTGCTTCTTGCTCTTACAGATTTGACCAACTCTGCACCAAGAACTGGAAACCTGCACAGGAAGATGAGCAAAATACATACCAGAGGGTTAGACAGTGAGCCATAACCAGATAATGTCATTGAGGTAGAAATGTCAGGAGAATGTACATAAAAGCTAGATGTCCCAGCAGAGTCCAGCTTACTGAAGACAAACCTACAGGAGCCAGCAATGCATCTTCATGTGCAACACACACTGGGTTCTAGGCGGGTCCACTTGTAGAAGCAGCAAAAATATCCAATATGTGCCAACTGGCCCCATGAAATATATGAGACACCTTCATCTAGAAAGCTGAGAGACACTAAGGGGAATGTAAATAAATGTGGGAATACATCAAGTTGATGGGCTGGAAGCCTCCATCTACAGAGATGTGGAATTACGGGAGCACAGAACTCCGCAAACTGACCTACGATATACTGGAAATTTTACATGTATAGGAATCCCTTCCCTGCCTAAGTTGTGTAGAAGCATGTTTGAGATTTAGTGTGTTCACTGGGGTCTTCCCAGAAGTAGAGAGGACAGGGAGCAGAGGGCGGGCCTCTCTTTGCCTTACTGGGAGTTCCTCTAGCATGGGCATGAAGAAAAGGATGCAGGTGTGCCCTAGTAAGGGTCAAAAACAGAAAGAAGGCAAGTCTTAGAGCTGGGGCTTCAGCATTCCGGCTCCTCAGATAGAAGGGTAGAGCTGCTTCAGTGCTGATATTAGAAGCCAAGAGAGAATGGTGGGCAAGAAGAACAGAGGGAGACTTTGGGCACTAGAGAGAGCTGGTAAAGACCAGGACACCATGCAAAGATGCAGGGGGGCCTCAGGATGCCTGTGGGCACAGATAAGGTCATTGGAAGCAGGAAGTTGCTCCCCACCTTGTGGCTTCTTTCTGAGAAATGGGGTTGGCTAAGAGTGAGAGAGCCTGTTGGTAGAGGGGGACAGAGGCCTAGAGGCTGGGGCAACAAAGTGCTAGAAACTGTTCCCTCACTCTTGGGTTCTCAATGGGAAGGGGCGTGCCATTGTGGAGCTGTGGCCTAGGATTGGACAGGACTGTAGTCTCCGCACATTCAAGTCTCATTCCAAAGAGCTCCCACTATACCAGCCCACCACCACCATAAGGCTGCTCATCTCACCCTCACACCTGAGACCCCACAGAAACCAAGATTGCACTGGATCTGGGATCATAGATGTGGCTGAGGAGCAAATGAGTAACCAACATTTGTAAAATGATTTTGATGCAGGCGTTATGGAGCCAAAGATGTTGGTCCCAGGCAATCCCCGAGGGTTGGACTGTATTGGCAATCAGATCCAAGACCATACGATAAGTTGTAGGTCCCCTAGCCACAGAAAGCTGGTCCACTGTCCTCTGTGATTGAAATGGCCTCTCTTCTGCCTGTACATGCCAGGGATGAAGCCTCCTTGCCAGACCCAGACACTGTTCCCCCACTACCCACTGTACTCTGGTCCCTTAGCTCATATGCAATATCCCCATGGACCTTCAAGTCAAAGCTAGCCATGGAACATTCTTGGAAAAATACCTGCCATATCTGCCATGGTCAAGGGGCAGAGATAGTGCGCCACAGCCCCAGCAAGGGCAGAGCCATGAATGTGGTCTTCCCAGTGTCTCCTTTAAAAGCTCATCCTACCCTGTAATCCTGAAAATAGACTTCCCAGGGGTCAGGAAAGTTGAGATAAAACAGAACAGCTCTGAGCAGGCAGGTAGGAAGGGCCTATGCCCATGGCCCTAAGTCTGAAGTAAACCAGGAGGCAAGGGGCTCAGGACCCCAGGTGACTTGCTTCTTAAACCCCTGGTAGGTGTTAAGGGGTCTGTTTGCTCATGTCATGCCTCCCACACCAGCCCTGCCCCCTGAGGTCTTTGGCTGGGGCAAATGTCCATCGTCTCCTGGTACAGCCAGTCTGGCTGACAAGCACTGTCTCAGGGGACCAAATGAGGATAAGGTGAAAGCAACCTACCAGAAATCACCCAGGGACAGATGCAGGGAGTGGCCTCTGCTCCTTCCCCCGGCTCCAACCTTTTGCAAAGCTCCAGCTAGGCAAGACCTTTTCTGATCGTTGCTCTGCCAAGAGCCAGAAGAGCTTCCCACACACATGCCCAGTCTATCCCCTAGAAGCACTCTGGGCTGAGGCAAGATGGGGCAAGGCCTGCAGCTTCCCAGCACACAGCTGACTTCCCCATGCTGAGGTACAAGGTGAGGTAGGACCTGAGAACACAGAATCCCAAGTCCACGCCCCCTCCATGTGAAGTTACAGGATGCCGGAGGAACTCCCGTTTCATCCCTGGCCTTTGATATTTGTCTCTGCTGTGAGGGGTCTCTTTTATTGAATGGGGTCACTTACGCAGCAAAACTCTGGGTTTATATCCTCCATGTTCTGATCTTGTTGCAACAGTCACCAAGAATACGATCACTATCCAAGGGCAAAACCCACCTCCCTCTCCAGGAGTGCAGTGCCTGGGCTGGTTTCAGCTGAGATTCAGGGAATCTCCGGAGCCTACAGTCAGATGCTCAGTCATCTCTACCCAAGTCCTGGTCTTCATCTCCCTCCAGAACAATGAGCCACTGTTTCTCACACTGGGTTCCTCCGCATCTTCAAGATTAAGGTCCCAGAAGCAACACCGACTCCAGAAAATCCTGAACAAAGCCATGAAGCCCTTGGTGTCTTCTTAGTGGGCTGGCAGTCAGCACAGACTCAAACTCAAATCCACCACCTAAAAAAACCTCATTAGCACACACTCAGGTGAGAGCTTAGGGGGGTGCCAGTACATGTGTTCATGAGTGTGTCTGTGTACATTCCTGCGTATACATGCACATGAGTGTGTCTCTGAGTCAATGTGTGCTTGCATATTGCTGTGTGTATGTATCTATACTTGTTTATATGTGCCTGGGTGTGCACCTGTACGTATGCCTGCATGTGTCTGTGAGCAACTGTGTATGTGCCTGTATATATCTGTCTATGTTACACCTGCATGTGTACCTGCGTGTGTCTGCGTGTGTATCTTCCTGAGCCTGTACATGCATTTGCACATGATTCATCCTGGTGTTGTGTGTGTGTGTGTGTGTGTCCAGGTGTACCTTCACATGTCTGTATGAACCTGAGCTGCAGCCTAGCTGAGTAGTGAGCCTGGGACTGATTTCTGGTGACCATGCTCCTCCTGGGAAGATGTCCACATGAAGGGGCAACATGCCTGTGTTTTTGTGGTTATTGCTGTTTTGAGAGCTGTGATTGTCCACAGGCTGTGGAATGGGCTGGGGGCTATTGAGGCTAGGGGTTTGGTGTTTATTCCAGGGGCTATGTGTGTGTGCCAGAGGTGGATTTGCCTGGGGGCATATCTGTCTGTGTGTCAGGAATCTGCTGTCCTTGTGAGGGCCTATGCTCTGTATGTGTGCATATAGCATGGAGATAAACCTAAGTGCCCTGTAAGTGACGCTAAATTTAAATAGGAGATTATAGATTGGGTGTTAGGTTTGGAGAAGCTTGTGTGCTACATGTGAACTTTCTGGGTACTGCCCATGGTGTCTCCCAGTCCAGGGCAGGAAGCTCTACTGCTCCAGGCACAGCAGCCCTGGGTCCCCAGCGCCATTCATTTTATCTCCATCTGTCTGTGTCAGGTGCTTAGGCCATGTTCCCATCACATAAAGCAACAGCTACTCCTTCTTTCAGAAAAAGAAACTGCTGGAAGAGAGAGTATCTGTCCCATGAACACAGCTGATGGGCAAGAGATCTAAGCAGAAGGCAGTTGTGGGTCACAGGGGCTGCATCTGGGAATAGAGCTAGATTTTTCTAGCTCAGTTCCTAGATAGGTCACTCAAAGATATCAGTATCAATGATCCAGCTGTGCAAAAGAAGGGTCTCTGTACCATAGGCCCAATCTAATAAGACCTGCCCAGACCACTACACCTAATCTTCTGAGATCTTTCCAGACAACCAGGCCAAGCCCTGCTTAGACCTACCCAGACCCTTCTGTTGCATGGTAACCTTTATACCTCTGCTGGCAACGAACTTGTCCTTTCCAATCAACTCAAGGCTGGCCTACAGAGTCATAAACCTCTGCTCCATGGAGCCATCAGGACAGGTAACCTGTCAGATTCCCTGTTCCTAGAGCATGCCTTTCACCCATCCTGTGAATAGATGGGGCAGGGACAGTGTCTGCTATGGCTTGTCCAGGTAGCCAGTGGGAGTCCTGCCATAAACCTGGTTGACCGAAGAGCCCAGGGCTTGTGGATAGGAAATGTCCTGTTCAAAGTTATAGCCCAAGAAAAGGGTGAGGTGTGAACTCATCTCCTGTCCTAGGATTCTGCTGCATCTGTGGTCTCTAGAAGGACTGCACACAATGCCCCTTCTTGCTCAGGCATTGAGCAACATGCTGTGATAGGCTGGAGGTACAACATTCTTGAGGCAGAAGAGATGGTACCTGGGAAGCCTAGGCTGAAAGGCCATCTGCCCAGGAGCCTACCTTGCATTCTTACTCCAAGGGCCATTTTATGGGATGGAGAACAGAGTGGCTGCCCTGAGAGGATCTTTTTGTTGGCTTGTGTCAGAATCCCCTCCAGCACCATCCTCTCTACTCCAGGCTCAGTCCTCAGGCTTAGCTAGGGCCCTAGTCTGGGAATACCTTCCCAGGACACCTGGGGACTACAGAGCGGGTGGAGGCTCCGTTCTGTGCTGGTCACTGGCTGTGTTTATTAACAGCACTCTGGAGACAGGATGGAAATGGAGACAAGTCTGGAGGCTGGTCCTCAGCTACACCTGATCAGATACATTCTCTGTGATATAAGCTGGTATATCCAGCAAACTAGCTGGACTTTCCTTTGCAGTCGTGTGGGGATGCATCAAAGACAGCCACAACGCTAGCCATGGAAACAAGTAGAGTTTTCCAGCCACTCCAAGTGAATAGGTTTATTCATGTGTTTGTATTTTAACCCCAATGTGTACATGTTCTTGTGTGTGAGGGCAGGCTCATACATGCTGCAGCATGTATGTAAACATCAGAGGACAGGCTCAGCTGTTAGTCTCCTTCCACCTTGTTTGAGACAGGGTTTCCTGTTCACTACTACATATACCAGACTAGCTGATCTGTGAGCTTCCAGGGATTCTCCTATCTCGGCCTCTCATCTCTCCACAAGAATGTTGGCTTACAGGTACATGCTACTGTGTCCAGCTTTACCTGAGTCCCAGGGATCCAAACTCAGATTCTTATGCTTAAGCAATAAGCACTTCACCCACTGAACAGTCAGTCTCCCCAGTGCCCAGTACATTTATTTTTAAATAAATCCAAAGACTAAATGCATTTCAGAAGGCCTGCCCTGGGAAGCACCTGAGCAAGCAAAGGAGGAGATCCCAGCTCCTCTGCAAAGTGGGAAAAAAAAAAAAAAAAAAAACAATCCAACTTCTACCTTCAGTGTGACTGTCTTTCTAGCAACTCCACCTTCTTCAGGGTCTCTGGGTGCCAGTCATGCTGAAAGGTGGAACTCAATCCCATGGGACAAATTCTGTTAAGCCACCATTACTCTGGCCAGACTGGCCCTTCCCACTGACCACATATCCCCTCTCATGACCTCAGGATTTCTACCTTGTTACCTTTCCTCAAGCCTGGCCACTTGCTCTAAGACAACTTGAACCCCTTCTGATACTGATGGCTCTGTTCATGCATCCCTGGGTCTAAGGTGTCCCCAGTCATGGCCTGTCCCTAACTCAGGGGATGTGGCCTGAGCCTCCAAAAGCTGACCTGGAGCTGGAGAGTGTCCTAGGCTGCCATCCCAAGTGTTATTTCTAGGATATGTACTTCAGGGTGGACAGCATGTGTCTGATATGTAGTGAGCAAGATTGCAAGGCCTAAGTAATAAGCTTGGGTGCCACACCCAATGTGAGCCAAGCTGTAGGCTGTAGGGATAGCAAGCTGTGTCTATAAGGATGAGGTCTCTTCTGTACCCAAGAGAACTCAGTTCACGGGGCTGGTGGCCTCTCCCATATCTAATTCTTCTCCCTTGGCTCCCTCAGGTAGAGTCTTGGCCACCATGTTTGCCAAGAGGAACAGCTCAGATGTGACTGAGTTCATCCTTGTAGGATTCTCAGGCTCCCTGGGGCTCCACGCAAGCCTTCTAGGCCTGTTCCTGCTGGCTTACATGCTGACTGTCACAGAGAACTTGGTCATCATCACAGTCATTCGTGCCAGCCCCTCACTGCACAAGCCTATGTACCTCTTCCTCAGCAACCTGTCCTTCCTTGAGATATGGTACATCTCTGTCACAGTGCCCAAGATGCTACTCAGCCTGGTCTCACCCAAGTTCCAGCACATCTCCTTCACAGGCTGCATGGCCCAACTGTACTTCTTCTTGGCACTGGCCTGCACCGAGTGTGCACTCTTGGGTGTCATGGCCTATGACCGCTATGTGGCGGTCTGCAACCCCCTTCGCTACCCAGTCATCATGAGCCCTGGTCTCTGCAGCCTCCTGGCTGGTGGCTCCTGGTTGTCTGGCTTCACCATTTCCCTGGGGAAAGTCTTCTTCATTTCTCGTCTAGGCTACTGTGGCCCCAACATCATGAACCACTTCTTCTGCGATGTGTCCCCGCTTCTCAACCTCGCCTGCTCTGACATGTCAGTTGCAGAGCTTGTGGACTTCCTCCTGGCGCTGCTCATCCTGTTGGGGCCGCTGCTGTTGACTGTCTTCTCCTACACGGCCATCCTCAGCACCGTGCTACGCATGCCCTCCACTGGTGGCAGGCAGAAGGCCTTCTCCACCTGCGCCTCACACCTGGCCGTGGTGGTCATCTTCTACTCTGCCTCTCTCTTCATCTACGCCCGGCCCCGTGCCCTCTACTCCTTCGACTATAACAAGCTTGTGTCTGTTGTCTACACGGTGCTCACACCCCTCATTAACCCCATCATCTACTGCCTTCGGAACCAGGAGGTCAAGCAGGCGCTGCATAAGGTACTGCAGCGAGCAGCCCAGCTTCTAGGAGCCTCCTCCTAGAAGGAACCATGCTTCCCCAACCGTGAACCTGCTTACCAGTTCATCAGGCCCAAGTTGGATGAAAAGACAGATTGGCACACCCTCCCACCAGCCCCTGAATTCTGCTTATGGCTACACAGCCAGCTGCCACATCATGGCTCCCAGGTCTGAGGCCAGAACCCTCGCAGGAGCCCTTGCCTGGACCTATGCAATGGCTGTGCTCATGGGAGAGTTCTTTTCAACCAACCATAGTCAACCTATAGCTGCAGCACCTGTCACCTGAGGGGAGCAGAGAAGATCATAGCATACCGAGACGTCTGCACACAGATCTTCTAGCTCCACATGCCATGCAGGGGCTTCAATGACCAGCAGCAATCTTGTCATCTCGCCTAACCCAACTCCAGTGGCTTCTGCTGGGAGGTTTGTCTTCCAGCAGAAGGGGCCTTGCAGTTGCAGAGGTTAGTAAGAGAAGGGACAAACCGCTTGGGAAAAGAAGTTGAGGTGGGTAGAGCTGGCAAGACTGAGAACAGTCTCTTTAACTGCTCCTTAACAGAGGCAGCCTCTCAGCCCCCTGACAGGCACCAGCCAGCCTCCAGCTCTGCCAGGAGCCTGTGGAGTAAAATATGAAGCCAGGACAGGAAGGGGATCTGGGTCCCATAGCTCTAGACACTGGTAAAGTCTGGAGTTGAGGGGCTGGATTTCCCACAAAGGTTCTACTTTGGGGACCTTCAGACCAGTTCCTAGAGCCCACAGCCTAGCCAACCATAGCACATTGCCCTGAAATTGCTGAGCTGCCTGCTATTTGGCAGGTGTCTTCAGAAGGCCCTTACCCCTGCCAGGGTCCAGTCATTAGTATCCTTGCTGATTATGGACTTGGCTCAAGAGGCTGACCAGGGATCCCAGCATCATTGGAGGAGCCCTTGGGCTTCTCTTCTTGAGGGCTAGGGACAGTGAGGACTCCAGACCATGTCTGCCCTATTGCTCCAGATTTCCATCAAATATGCAAGGACTCCAGGCAATGTGTACATTTTAATTCACCGTGTCTCTACAGAGAACTCTGGGGGTGGGGGAGGAGTGTCACCTTCACCCCAACCCTCAACAGAGCTGTATATGTGAGCCAGGAATTGTGTGGCATCCTCTCTCTCTCTCTCTCTCTCTCTCTCTCTCTCCTCTCTCTCTCTCTCTCTTGTGTGTGTGTGTGTGTGTGTGTGTTTGACTCTGATTCCAGGTAGTACTCTCAAACCCATAGAAACCTAGAAGGTCTGCCTGAACTATAGACACTTGGAAGCCCTCTGTGTCACTCTCAAGACCATCACAAAGCACACAAGACATATCAAAACCTCCGCTGACACGTAGGTACTGTGCTTTACTATATAGAATAAGCATCATGCAGAATAGCAACCAACTCAAAGCTTGCAAGCCATAGCCCTTGTCATAGAGCATGGGTGTGAGCATGTGAGGACAGTCTTCCAATCTTCCTAGACCGCCTAGGTATGTGGTCTCAACTGCCCCGGAGGTGATACATGAACTGAGGGTCTGGGTCCTGTTTGTCTACAAAGGAGATTTGAACAGGAGAAGGAGAGAGGAGCAAAGCCAGGCAAATTAAAAGCTCCAAACAAACATTGACCCAAAGTGTTCTGCTGCTCCCAAAATGGCTGGTGAAAGACCCATCTCTGTATTTGCAACAGAGAGGCCAGAGCCCTGTCCCTACATATCCAGGCACAGGCAGTTTGCCCTACCAACTGATAAAAGATCAGGCATGCAGGGATAGGTGCTTCTAGATCAAAATTCACAAGCACGCCCTCTCCAAACACCTGTAAACTAATGCTCTAACCATGTAGAATGGAAACCGCTTGCTGACTCAGCATTCCATTAGTAAAGTATATGAACTATCAGCCCTGTCTGTGTGCTGTCCAACCCCACAGAGACCAGAGAATCAGGAAGCTCTCAGCTTGGCTCCAACACTGAAAGCCAGGGTTTGGTACCTGCCTTCAGCAGGATTAGCCAAGTGCCAGGAACCTGGTTGGGACATGTGTTATCGGGATGGACAGGTGATTGTGCAGCAGTACAACTGAGTATAGAGGCTGGCAGGTCCATGGAGGGGACAAGGCCAATCACAGAATCAAAAGGCCTAGGGCACAGGCTGACCAAAGTCTTTGGGTTCCCCTGGGCTGACCTAACCTCTGACTGGATACAGCCACCGAATCATTCAGAGCAGGGCATGGTCCAGTTTTAATTCTACAAAAACTCTTGTGAGAAAAGGATAGGAGAGGAAGAGGAGAAAGGGTTCAGGAGAGGAAAAAGGAGGGAAGAGAAAGCAAGAGATTAGTGAGAGAGCATGGAAGGAGAACATAACTGGAGACCATCAGAGAGAAGACACAAAAACAGCACCATTCAGCACTGGTTATTGAGAGGGAGTAAAAATTAAAATCTATGAGCCAGGCATGGTGATGCATGCTTTAATCCCAGCACCCAGGAGGCAGAGGCAGATGGATCTCTATAAGTTTGAGGCCAGGCTAGTCTACAGAGCAATTTCCAGACCAGCTAGGGCTACACGATGAGACCCTGTCTCAACAACAACAAAGAATTAAGTTCTATGAATGGCACACCAAGGATGAGAGAAGTGACTCAGTAAGGGGTGTGGGAGCCCTGGTTGGGGAGATGGTGGTGTTCATTCATTCCCTGGTGATTCAGAGAGTCTGAAGATGTAAGGACAGGGACAGGGCAGTCCCTGTGAAGCCAGGGACTCCTGGAAACAACACATCATTCCTAACTCAGACCCATCCTGGATCCAGACTCTGGGGCTTCTCTATCTCTGTCCCATCCTACAATTCCTCAGTTACATAACCTCAATCGATGATCACCAGCCTCCGCTGATCTCACACGCACTGAAACCCTCCCTGCTACTCACACCTGCTCTCCCTCCATTAGTGATACTCCATGTCCTGAGCCCCTCTGAGCAACATCATGGGCTCCTACTGCTCACATCCCCAAAGTCTTCTGCCCAAACCCACTCTGGCTTGACAGTCCTGCTCTTCACCGGCTTACTCATTCCCACGACCTGACCTACCGTGTACCATCAGGCCTCAGGCTGTGCACAGGATGAGTCCCACAATTCCTATCAAGACTAGTATATCCCAGCCCTTCCCTTGGGTTCCCCACATGGCATACACCACTCACTGGGTATCAGTCTGGGCCATCATCTGCTTCTGTTATCCCCAGACACCCACACCTGGAAATCCATCACCTGGATCCCCTTCCACCAGCTATGTCCAGCAGAAAGCAAAGCCCTGTGAGGAGGTGGGTGGTAGGGGCCCACGATGGAGAAGGAGAGAGATTGGTGAACGGCAGGGGTGGCTAGCTATCATGGAATCTGCTGAGAGAACGGAGGAGCAGGTCTGCAGCCTGGCACATCTAACCAGTCCCTTCTGCATGTCAGATCTGACCCAAGTAAACCCAAACGCAGAGGACCAGGATCCTGACCTGGCTGGCCCAAAATTCTGAGAGCAGAGAGACAAATTTCAAATGGTTTCTACTCCAAGATCACATCCTTTATCAGATCCCTAAATATGGGTGGCAGCACTTCCAGAAGAAGCCTAGAATAGGCTTCTCTGAGGAATCTGGCATCCCACAGTCAGAATACTAAGGAACTAATCATGTGACTACATGTTCTATTGTGTGTCTTGATGTTCTGACTAGTGATCCCCAGTTGTCCTAGATTCACAAGGTCTTCTGTCATTCATCTTCCATCCTAATGATGGTCACTACATATTCTTTTGGGGTGGACATGGAATATTTACCAACATAAAGCCATATTCTAGGCTGTGAAATAAATATCAAATCTAAAATAACTAGAAGTAGTCTGTGGTGTGTTTTCTGAGCACCATAGAATCAAAATTTAAAAAAAAAAAAAAAACAATGAAAGAGCAATCTGTCTAGAAATTTTCCAAATATTCAGAAACAATACACTTTTAAGCAAAGAAGAAATAAAAATAGAAATTAGAACATGGTTTGAGATTATAATTTTAAAATAACATAAAAATTATGAGATGTGAGGCTGATGAGAAGGCTCAGGAGACCAGAGGACCCTGATCCAGTCACAAGGCTGCTCACAACCATCTAGAACTGAATTCCAAGGAATCTGGTGCCCTCTTCTGGTCTCCCCCGGTAATACATGCAGGTGGTGCAGTGGCACATGCAGTCAAGAGTCCATACACATAAAGTAAAAATTAGTAAATCTTTAAACATTTCTAATTAATAAGATGCTACAGAAGCAGTATCTAAAAAAAAAAGATTCCTAATGCCACACACCTATTTTAGGAAAGCAAAGACGGCTTCAATCAGTGTGCTTGGCCTCCACCGTTCAAAATATAACAAGCAAACAACGAGAAAAATAAAGTACTAAGAGTTGAAGTAGAAATCAGTTAAATGTAAAGCAGAAATGAGAATATATCAGGTCAGTTAGGACCAACACATGATCATTGATAAAGTCAGTGATACTGATGAATCTCTAGCCAGGCTGATGGGGGAAGACATGAGATCACATGAATGACTGGGGATGAGGCTGGGATAGTGACGTCAGCAGAGACCCTCTGGACATTAGAGGAACACTAAGGAAATGTTACAAGTGTTTTATGCCAATAAACTGACAACTTAGATTAAGTAGGCAAACAGCTTGAAGATACAAATGTAAAATCCAAATCTCTTACATTTGTAAGCAAATAAATTTCCCCCTCAAGAGGGAGAAATTCAGGAGAGATAGCTTTGTTGGTTAATCCTACTTAGCACCCAAGGAAAAAATAGCACACAAGCTGGCTGCTCTTCCAGAGGACCCTGGTTCAACTCTAGCACGGCATGGCAGCTCAGAAACTCCAATTCCAGGGGATCTGGACCCCTCTTCTGGCTTCTAAGGGTAATGCATGCATGTGGTGCAGACATTCCTGCAAGCAAAATCACCCACTTTGAGAGTCTTAACAGAGATGCTTCTCTGGTTATCCTGAGGAAATATTACTTTCATTCAAAAGCATTGCAAAATAAACTATAAGCCACATATCTCGTGACTACAGATACAATATTTCTAGGTAATTTTTAGACTGTAAAACCCATGGGTAGAAACAAAGCATAATACACTCTGACCAAGTAAAATGTACTAGGCATACAAGGTTGGGTTAACATTAAAAAATCAATCAGCACTTGGAAGAGGCAGGCAGATCTCTGTGAGTTCAACTTCTATATCGTGAGTTCCAGGCCACCCAGGACTGGCTTCCTGTGTCAAAAACAAACAAACAAACAAACAAAAAACACAGTCATGGCTTGAGGGCTAGAAAGACGCGCTAGTTAAGAGCACTTGTACTGTTCTTGCAAAGGACCGAAGTTCAACTCCCGTCACCCATAATGGGTGATTCACAATTGACTGTAGCTCCAGCCTCAGGGATTCCAGAGTGAGCATCCTCGCTTGGCTTCCACGGGTATCTGTACTCACACATGCCCACACACACAGACACGTAGTTTAAAGTTGTTTAAATCTCAGAACTAATCAATGCAATTCACCAGTGTAATAAATGTTGAAAGACAAATACTTTGATTGCCTAATTGAGTGCATAAAAACAGAGAAAATATAACATCCACGCCTGTTAAAAAAAAAAAAACCCCTCTGTGCAAAGTAAGATGACACAAGATGCTCTTCCTACAGGAAGCCTGGCTGACTTCACACTGGAGAGGAGAGTTGGAGCGCTTTCATCAAAGTCGAGAGGAGTGCAGTGTTGTGCACCCCCGCACATGCCCTTATGTGTATGTGTATGTCAGCACTGTGCCGACAGCTCCTGACAGTCCAGGAAGGCAAGACAAGGACTTCTCATGGCTGATGTGATGGGCCATGCAGAAACTCTTAACGGAATCTAAAATAAACTGGAAGAGGTAACAGACTCTTTAGCAAGTTTGCAGAATGCAAGGCAGATGCTCAAAATTCAAATGTGTCTACATGCCACCAAGCAATAGGAAAATTTTTAACTATTGGGAGTAGAATCAAAATCATAAAGGAGCTAAGCATAAATCTTACAAAAGACATTTGGAAACTATAATGAAACCTATTTCATATATCAATTTGTTTATAATTCCTAATTGCTTTGCTAAATTTAATTTCACGTGATTCTTTAATTTGCTGAGAAAGACAGAGAAGAGCTGTGTGAATGGAGAATGAGCCGTGTTCCTGATCAAAAGTCTCATTGTCACGATGCCACGTTAGTTTCTGGCATAATCACATCAATCAAAATCCTATCAGACTTCTCTCAGAAACTCCCTCAAGTTCTCATGGAAAGCAGAGAACATGTGCTGTTGAAAGCACCTTAAAAGCAGCAACCAAGTCCAACGACCTTTATGAGCATTCTAAGACTTACTAGGAAGCCGATGACCAAGGTAGTGAATGCCTTGCATTCTGCAAACTTGCTAAAGGAAGACAAATGAATCTCAGCCATGCAAAGACAGCACACTGACCAAACCAACAAAGCCAGTAGCTTGGACAGAGGCTCAAAGGCACTCAGTATACAAAGGAGCTTCTTTTTCCAACAAATTGTGCTGGAAAAATCAACAAATACCCAGTTTTCCAAAAAATGAGCTTTGAGGCGCTGGAGAGATGGCTTAACAGTTAAGAGCACTGACTGTTCTTCCAGTGATCCTGAGTTCAATTCTCAGCACCCACATGGCAGCTTATAGCCACCTATAACTTCATATCCCCTGGGCACATAGGTGGCAAGTGGGTGGCATACATTCAGGCAAAATACTCAAACAATAAAATAAGTATATTTGAGTTGGAGAGATGGCTCAGCAGTTAAGAGCACTGACTGCTCTTCCAGAGGACCTGAGTTCAATTCCCAGCACCCACATGGTGGCTCACAACCATCTGCAATGGGGTGTAACAGTGACAGTGTACTCAGTGTACTCAGACGTATAAAATAAACAAATCTGTTCTCTAATGAGCTTTGACATCTCACATCATCTACAGAAGTAAATTCAAAATAGATCAGAGGGTTGGGAGTACAGCTTTGTCGTAAAGCACCCCCAAGAAGTCAGCAGGCATTCAAGTCATGATAGCTCACGATTTCACATGTTTTTTTTTTTTTTTAATCCTTTTAAATTTTTAAAAAAATTATAATCAAGACCTAAATGTAAAGCCTAAACTTCCAACAGAAAGTATGTATAAACAAAGATTCTACCTCCAGTTAAGCAAAGCCCAATAACACAAATAATCCAAGCATTTTTAAATGTACAATTTGAATGAGCATTTTGCAAAGAACATAGAGATATGAGCACACGATGATGTGATGAACATCTCTACTCATCAAGGAACCACGAGTTAAAACCACAATGAGAAACCACTACACACTTGGTACAGTGCCTTAGATTACAGCCTGGCCACTCAGGTATGAATGAGGATCTGGAGGACCCAGGCTCTCACAGGATGTCCGTAAGGACACAGACAGAACAACCACCTTCGAAAATGAGTGGGAGTTCTTAAATCTTTAACACATACCTATGATATTGTACAGCCATTTTTTTCTCATAAGAAACATGAAAATAGATAGCCTTGTAAAGATGTCCACCATAAGGGGGCTAGGTAAGAAAGTACGATGTGTCTGTTTCCTGAGCCACTTGTGGAGCCTTGAAAGAATGGGTGAAGCACTTGGCCAATGAGTGAAGCATTGAGCCATAAAAGGATGGACCATCAATTCACACAACAGAGATGAAATCAAGATAACTGTGCTGAAGGAAGAAGTGATTGAACACATAGTATGTGATACCACCGATATAGGAGGTACAAACCGGTCAGCAGAGATGGAGACAGATCAGTAGCTGCCTGTGGTGTTTGGGGGAAGGTGACGGGGAGGCTGAGGACCCATCTTTCCAGCCAGGGCACACACTTAACATCTTAGTTCTAATGATGGTGTCACTGGTGGGACTTACATTTGCAGTTTGCACTGTCATTTACGCTTCCATATTTTTTATTTAAAAGCTCAAATAACCACAGAGAAGCAGCCAGATGAAAAAGCGGAAGATGAAAACATTTTCCTGTCCATCCTGTGGTAGAAAGGAACACCTTCAAGAGAACACCAAAGTTGAAAATAGATACTATCTGACAGAGTTTCTCCAGGAAAGTTTTTGGCCTGGAATGTAGAATGTTTCACAGTGGATGAAAATATTCCAAAACGGATACAAGACAAGTTCACAGATTCTTGGAGCATTTGGTCCTCAGCAGAAAGAAAGGAATCTCATTTGGAATTCAGAGTTACCAGGGTGCAGAAACCTGATGTTGGAAACCTCATGTTTGGAGGAGATTGCATGTGAGAGCAGAGGGAAGTCAGCTCTTTTTCCAATGCCAGAGCTTAGCCCCATTGTGTATTAGCTGCACCATGGGCACAGGGAGTCTTGGCGCATAAACAAGATATGAAAAGATCTTGGGGAAAAGAACTGCACTCAGGGCTCAGAGGTTAAGGGCACTGACTGCTCTATCAGTTCAGAGGTCCTGAGTTCAATTCCCAGCAACCACAAAGTAGCTCACAACCATCTATAATGGGATCTGATGCCCTCCTCTAGTATATCTGAAGACAGCAACAGTGTACTCATATACATAAAATAAATATATAAATCTTTTTTAAAAGTTGGTATTGGGATTTTTAAAAACTGCATTCACCATAAGTGAAATTAGATTATCGAAAATAGAATTAAAAATATTTCTATCTCCACAAACACCATCAAAGACTAAAAGCAAGGTACAAAGCAAGAGACAACGTGTAACTGACAAAAATCTAGGGCTTAGGAAGATACAATTAGCTCTGCAGATCAGCAGAGGGATCAGTTAGAAAATGCCAATTCACAGAAGATAATGACCAAAGGTCAACTAACTGGCAAGGTCCTGACAGTTGAGGAATTAGGAATGAAACTGAAAAGATACTGTGACCACCAGCAAAGGTTAAAAGACCAGAAATGCAAAGCTAGTCAAATCTACAATGACAAGGACGTTCCTTCTCAGACACAAGGGATGATCTACAGGAGGTGGTTGGGTTCTGTAAATGTGGACAAGCATGAAGGGTTCCCAAGCAAGAGGTTATCTACCTTGCTGCCTCAGGCACCAAGCACAAGAGCACTCAGTCACAGTACCTGAGCAGCCAAACCTGAAACAGTCCAAGTGTCAGTAAATAAATAACATACACATTGTATCAACAAGGAGCTCCGAAACTGAGTCAAGACCAATGACACGTGAGAGATCAACCCCGCAGGCTTAGCACTGAAAGAAGCTACATAGCACAGATATGCTTTGACTCACAAGAACCTAGGAGCAAGCATCTGACCACAAAGGCTATAGCTGCCTAAACAGCAGTGCTATGCAATTCCAGATGTGGTTCTGGACTCTGCCTCCACACACATAACTCCTCTGTGAGGTAACATGGATGCTCATACACTCGGAGCTGAAATCTGGTTCTTCACACTGGATTCTGGGCTGGACTTGGACATGCTATGATGTGGCACTGGGTGGCTCCTGTTAGAAGCTGTGGCTCAGGGCTACACAGAGAAACCCTGTCTGAAAAACCAAAAAAAAAAAAAAAAGAAGAAGAAGAAGCTGTGGCTCCCAGGAGACCTTGAGGACACAAAAGTGTCCAGGTGAAAGGCCCTGGGAGGAGCTCAACTGCCTCCACCCCAGCCTATGCCCAGAGGCCATGTTAGAGAGGAAGCAGGAGAAGGTAACCTCAGAAACACCCTACAGAATCCAGAGAAATAATCGGATGTTCTTGCTGTGCTCTCTACACTTGCAGGGGCTTTGCCATGCAGCAGGAGTGAATACAGATGTGTAAAACATGAAACCAGGCATAATTACTGTAGAAGCCAGATGGACGGATATATATGAAAGAGGAGAATGGTGATGACTGCACTGTTTCCTTTCTCATTTACTTTTCTGTTTATTACATTTATTTATTTGGGGGAATGGAGCTTGTCTTTGGCTACTTTGTAGGTTCTTTTTTCTTCCACATTCTCCACCCTCTTAACCCCCTAACATTAGATAGGAGAGAGAAAAGGATAGAGGGGAAAGGAATGATATTATCATTAGACTACGACCTGTTGATTAGGGGTTTGAGTTCAATTTGATCTTTGCCATCAGTATACCTAATTCTTCTTGTTGTTTCTTCTTTGTGCCTGACTACTGAACCAACCACCACCATCAACAAACAACCCACCCCATCTCTTGAGCCCTAGTGTTTACATACCCTCTGAAATGTCCCCAGAATTCCAAAACAGAAACTATCTGTAGCTGGGAAAAATCACGTCCCCTGCTAAAGCATAGGCAAATCATAGTCAGCTGCTGTGGACAGTCTGAAGCAGTATCATGTCCCCACACCTGAGATTAATATTCCCATAGTCTTTTTGTGTTTTATAAAGAAACTAAAATTCTCACTACGAGGAGTGGGGAAGACACCTGTGTCAGTGTACACACTAAAGTTGGAAGACAACCTTCTACCATGGTGTTCCAGGAATCAAACTCAGGCCCTCAGCCTTGGTGACATGCCCCTTTACTGCCGAGCCATCCCAGGGACCCTCTTCATGACCTCTCATTGCATCTCTCTGTGCTCCTACCAGGATGCTTCCGTTCGCCCATCGTCCTCTTCCCTGATTCAATGCTCAGTTATGCTATCAAACCTATCCATTTCGCTCTTTATTTCAACTTCTGTGGTTTTCAGTTCTATGATTATCAAAAGTGTGAAGTCTTTTTTTTGGGGGGGGGTTGTTTCCAATGCTCTGCCAAGTTTCTCAACTCCCTGTTCAAACCTCCACATGTGTTCTACACATATGCATCAAATTCCCTCTGATCAGCCCATGGTAGGAGTCTGGTCCTGCCCTTTTCTTAGTTTTAGGTGTGTCTTCTTTGCTCATCACTTTGACTACTTTGATGGGGTTGGGCATGACTTATGTACTTTAAATAGACCACATGACAAAAAATATTATTTGATAAATGTATAGGAAATTTGCATTTGAAAATTAAAAATACAGTATACATATACATGCATATACAGATGTACATAAATATGCAAATATGGTCACATAGAAATACTCATATACATATGCTTTGTTCTTAATAACGTAGACAAGTCCCAGCTTCAAAATCTTCTAAAACTCAATCATAATCAAAATGCTTAGTTTCTGAAAGGGCATACAGAAAATTATGCAGTTTTTTTTAACCATGATATGGCTCACCTTATAACATATTTATTTAAAGAGGCAGTGTTTTCCAAATACAAGGTATCACATTTTAATTGTGTGATGCTTTTATATCAGAATATTCTTGATTAAATTGACACATCATGGATTTAAGCAGCAATGTCTCCATAAATGCTTGCCAATCTTAACAAAAATCAGAAAATGCTTCTTGGTCTCCAACAAACCCTTGTGGAGCAACAACTCAATAGTCATCCTTCTAAAGGTAGATATATAATTTAGTACAATCTACTCTCTCCAGTTGGCGTGTTCCCACTAATATCACAGACAATATGCATTTTTAATTATAGAGATTATTTGAGGCTCTGAACGAATTATCATCCTCTAGAGAAAGCTCCTCCTGGCTCCTGGACAGTGACTATGAGGGATCTCTGACAGACCCAAATCTCCAAGGACCTTCAGCAGCTGAGGCGACCCAGTGCGGGCCCTCTGGAAAGGCTGATCTTGTTCCAGTTTATCCTCTTTCTAGATGCACATCCCACATTGTCAGGACCAACTCCTGGGTAATCCCAGGTGTAGAGCCAAGTTTCCACCCTCCTCACTTGTCTCCGGCAGTCAGCAGTCACCTCCAGGGGAAAGCGGCTCCAGGTTTCAGGCTTCCCTGATAGGGTTTCTCTCTCTTGTACTCTTGCTCCTTAAAACGCACTAACTGGAAGCTCCCCAGGCCTTCAAGAAGATGGGCTTTATCAGGTGGCTGCTATCAGGTCTTCCAGATTTCTCCACATGGGAGAATCAGTCAAATGATTATAAAAGAAGGATCCCAATATACCTACTGATGAACTCTAAATGCTTTGATTGGAAATCCACTTTCAACCTCTGAAGAGACACCCTGAGGTAGAGCACCATGCTTAGTTGTACAGAGACAGCATGGCACCAAACTGTCCCTGTCCGGGAAACAGCAATAACTGACTATCCATCCTGAACCTCACATGGGAGAAGCCTCTGCTGTCTTGGGCAACAGCAGCAACTCCCGCCCACTGTGTTGATGCCAGGGCTGAGGGCAGGTGTGGGCACTGTGAGAATTAGATAATACTATGCATTGGGTTGGCTAATGTGCAAGAGACGCTTGGCAAAAGCAGTTTTCACTGCATGTTGCTATACTGCCATTCCCTCCATAGCTG
The DNA here is from genome assembly GCA_021653895.1 of Mastomys natalensis. Classification (NCBI taxonomy): domain Eukaryota; kingdom Metazoa; phylum Chordata; class Mammalia; order Rodentia; family Muridae; genus Mastomys; species Mastomys natalensis. The sequence continues at coordinate 51,763 of JAJTUV010000181.1, forward strand.
CATGCAGCCTCTTGTTCCTGATCTACAGAGTAACAGTGGCCCCTGTGGCCTTAAGGTGAATGTCATGTACACGATAGTTACTATGGAGTGTTGAGCAGTCATGGTGTTTCCAACATCGGGTAAGGGCTGTGTGGAAGACAGCCTGCCTGGGCTGTTGTCACTCAACTCTGACAATTTAATCTTGGTTGTACATTGCTCAGACATCACTTACTATGTCTGGCTTCCACTTTCCACGTGTAAAGCAAGATGATACTAGCACCAGTTCAGAGAAATCACAGGGATCTAATAGGCAAATGCCACAGATCAAGCCACCAAAAATCCCACTGTCCAAGTATGTTCTGTGTGAAATTAGTCTGCAGAAGGGTCAAGATGCTGACATGCGACTTGCCTTTTTCTGTTATTTGAAAGCATAGTAGGTTTGAAAGAACATGTATTTCTTACAAGAAAATGAATGTTCCAGGAGTGAGGTGACCAACACAGGGTGTTTGACTCTGCCAGTCTACAATGGGGCTAATATCCTGCCACCTAAGGGGCTTTTAGCCGTGAGGCTGACACCACTCAAAATGCGTAGCTGAAGACTGGGCATTTCTGAGAAGCCACAGCAGTTATGGGCAATTGGTTCCAGCTCTTCGTCCTTGAAGTAGCACTGGAGGTGTCACAGTTTGGCAGTCCTCTTCCAAGTGTTCTTGTTAGCCTATGGCTATGATCCATCCATAACCCAAGACCTGCTTTCTTGGGCTCTCTAATCTTTGAGTCCTCTCCCACCAGATTCTGTCCCTACAGCATGTTCCTGCCAACAGGAAGTCCACAGGTGTGCCTCAAGGAGAGGCTCAGAGCTGCGAATGTTTCCATGTGCCACTTGCAAAGTTGTTCTCTTGCTATTTGCTTAGACCCCAACCTCACCAGGAGAAGAGGCCACGAGGCTGGCTAGATCCAGGGACACAAATAACCTGAAAAGCAGGAATGAGAAAGACTACAGTGGGTAGCAGCCAACTCTGTCCTGCAGGTGCCCAGTGAGACCAGAGCTACCAGGATGTGGTAAAGCAGCCCTGTGGTGGCCTATGGCCTGTGAGGGAAACAGGAGGATTTCATCTTACGTGACTGCAATAGCGTCTTTACGCCATCCCAGTTCTTATTAATATATTCTCGGCATGTGATAAGATTCACTCTCTGGGGTGTATGGTGTGGTGAACTCTGACCACTGTATAAAATAGTGTTATCGCTGTAGTCAGATCAGGACTGCCCTTGATCCTACAGCTTCCTCTAGCTGGGCACCCAGTTTCCTCTACCTGCAAGCTCTGTCCTGCTCCCTGCCCCAGCCCCCGCCATCCTCTTCTTCACATACAAAGAGACTGCCACAGCGCCCTACATGCTTCATTTAACAGGCTGTTGGCATCTCACCTGTATGGTGAGTGGCACACTCACAGGCTGAGGACTGTAGACTAAATTTGGCTTGCAGCTGTGATGACTAATGTGTTAATCAACCTGTCTGTCACTCCATAAACACACGTATATATTATTGTTAGTTAAAATACAATTTTAGGGCTGGAGAGATGGCTCAGTGGTTAAGAGCACTGACTGCTCTTCCAAAAGTCCTGAGTTCAATTCCCAGCAACCACTTGGTGGCTCACAACCATTTGTAATGGGATCCGATGCCCTCTTCTGGTGTGTCTGAAGTCAGCTACAAGGTACTATCACATAAAATAAATAAATAATATACATAAAATAAATAAATAAATCTAAAATACAACTTTAAAGCATGCTCAATGTCTTTGCACAGAAGGATAAAGAGCTTCATTTTTCCTGAGTAAATACCTGGCCGTGGAGTTGTTGGGTCACATTAAGTTTGTGTTTAAATTTGTATGTGGGACATTTCCATGCTGTATTTCCAAAGTCAACCACTAGGGGGAGAGATAGTTTACACCCACTTAAGGACGCTCACTTAAGGACTGGAAGACTTATCTACCCATCACAAAGTGGAGTGTAACAGCTGATATCTGCACAACACAGGTAAGTAGGGGCTTCTCTTGTTGCCTGGGAGGGGCTATGGTACTTGTCTGATCCAGTACTCTGGCACTATGACCCAGGATCCCTTTATATCAAATGCCTCCGCCCAGACTGGACTCATCAGCCTGCTCCCCACAAAGGCTCACATACACAGCAACATTAAAAAAAAGTTAATGTAGGTGTGAATCATAGCAACGGGGATCACGACAGCTGAGGAGTGAGCACAGATTAAAGGGAGCTTGTGCCAGAAAACTGTTTTTACATAAAAGACTGTGTATGGAGCAGCTCAGCAGTAACTCAGGTGACAGTATCCCCACAGCAAGCTCGCACAGAAGTAGCACTCTGGATAACTGTTTACATTATCAGCTGTAGCTGAAGATACACATCCCAATGGCACAGACACAGCTAACATCTACATCATATAATAATGAGCAATGAATTATTTATAGTAGCCAAATAATGGAAGCAATGCAACTGCTCCTAGTCCAGTGGATTAATTAGTGTGGGCTGCCTATGCAACAGATACACTGAAGCAATGAGTGTGGTGAGCCATCCCTCAGGACACCATGGAAACCTACAGACCATGCAGAGGGAGGTGAGGAGAGTAGAGCTGACAGCTAAGCATGCCAGTTCTCAATGGGGCACTGTGCACATGCTCGGTTTATGAAAAGTTATCAAACCCTACCTTTACAAGACGGGCAATTTTCTGAGTGTATGGTGCACTTCATAAAAAGTTTATACACCTAGAAAAGGAATGTGATTCCTTTACAATATAGGCTATGAAAGAATGCAGAGATGGCTGAAAACACCCAGAATTCCCAAAGAGTAGCCCTTCCCATGGCCTGGCTGTGTCCAGAAAAGGTTAGCTTCCAGGAACACTAGGGAATGCTTTATTTGGTGACAGACAGAAGGCTCCAGGTATGCAACAGGCAAAGGTAAATCCCATGACAACCAGGACACATAGTGGATACTAAGCCAGGACACCCCGGCCCACTATCTTCCGACTGCCCTTCCCCTGGGCAGCATTTTGAGAGAAGGAACCTCCACATAAATGAATTCATCTCAAGCTGCCTTTTACCCTTCAGGAGGGCCTTTTGCCTAATACATAATTGCTTGTTTAAAATTAATTAACTGCTCTGAAATAATTAATTCCTCAATGAATTTGAACCATTATTAATGGAATTGTTTTCACCATCCATGATGATACCCTGGACTCTTACCACCAATTTCCTGATGGACCCAGAGTCGGGCAAGGTGGCCCCATGGCTGCTTAGCCTCCCACAGCCCCTCCTACCTTCTTTTTAATAGAGCCCCAGGGAAAGCCACAGGTAATCCCCTGGCTCTTAAAGCTTCTCAAGAACTTGGCTGGGATCTTTGCACACTGCAAATCTGATTGGGTACCAAGAGGTTTGTACACTCACTCCCCAGTTACCTAAAGACCATGAACTTTTTACCAGAAACAAAGCTCAAAGTAAAATAATAACAATAATAATTAAAAACAGCATTCCTCACACAGTGTTACCAGTCCCTTGGGTAGAGCCTGTTAAGAAAGAGGCAAGAATACAGGCTCCCCTGTGGGCTGTGTGGGTAATGAAAGCAGGTACACGGGGAACAGAGCCACCCTCACCTCCCTAGAGGTGAACTACTGCCACCTGCTGCCTACACAGGCCTATTAGCTGCAACAGCAAGAATGCAGAGGTTCCATGGCAGAAAAGTCAGGTAGATTTAGGTGTGGCTGGAGCCCTCTAGTTGCCAGGGACAGGTGTCTCTAAGCAATATACTCCCCAGCAGGAGACCCTCAGCAAACACTTATAGTAGTTGAGCCTTCAACCAGTGGCCCCTTTCTGCCTTCTCAGACAGCCTCATGAGAAAAATGTCCCCTCAATAAATGCCTACTCGGAAAGTGTTCCTCAACCAATGTCTCCTCAAAGAGTGACCCTGAACAAGTGTCACCTCAGTGGGTGTGTGATCAGCTAATGTCTTTTGATAGGGAACCCTCAACAAGCATCCCCTTTGTGGGGCTGGTCCTTAGCAGGTGGTCCTTCAGTGGGTACCTCTTCTGATGTGCCTTTTGTCCCATAAACCACTTGGGGAGTAAACTGCAACCTATCACTGGCCTTGTGGGCTAAAGAGCAATTTCTCTGGGTAGCAGAAAAATTGGTAAAGGACTAAAGTATACAAAAGAGGCCAGGAAGCAGAAGCGGCCAGCAGATGGCCATGTATCTTACTGCCCAGGCATCTCACCAGGGGCTTCAGCAGCTCACATTTCAGCTGCATAGGGAAAGTCTGGAAATGGCAGCAGGCTCCTGGAGTCAGACAGGGGTCCTTGCCAACTGCAATGTGTAAAGCACCCACAGTTCCCCGCTGGTCCCCAGCATCTGTCCATGCTCTAACTGACACACCACGCATCCCAGATGCTCATGGCCATGAAGACTCTTGTGCATGGACTGTGCTTTGATCCAGATTTAGAAGGTTCCATTATGAAGAACAGTCTGAGTGCTGCAGAAATAGAAGTTAGGTGTTCCTTTAGGTTAGGGACCACAGCTATTTCTAGAATAATAATAATATTGTTGTCTTTTCAAAACATGTCCTTGATTGAAGGCTCCCTGTGGAGATAAGCTTTATCACTTATCAATGTTGCTTAAGACCATGGGGAGGAGTGTTCACATCTATTTTTCACACTTTACTATGATGGCATTCTCTCTACTTGACTGATGACATCCAGAAGGGTATGCTCAGCAAGTCCATGTCAATAAGATCCTGCCCCTGGCATCCAGGAGTCAGCAAGTCCTATGCCTTTCCTGTCACCGTGGCTTATTTTCCAAGTAACATCTGACCCTGATGTTATTCCACCCTTCAAATTTCTACCAAAGTATGTGTCCTGGCTAGATATGGTGGTACAGATCTGAAATCCTGGCTACTCCACAGACCAAGACAAAAAGGTTGTAAATTTAATGCCTGTCTTGTTTACAGAGAAAGTTAAAAGCCAGAATGGGCACGTTAGCAAAAAAAAAAAAAAATCCTTACCTCAAAGTAATAATTCAAATAAATTTATAAGGTTGGAGATATTGGTTAGTGGTTAGGAATGCTTGCTGCTCTTTCAAGGGATGAAATTTAGTTTCCAGCACCCACAGTAGGCAGCTCCCAACTGTAAGATCCAGACCCATCCTTCTTCTGGCCTCCCACACATACATGGACATTCACACACACATACAAACAGAGAGGGAAGAATACCCACAGATGCATAAATAAAAAGATAAAATTTTAAATAAATAAATGAACTTAAGAATCTGGGTATAGCCACCTGCAGCCATGAGTCAACTGGATTCACCTGAAAGGGGGCTGGGAACCAAAGGGGGACTGAGGGCGAAGAAGAGATGAAGCCAAGACAAAGTTCTCTGATCAAGGCTCGAAGTTTAATGTTTAGCTCTCAATTTAAAGGGAAAAGCCGGAGATGTCTCTAAGCAAGCTTTTAGTTCCGTGCAGCCAAGGTGGGTAATTCCACCTAGATCCTTATCACTTGGTCTGTTGTGGTAAACAAGGTCTCTGAGGCCTGCTCAAGGCTGGGGCAAGGGCACATCTGGGAACCATGAGATATCTTAAGACAGAAAGATCTTCAAGGACCTTAAGTAATGGTACATGAAAGCATCAATGATTTGCAGATAGAAGATGGACCAGCAAGAGAAAAACAGAGAGGACAGGGAAGGACCTCCTATGAAAATCAGAACAAAGTAGAACAACACGTGTGTATAAAAAGCACCGTAAAGAAATCCATTACTTTTCGAGATGACTTAACTTTAATTTAGATGATGAATATGTACCTTAGTGGTGTGTGTGGAAGGTCATGGGCTCGGCCACAGTTTAAAGGTTCAACCTGCAGGTCAGCTCTAAAATCCTCCACAGCCACTTGTCAGGCCATTGTCAAAAGAACTAACTCAGTTCACCATTTGGTGAGGCCCTTCAGAAGCTGAAGCCATGGGGATCTAGTCAGAGAGAACACCAGGCCAGGAGTCTGAATTGTTACAATGCTGGAAAACAGCAACTAAGAAAAACGAAACCAGGAAAGAAAAGAGATGGGAAGGAAGTTCATTCTCGTCTTAGGTAACCTGTGGATACAATGTTGACCTGTTGCCTTGGCTCTGCCCTTGAACTCACTATGGAACTTTAAGGAACAGAGGGCAGAGGTTGACATCTACATGAGGACTCTTCTGCTTTCATGAAGTCAGGAAATATCTGGGATCCAAGCTCTTTACCCTGAGTGTTGAAGGTGGGCCCAGCAGGCCAGAGAAGGTGAGACACATCCAGACCCTACACAGTGGCTTTCTACTTCCTCCTTTGAAGATGCTATTAACACTATTCTGCTCCAGATATAGTTATATGTAGATTTGGGTTAGCATGTGATTATGCCATACTGCATGTCCACAGCCAGGCAGATCACCCAGACAGACATGAACAGGAGCCACAGAACTAAGCAACCCAAAGCACCTCATCCCAGGAAAGAAAAGTATTCAAAGGCAAGGAGGTCTCTAAGCTAATGGAACATCTTATATCTAGAAATAAAGAAAACACATTAACAAAGATGAAAATTTTAACATTTAATATAAATTCTGATTGGCTTCATTGTTTCATTTTGTTTTGAGACAAAGTCTCCATATGTAGCCCAGGCTGGCCTGGAACTCATGACAATCCTCTTGCTCAGCCCATCCAAGGGCTAGAATTACAGACATACATCTTACTTTATGAATTCTTATCTTAAATATGAGTGTGTTCTGTATCTCAATAGAAGCAAAAGCACATTCTCAAACTGACTCATGAGCTTTCATTCCACACATCCATGACAACACACAGACAAGACTCCAGAGCCAGAATCCCTGAATTGGAGCAATAGTCACCTACACCCTTAACCTGCCCTGGCACACACAGGGTTATAGTAGTATTTATTGATGAGTAGTTGACTGAATACTTCCATAAATATTAATTAGAGTAAGGACAGAGCCCCAGATCATAAATAAAATTGGATTAGAGCACACAGCTTCCTTAGATCTCAAAATTAGTGCTTGCTCAAGCTAATCGTACCTAGACCTTAAGAGAAGGTAGCCTACCAACCTAAAACTATATGTAGGTATGAATGAATGAACAACTTGTAGACTAAGAACTGGCAAGAAATATGTGAGATCAAGATGAAGACTATGGCACACTTGAAGGAAATGATGCTAGAGTAACAGATGTAGATGAACAGCATCCGAGTCTATGGGTGCTGCAGGAAGGACCCTGGGGGGAAACCAAGGTAGTCCTAGAGTCTCAAAGATTTAACCCTCAATGAGTGGGTGGGTGGGTGAGAGGGCGGATGAATGAAGTACAGGTGGATAGATACATAATAGATGATAGATAGATAGATAGATAGATAGATAGATAGATAGATAGATAGATAGATATAACAGTGGGTAGGTGGATGCATAATGGATAAGAAGGCTGGTGGATGGATGGGTGTGTAAATGTGTAAGTGGTGAGTTTATAGATTGTTGGGTTGGTAGAAAGATGGATGGGTGGATGAATAGATGAATGATAAATGGATAGACAGATGAATGGATAAGAGAGTAGATGGACAGATGAATGGATGGATGGATGGATGGATGGATGATGGATGGATGGGTAGATAAATGGGTATGTAGGGTTACAAACAAAGAAATAGGTAAATGGATGGGAGGCTGGCTTAGTGAGCTGGGGATGGTTGGATGACGGTATTGATAGTTGACACAGATAAGAACTACTGACCTGTTCTCAGGATCCTCAGTTTGGAAGTGTTAATACTGCCAAATAAACATGGATATTTTCTAGGAGGGTATGACATTCTGGCATTCTGTGGTTGCATTTTTATAAGATTGAATAAGGAAATACCTAGAAACCATCTAAACATATACTAAACCACTAGCATGCAAGGACATGCATGCTTTAATAATAAGGCAAACCAAAAGGCTTTCTCAAATTCTTTCAAATTTCACATAGCTCACTGAAGAAACTGAATCAATCAACAATCTTTCAAAAGAGAAAGCTCCAGACTCAATCAGGTTCCTTAGAGAATTCTGTCGAACACGTTGAAGCCAAAGAGCTCTCCACATTCTGTCTAAGGAGAGTGGGGAGGCATTTCCTAAGTCACTATGCATGGCCAACATCACCCTAGCATGTAAGCCTGACAAAGTGACCATGGGCACAGACACAAAAATTCCCAACATACTATTGACATATTTTGCTCATTTCCAAACATAAGCATGTCCTGGACATATTACATCAAGCTCTAATAGTACGCACAGATATTATTAATCAGAAATAAAAATTAAGTGGTATATACTAGTAAATAAACAAGTGGTTAAATTGTACATGGTTGGGCTGGATGTGGTGCTATACACCTTTGATCCCAGCACTTGAGAGTCAGAAGCTGGTGTGTCTCTGTAAGATTGGGGCTAGCCAGGGTGACATAGATAGACCCTCTCTCAAAAAAATTAAAACCTAAAACTATATGTAGGTATGAATGAATGAATGAATGAATGAAGACCAACAAAAGGAGATCAGTGAATGCAAACCATCAATCACTATGTAGCCTCCCTGTTGTCATGGAAATGCAGCTCCTACTGGCCTGGAACAACACAGCTATCAGCTTTCTTCTTTGTCCTGGTTGGATATTTTTTTCAACCTGGCATAAGATAGAGTTATATAGAAAGAAAACTCAAACTGAGACGATGCCTTCATCTAGATTGCCTATAAGCAAGACAGTAAGAATTTTTCTTGATTAAAGATTGATGTGGGAGAGTCCAGTCCACTATGGGTGATGTCACCACTGGACAAGTAGTCCTGGGGTGAATAAGGAAGCAAATGGAGCAAATGAGGAAGAACAATCCAATAAGCAACACACCTCAACGACTTCTACTTTAGTTCCTGCCTCCAGTTCCCTGCATTGAGTTCCTGCCCTGCACTCCTTTGATGATTGATTGACTATGATGTGGAACTCCAAGCCACTCCAATAAATCCGGGTGTGTGTGTGTGTGTGTCTGTGCGTGTACGTGTGTGTGTGCGTTTGTGTGTGTGTGTAGTCACTGTTTCAGTTCTATTTCTTTACAGAGCCCTGACTAATACACTCATCGTATGGGGGACATCAGTCACTAGAAAATAATAGGTTTTCCCTTTCAGCATTCAATAATTGTCTAACTTCTAAACCTAAGAAACAAATTCTGCTCCAAAATGCTGAGTTTCCAGGAGAAGCTAACTTTCTTTGGAAAAATAGGTCTACAGATGTCCAACGGCCTCTGGACTCCTGAGAACTTACGTTCTGAGGACACTTGCAGAACCCATTCAAAAACTGAGCACTGCACTGCATAGTCTCCTGTCATGGCTCACAAAACTCTGGAACATTAACAGAGATGAGGAAGTGCTAGATGGTCTCTGTCAGGCTAAGTCCAAGGATGGGAACCTCCACCCAAGGCTACAGCCAAAGTAAGTACCTTGACCCAAAGTAAGGTGGCCAAGGAGGCACTGCTCTCTCTCTCTCTCTCTCTCTCTCTCTCTCTCTCTCTCTCTCTCTCTCTCCACACACACACACACACACACACACACACACACACACAACACACACACTGAAAATCACCTATTCTGTCTCTCTTTCTCAGGGCCACCCAGTAATGGACATAATTTCCAAGGAGAAGATTGGTAAAGAAGTCTATGAAAGTAGTGTCATTTCAGAAGGACAGAAGAGGGGGACTAAGGGTCCCTGAGTGCTGTCCCTGCTATATGGCCTCAGATGCATCACTGGGGCTCTCAGAGAGTCTGGCTAGCCAGCAGCAAAGAGGCTGTTGCACAGCTAGGCAGAGATATAATACAAACCCCCATCCTGCCACTACCCATATCCCCCAGCAGTACTGGGGCCCATGAAACCATGTTGGTGTAGTGTGTTACCGCCTTCTCCATCACACAATAGTGGCTGAACTCAGTGCACTTTAATTCATCATTTGGAAAGTAACTACAAAACAGAATATGCAAGTTACAGCAACCAAGAGTGGCTGAGTGTACAAATTCAGTTGGGTGTGCAAGCCTGAGGTCCAGACCTTGGAAGAAGAGGAATTCTAGGTGGGTGGCATCTCCACCTAGGTCCCATCCCTGGCAGGGGTCACTGCAGAGAGGAGCTTCTATGTCCTACTTGACTTCCACTCTGGAAGACAGAAAAGAAAAAGTCAGAGTGGATCATTTAGGCCTCAGCCTTGGGTTGGACAGAACAGAGAAGCCATAAAGGTTAAGACATGGGAGGCAGGAGAGTGTAAAATTTGGCAGCCTTGATTAGACCAAGAAGTGGTATTTGAAAGGATATGGAGGCCATGTCTCAACCTGGACAAGAGACAATCTGGCAAGAGTTCTCAAAAAGCCCAAAGTACAAGCTCTCAGAGCCACCAGGGTCTCTCAAATCCTGATAACCAACCACTTATTCTCAATACAGGCCACTTAAGGAGTCCAGTTTCTCTGGAGTCCCTTGATCTGAGAGATCAGGGTAGACACAGGCACTATTCGTTGTTCGAAGTAAAAGGACAGTCTGAGAGCTGAGGTATATAGCTCAGGCAGCTGAGCGCTTGTCCAGCATTCATGAAGCCCTGGCTTCAATTCCCCAGAACCACAAAGCTGAGCGTCAGTGGCATTTGGGAGGCAGAGGCAGGAGGATCAGAAATTCAAGATCATCCCCAGTTACATACATAGTTTGAAACCAGCCTGAGACGCATGATTCAATGTCTCTAAATAGATAGAAAACAGAAAAGACAGACGATACAGACTAGTCTGAACTGCTTTATCTACTAAATTATAAAACAATATTAGTGACATGTTTCTGGCCCCTGACTAATGATGATTCATACACTCAAGGGTTCCTTGAGACAGTACTATCATGGTTACATTTATGGATGAATACATAGGTTCAGAACAGTGATGCTATGCCAAGAATAAGTAGCAGTGTTTGCCCCAGGAGAATTACCTGAGAACTACCCTGGCCCTTCCTAATTCCAACCAGAGCCTGAGGCCACACAGGCATCCAGGGCCCCTGCTCCCTCTGACCTCTTCCTGTATATCCACTCCCAACATACCCAGAAAGGTATGAAATGCAGTAAATATGCCCTGGGACCCTAGTGCAAGCCCAGCACAGGACCTCAGCTTCCTCTGAACCTCTGTGCTTGTTTGTTTGTTTGCTTGTTGTTTTCTGCCATGATTAACCTCTTTGAGCATGGACCCCTGATGACCGGGCATGTCCTTCCTGGAGACTCCAGGTGTGACTTGGTGACATCTGCAGGGTGGTGAAGAGCCTATTAGGCCAAGGCACAGGCCTAGTAGGGGTCTGGCCAGAACTGGTGCATAGCTTCTGGTATTTATACTCCTTGGGAGGGACCTCCTAGGGACCCAGAACCCTGTTTCCCTTCTAGAATCTTCCTGAAACTGAGGGCTGGGACTGTAAGCATTCCTAAACAAACCCATAAAAGTATAAACTAGGATAGGTGTTCCTCTAAGCCCTGAGAGGGAAGGGTGCTGAACACTGACTGACACTGGTCCACAGGCCAGCCAACACCAATCCTGCAGAGCAGCCTCTGAGGGGAAATGCATGCAGGCAGTGGCTCACTTCCCCTTCATTGTCCTGCGCAGAGCCTCCTTCACATCCTTGTTCCTCAGGGTATATATGAAAGGGTTCAACACAGGTGTGACAATGGTGTTGAGCACTGTGACAGCTTTGGTGAGGTCCAAGGAGCTCTCTACCGAGGTCCTCACATGCAAGAAGATAGTGGAGCCATACCAAATAAGCACCACGGTGAGATGGGATGAGCAGGTAGAGAAGGCACGGTGCCGGCCCTGGGCAGAGGGAATCTTGATGATAGTAGTGATGATATAAGCATAGGAGACTAGCGTGATACCACAAGAGCCCAGAATGACACAGAAGGCAATACCAAAGGACACTAGCTCCACCACCTGTGTGTCCGTGCAGGAAAGCACTATCCAGGGCGAAATGTCACAGAAGAAGTGGTTGATGACGCGTGAGCCGCAGAAGGAGAGGCGAGCAATGAGGGCAGCAGGAATTGTGATTGCAGAAAAGCCACATAGCCAGGATCCCAGGGCCAACCGTGTCGCCAACCCCGGAGTCATGATGCCACCATAGCGCAGTGGCAGGCAGATGGCCAGGTAGCGGTCATAAGCCATCACAGCCAGCAGGAAGTACTCAGTACAGCCCAAAGAAAAGACGAAGTACATCTGTGTGGCACAGCCAGCCAAGGAGATGGCTCCACCCAGGGGAGCGAAAGTGGCCAGGGTCTTGGGCACACAAGCTGTGGTGAACCAGATCTCCAGAAAGGAGAGGTTGCAGAGGAAGAAGTACATGGGTGTCTGTAGGCATCTGTGGGCACCCACCAGGGAGATGATGGCTAGGTTTCCTGCTACTGTAAGCAGATACATGACCAGGAAAAGCAGGAAGAGCCCAATGCGCATGCTCCTTGGCCCTGGAAAGCCCAGCAAGATGAATGGTCCTGGTGTGGACAGGTTCTGGCCAGTACTCCAAGCCATTAAGTATTTTGAGGATATGGACTACCAAGCTGCCAAGAAGGGGGCTCAGGGAGTGAGGGGACTGGCCCTTTTCTGTTCTCTGTGGAGTCTACTCACCTTATCCTACAATCCCAGGACCCAGACAAGCCCAGATCCGCTGGACTGGATAGACAGCATTAACCATGCCGGTGCTGGTAGGAAGCTGTCAGCATGCCATTTACCCATTGCTTGTCACCTAGGGGAGGAGGGGACACAGTGTCTTTATTCTACAGTGTTTGTCACCTGGTGGAGAGAGGTCCTTATTCCAGAATCAGAGAGCCTAGAAAAAGACGAGAACTATTGGATTTCCACAAGTGGAATTATGAGTGCCTTGATTGTCATCACTTTCGCCCCGCAGCCAGGCGGGACTCCTGTAGAACTCTCCTATTGCCCCATAGACATGCCCCACACAAACAGAGACACATTCAACAGTGAAGCCCAGAGGCCACCTCCTCCTCTTCTTTTTCTCCTCCTCTATCTTCTCTTTGGCTCAGGCTCTAACCCTAGTTGAGAAAGAGATGAGCCAGCTTTCCTGAAATTTGTATTTAAAAAGCTATCTATCTGAACTTGTAAAATGACTCAGTAAGTAAAAGCACTTGCTGCTAAGCCTGACTGCCCGAGCTCAATCACCAGGACCCACATGGTAGAAAAAGTGACACATGAAAATATGCACACATACACACACACACACACACACACACAGACATACACACACACACACTACACCACATACATACACACACTACACATACACACACACCACACACACATACACACCACACACATACACACACACACACACATACACCACACACACACAATACACACATACACACCACACACATCACACACACATACAACACACTACACACATACACACACTACACACACAATACACACACCACATATACACATATACACAAATACACAAACATACACACACACATACACACACACACCACATACATACACACAATACACATACACACACACCACATATAGCACCACACACAGATACACACACCACACACAAACATACACACACAAATACACACACATACACACCACACACATCACACACACACCACACAGATACACACATACACACACCACACACACATACCACACACATATACACATGCCACAAATACCACACATACCACAACACACATCACACACCACACCACCACACACAGAACACACACACTTAAATGGATATATATAATAAATAAGTAATTTGAGCTGTCACTCTCTGCTAGCCAGAGGCCGATGGATGGTCCTGGAAGCTACAGTGCCAGGATTGTGGGGATGAAAAGGGTGTTTAGTGGGTCCTATAACCAAGAAGCCCAAGATTTCAGCACACACTCCCAACCCCTTCTCAGAGCAAGCTGCTCCTGGGCTGACCAGGAAGAAGTCAGGAGACTGAGGAGACTGTGACACAGAGCCCAGAGGCATCTTCCTGCCATGTGTCCCTCTTCCCAGCCCTGCACAAATACACATACTGCACAACATGCACGTAAGCTGCCGCTGGATCACCATGTCCCACCTCCTGGACCACCATGCTCCACATCCTGGTACTTACCCTCTTCCTGATCACAAAGCCAACAGTCCCTCACCCAGAAGACCTGAGATGCCTTAGGGGAGTTGGCTGCAGTCTCTTCCCTAGATTCACAGCAGCCTACATAACTGCTCTTAAACAGCATAAGTCTGCAACCAAAACACAATGTACTTTCTTAGGCCTATTTCAGATACTTGCTATAGAGAAGTTCTCAGCAGCCTCCCTGGCCATCACCCCTGTAAGTCCATGAGTACCTCCATCATACCAGTGGCATCTGACCTGCTCAGAGAAGCAGTCTTGACTACATGGCACTGTCATTTACCCTCAGCCCAAACTTGGACAAGCTTCTCATTTAGAAAACTATTTTCACTGTTGCCAAACATAATGCAAGGGCCACAAAGGGAAAGAAGAAGCTAACAAGCCCTGTTTCCCCCTGGAAGTTTACACTCTCAAGTGTGACGTTTGCACTACAGCCTTCTGCTTCTTCTTATACCCTACACACACACAAACAATCCTTCTTGGATTGTTGCAATTCCCTCCCACCCAGTGCCATGTGTGGATGAGGGAGGTAAAAAGGACACCCACATATCAGAGTCACCTCAGCAGTCATCATCCCATACAACTGCACCTGTCCCCTGATGCTCAGAAGACAAGCCTGAAGTTGAAGATCTTGGTCCCAAGCCAGAGTGGGGGCCATTGCCCTACTACATGAGACTTGAGTGGGTCCAGAGACGATATGACTACCCATACGCCCAAAGGTGGCCTGGCTTCTCAGAGGTCAGGGATGAGCCTGCAAGATGAGAACTCCCTTGTCTAAGTTCTCTCAGGGACAACCTCAGTCCCTGTTGAGGTGAGAGATGCATGACTTCCCTCCCAGGTCTTCAACATGTTCCCCTAAGCAGCTAGGAGGCCAGAAGGTCAGCATTAGCAATGACAAACTCTCTGGGCAGGGAGACACCCAGGCCAGTGCAGAGAGCAGCCACAAGCCTGGCTGACCTCTGACTTGCACTGGGGTTTCCTGTGGGCTCAGCACTCACTGCTGCTTTCTCCTACAGCCACAAGTCAGTCTGAACATTTAAGGAGCAGTTGAATTCCTCGTTCTGCCTTGGCCATCCATCGCTGTGGCCAATAGCAGATTTGGACTATGAATGAAGATACCTGGATGTGCTCCCTCCTTGGGATGTGAGAATATCCTTTCGGCAGACTGGCCCCAGGTCCACGAAACTACCCTGGCTGTGGTCACTGGGGAGTGACCACTACTAGCCCCACCCAGGTCAGACCTGGTGCCTGAAAGATCATGAAAGGGAATGGTTGCTCTGCTCCTTGGGATGCAGCCTCCCTTCAAACAGCAGCCACAGAAGCCCTCTAGGGCAGAATCCTGGAGCAGATAGTGTCTCCACCAAGCTCTTCCGGCAGTCAGCCATGTAGTGGCCAGAACCCACTTGCACCCTGAGGCTGCTGTGTTCCTCTCTAGTCCACAAGCAACTGTTGAGGTGGCAGATGTCTCCACCTGCCTGTGAGAGCCAGGCCAGCCCTGGGCCTGTCAGGAACGGCTTCCTGCGCGTGGTTATTTATGTCTTTTTCCCATTCCAGGTCTGTGAGGACACTTTTGCCAATTATGTAGCTGGCAACAGCCAGGCTCTGGGGACTTAGAGGATCCCTGAGGGTAGACCTCCTGCCCCTAGGCTACACCACACTTCTCACCTGTATTGGCTGTCTGCTGGCACTGAAATCCAGGCCAGGTGCCCACACACCTGTGAAGTAGCAGCCTGGCATATGCACCACCACATAGGGTGCAGTTTACCTGCCCACCAGATGCTGGGTGCCACTGAAGGATTTTCTGTGTCTCAGTTTCCCTGTATGTAAATAAGACAGTGACATCCTGCATACTCAGGCGAGTTGGGAAACACACTATGAGCTGTCCCTATTCTAGCACCCCTACAGCCTTCTAGAAATAGCTGCTACAACACCTACCAATCCAGATTAGTTTTGCCTGGTCTATACTGGGGTCACTCCTCTGAGAAGAGAGGATACCTCTGCTCATGTGGACAGGAGTAAAGTGTGATCCAGGCAAGGAGCTTCCACTGATGACCAACCATACAGTTTGGGACATGGGTCAACTCTCAGCTCTGTGAGCATCAACATTGAGACCCCCAAGGCCCATACCTCTGGAACTCCCTTAGGGGACCGGGAACCAGCATGAGATTACAGCCACAGAGCTGCATGGAGCTGATCACGTGGAGTCTGGGCATCAGTGGCAGAGACTAAACAACATGGAATTGGGCCCTGGAGGTAGTACAAATGCCCCTGCCACCCTCAGTCCATTTCTTCCCTATAACATTGGGATCCCAGGACAGGGAGTGTTTGGCAGCTGTTCAGGAAATATGTAGACCTCAATGGGCCACAGTCAGAGTCGCACTGCCCTGGGGATGCAGCCTCCATACAAGACCCTGGATGCCCTAATAGGTAGCTCATTAAAAATGTTGCAAAATCTCTCCAAGGCCCATCAATTGGCACCTGGTGCAGGTGCTGCCTGGTCTGAGGAGACACAGGGCTGCCTTCCATTAGGCTGGACATGCTACCTCCCACCACGATGGAGCAGATACCTCAAGGATGGAGAAGGAAGATTTCTCAGCACAGATAACTCAGAAGTTTGGATGTTGCTTGCATGTGGCCTAGGTTTATTTTTCCCATGTCAACTTTCAGGATTCATGTCCCGAGTATACCCTAAGTTCCTTTCTCATTTAGCATGAAGCGCCCAGTGCTCACATAAGGCTGCAAGTGCCATGCTACAGTCGCCCCAGTGGCTTAAGGACACCTCAGCAGTGGGAAACTCTGATTTTCCTAGCTCTGATTGGTGCTCTTACACATTCCCTCAGATGGTTGAAGCATTTAGAATTAAGTCTATAGCTCTCCATTAACATAACCATTCTCATATAGGGAGAAGCTAGGGGACAATGAACCTGGCACCCATAGGACACTCTACTCTTGAACTCCATTCTCTATAAAACAGGTGGAACTCTTCCCCAAATCTCAGTCCCAGGGGTACGTAACAGGACACCAAGGGATCCCTGATGTACTGTTCTTCAAAGAACAGTACTTAACAGTATAGATAAATGCCCTTTAAGGGTATAAGAGAGAGAGGGTGGGGGAGGGGTTGGAGGAGCTAGGGAATAAACACATCTGCCACAGGCATTAGAACAAGGCCTGTCCTGAACCCATTCCAACTTCTACAATAAGGTAGCAGAAATGCATGTGTTTTAGAGTTAAGAACCGTGTCTGTGAGCCGTAGGCCTCCCACCCGCCTATCCTGAGTGCTAGCCTCAGGAGACGAGTCAGCTCGCTTGCATAATTGTATGCAGTGGTTGGGGATCACCGCAACAGGAGGAACTGTATTAAAGGTTCACAGCGTGGGGAACACTGAGAACCACTGCCCTGCAGGAAGAGCCTCTCTTCTGATCTACCATCCAGCCTACATAAAACCCAGCCACACAAATAGGAACGACCCATCATCAAAATGAGAAAAGGACTTTAAAACAGACATTTCTCCTGAAGGAAAGGAGGACACAGAGGGAGGTTGTTCAGCCCTGTGGGAGGAAGGACAAGACTTGGTCAGCCTCTCTCTGGCATTGTATTTCGTGTCCTACTTTGCTTCCTAATGATAAACAACATGACCATAAGCAGCTTGAGGAAGAAAGGGTTTATTTGGCTCAGAGGTCACAGTTCATCATCCAGGGAAGCTAAGGCTGAAACCTGAAAGCTGGAACTAAAGCAGAAGCCATGGAGGAATCCTGCTTACTGGCATCCTTCCAGGCTCACCTTTGGCCTCCCTTCCCTCTCCACCACTTGTGTGCCATCTTTTATTCCTTTTTAACCCATCATGTAGAGTTGGTGCTACCCATACGCTCTTCTGTGTGTGGCCTTCCACTGATCAACCTTCCAGAGGCACACCCTTAAAGAAAGCTAATTCTTCCTCTCCCAGAAGATGCCAAGTGCCAGCAGCTTCTTTGCTAGAGGTAGGACTTCATATTCACCTCCTTTCTCCATGCTGAGGTTTTATCTGGTTTGAACTTGTTGGGTCTTGCACATCCTGTCACAACTGCTATGAGTTCATATATGCAACTGCCCTGATATGTCTGGAAGATACTGCTTCCTTGTAGCTATCCACCAACTCTGATTCTTACAATAGTTCTTTCTCCTCTTCTGAAATGATCACTAAACTTTGGGAAAAAAGGGATAGGTGGTGATTTAAATGAGACCGACCCCATAGGTGTCTGTGTTTGAATCCTTGGTCTTCAGTTGGTGGAACTGTTTGGGAAGGCTTAGGGGGTGTGGCCTTGTTCAAGGGGATTAGTCACTAGATTGGACTTTGAGGCCTCAAAGGCCCACAATATCCCCAGTTAACTCTCTCCGCCTCTTACTTGCAGATAAGATATAAGTTCTCAGCTGCCACTCCAGCATGATGCCTGCCTGCCTGCCGCCATGCTGCCATTCATGGTAGTCAAGAACTCACCCTCTGAACAGCAAACCCCCAATAAACTCTTTCAGTTGCCTTGGTCATGACGTCTCCTCACAGCAACAGAAAAGTAAGACAGGGTATGATGTAGATGTCTCATTTAGGGCTGAACATTCCACAGACTCATTACTCTCCGAACCTTAACCAGTGACGGGTCTCTGTGTTGTCATCTATTTCAAAAAGAAGCTTACCTCATGAGTGCTGAAAGATGCTTTAGTGTATGGGTATAAAGATAAATCATCAGGAGTCAGTTTAATACTAGGCACATTTATCAGAATAAAGCAGTAGGTTCTCCAAAAGGCCTATAATTTGTTTACCCAAAGGTTCTTGGATATAGCCCAGACCCACAGTGAGCTGGGCCATCCTACATCAATCATCCCACATCAATCGTCAATCAAGAAAATGTTCCCACAGACCATCTAACTTAGGCAATTCTTCAGTTGAGGTTCTCTCTTCCCAGGTTGTCAAGGCAACAAGTAAAGCTTTTTTACCCCTTGTGAGCAGCAGTTCTCCAGGCACAGTGTTTGTATAGAGAGCATCCAGAGAGTTTGAATTCCACTGAAATTGTAGACAAATGGGATGTCAAGGTAAAAAACACAAAAAAGTCACGGGGCACTGGGTCATCCTTTGTCCTTTTTGACAGACACTTGTTACTGGCCTCTGTGTCTGGTAAGTGTTCCTTTAATTACTATATAAGGAGCTAAAAGGAAGCTGAGCTTGATGGTTAACCCTGGCATTGGTTAGTTCAATGGCCTATAAAAAGATTTCAAACAAGCAGATGAAGGAAGAAAGGAAGTTGGTGCAGGATGTGAATGAGAAAGTTGCCAACGTGGATGAGAAGATCTACAGCAAGGAAAGGAAGATTCTGAAAAGTCAGGCCAGCATGCATGGTGTTACAAGCTTGGATCCCAGCACTTGGGAGGCAGAGGCAAGTGGGTCTCTGTGATTTCAGGCCAGTCTGGTCTACATAACAAGTTCCAGAACAGACAGGGTTCTGGAATCTAGCAGAAACGTTAGAATGATGAAAAGCTCCAGTACGTCAGTGTGGAAAGCAACACCAGTAGACCACATCAAGCAAAAGAAAAAGCACTGGAGACTGAGGGGAAAGCCAAAGAAATATTATACTCAGATGAATGACAAAAAAAAAAAAATAGCATCTGTGAAATGGCTCAGAAGGTAAGGATACATGTTACCAAGTCAAATTACCTGAGTCCAATTCCAGGAGACCACATGGTGGAAGGAGGGAACTGACTCCCAAAAGTTGTTCTCTGACCTCCACAAGTGCTATGATACACACACAACACACACACACACACACACACACACACACACAATTAAAATGTAATCTAAATTTTTTTAAAAAATAAAGAAGCATAACCATAACTTTCAGGAACTCTAAGACATGCTCAAGAGACCAAACCTAAAACTCCATGGGCTGCTGAGGAAGTAAAAGAAAGCTTTCCTAGCATGTATAAAGCCAGGGTCCAACCTCCAGCCCCACATAAACTAGACATAATGACCCTTGCCTATAACCCTCGGCTTGGGAGATAGAAGCAGGAGGGAAAGTTCAAGTTTATTTTTCCTATGTAGTGAGAGTTCAAGACCAGTGTGGGATTCATGAGACCATGCCAAGAAAGAGGCAAAGGAGGAGGAGGAGGAGAAGGAGGAAGAAGAGGAGGAGAGGATAGAAGGAGAATGAGAAAGAAAAGAATGAAGAGGAGGAGGAGGAAGAGGAGGAGGAGGAGGAGGAGGAGGAGGAGGAGGAGGAGGAGGAGGAGGAGGAGGAGGAGGGAGAGGAAGAGGAAAAGGAAGAAGAAGAAGAAGAAGAAGAAGAAGAAGAAGAAGAAGAAGAAGAAGAAGAAGAAGAAAAGAAGAAGAAGAAACAGCAGCTGCAGCCAGGCGGTGGTGGTGCACACCTTCAATCCCAGCACTCAGAAGGCAGAGGCAGGAGAATCTTTGTGAGTTTAAACCCAGCCTGGTTTACAAAGTGAGTTCCAAGACAGCCAGGGCAGTTACACAGAGAAACTCTGTCTTGAAAAGATTAATAATAATCATAATAATCATAATAATTGGCAGAAACTTATTTGTAGGAGAAATTTTCCAAAATTTAGGGTACAATACAGACATTCAAATATTGGAGACATTTTGAACCCCAAGTAGATATGACTAATAAGAACTCTCTATGTCATAGTTAAAATGCTAAGACTACAAAAGAAATAGTATAGAAAACTTCAAGAAAATGCCAACTCACAAAGGCAAGCCTATCAGATATCAGACTCTACAGCAGAAATTCTAAAAGTTAAGAATGGACAGATATAGATCAAGCCTGAGTGTTAGTGTCTGCTAACATGAATTACACTGTTCAGCAGGGTAATCTGTTTGTTTGTTTGTTTGTTTGTTTGTTTGTTTGTTTAGACAGAGTCTTACTTTGTACCTTTGGCTGTCCTGGGACTCTGTAGACCAGGATAACCCTGAGCTCACAGATATCTGCTTGCCTCTGCCTCCCAAATGCTGGGATTAAAGGTGTGCCCCACCACCACCCAGTAGCATGACCATTTTTAAGAAATGCAGAAGTAAAGACTTTCTAATAAAGCACAGACTAAACAATCCATGACCAATATGCTGCTAAGAAAAATGAATATTCATAGCTGATGGGTGGAATATTCTCTAGATGCCTGTTATGGCCTTCTGATCTGTGATGTAGTTTTCTTTCTTTGTTAATTTTTCCCAAGAGATTATCAACTGATGACAGTAGCATATTGAAGCCATTTACTACTATTGTATTGTGGACTATTTTGTCCCTTTAGGTACAATAAGACTCATTTTATAAAACTATGAGCACTGGGTGTTCCAATGTTCAGGAACCAATATTTGTTTTATCTTCTTGAAAGATTTCTCCATTTATTAATATGTAGTAGTGTTCTTTAGCTCTGAATTTTCCCTGAATTCTATTTTTACAGGCTTGAATACAGCTGCTTCTGCTTATTTTGGGCTCTTGGTTGCTTGGCATATAATTCCCTATCCCTTCGTATTCAGTCTATGTGATCCCTGCCAGTGTGAATGAAATCCACCCCACATTCCCTTCCCCCCATTTCCTCTCCTATCCCCCACCACTTTTCCCTCCCTACTTTATGTGCATTTTAAATATCCACTGAGTCATTTAATGCTGTCTGTGTGCACATGGCTGTAGGACAGTCACTGGAGCATAGGTAGTCCCTCTGAGTCTGCAGCACTGAAGAAAACTGACTCTCCCCCAGCAGCAATCAACTGCCAGTAGTTCCTAGAATAGGGATGAACTTCCTGAGCCCCTCCCCCATCTATGCTGAGATTTTGTTCAGATAGTGTATGATAAACTTTTCCTGGGGAGACGCAACACCTATGTCTACTTACTTGAGAAAGCAAACCCATGAGAGACCAAAGTCAAACTTGATGAACCAATGGACTTTATTGAAATAACTTATAGGAATATGGGTGAATGGTGACTTACAGGAACAGAAATTACTCAAAGACAGCTGCATCACCAAAGCCCATCTCAGCATGGGTGACAGTTCACAAAAACTGCAAGTGTGGGTCATACTGTACAGCCTACAAGCAGCTCAACAAGCTAGTCCTTTTTAAGTAGCCCACTTGGTCTTAACCTCTTCCAGGTAGATTGGTTAGTTTTTTCTTTCTTCTAGGCAGTTCAGCTGATCTCTGCTGCTTTCATGTTGTTCTGTTGGTCTCTACTTCTAGGCTGCCTGGATTGCCTAAGAATCTTCAGTTTGGTTTCTCTGAGTCTCTCAGCAGTCTTTTCTGTTTATATAATCTTGGGGAAGGAAGGAGCTAGAAAAATCTGGTCAATTTCAGGGACTTCCTGAGGCTACTTGAGTTGTTCACTTCCTGTCCTAATGAGCTTGACTGTAAGGGTAGAGTGTTTCAATAGTTCCTTCCTCAACTATGCTGTGATTTTTGGCTGGCTTAATCTTCTGCAGGTGTTATGCATATAGTCCCAGACACTGTAAATTCATGAATACAACTACACTGTCATGTCCAGAAAAATATTGTTCCCCTACAGAAGTCCACTATCTCTAGGCCTTGCACTGTTTTCTGCTTCCTCTTCTTACATGATCTTAAAGATTTGGAGGAAGGATATGATATAGATATCCCATTTACAGCTAAGCACTCCAGTCTCTTGTTCTCTGAACAACAACCGATTATGAATCTCTTCATTGTTTGCCACAATCCCCTCTTTTGGCAGGCTGCTCTCCCTTCCCTTAGATACAACCTGGTAGTTCATACTCTAAATAAAGTTTTGCCTTTTGGCCTCAGCTCAGCTCACATGATTTTGTCCTCTTGTTATGCTTCACCCTATGCATGTACACACCCAAAAGTGCACACACCAAGAATAATAATAGTAGCAGCAAAGTAAATCATGATGAACAGAAGCCAGAGACAGAAGACTGGGTAGCTCTGCTCTCATCACTTGCCAGAGTAAACAGAACTGAAGCCCAAGGCAGAAGCAGTGTCCTGGAAGTAAAGAGTCAAGGCCTAACTGAAAAAGGGTGTGCAGGACACCTCTGCAGTGAAGGAAGTTGAGTGTGAGTTCCACTATATACCTCTTTGTCAATACTCAATTCCGAGGCAATGTTAATCTCCATTGTCATAAGCATTATGGCTATTTTCAATGTCAGCTTGACACAAATTAGAATCATCTGAGTATGGAGCATCACTTCCGAAGCTGTCTTGTTTGCTTTAACTGATGTAGGAAAAACCACTCCGATGGTAAGTGCCACATTCTGGCAGGAGCCCAGATAAAAAGGGTGGGGCCGAAGAAGATCACCTTGCCTTTCATTTGCTTGTTCTTCCCTCTTGCCACAAGTTGATCTGCCCTGTTGCTGCTACTGCAGATTCCTTGACAGAATGTCCTTGCAGAGCCAGTATGTCCAGTCTGTCATCAAGGAGTAAGGACCAGGGGCTCTCTGAGAACCTTTTGAGCTTTCAGCACCTAATCAGGACTTCTAAGGCACCCTGCCTTGTAGAACAACTAACTACTGGTTTACACACACACACACACACACACACCACACACACACACACACACAGAGGACAGTTATCACAGGACTACTCTGACTGCTGAGGACGACCAGCCTCAAGGACTGAGAAGCTAATTTCTCAGCTTTCAAGTGTGATTCAGTTATTGTTATATTTTTAAGTTGACCTATTAAATTCTGATATATAAATATATATGTATTCACTCCTTGGTTCTGTTCCTCTAGAGAACTTTGACTAAGTAGTCAACTTCATTTAGAATCACCTAGAAGACAAGCCTCTAAGTGTGTTTTTGCATGTCTTTCCAAGGAGGTTTAACTGAGAAGGGAAGACCCACCCCCAGTGTAGGTGGCACCATCCCATAGGCTCTGGTTACAAACTAAATCAAAGTGGAAACAGGAGAAAGCCGGTGAGCTTCCTTGCCCATGCCAATGGGCAAGCTGTTCCTGCCATCGTAACTCCCCTCTATAATGGACCACATTCCTGTGAACTGCCAGAATAAACTCTTCCCTCCTTAAGTTTGTTTTGTCAGGTATTTGGTCACAGAGACAAGAAAACTAAACTAATACACTTTAGAGAGGGACTTCAAAAACATGAAAGCACACTGACAAATTGACGAGTAAAGGATGACACACAGCGTTGGAAGCAATGAGCAAAAGGTGAGACAGGGCATCACACAGAAGCCAAAACCACCATGTTTTACAAATCACCACAGTGGGATACATTTTAAAAACATTTGGTGGGGGATGTGGGGATAATCCTGGTGGAGGAGAAAGTGGGACAGAGAGGGAGACACCAGAAGCTCCTAACACTCTGTGAAGAGCCCTGATCCACTGTACACACATGGCTCCCCAAATCCCAGTGAGACAACACAAAGAACCCAAGGTCAGGGTAGCGGCTGCTTCCTACATCTTCACGGAAATCTCCCCAGGGGATTGGACCCTCCCCTACAGGCTCAAAGACAAGCTCAAATGGACAAATGAGTCAGATTCTGCTAAACAATGCTGATTGCACCCCGATTTTCCCTTGAATGCATAAACAAACCCTAATTGACTAAAAAGCATGTACAGTAAGCAATAGTTAGATCTGCACTGGTCTCGTACTCTGACACTGGTCTCTGGAGTTTGACGCTGGTCTCAGACTCTGATGCTGGTCTCTGGAGTCTGACGGTGGTCTCGGATCTGACGCTGGTCTCGGACTCTGATGCTGGTCTCTGGAGTCTAAATCCCTGGCATCTTCATGGGCTCCATCTCCATTTTCACCCACTTTCCAGTTTTTAGATTTATTTGCTTTATTTTACATATAGGAGATTATTTTCTACATGTATGTATATGCACCACATGCTAGCCACCAGGGAGGAGGTGGGTCAATTATGGGTGTTTGATTTCCTGAAACTGGAGTTACAGCAGTCAGCCACTATATGGGTGCTGGGAAATGAACCCAGGTCCTCCGCAAGAGTAACAAGTGCTCTTAACTATTGAGCCAGCTCTCCAGCCCCAGAACAACAAGATACTTGATGCCCACTGACTTGGCAAAGATTCAGAATTTGTCTGTGTCATCTGGGTAAGGACCAATAGTAGATGTGTAATTGATGCAGTCACTCTGAGAAAAGACTCTGATATCTTCTTGCAAAACTTCGAAGTCCAACTCCGATAACCTCTTTCTCAGGTCTGGATCCAAGAGCAACATTTAGATGGCAAATAGGATCTATGTGCTGAAATGTCACCCAGTGCTCTCCCCAACAGTCAAAGGCTGGGAACAGCCCAAGTGTGCTATGGGAACACCTGGGAGAGCACACAAGGTCAAGTGGAGTGAGTGACCCAGAAGGAGCGGTGTCTTGGAAAAAAAAAAAAAAAAAGCAAGAACTGAAAGACAAACCCTCTGCCATAACCTTCAGTACACACAAAGCTAAGCCATGTGCTGGGGACAGGTCAATCACTCCAGTCAGTGAAAGCCCCTCTGAGAGGAAGGGAACTAGGGTGGGGAGCTGGGGTCACTTTGTACTTTTCTCCTCTTATGTTGATTGTTCTTCCTGAGAGAAAAATGAAATGCGCTCTGAAATCTGATGGAAAAGCGTCTTGATTCTCAGCCTACTCTGGAATAGAGAACCCTGTGGGAAGCCTGGAGCTGAGGAGAAGAAAGGAGGCTTCCCAGCTGAGCACAATTCCCCTTGGGCCTACAGAACTCCACAAATTGTCCTGAGAACAATTCTGGTCCTCAGGACTGGGGAGAGCTGGGCCACTAAGGAGCCCATAAAGATCACGGAGGCCCAGAGCAACAGGCCATGGGAGATGAGGAGCACGTCCCCCAGACCTGCGGTTAGAGACAGATGCTGCAGGGATGCCGCCTGGCTTGCTGAGAACTCGAAACAAAGGGTTCAGGGAAAGCAAAACCTTCCAGGGACCCTCATCTGCTGCCACAAGCCTGGACAGACCTGGGAACTGAGAGTCCCAGCCCCAAGGCAGGGGTGGCATCCATCCTGTGCCAGGCTGCCTGCCTTTGATGGTACTCAGGTACTCCAACTCCAGCATGCAGGGGGTCAGGCTGGCAGGCTTCCACCCTCAGCTTGCAAGTGGTACCCCTTCTTGTTTTGGTGACCCACTCCCTTTCCGAGGTGCTGAAAGGAGACTGGAGACAGCCCTCAGGCTCCTCCCCAACGCAGCTCAAACCACAAGCTGGGATTCTCACAGACCCCAGCCTCCAGTGCAGACTAACATCTTCTGTACCCACCAGGGGCCACTGTCTGCTATTAATGAATTCACCATACCAGAAGAGCCAGCTGCCCAACCCAGGAAATAAGAACCAACTGTGGCAAGAGCTACTCAGTTTGTCAAAAACCATGCTCATCCAGCAGTTGCCTTATCCTGTCCAGGAACAGACAACCTAGATGTGATCGAGGGACCTGGGGCTGCAACCCTTCCATAATGGACCCAGGAAACCATAAAGTACCACTGCTCCTGTTCCAGATCATCCTATCTGCCCTCAGACACCTGGCTACAGAGATGTCTCCACAGGAAATTCCCAAACTGCATATTTCACTTGAGAATTGGTGGCAACACTTTATACTCATTCTCCACCAGTAAGTTTTGCTCCTTGTAAAACACAGGGGGGAATGAACTCTGGCTCACCAGTGCCTGGGCCATGTCAAGACATCAAATATGGAGGTGAAATCAGATAGAATCACATACCTGTAACCCCAGTACTCAAGAGGCTGATGCTGGAAGATACTGAGTTTGCTGTCCACCTGGGCTACAGAGACTGTCTCGGAGATGAGAGAAAGGGAGAGAAGAAAGGAAAGGAGACACCATTATAAAGCAGAGTGAGCCATCTCCCCCTCTGCAACCCTCTGCTCTGTTCCCCACCACCATTCCATTTGGTGGACCTGTGACTAGTGAAGGTATGAGCTTTCTCTCTGACCTTCCTGGGACATGAGGGATCTCCTGGCCACAGGAAAAAGCATGAAACCACCAAGGTACCTGAGTCTTCAGACAGGATAGCAGACAAAAGTCAGGCCCTAAGGCCTCTGAGCAGCACATGAGGCAAAGCAAGTTTTTCTGGAATTGTATGTGTGCATGTCACATGGTATGAGCATGTGTGTGCATGTATGTATGTGTGCATAGACCTGGTATGTGTGTCGGTGCAGCTGAAAAGCATGTATCTGTGCATTGGGTCAAGGAGGGTTACCCATATTCACACAAGTGTGTAAGAGGAGTGCCCCTGCTCACACTCATGTTCAGAGACCCCAGGGCCACTGCTCAGGTGTTAGTTCTTGGTGGATGTGGAAGTGAGTTTCAAGATGGACATGAAGAGTAAGATCCTGAAAGTGCACAGTGAGAATTCTCTCTGACAGATCCCTGCAAACAAGGCTGATCAGCCCTGGGAGCCCAAGCGGAGAAGTCCTTTGGTCCTGGGGCAGTGTGGCAGCACTTGCCTTTGAGACCCCAGCAGGGCTTACAGAGCCTTCAACAGATCTGACCAATAAAACAGTGGCCTGGGCCCATCACACGGGACACTTGAGGGCACTTGTTCCAGGGTGCTCAGAAGTGGCCTCACCGGCTAGAAAGGGCCATGAGCAACCACACCAACACTTTGGTGACAGAATTCATTCTTCTGGGTTTCCCAGAGCTGTGCCACCTGCAAGGGCTGCTCTTTGGCTCATTCCTAATCATCTATGTGGTGACTGTCCTAGAGAACTTGGTCATTGTGGTCACCATCAGTGCTAGCCGGCAGCTACACATACCCATGTACTTCTTCCTGGCCAATCTGTCTGTGCTAGAGACCCTCTACACCACAGTCACAGTGCCCAAGCTGCTTGCTGGCCTCCTAGCGGGGGCAAAAACCATCTCCTTCTCAGGGTGCCTCACTCAGTTGTTCCTCTTCCTTTCACTGGGCTCCTCTGAGTGTTTCTTACTGTCCACCATGGCCTGTGACCGGTACCTGGCCATCTGCCGGCCACTGCACTATCCAGCCATCATGGATTTAAAGCTGTGCCTGCATCTAGCTCTTAGTGCCTGGCTTGGGGGTTTCTTGGCCTCCTTTGTGTCTACAGCTCTCATCTCCCGCCTCAGGTTCTGTGGCCCCAATGCCCTCAACCATTTCTTCTGTGACATCTCACCCCTGTTGCAACTATCCTGCACAGACACCACTGCCATTGAAATGCTGGACTTTGTGGCAGCTCTAGCAGTACTTGCAACCTCTCTGATAGTGACCTCAGTCTCCTATGTCCACATCATTGCCACTGTCCTGAGGATTCCAGGAGGGGCAGGCCGCAGGAAGGCCTTCTCCACCTGTGCCTCTCACTTGGTGGTGGTCTTGATCTTCTATACCACCACCACTTTCATGTATGCCCGACCTCATGCCATAAGCTCCTTCGACCTCAACAAGTTGGTATCTGTGATTTACTCGGTAGTGACCCCCCTGCTGAATCCTATAATCTACTGTCTGCGGAACCGTGACATCAGAGAGGCACTTACCAAGCTCCTGCAGTCCCTCAGGTTCTCCTGAAGGCCAGTTGCTGGATTTTTCTGGAACTGTGGGTCCCTCCACTCAGCTCACAGAGATGACCCACCAGCCAATAGAGGCTGTGCTCTTCCTCATCCATGCAGACAAGTCCCTCCTTTCCCCACAAGTTAGAATATCCAAACGCACATGTGACTATTAGCCAGCATCAAACAAGTAGAAGAGGTGACCAAGACCTAGAGACTCTAGACTCTAGAAAACTCAGCCCCAGCCCAGGGACAGCTGCTCTCGTTAGCAGCCCTATGTCCTGAAATGTTCGGTGGAGAACCCCAGGAAGCTCCCCGTCTCCCACCACTTCCTTCATCACTGAAGATCTGTACTTCATGCTCTTCCCTGACCAGCCTTGCATGCCCCACTTCTGAGCCCCTGGGATTGGCCTTCTTCCCATGAAATCCCAGCTCCTGAGCTGAGGCCCTAAGACAGTCAGTTCAGAGGAGAGATCAAGGACTCTCGAGCTAGATGGAAGGATTCCGTAAGTCCAGGCAGCACTGTGGAGCATGTTCACTTCTCACAACAAGGATGGCTATTCCATCCTCCTGTGTGAAGCTCCGTAGGTCCGAGGAGTAAAGGACTTGCATGTGTCTGCCTTTGCTTTCTTTTGTGGGGCATCAGGACAGAGACAGTAATGAGAGCGTTTCCCTTCCTGGTGGTTGTCATTGTTACCCAGGCCAAGTTCTTTCTTGGTTTTGTGGTTGTCCTCTTCTTCATGACAGTCATCTAGAACGGTAAGTTTCACTTGTGTCTTTGGAAGAGTTTAACAGATACTACAAATCTGTTCAAATATTTTGTGTTGCTTCTTACAGCCTGTGTCTTAATGTTTTACCTTGTACTTCTGAAGTTACATCAAACTGCATGCATATTTAGGATTGTCTTGTCACTCATAAATGTAATCATTAGGAAGCACCCCTCCATCTCTGGCACTGATGTCTGTCTCAACACTGAAAGCTTGAATTCTGCTTTGATTTAATACAGCCAGGTCATCTTCCTTTCGGTTACTCTGTGGTACATACTTTGTTTCTGTGCTGCTTTTTTATGGACTGACTGTAAAGGCATAAGGACAGACCTCTAAGGAGACAGCTGTATCAGGCTCCTTTCAGCATGCACTTCCTGGCATCCACATCAGTGTCTACCTTTGGTGACTACACATGGGATGATACCCAGGTGGAATGGTCTCCAAATGACCCCTCCTTCAGGTTCTATTCCATATTTTGTCTCCATATTTGTTTTCGTGAGTATTTTGTTACTCCTCCTGAGAAGGACCGAAGCACCCACACTTTGGTCTTCCTTCTTCATGAGATTCATGTGGTCTGTGAGTTGTATCTTGGGTATTGCAAGCTTAGAGGTCTTCCAGGCCCTGATATACACAGAGGCAGATGCTCACAGCCATTGATCTGATCATGGGGTTCCCAATGGAGGAGTTAGAGAGAAGACTGAAGGAGATTAAAGGGCTTGCGGCCCCATGGAGAGAGCAACAATACCAACCAACCAAAGCTCCCAGGGTCTAAACCACCAGCCTGGGAGCACATAGGGAGAGACCCATGGCTCCAGCTGTATATGTAAGGGAGGATGGCCTTGTTGGGCATAGGTGGGAGAGGAGGAGGTCCTTGGTCCCGTGAAGGCTGGATGCCCCAGTGTGGGGGAATTGGAGAGCAGGGACGTAGGAGTGGGTGGGTAGGTGGGTGGGGGCACATCCTCATAGAAGCAGGAGGAGGGGAGATGAGATAGGGGGTTCCCAGGTGGGAGGAGATGATGAAAGGGATAACATCTGAAATGTAAGTAAAATATCCAATAAAAAATATATACAAGCCGGCCAGCAGTGGCGCACTGCTGTCGTCGCTGCGCTCAGGAGTCTGAGGCAGTCGTCTCTCCCGAGTTCAAGTCCAGCCTCTCCTGTGAGTCCGTCTCACAGCCCAGAAAAAAAAAAAATACACACACACACACACACACACACACAAGAAAAAAGAAAAAGAAAAGAAAAAGTATAGGGGTTTTTCTACATTCTCCCTTGTTTCTGAATAATGACACAGAGACTTTATATTTATTAATAAGCTTCAGACATGATAGCTGGGCAGACTCTGATATATTCTAACCTGATTCTGCTGGCCTTAGACTACTTCCTGGTCTACTTCCCAGCCATGTGGCCATCTTGGCTATCTTGGTTTTACCCTGTGTCCTTCTTCATCTGTGTCTGATGGCTACTCTCTCTATCCCCGTGCCCACTGGAGACCCTCTCTGTGGCTCTCTCCAGGCTCAGAAGTCCCGCCTTTTCCTTTCCACCAAGGCTATAGGCTGATCAGCTCTTTATTGACCAAGCAGAAGATGATGGAGAACAGTATTTTACAAAATACTGAGTCAGGAATTGCTTCATAATAATAACAATACCAAAATCTGGACTGCACCCAAATCTCTGGTACAGAAGTCAGCCTTCAAGTACACAGTGCCCCAAACCATCCCACATCCCTGTCTCTGCTCCTGGCCACCCTTCTGCAGCCGGCCCTGTGATCCAGACAGGGACTGCACAAACCATGCTTCTGCCGCACCAGCAGCTCTGTTGAGAACTCAGCAATCAACCATTGTTACACTTTGTAGGTAACTTGTGCATCCTCCACTTGTATAAGCTTTAAGCTTTTCCTGCCTGGTTGCAGCTGTCTTCGTGTGTTTCTCTTTGTGTCTGCTGCCTTTGGTGTCTGCAATGCCTCCAGACTCGTGGCTCACACTGTCATCTGTCTGTGAAACATATCAGCCATGACTTTCTCAAATATGTATCTGCCTTAGTCTCCTCTTTGTTTGCTCCAAAACTACATGTGTGTCAGACCTTCTTATCATAGCCCCTGCTGCCCCACATACTGAACTATAGACTCCCAATTCTGGACTTCCCTCTACCCCAGTCTTCCAGGTTCCCAAGTCTCTCTCCAACCATGTCTGGGTTTTTTGAGTATTTGGTTTTATTTTGTTCATTCAACAATATTTTTTCTTTTTCTAGGAAAAAAGTCTTTCTCATAATGACCAATCATCACACAATGCACTTGTGGCCAAACGTGTAGGGTAGTGTCCCCATTCACCAATCAAGCAATTCTGCAGCTAATATAAGGTGGGATCTTCTAACTCAGTTCAACTCTGACACTGACTGCTTGGAGTTAGCTCCATTCCCACACATCTTAGCTGAATGCCTGATAGCCCTGTCCAATTCAGGGCCAGCCCCAAGCCCTGGGAGTTTATCTGTATTTCTCATGAAACAACTACAAATGGGGCTTTACATGATCCCTTACTATTAATTTACTAGAGGAGCCCACTAAACTCTGGGGACCAATTGTTTACATATGCCAGCTTAATTACTAGAACCACAATGGGACTAGTTAGGCTGCTTAGTCAGGAAGGTATTTGCCCTGGCAAACACAAACACATAAGTTTAATCCCCAAAACCCACATTTAAAAAAAAAAAAAAAAACAAGCATGGTAATGTACGCTTATAATTTCAGTGCTGGGGAGGTAGAGACAGGCACATGCCTGGAGCTCACTAGTCAGCCAGCCCAGCCTACTTGGCAAGCTCTAGGACAGTGAAAGACCCTGTCTCAAACACAAAACTATGAATCCTAAAGAACACCTGAGGTTTTTGTCTGACCTCGACATGCTGTGCACTCGAGCGCACGTGCACACACACACACATGCACCTGTATACACATGTGTACCTGCACACTCATGAATACATGCTCACAAGCATAAAAGAAGAATTGTAGGAGATATAAAGGAGATAAAGAAGCACAGTGGGCAAGGAATCTGTGAGTTGTGTCCTGGGTCTCTGGTCTGTCTGTCCTTACCCAGATGGGACTGTGTCCTTTCTACTGCCATTTGCAGATCCCTAATATCTTTAAGATTTATTTACCTTTATGTGTATGAGTATTTTGCCTGTATTATATGTATATCCATGTGAGTGTTGGTGCCCACAGAGGCCAAAAGACGGCGCCTAGAATTGGAGTTATAGATTGTTGTGGGTACTGGAAACTGAAGCAGGGTCCTCTGCAAGAGCAGCAATACTAGCTGCTGAGCCATCGCTCCAGCCTGAGCCTTAGTATCTTCCTTGGCTTTCTGAAAGTTTTCTTCGGTATTCCAGGCCTTTCCTTGTCATCTTCAGAATTTCTTGGATTCTTTATTGCTTGATAGTACCATTTTTAAATGCCATGAACAAGGTTATTTAAACAACAGAAATTAATGTTTCACTTTAATTTGGCAGGTGAGGTCCTCCAAGTCACCTTCTCTTGCCTTAAGGATACCATACCCTTACATGTCAGTTGTCTCTGTAAGGATACCATACCCTTACATCTCTGTTCTTGTCTCTGTACAGTCTGTCACATAATCTCCTTGGATCATGGTTCTTATGATTCTGTTACTTCCTTAAAGATGCTATTACGAAATACAACCACATTCTGAGGTGTTTGGAATTAGGATACATACAAATGGGGGCAACTCAGCTTCTAACAAGTGCCTCCAAAAGACATCCTGGGAAGGGCTGATGGACACAGAACAGATCTTACTCTTGAAGTGGCATTAAAATTCATAGGACAAACTGGCCATGATGGTATGTATACCTTTAATCCCAGCATTTGGGAAGCAGAAGTAAGTGAATCTCTATAAATTCAAGGCTAGCCTGGTCTACATAGTGAGGTCCATGCAGAAATAGAACCTCCTAGGAACATGTGAGTCAAAGATGCATGAAGTTTTTAGCAGTGTCCAGAGAAGATGTACCAACAGCACTCCCATAGTTGGCACCTATAAGAACAGGACAGGACAGCTGAAAACCAGCCATCCTACCCTCAGTAGAGGTCGGCAGGTGTGCAGTGGAGTTTCAGTATGACGGAGTCATCTAAGAATAATAATTTAGGCACCAAATCATGAAAAAAGGCCATCTCCACATGGGGAATGTTTGGTTTCAGACCCAGAAACAGGGACTAAGGTGCATATCTTACAAACCAAAGCAGACCTGACCTCCAGGTTCTCCCAGCATCCCTCAATCCCTGTCTGGCATCCCCTGCCCCAACCTTGACCTTTCTAGCCCAGGAGCTGGGCTGCCCTTCCCCTAGAAGCTCCTCCCTATATAATCCAGACATTTTGAGCTCTCTCTCTCTCTCTCTCTCTCTCTCTCTCTCTCTCTCTCTCCTCTCTCCTCTTCTTCTCTCCTCTCTCTCTCCTCTCCTCTTCTCTCCTCTCTCCTCTCTCCTCTCTGACCATGCCTTTTCTCTTTCTCGCCCACCTCTTCCCATGGTGACTCCCCTGGTCTCAATCATTGAGGCCACTGAACTCACCTAAGAGCAGTTTCCCCAATAAACCTGCCTTTAATACAATCTAATCTGGTTTAAAGACTCATTTCACCAGCATCAAAGAAACAACCTATCAGGAGATACTCCAGAAGCAGAAGTAAAGAGGGTGGAGAAAAAAAGAGTCCAAAAATGATTAACACTGATCAGTGCTAAGCAGAACTGCAGTGTGACTCAAATTAGGGACTGCTGAGTCTGAACAGCATACATAGCATGACGCAGTGGTGAGAAGCCATCTGAGGTGGGACTGGGTCTGCCACTGTAGCAGTCAAAAGTCCTTGGCATTATCCCGAGATCCAAGAACTCTAAAAAAAGGTTGCCTTGGACGTATAGTGCCAGTCTGGAGAACCAGTCTAGCTACAGAGGAAAGGCTGAATTACAAGCACAGTTCTACACAGTAGGAGTCTCTTTAAGTTAAAGAGAGAAATGGCAGTCACTTCTGAGTTGGAGCCTTCAATCAGAGAAGCTGTTAAGAGATCTCTCAGAGGAGGAGGGACACTTTCTGTCATTAGATAGGGAGCTGAG
The DNA here is from genome assembly GCA_021653895.1 of Mastomys natalensis. Lineage (NCBI taxonomy): Eukaryota > Metazoa > Chordata > Mammalia > Rodentia > Muridae > Mastomys > Mastomys natalensis. Next base: position 86,321 of record JAJTUV010000181.1, read on the forward strand.
TTGTGGGAAGTCGGGGGCCTTGAAGAGTGGGGCATGTTCAGAAGACTGCATCCCCACTGGGCTTCCTCACCCCACAACAAAGATGCAAAAAAACTAGGACCAGCTGGTACAAAGTTTGTAGTCTGCCCTATCTTGGGATGCAGGGCAACTGACAGAAGCTCTAGTTAGTAAGCAAACACAACCAAGTTCATACAGTTAAGACATACAGCACCCAGCCCATACAACCTCCACTCTCACCAGATGATGTGAGCCTCAGAAGAGCAGGTCAGCATCTTTTATTGCTCACCATATGACTCACCCCTGAAAGGATGAGAACCTTGTCCTCTTTTAAAAAATAAAATATATCAGTATATTTCCCTTCCCCTTTCTTTAAGATAATTTATTCGTGGGGTGTGTGTGTGTGTGTGTGTGTATGTGTGTATGTGTGTGTGTGTGTACATGCACGTGTATATGTGTACATATGTGTACAAATGCCCATCGAGGCCAGAAGAGGGTGTTAGATCCCTCAGAGCTGGATTTATGATTGTGAGCTGCCTGACGTGGATCTGGGGCTAAACTCTGGTCCTCATGATTGAACAGTAAGTGTTTCTAACCACTAAGCCAACTGTCCAGTTCCCATAGTGTATGTTTTTCAAATTTTTTTTTTTTTTTTTTCAAATTTTTCTTTAATGTATGTGTGCTTGTGTAAGTTTATGTAGGCCTATCAGCCTGGAACTAGGTTTACAGGCAGTTGTGAACCCTTAAGGTGGGTGCTGAAAACCCATCCTGGGTTTTCTTCCAGAGCAGTAAAACACTCTTAACTGCTGAGTCATCTCTCCAGCCCCTGATGTATTCTTTGTTTGTTTGTTTAGCTTTTCTGTACTTTTTTGATCAGCACAACCAGTTTAGGGATAAGGATGCAGCTCTCCTTGTAAAATGCTTGCCTCACTTGCACAAAGCTCTGGGTTCTATCTACAGTACCACACAGCCAAGCATGGTGGAGCATCCCAAAAGGCTCTACATGAGGCCTATTTGCTGCAGGGCTTAACACAGTCTATCTCAAGTAAATAATTCACTTCCAAGGCTAGCTTTCTAGGCTCCTCCCAATCCCTATCAATGGGGGGATTAAATGTTTTGCCTCCTCTTCTGAGACAGTTATGGCTACTTTTCTTCCTTAGTCCATCAAGCAGGAGCATGTGTGGGCAGATTTTGACTCTGTGATAACACTTTCTCATGCCCCAACAGCATTTTTTAACTAATATTTTAAGAACTTCTATGTCTATTCAAATACCAAGTCCTAAATGCTATTCTTGCCTCATGTGCACCTTGCAACCTGGCCCAGTGGAAAGCCGTCCCTCCTTGGTGTTTGGTGTTTCCTACTGTGTCTCTGATCCTCTTCTCTGCTCTCTTTAGAACCCCCCTCCAGGTGTTAGAACGCCTGGGTGGATGACTGTTTGTTTCACAGTCTTTGTCTCTTGGAGGATTCAGCCTTGGCTTTGTAAGGCAAGCATCTCTTCTTCTCCCCCAACCCCAGGAACAAAAATGTTTTGATCAAAAAATTCCTTTCTAGTTGTTGTGTTCCTTTTTTACAGCATCCTTTTTAGTCATCAACATAGTGTCTGCTCTGCTCTGGGCATTCTGAGTGTGTGTTGTGTGTGTGTGTGTGTGTGTGTGTGTGGTGTGTTTCTGTCGCCTGTGAGCACGCATGTTACTGTTTTAAGTTTCCCTCTGGGTCCTCAAACCTCTTGGGTTAGGTTTTTATTCCTTGGCCTTGTTCTTGTGTTTTGCAGTGGGCTTTGAATGTCTAAGACACGTGTTTGCCCTTCACATTTTTAACATGAAGCAGGGAAGCAAAAGAGCACCTGGGAGTTCCCTCTGACTAAACTAAATGGGGGCATCCACCAGCCTTTGGGCTAGGAAGGGGAGACCTTTCAACTTCACAACAACAACAAAAAAAAAAACATCAAACCACAGCGGCTTCAATGAGAAGAGCTCCATACAGTAACCATCCCCTCCTCTCCAGGTCTTGTTTCCACACATGAGGCTCCATAACAGGCCTCAGCCAGGACAGGGTCACTCCTGGCAGCTCCGACTGTAATCTAGGGCCTTGGAAAGCAAGTCTGGCGCAGATGAAACCCCTCGTGACTGTCTGGAGCTGAGGTCACACTTACCCTACAAAGGCAGGGAGGCACTGCAACCAGTCAGCTTGAAAATAAAGGGGGACTGGGTCTTCAGGGGCCTATTTTCAGAAGGTTCAGAGAGGTCAGATCAACAAAGGTCTAGTGCTATGGGATCCTCACGGCTGGAGATCAAACTGCCTGGAGGGCCATCTGGCAGGATGTTGGACGCCCCACACGCCTAGAAAGGCTGCCCAGAGGTCCTTACGGCTGGCGAAGAAGAGTAAGTGGAGCTGAGGTTCCATCAGAAGAATGGGAAAGGAGGTAGATAATTCATAAGAACCTAAGAATGCAGTGGGCAAGTAGGGAGAATGGAGACGAAGAGGCCGTGAACAAAAACGCTGGACTTACAGGAATAAGAACACGCTGTAGGTCCTGGGTGTTGGGGCTAGTGGACATAGGGAAAAGAGAGTTTGGGCGGGGCTGGAGGGTGGCGGGGATGGGGGGGGGGAGGGATGGGATGAGAGGACGCTGCATGCAGTGCAGTGAGGATGGGGGCCGGGCAAGGGCTGGGGCTGTGCTTTTCTGAGCTTTCCGTATCTCCTCCCTTCACGTCTCTCGGGGCTGAGCCTCCGCGGCTGCCCGCCCCTAATCTTCAGGCGGAGGCTTCAGCAAAATCCAGTCGTGAGCTCTTCCTAAGGAAAAGGGTCCTCGCCGCCGCATCTTTTCGCTTGGCCGGCCACAGCCTCTAAATCGCTCATCCGACCTAGGCTTGTGACCAGTAAGTAGGGGAGGTGGATGAACCCAGTGATGCTGGAAGGAGGGGGGGAGGGAGAGAGGATCTATGAAGGATGGAACCGCCACCCAGACCGCTGGTCCACGGCCAGCCCAAACCCATCCTGATCGGTTTACCTGCCCAGGCTGCTGACCTGAGCAAACCCAAAAAGGGTAGAGCTGGGGCGGGGAAGAGAAATAATTACTTAGGGTCTGGGCCTGCCCAGCGTTTCACCCAGCTTTGTTTGCATTGCAAGGGATCGCTAATCTGGTTTCTGACCCCCGCTCTCGCCCAGTGCATTCAGCTGCAGCCTCTGGCTGACAGACTCTAGGAAGGCATCCAGAGATCCAGATGCCAGAGCAAAAGTGACAAGGCTATCCATAATCTGGGTGTATTGAGGGCTCTGGATTTCAAACTAGAATCCTCCACACACTAATCCATCCCCTTCCAGAGACTCGTGTGCAGAGCGGGGTATTTGTGCCCCAACCCTCAAGGCCTGGGCCCCAGCGCAGAAGCTCCGGACCCATCTCCACCCTACCACAATAGTAAAAACGGCAGCCCTGTTGTTGAACCCTCTCCCCACGACCCCATCTCCACCCGGTTATACAGCAGGAACCCAAAACCAAAGTCCTGGTGCTAGGGGTTAAAAAGCCCTTCCACAGCCCTGAGCCCATGTCCTCCAAGATGCTGGGAGCCCTCTATCAGATTACCACAAAACCAGGGCTGATGTCGGTGTTCTCAGGTCCGGATGAGCCTATTCCCAGACCTTGATACCCTCTTGCCCTGGCTCTAAGCCAAGCTCCACCCCTGCACAGAAGCTGAAGCCCCTTCCACCCTCTTCTCGCAGATTCTACCCAGTAGGATGAACTGGACTGCTGCCACGTGCTGGGCTCTGCTGCTGGCCGCCGCCTTCCTCTGTGACAGCTGTTCGGCCAAGGGTGGCCGCGGAGGCGCCCGAGGCAGTGCCCGGGGGGTGCGCGGCGGGGCACGCGGGGCATCAAGAGTGCGCGTAAGGCCGGCACCCCGTTACAGCTCCTCTCTGCGTGTAGCGGCTGCAGGGGCAGCAGCAGGAGCTGCTGCGGGTGTGGCTGCGGGCCTTGCCACCGGCTCTGGCTGGAGGAGGACCTCAGGGCCTGGAGAGCTAGGCCTGGAGGATGATGAGAACGGGGCAATGGGAGGCAACGGGACCGACCGAGGAGTGTACAGCTACTGGGCTTGGACTTCCGGCTCAGGGTCCGTGCACAGTCCATGTATTTGTCTGCTTCTAGGAGGCACCCTTGGAGCCCTAGAACTGCTTCGGCCCTAGACCAGGCTAAGCTCCATCTCAGGTCTAGCTCCTAGTTTGTCTTAAGGCCCCTAGGGCCCACCCTAATGATCCCTTGGGCAGGAGGCCACTTCATTTTGCTGACTATAATTCCCTAGCCCAGACAACAGTTCTGGGCCCATAAGGCCTCTTGCAATTTGTGGATGCAGTTTACTCTGTTGCCCATCCCAGTCTCCCAGTCTTCCACTCAGGCAGGAACTAGCAGCTCTACTACCAGAGAAGCAGGCTGCCCTCAACTCTCCTGAGCTGCCCAAGCAGGCATGCCTGTCTGCTTGGCAACCCTGACACATGAATATTAACGATGCTGACCACCAAGAAGAAGCTAACCTCAGGTGGGCCTGTCCGATTCTGCCACTAAAGCCCCAAAGACCTTGGGCCTCCCATGGAAGCAGAGGGAGAAAACCACTTCCCTCTGGACTTAAGAGAGCATTCACTTGGACTGCAGTGTGAGAAATGTCAGGTGCTAATCACCTGCCCAGAGCAGGTCCTAATGATGTCATAGCTCAGAAGCATCCAGAACAGGAAAATATCCATCCCAGGACACCCAACTGTGGTCCTCCTACAACATGCTACCAAAGCCAAGGTAGTATGTTTCTTCCTGGCAGACTGCCTAAGAGACCTTGTGTCAGAAGGGTTTTCCACTTGAAGCCACTTGGCCATAAGATCCACTTAACTGTTCCTAAAATCCACTGAGGGCAGGGGTTTTGAACCCACTTTCACAAACATTCCGTTCCGTTTGAACTTTAGGTTCACGAGTGAGGGTCACGGGTACAATGCCAATCCTGCTGGGGGCTTCTTTTTATATAACCCAAACTGCAAGATTCCCAATTCCAGTGGATATCAGCATTTCATGTTGGGAGACCCCTCCCTTGGAAATGGATGGACTGGAGGTGAGACAGATCATGGCACAATTGACAGCTGGCAGACTGCACAGTAGAGGGGGCAGCAGTTCTTCAGACCAACTGCTGCCAGAAGAAAGCTAATAGACACAGAAGAAGCAGCCTCAGCAGGTTATGAGTGTGAGTTAATGCTACTAGTTTTCTGACCATCCATATCCATCCTGAGAACAGAACTGATGTGCTGAGTGGCCTCAAAGAGATACATTATAGTCCTCACAAGAATCTACCTTTGAGCAGACTGGCTTCTTGCTGTTCCAGGGCTCTCTAACACATCTTTGCCGAAAGGAGTAATGTGTCTCGGGACTCAGTCAATATACACAATGCTAGCTCAGCATACCTCTGGTTAGTATACAGGTTTCAAGGCTACTGGCAGGGCCCTAGCCAAGCACTTTCTTGACCAACAAGTTGCAGGATGCAACTCCCTGCAACTTCTATTCACACTGCCAGTGCTCTTAGGCACAGTCAGCCCAGCTATTCTTCTGCCCCTAACAGACCAAGCTCAAAACCACCAAGACCAGCAAGCTAAGGGCCGAGCCCACTAGGGTCCTCAAAGGCAGGTGCTGATGCATTAGGTCTGGTATAGGGAGAACCACCAGAGCCCCTTCAACTTGTCTAACACCCATGAGGATGGACTATATGGACCAGACCCTCATATACCACAGAGTTCTTGGCATTATGGCATTATGAACACATCACTTTTTAATGATTATTTCACATTCACCAATCTGACTTCTCCAGAGTGTTCAGCATTTGGCATAGCCACACAACTTTGAATACCTTCTCCACTAGCAGGAACTATAGATGCTGAGGGAGAATCTCAGAGGAGACTTACTATACTGCAGCCATAGCAGGAGGCAACAGTGGAAGGCTAGCCCCTGCTATCAGCCATCCACAAGAAGCAGAGACCCTGCTGAGCATCCAAGCACTGGTTCAAGCAACTATGAAAAGCCCAGGCCAATATTGAACAGAAGAGACTAGAACTACTGAGCAAGGATAGCCCAGCTGGCCCAGCAGCACTTCTATCTGTATCAACCAACCCCTTGCCTTTTCTTTTTAGACAGCAAGCTGCTGGAGCAATATCTTCTAGGTGAGTGCAGGTACATGGAGGTCAGCCATGCTGGCCCCATGCCCTCTGCACCACTCCTGCAGCCACCATGGTTTCAATGGCTAGACGTGATCCCCTTCCAGTGATCCTCTGGCCTGTACAAAGTTGAACCTACAGCAGAAGGCCTCCTGTGGTACAGGCCCTGAAGTGCAAGAGGAGAGGACACTCCTGGACTTCACTGCTGTAAACCTCCTGCCTGTTTCTGTGCACTTTATCAGTGAGGAGCTCGTTGTGAAATAAGACCCTCTGCTGGTAACAAGCTTCTCCCTCACTGCAGAACTTTGAGACACTTCAGAATCTGACTTGGGAACCCCAGTCCCCTAATCTACTAGTCCCAGCACTCACTGGTGAAAGAGGATTTAACTTATGGGCTCAATATCCTAAGTACACAATGAAAAAGTCATCAGAAAATAGGTCTTTTCACTGGGTGTCATGGCACATACCTGTAAGAGGCTAAGGCAGGAGCAATGTATTTGAGACCAGCCCAAGCCACATGATGAAACTTTGTCTGAAAATGACACAAATAAATAAAGTAAAATAAAATAAGAGAAGCCAGAAAGAGATTTTTTCTTTTAAAAAGTGGGCCTTTTAACCCATCTTTTAAAATTACAGAGTATAACTTAGACTTCTCTGAGATAGCACTAATCTCTTCTCGAGACTGAGAAAACCTCGTGACCAAGCCACATATGCAGGACTCCTGGGGCCTGGTGGTAGTATCCAGGACTGACCAGACTCTAGTAGACAAGAGAATATAGTACCCTTTGGAGCTGGGGCCTGAGTCTCAGGTACCAGCACAGAGAGCTTCTTGAATTGGAAGAATAGTTCTAAGCATTAAACACTCCAGCTGCAGTCCCCCAGAGTATGCAGGAGACCATACTCCAGCCAGCCAGTCCAGGGTTAATGTCATCAGCAAGCAGGTGTGACGTCACGGTCCAGCATCACCTGGCCCAGCAGCCCACTGCGGAAGGTCCGGAGGAAGTCTCGGGCTGCCATGGCATAATCCGGCTGGATAACATTGACATTACCTGAGGACAGAGGCTCTGATGAGAAGGGGGGCCCTAAGACAGCCCAGCCCTGAGAGACCACTAGGGCACCATCTGAAATCTAGGGAACAAGACATGTTCAGAAAGAACACAGGCATCATACCCACCCAGCACTGTCCAGAGCTAGGTCCACCCTCTGAAGCCTATACTTCAAAGTCCTTTCTCCCTAGAAATTTCCATAGTGCCCTGCCCACAGGTGTCCTTCTGTGTCTCACTCCTGTCCCCACAAGGAGCCAAGAGTCCAACAGAAGACAGAATCAGGGCCTCATGCCATACCACGCAGCCTCACTCACCTGTGCCTGTGAGAACCTTCACTTTCCGTGTCTTCCCCAGCTTGATAGCCACGTTCTTCAGCACCCACTCTATTTGGTCAGAGGCATTGGCCAGGGCGTAGTGCTGCACATACCTGGAAGCCCACAGCTCAGGTCAGACTTCTGAGGCTCCAAGCCCGAGAAGGATTCGCACTCACCCACAGCTCAGATGAGCCAACTCCTGGGTTCCTGGGAGGACCAGATTACTTCCAGGCAATTTAGTGCTCCAAAACAAGGCTCACAGATTCTTACAGAAAACTTAGGACTTATCACCTATCAATGAAAATGCAAATGCCTGGCATCCAGTTAAAAGTGACTAGTCCCTCACCAAGACAGAACAGGACAGAAGTGTCCACAGACTGACAGACAGACAACATGGATTCCCAACAAAGGCAGAAGGACAATTTAGTGAGGAAAAGTCTTCAACAAAATTTTCTGGACAACCAGTCATCCATGTGCAACATTAAGAACTCACAGTTGCGCCATACACTAAGCATATGCTAATGCACAGCGGAGGAGGGTCGTATACCTAAATGTGAAGCCTAAGCTGCCACTCTCCAAGGAAAAACAAAACTCTATGGCCTCAGGCTAGGCATATTTCTGTATGAAGCAGTACCATTATGAAGTATATTGTTACTGAGCTAGACTTCCAAAACTTACAGTGTTAACAGAAGAAAAGGCAAGTCTAGACTACTGAAAAACTTTGTACAGACCTTGTCCCTCAGAACAGGTAACGTGGTGCAATTTAAAAATAAGAAAATGGGTTGGGAGGCAGCTCAGCAGTAGAACATATACTTGCTGTATTCAGTCCCAAGTTCAATCCCCAGCATCAAAAGAGAGAGGGGGAGGGAGGAAAGAAGGCCAAATATGATGGTACATTCCTTTAATCTCACATGCAGAAGGCAGAGGACAACAGATCTTTGTGAGCTGCCCGGACGATGTAGGAGACCCTGTCTCAAAAACAAAAACAAAAAGGGATGGTGATCTGGAGAGATGGCCAGTGGTTAAGAGCACTTACTGTTCTTCTAGAGAACCTGGGTTCAATTCCCAGAGCCCACATGATGGCTCACAACCATCAGTAATACCAGTTTGGGGACTGGATGCCCTTTTCTGGCCTCCATAGGCATCAGGTAAAACACTCATACACATAAAATAAAATTTTTATTTTATTTTTTTAAGAAACTTATTTTTTTACTTTATCTGAGTACATACAGTGTTGCTCTCTTCAGACACCAGAAGAGGGCATTGATCCCATTACAGGTGGTTGTGAGCCACCATGTGGTTGCTGAGAATTGAACTCAGGACCTCTGGAAGAGCAGCCAGTGCTCTTAACTGCTGAGCCATCTCTCCAGCCCCAAAATAAAATTTTTAAATGAGAAAAATATTTAACAGACATTTTCCCAGAGAAGATACACTGATGGCCACATAGACACAGGAAAGATGTTCAGTATCACACTAGTAGGAATATAGACCAAGCACTGCAGACTGTGTGCTCAGGGCTGAGAGGTGGCTCAGGGCTGAGAGCACTTGTTGCTCTTGCAGAGGACCTGGCTTAGATTCTCAGCACCCACATGACTGCTCACAACTGTCTATCATGCCAGGACTAGGAAATGTGATGCCCTCCTCTACAGGTGCTGCATGCACATGGTATAAAGACATGCAGGCAGGCAAAATTCATATATATTAAATAAAATCATTAACCCAAAAGTATAAAATAAAAGACTAGTCAAAAGTGTAAAGAGGTTTCAGAAAAGCGTGGACCCCTGTTCTCTGCTAGGTAGTGTATGGCACAGTCCAACGCTCTGGAGAATGGCTCAGCAGTTCTGCAGGATGCTAAAGCTTACCATTACCAAGTGGCTCAGACATTCTCCTGCATTTTACCCAAGACAAGAAGAAACTCACATTGAGTTAAGACTATACATGAACATTTCCAGAACCTTTGTTTATAGCAGCCAAGAACTACACACACCCCATGTCCACCAGGGTGACCAGATAAACCGAGTGCAGGATGTCTGGGTGACAGACAATGAGCAGAGCCATCAAAAGGAATGTAGAGCATGGGAGACTCAGCACACTTGCACTGCCCAGGAGGGGAGGCCAGGCGAGAGAGGGGGTGTCCTGTACAACTTCACAGAATGCTCATCTTCTTCACTCACCCACAGCAGTTTAGGGAAGCGACAGAGTGAACAAGGGTCATGCTGCATATGTAGCCCAGCTGCTCTCAAATGTATGATTCCCTCTCTCAGCATCACAAGTACTAGGATTCGGGACACGGACCACCACACTCAGCAGAATGTCCGCTATCTTGGGTGACAATATGATGTGGTCATATATGAAAACTTATCAAATCACACACTTGTAATAATATACAAATTATATAATACCTTAATGATATATTTCTAAAACCATACCTAGATAGAATGAGCAGGCAGGGAGCTATGGCCCCCATACCCTGCCACTCACCCAAACAGTCCATGCCTGTTGAGGGTGTAAAGGAGATAATCAGCCATCATCTCTTCCCCAACAAGGTGGTCCAACACAGTTCCTGCAAGACAAGCAGCTAATGCAAGCCCATGGTACAGTGGGCATCTATGTCCCACCAAGCCTGAATGCCTCCCAGCTGAAGGCAGAAGGCCTCAAGCTAAGGAACCTCCCGGCAGGTTGGCTCACAGCTGGCCTTCCTATATGGCATGTGACTTGGTTGCCAAGCATGACCTCTCTGTCTACCCCTACTACAGGGCAGAATGGTAGCCAGCACATGCATGCTGTGAGCTAGTCCCTCTCAAAACTGTGCAAAGCATCTGGTATCAGGAAGGGTGGAGGGAGCAACAAGTCCACCTGCCTAGGGGACAGTTAAGGTCAGCAATGGGGCAGGGGCTTACCACACAGGGCCAGCTTCAGGCCTGTCTCCACGCTTTCAATCCGAGGAGCCAGCACTCCAGGCGTATCCAGCAAGAACATCAGTGGACGCTCGCATACCTGTGCAGCAGAAGCTGGATCAAGCCAGGCAGCCTGTGCCCAACAGCCAAATCATTGCCAGGGACTCTGTGGCAGGCCTCTGGGTAAACCCACCACATAGGCTGTCCTTTGCACTGAGGGTTAGAAGCCTCATAGGGTATAATTCTGCTTAATCGGAAGAACAAATAAAAGCTTAAGGTGCGTGGAAAATAAAAGGGAATACATAAGTGTGGCTCTGGGAAGAAGGCTGCCTTTCTGACGGGTTTCCATAGGGATAGAGCAGCACTGGCAGGAACATGAGGGGAGGGAAAGGAAGGAGGCCAGAGGGAAAGCCAATGCCGTGCTCAGTGAAGCCAGACTCAGGAGAGCCTGCAAAGCTCTGGACAGAGCTCTGGGCTCAGCTACCAAGGACCCTACCTGGATTCTGGATGTCACAGCTCTTGTGATTCCTGGCTCACCACCCACTCTGGCAGCTTTTCCTGAAAAGACATGAAGAATCCATAAAATATTTACATACAGCAATAGGACAAGGAATGAAAGGTATTTCACTAACATATCTGACAAGCAGATTGGAAACCCAGAGGTCAATAAGTTTGTCAAATTATAATTTGTTCCTTACTCAGTCTCAAAGAACACATGGCAAAGGTTTTCAAAAGCTAGGCACAGTAGACAAGGGCTGACAAATGCCCAGAGCTCACTTCCCAGTGTAGAAAGGTACACCCTGATGCAAAGGTCATATACCAGAGCTACTCCTCCACCTCAAAGTCTCTCCTGGACTCCCCTACTCTACAGCACTACCCACAGCAGGCAGGCCAGCACCATCCTTGATCCCAATCACTATGGCATGGGACCCAGCCTAGAGTACCCCTAGGAAGCTAACTATTCATGTCAAACCATCACAGAAGTAAAAGGATAAAAGTGTCCATCATTAGTGACCAGAGGGATAAGAATAGGGTAGACTGTGGAGTAACTTGGACCTACAGAGAAAGGAACTGCTAATACAATCCCAACAGAATCAAGCCTAGAACATTCTACTGAGACAAGCCAGTTCTAGCACTCTATTGACACAGTTGAACAGAAACAGAACAGGGCTGCCAGGCACTGGGGCAGAAACCAATATGATATGCTTGAAGTTTGGGTCTCAGGTAATTTAAAGTTTGGGTAGTAGGGATGCCGACACAACCCTATAAACAAACTTCAAACCCCTAAACAAAGAAGATGCACACTTAGAGGAGAAGAAGCTTAAAAATTAAATGACTGTGACAACTCTCCAATTAACACCCAAACAGCCCCTTTCTAAAATGATACAACATGATTTAAAACTCTTGGCCTGTACACTATAAATGGGTTTTGTTGTTGTAGTCTTGTATTTTGGAGACAGGGCTTCTGCCTCTCTGCTTCTCAAGAGCTGGGATTAAAGGCGTGTACCACCACATCTGGCTTTGTCAAAAAAATAAATAAATAAAATTAATAAAGACTATACAGTTAATGCAAAAAAAAAAAAATGAAGCTAATATAAATTTATCCCAAAGTCAAAGTCTAAACTGCATGCACTGTCAAGAGCATGTGAAAGCACAGTGAGTGCCCACTGGGTAGCCAATGGCTGTTCACCACACAGACCACCATCAGACCATGAGCTGTCCTTTTAGCTAATGGAACAGGCCACAAGATATGGAAGAAATGCCACAAAGCAACACAGGCTGACCACTCTTCCACAGTGCCCTCTAGGAGTGGACGTCAGCACGGAAGAGATTGCCTACCTGTCCTGAGGTGCTGACGCCTCAGGGAGTTAATCAGGGAGGATTTGCCTACATTGGGGACACCGACCACCATGATGCAGTATTCTGGGTTCTGTGGAAGCAAAAGAGTTTCAACTTTATCCCATGCAGGTTGTGAAACCACAGCCCAGGTGAAAGGGACATCAACATGAAGGCCCTGTGCTGGCCAGCAGGGTGAGCCCAGCGTTTCCCACTAAACAGTAAAACAAAGGCTGGTCCTGGCTGGGACACAGCCCAGTCTTCTGTATTACAGAAGGCTCAGAGGGCAGGCAGGAAGGGACTGGGTAACTCCACATACCCACCCCCAGCTCTGCGTCCCACCAACCTCTGCTCGGTGGTAACGGTAGCTGCACATGATCAGTTCCATGACTTTTGGGACAACCTGCAACAAACAGACCACATCTTCTGGCCATGCATCCCTCACCGACCCACTTCCAAATAACAGGGTCAGTAAGCCTGTCCTTATACCGACTCCTTCTTAGGAGGGTAGAGACCTCACACACATACCTCACTACATCCGGATCATGGGCATCCAATTGTTCAACAGGCACAGCTAATTGGATTCTTCCACCCACTCCCAACCCAACCCAACACACACACACACACACACACACACACACACACACGACACAGGAGTGTGGCTACCTCAGGAGGGTTCTTCTACAGCAAGTATAGCTACCTACTAGACATTCCACACATCAGCTCATGGGGCTCCATGAAAACAACTGGGAAGATAAGTTACTGGATTCTGCAAAAGGCTTTTATTACTTAGAACCCCAGCAGACTCCCTGGAAGCTCACTCAGATTGTGGGCACACGCACAGGAAGCTGGCAGCCCCAGAGATCCTGCATCCTGAGCAGCTAAAGCCAAGTCCAGGGTTTTATCCCAAATGTTTAGCCACTAATATATACAGAGGTTTACCTGCTTGATGTTTTCATCCTTTACACAGTTCGTAAAAATAACATTTTTCAGGCCTTTTTCTTCTAAACGCTGGACAATTTTCTGAAAGACACATTTCTATTTTAATACTAAATTGAATTAAAATGTAAATACTAAATTAAATATGAATGGTATGCCAGGAATGGTGGTGCATGCCTTTAATCCCAGTACTACACAGAAAGACCCTGTCTAAAATAAATTAAAAATTAAAATGTGTGTGTGAGAGAGATCAGGGCAGGAGAGATGGCTCAGCAGTTAAGAGCACTGGCTATTCTTCCAGAGGACCAGATTTGATTTCCAGCACCCTCCTGGCAGCTAACAATAGTCTATAACTCCAGTCTCAGGGGATTCAATGCCCTCTTCTGGCCTCCACAGGCACTGCATAAGTGTGGTGCATAAACACAGAAGCAAGCAAAACACCCATTTACAAAAAATGAAAACAAAGATTAACAAACAACAGCAAGTAACGTTCAAACATACACACACATATATACACATTATATAAATTTTATATATACATGTATATAGTGTGATAAATAAAACTCAAGATTCTGAGCTTGGAGCCAATGAGATGGCTCAGCTAGTAAAGGTGCTTGATGCTAAGCTGACAACCTGAGTTCAATCCCCAAGCCTATACAGTGGAAGAAAAGAACTGACACCTCCATGTTGTCCTCTGACCTCCAAATGTATGCCATGGCACATACATACCCCCACACAAAGTAAATGAATGATAAATGTAAAAAGAAAAAAAAAGAAAAGAAAAGAAAAAAAATCAACATTTTTTTAAAAAAAGTAATCTGGTTGGTCTGATGGCACCTGCCTTTAATCCCAGCACTCAGAAGGCAGACACAAGTGGATTTCTGTGAATTTGAGGTCACCCTTGTCCTGATATAACGTTCCAGACCAGCAAGGATTACAGAGTGAGACCCTGTCTCAAAAACAGATTTAAAAAAAAAAAAAAAAAAGTAAGGCTCTAAGCTTGAAAGGATGCTGTAGGCGCACTCTGCTCCACAACAGCTTCAACTCTGGAAGCCCAGCAACAAGAAGTGGATGCCAGCAAACACAGCTCTGAGGAGAGGGACTCTAACGGGGAGAGCAGGAAGGAAGAGCCCTAGGGCAGACACAGCCGTGCTGTGTGTGTACCTCAGGCTCTGCAAGAGTGAACACCAGGGGACATGGCCTGCTCACAGGGACTTCAGTGCTTCTGGGGATAAAGTGGGACAGAACCAGGTCACTTGGACGTTTCTTCAGCACCAAGTTCACAGGTGCTGGCTTCTCTGAGGAATCCATCATTTTCATGTACTCTATCATATAAGACCCCTTGGGAAGAGGAGGGAAAACTCAAACAGGTTTTCATTATGTAGCCTTGGCTGGCCTGGAATTCACTAGGTAGACCAAGCTGTCCTGGATCTCATAGAGATCTGCCTGCCTCTGCTTCCCATGTTTTAACATAAAAGGGGTGTGCCACCATGTCCAGCATGGGACTTCACTGTAAACTGAAATGGTATTGAACTCAATCCAATTATAGAAAATAAGTAGTGCCAAAAGTACATTAGAGCTGACATAGAGTCATTAGGTTTAATACTCAGTATAATCAGTATACATACTTTATTTATATTCACATCTATCAATATGTGTTGCAAGTCACAATTGTGTTTGGTCATTACTAACCACAAAGCATTGTAAATGCTTAAATAAACAAAAAGTAATTCATTACTGCTGTCAGTTTCAGTTATATTCAGTTATTTGTCACATATGATATAATTAAGGTACTTGCCTCGGGGGCTGGAAAGGTGGCTGGAAGGTTAAGAGCACTGGCTGCTCTTGCAAGTTTAGTTCCCAGCACCTATACAAGTCACAGCTCCAACTCCAGGGGATCCAACGCCCTCTTTTCTGGCCCTTGTGAGCGCCAGGCACACATGTATATCGCACATATATACAGGCAAAACACTCATACACAAAAAAATAAATAAATCTTTGAGGGAAATAAAAATGGTACTAGCCATGACCGAGACATACTGATCTCTGTTCTCTAACATCCCTCTAGTACAGGCTGTGGGTGTGAGGCCTAAGGTCCTTCGGAAGCCTGGTATGCTTCGCACCTCCTATGTCTGCCAGTAGAGGGCAGTATACGCCAGTCTGTATAGACTAGCACGTGAAACGCTGAAGCAATCCCTAAACAGCTCAGATCTCAACTAATAAACACCAGGGGAAGGCACTTAACCATTAAAAAAAAAAAAAAAAAAAAAAAAAAAAAGACACGATGCAAAACCAAGAAGCTTGTCCACAACAAGCGGCGCTGGAGATCAGCTCTCTAAGCCTCGAGGAAGGTGCTGCCACTGGGAACCCCCCTGGATAGCCTCCTGACCTTTCATAAGAGCTGTGGATCAGTAAAGGAAAAATTTCTGTGTCATTAACAACTTTCTAAAATCAGGCTTGAATTCAAGGCCCTGACATTCCTCTTTCCAAAGGATTTGACAACACAGTGATAAAAAGTAAAGTCAAGACTCCAATAGCATTCTCTGCCTTCCATTTTTACTTCCAGGCCATGTAGAAAATACACTGCCCTGGGACCCAGTTCTGCCTGGATTTAGAGCAGTGGTTCTCAACCTGTGGATTATGATCCCTTTAAGGTTCAAATTCAGAAAACACAGATATTTACAATTCATAACTGTAGCAAAATTACAGTTATGAAGTGCCAACAAAAATAATTTTATGATTGAGAGTCAACACAACATGCAGAACTGGATTAAAGGGTCACAGCATTGGGAAGTCGAGAACCATTGTACTAGATAGACACTGTTAGGTACTTTGGGCTTTTCATATCCCAGTCCCACAGCCAGCCCTTCCAGTTTCTGGATCACAAGGTGTGCAGAAAGCAACTAGCAGCAGAAAACCTGAGATCGGGCTGGGTACACAGTCAGCTAGGGACACTGCAGCTGCCACAAGTGAACTCCAGGCTGCGTACATCAGCTCTGTGCATCTACCAGTTAGTTAGAGCTAAGTAAAATGTACTCAGTCCCTTTGCTTCAGTGGTCTCATGTGCCCACATGGAACATGGTGGACAGAGCATCCATCAGAAAGGTTGAGAGTACAAAGTGGGTATAGTGGTCACCAGGGGTACCACAGCACACCAACCCATTTCCCACAGGGGGTGTGCCCATCTTGAGCATTTGGGTGATTCTTTCATACTGAGGGAAACAGCTGTTGCTAAAAAGCCAGGCCAGATGCCTCCATCAAATCCAGGAGTTGTTTTAAAGTATAGGATACCCGGGGGCATAACAGAACTCCTTTGTGTCTGTGGCTCTGTCATATTGCTGCTGGCACCTGTGAGAAGGCGCTCACCTGCTGCTCAGTAAGATCCGCCAAGTCCATTTTGTTAAGGACAAGCAAATGTGGCTTCAGACCAAGTAGCTCTCGGAACAGAGGGTTTCGACCTGAAAATGGGATGTGTTGATGATGTTAAGGCATTATCCCCACAGAGCTTTAGCAGTGGTTATTCCACCAGGAGCTAAAGCCAAAGGAAGAAGCCCATCTCAGAGCAAGTGTGATCATACAACCCATCTTCCTACCCCCACACTTAGGAGGCCAACCCTCATGTTGCAGCTTGTGACGGGTGAGAGTCAGGCAAGGCATTGTCACCTAACTTCCCAAGCAGATGGTGGAAAGGACAAAACCAAAGTTCAAAGAGAAGCCACTGTTTGGATGCCAAGGAATTTAAGTTTAAAGTGAAATGGCCTGAACACTTAAGAAACTGTGACTCCTGTGAAACCCTACCCAGATAACCTGGAGCACCACGAATCCTTGCTGGAGATGCTGCTTCCCACAGCTATCCTCAGCTACCCCAGACTGACGTGGGACTCCATCGTGTGACTCTAACACAGGCAAGATGGGGCTTCTTATCTCTACATTCTGCCCCTTTAACCCTCCAGTAGGATCTAGTACAAGAGTCCTAAGGCCTCTGCCTGTCCCATCTGGCAACCATTTAAGCTGCTACCTCCATCTAGATGGCACTTCTTTCACAGCTGACCAAACCATTCCAAGTCTCCAGGCTCCTCTCCTAAAATGCTACAGAAACCACTATCCAGTGCAGACCTACTGCCACATCCTAGACTCAGTGTTCCAGAGACTAAAGGAGAACAGTTCTCTCATCATATATGCTGGAAAATACAATGTTTTACTTTTTTATAATCAAATACAGGCATGAATAGTGGGCACAACTTTACTCCTAGCACACAGATCTATGTGAGTTCCAGGCCATCCTCGTCTACACAGTGTGCTCCAGGCCAGTCAACACTACATGGTGAGACCCTATCTCAATAATGATGGTGATGATGATGGCGGTGGCGGTGGTGGTGGTGGTAGTGATGTCACATCTGGCAGCATTTTATATTAGATGAATAGACATGCATAGCCTAAAACAAATACACCAGATGTACTATTGCTAAAGTTACAACTCTGAAGGCTGAAATAGTTCCTATTCTCCATTACTATTTCCAGAGACTCCCACCAGTGGCAGCAGGTCCCCACGCCCACCACCAGCTGTTCCAGGGACCTGGTAGTCTGACATCTCCACGCTCTTCTAGGGCTAAGTAAGCAGAATGAGGAAGAACTCACATGCCAACAGAAACCAAAGACAGCTTAAATGCAACAAAATGATCTGAGAAGCATGTGTCAATGGACATGAGTATGACTTGCCAATTCTTCATTTAAGGACAAGAGGAAAACCCAGGTTGGCAGGACCATTTAATTAATAGCAGGTTTCATAATTTAACCCTAAAAATATCAAAGTAAACCAGAGGCTGAGACAAATAATGTATCAGATGGGAGCTTAAAAATAAAAAATGCCCAGTCTAGACCCCACCCCAGAGATTCTGATCTAAAAAGGGCCTAGCTATTGATGTAAAAGCCTTCCAGGAACTCTGGTGTGTAATGAAAATTGGAAAACACTGCTTTATGCCCCAGTAATTACAAAAGAAGCTGTCACAGCTGTAGACATATGACTGGACCAGAGGCAGAACAGACTAGACTGCCCAAAGGAGATGGAGAGGAACCAGGAAAGCATCCTGCTTCTGCCTTTACAGTCAAGCAGAGGTGCTACCCTACAGCGTAAAAGGATATCCGGGCGTCATGAACCTCGATAACACAATCCACCAACTTCAGACTGCTCTGCATCTTCTTTAGTCCTAGAAGATAGAGAGGGGCACTAAGGGAACAGCCAAAGAGGGCAAATTTAGGTTCTCCTAAGGGAATACATCTGAGAACCCATCAGCGCACACAGGGATAAAGGAGGCAGCATTCTGAGCCAAGTTCCGGGGTGCCCCAGATGGTTCTGAGAGAGACACTTCACATATAATGGTCTTCATCAGGAAGTTCCTGATACTGTGCTGACTTAATAACCTCAACGCACAAAAACATTGAGGCTCCGCCCCGCAACTGCCACCTGCCCACTCACTCCTGGCGCCTTTCTGTCACACACTATATAATTTCGCATGGCAGCAGCAGCCAAGACCACAGCAACCAGCAGCCCGGGGCCGTACTACGTCAACGGCTACCTGGAGCCAAGTTGTGACCTATAAACTCAGACATCCGCGTGCA
This sequence comes from Mastomys natalensis, assembly GCA_021653895.1. Lineage (NCBI taxonomy): Eukaryota > Metazoa > Chordata > Mammalia > Rodentia > Muridae > Mastomys > Mastomys natalensis. The sequence continues at coordinate 105,147 of JAJTUV010000181.1, forward strand.
TGTGACTTCAAGGGACCACTCAGTGCGACTCAAAAGTATCAAGCACAAAACAGCTCTCCAACCCGATGCCAGGAAGGCGAACAAAGGGACCGCCAGGATCGGCGCCCGTGCCGCCTGCAGCCCCTGCTGGCCTCACCCTTGGCCATGTGGCCGGGGAACCAGCGTGCTACATCGTGACCTTGCAGAGGGAAGCACTCGCGCCAAGCGCCCCGGACGGCACTCCATGCCTGCGGCCACAGCTTCATGTCGCTGGTGTCGGAAGAGTTCGCAGACGGACCGCCTCCGCCAGGGCCTGGATCTACTCACAGGGTTCCGGCGTTCCTGGGTTCCGTGTGCGACTGCACATGCGTCTGACTCGGAGCTCTCAGTAGCGAGCAGGAGAACTGGGTCGGGGTTGGCTGGGTGCTGCCCCATTCTCAGGATTCCTGAGCTTATGTGAGGTTCTTTTGAGTAATTTGAAGATATTTTCCTTTTTTTCTTATTTGGAAAGACGTTATTGGGGTTTTTTGATATTTGCACTTATGTTGTGGTGGTGCACACTTTTCTTTTTTTTAACTTTTTTTTTTTTTGGTTTTTCGAGACAGGGTTTCTCTGTATAGCCCTGGCTGTCCTGGAACTCACTCTGTAGACCAGGCTGGCCTTGAACTCAGAAATCCGCCTGCCTCTGCCTCCCAAGTGCTGGGATTAAAGGCGTGCACCACCACCGCCCGGCCATGGTGCACACTTTTTATTCCAGCACCAGAGAGGCAGAAGCAGGCAAGTAGCTCTCAGTGTATGAGATAAACCTGGTGGATTCCAGAGCCAGCACTACATGGTAAGACAGGAAAAACAACAACAAAAAGATGCAACTTTATTTATTTATATTTTTTATTTGAAGTGTCTATGCCATGTGTTTGTGGATCCTCTGGACCTGGAATTACAGGTGCTTTGAGTAGCTTGACTGGGTGCTGAGAATTGAACTTAAGTCCTGTGCAATAGCAGCAACCACTCTTAACCTCCAAGCCATCTCTCCAGTCCCAATCTGGAGATTTTTTACTACATTCCAAATATTTCAGGTTTGAAGATATACCATGGAGGAGGCCAGCTTGCCTAGCATGCCCAAAATTTGGGCTGCTGGCAGTGAAGATGTGGCTTCTCCATGGTGAGGAATGGACCTAGAAATTTAAACTTAAGATCTAGGCACATTTTTTTTCTTCCTTTTGAGACAATATCTCTCTTTGTAGCCTGCTCTACAAAAACTAACAAGACAACTTTAAATTAGAAGGCTCAGTCAAGTGTGACAACACACACCAGTAATCTTAGCATAGGAGAGATGAAGGCTAGAGGGTCAGGAGTTCAAGGTCAGCCTGGGCTACATGAGGCACTAAAAAGTAAGGTGTTCTTTCACCCTTGTATACTCATATAAATCAATGTAATGAAATTTAGTTGTCCCCTATCAGTTCTTGGGCCTTTCTTAGAACTTTAAAGTGTTTTATGCACACACATTTTCTTTTCAAGTGTGACATTTTAATGTAACTGTTCTAAATACTGACTATATTCCCACTATAATACAATGAAAGTAAAGTGTTGCCGGGCGGTGGTGGCGCACGCCTTTAATCCCAGCACTTGGGAGGCAGAGGCAGGCAGATTTCTGAGTTCGAGGCCAGCCTGCCCTACAGAGTGAGTTCCAGGACAGCCCGGGCTATACAGAGAAACCCTGTCTCGAAAAAAATCAAAAAAAAAAAAAAAAAAAAAAAAAAGAAAATAAAGTGTTCTTCATAGCTGTAAGACTAAATGTTAATCCAGCCGCTCCTGGTGGAACAGGCTTGTGATACCAAGCTAACGATGGTGGAGGCCAGGGGAAGCCAGGCATTAGAAACTACCCTAAGAGAAATGCTATCTCAAATAAAAAGGGCTGACATGTAACTCAGTGTTATAATTGTTGCCTTGAATGCAGGAAACCTTAGGTTTGATTCCCAGTACCACTACCACCCTTAGACCCCCCAGACAAACACACACTATAAGTCTAGCACTTGTGAGACTGAGGCAGAATAGAAAGTTCAAAGCCAGCCTGGGCCAGAGATGTTGTCTCAAACGGAAAATGGGGGAGTGGAGTTGGGGGATGGGCCCAGATTTTAAGTTTAAAGTCCTAGGAATGTCAGGCCAATTCCTCACCATGGAAGAGCCCCACCCCATCCCTAGCAGCTCAGATCCTCCTGGCCTCCCTCCCTGGAAAGCCTGTTTCTCCCACAGAGTCACTCCTCTGAAAACTGAAACATGTCCCTGAGTGTCAACAGCAGAGACTTTTGCCCTTGAAAGATCTGTGTTTTCTCAGTCCTCAAGCTATGGACTACAATAAAAACCTGCTGGAGTTTGGCTTTCTCCCATGGTGTTGCATGAGAAGTCTGGTGACATTAAAGCAGTAAGTGTTCTTATATGTTCTTATGATATGTTATATTAATATGCTTCATGACAAACTGCTGGGTTGGGGCTAGGACAAGCCTTGAAGAGCTGAAGAATGAGGAACCACACAGAGAGCTGGACTGTGAGTGAAGAAGCAAGCCTAGAGCTGTTTCCATAGTGTAAGCATAACAGATGCAAGCAGGAGGGCTTGCCCTCAGCCCTTCCAAACCTGGGGCCAGTGACAGTACCATGTTGTGCAGGGATGGGACAAGGGCCTCTGCAAGTTCCTCTAGCTCCCTCTGGAGTTCCACCCTTTTGAGACACTATCTCACTAGATAGGTTGGCTGTTCCAGCCTCTCCAGCCTCAACCATCTCCAGAGGAGATGTGCAAGACCTTGTGACAGCTGCAACATGAGGAAGTGAATATGTTTAAGTGTCCTGTCTCCTTTGTAACAGGAGCAATACACCTGTCCTCTGAGCTGCTGTGGAGACAATAAGACCAGACTGCAAAATATCCAAGAGACCTACCCAGCACACTCCTCAAATCTACCCCACACACCCGGCTCCCCGGAACCCTTTCTCTATAGTCTCTCATTCCCACAACCTCCCTGTGTTTGGCCAACCTACTCCACAATAGTCTTTAAGCCTTCTTTTTATTCTTCACCTTCTCCCAAAACCCCAAGCCAGGTCAGGATATGCTGTGTCTCCTTGCCTCACCCAGTCAGTTCTACATGATAATTTAGCCTACCAGTCTAGGGCACCTGACATCAATCCCTTAATGATCAAAGGAGGATTCATTAGCCATGGTCCTGGACAACAGCTGTGGGAACCCTGGAAACACCTTCACTATTTATTTTATGTATGTGTTCTCATTCTCTCATTCCTTCTCTCTCTTTCTCTCTCTCTTCTCTCTCTCTCTCTCTTCTCTCTCTCTCTCTCTCTCTCTCTCTCTCTCTCTCTCTCTCTCTCTCCATGAACACCTGTGTGCCAGAAGAGGGTGGGGACAGGCTGAGAACTGAGCGTTGTATGAGAAGTACTCTACACACAGGCAGTGTTAACTGCTTTATGTATACAACACTTAGCAGGGCATCCATGACCACACCAAGCCAGACTCCAACAGATATGTGAAACAAGACCATTTTCCCAAAATTAAAGCTACCAATAAGATCCCCAAACCTCAAACCAGACTGAGCACTTGGTCAGCCCGAGTGGCAGAGCAGAGCAGCAGGCACTCAGAGCCTGGGCCGGGACTGCTCCACCTGTGAGTTCCACAGACCAATGAGGCGATCAGCTTCTCTCCAGCCAGACAGGAGGGCCCCGTGTGTAGTAGAATAAAATGTCCGATGTGTGGCTTCCCCAGCAAAGAGTACCTGCAACTGCAGAAAAAGATTAAGTTAGAACAGGGATGCAAGTGGGACAGCTGTGGAGAGATACACAGAAAACAGAGCCCCTGCCCATCCATGGGCATCTACAAATATGCAGAAGCCATCACTGCCAATGCCAGGCAGGTGTGAATACTAAGAAACAACCAGGTGGTAGGTCCCTGAACTATGATCACAAGAGTTGCTAAACTACCATGGGAGAGTGTGGCTAAACCGAATACACCACAGAGTGGTGAGAAGTCACTGCTTACAAATAAAAGTGGCGTGGCAATAAACAAGTTGTCAGGGACCAAGAGATACCTGGCAAACTGAGCAGTGAATGCCAGGTGATACTGAGTAACTGTCTTAGATATATGCACTGAAATATCTACATGGATAATTATACAATAAGTTAAGGGACAGTGGGTAGATGAAGGGGACAGCATCCACTGCTCTACCTGCTTCTCTACAGTTGATGGTTTCCATAATTAAACTGTTTTGAAACGTTCTCACTATGTGTTTCTGGCTGGACTGACTCTCATTTCATATACCGGACTAGCCTAAAATCTGTAGTGATCTTTTTAGCTGGGATTACAGAAGACTGAGCCACCGGGTCCACCTAGACTTTTGATATTAGAATCAGGAGGAGAGTTGGAGGTGTGTCAATCAGTGGTAGAGTGCTTGCCTGGTGTGCTCAGGGCTTCAGTTCCAAGGCAAAGGAAAGAAAACAGCTGGAAGCTTAGTCTGGGGAGAACACTGTGTCCCTACTGGCTAGTTTTGTTTCATTTTTATTTCTGTAGACAGCACTGTACAGTTCCGTAAGCCATAGGTATGTGTAATTCTGATACAAATAACACATTTTAAGCTCTTAGCTTGTGTCTGAGTTTGTTGAGACATAGTCTTACTACCCTTGGCTGGTCTGTAACTTGTTCAATAGACCAGGCTGGCTGTGGACTCTAAACAGTCCCCCTGCCTCTGTCTCCGGAGTGCTGAGACTATGAGTGTATGCCAGTATATTTGACTTTAAGTTACTCCTACTTTCAAAATGAAACTGGCTCCGTGTCTCTCCAGCCCCACACATCACTTGCACCACATCACCTTGAGGCCTTAGTTAGCAGCAGGATCCCTGCTGCCCCACACCAAGGCAGGCCACTATACCTGGGTGCCAGTTCCGTCTGCAGGGAGGGGCTGAGCCATCAGATCCAGGTCATCGCCAGTGCTGCCCACTGCCACATAGCTGTAGGAACCTCGGGTGTATGGGGCACTGTGCCATCGAGACCTCAGCACACTCTTGGCTGCTGGCAATTGTGGGTTTCCTGAAACACGGAGATATGTTAACTCAGAAATCTCACTGACCTGGAAGAAAACCAAGCCAGTGCTTGTTTTCCTAAGGAAGCATCCCGTCTTAGCTGCTCTCCAAAACGACACAGGGACAGCTGGTGCCAATAAGCAACACCGTGAGATGCTTCCTAGAAGTTTCCTTCCCTGAAAGCACCTGACTAGGGACAACTACATTTATTTTGGATGGAAGATTTTAGAAAATAAAACTAGGAAGTGTTTGCAAACCATGACTTGCCTACTGCCCAGGAAGAAAGTTGTACTGGGGAATGTACAGTGTGGAATTCCTTCTTCTCTGTTGCAAGTTTACTTCCTCTTTAGAAATTGGCCAATAGCCGGGCGGTGGTGGCGCACGCCTTTAATCCCAGCACTTGGGAGGCAGAGGCAGGTGGATTTCTGAGTTCGAGGCCAGCCTGGTCTACAGAGTGAGTTCCAGGACAGCCCGGGCTACACAGAGAAACCCTGTCTCGAAAAACCAAAAAAAAAAAAAAAAAAAAAAAAAAAGAAGAAAGAAATTGGCCAATAAAATATGTAGCTGGGATTAAGAGCACTGACTGCTCTTTCAGAAATCCTGAGTTTAAGTCCCAGTGACCATATGGTGGCTCACAACCATAATAATATGCCCTTTTCTGGCATGGAGGTATACATGCAGATACAGTACTTGTATACATAAAATAAATAGTATATATAAAATAAAAAAAGAAATGAGAGAGGAATACAGGAATGCTGTAATATATATGTGTATGTGTATATGTGTATATGTGTGTGTGTGTGTGTGTGTGTGTGTGTATACACATATATACATACATATAATGGGGAGTACCTGTCACTCTCCGGAGTACTTGGGTTAGAGTCAGAAGCACTTCTTCATCTGACAGAGTCTCCATAAACTCTGACTCAAGCCCAGCAATAAACCCACAGAGCACATGTGAAGACCTGCAAAAACAGAAAGATGGAAGACAGGTCTGCTGGCCACATACACACTATGCCAGGGCCACCACCATGTAGAATAAGAGTCCCTCTTAGCTCTCAAACTAGTCTAACACTAAAGCACCATGTGCCATTTCCACCTTGGCACATGTACCAAATGTGCAAGAGCAGAGCAAGAAACTGTCCCTCAGAGGATAGAGGTAAAGCCAGATCAGTAGGCTTTGTGTTCTTCACTACCATGTACATGGTGGGGGATGCCGACTGTACTTGAGAAGGTCCTTAATGAAATAGTAAAAGTTACTGATTTGGGGGCTGGAGAGATGGCTCAGTGGTTAAGAGCACTTACTGTACTTCTAGAAGTCCTGAGTTCAATTCCCAACAAACACATGGTGGCTCACAACCATCTGTAATGGGATCTGATGCCCTCTTCTGTTGTGTCTGAAGATAGCTAGTGTACTAACATACATAAAATAAATAAAATCTTTTTTAAAAAAGTTACTGGTTTTATTAAATTGTGGCCATTGGGTATATTTTTCTATGTCTATATGAAGAAATGGGAAGAGGTATAAAGGATTTTTGGTGTGCTGTCTTTGAGCCTGGAGCCACTTCCTTCACACACACACACTTCCTTACTTACAAGGACACCTAGCCAACTATGATACTGAGCAGATATTTTCTCAGGGAAAAAAAAGGTGCATAGTATGTATAGATAACAGTGAAATTTAAGCTCTCAAGTAAAAACTAGAATTTCAGCAAAATTGTTTATGTTGCCATCAGTGTAACAACTTCAGGATACTGACAGAATTTTCTGATGTAAGTGGCAATATTGATAAATTTAACTTTTAACATTACTGCATGAACCAACATTTTCTGAATGACCCCAATTAGGAGAAACCAAAGTCTGGTTTTTCAATGAGAAACCCTGTCTCAAACAAAAATAAGGTGCAGCAGAGCCTTACCAACCTAAGACAGAAGTGCATTGTTTTTGATAATGCATATTCCATGATGGGTAAAGGAAGGCATTCTTGTAAGAACGACCTAAGACAGGCTCAGTCTTGTTGATGAAATAAAAAAGGAGGAGAGGTGGAGAGCCTTTGGAGTTGCTTGGCAAGAATCTGACATGGCCAAGGACAAGGAAATGGGCTGCTTGGCAGGAATATGACATTGGCCAAGGACAAGGAAGTAGGCTTCAGGCAGGAAATTGATATTAGGCTAGAAAAAAAAAGTAATTTCGTGTAGGAATCTAAATTTTAGGCTAGAACAAAGAAGTAATCTCAGGCAGGAACCTAAATATTAGGCTAGAACAAAGAAGTAATTTCAGACAAGAATCTAAATCTTAAGCTAGAACAAGGAAGTAGGCTTCAGACATGAAAATGATCTTGGGCTAGTACAGGGAAGTAGGCTCAGATACTTTGGTCATCCTGATAAGCCCTTAGAAACAGCGATCACAGGAGTGTTCTCATAATTGGGTCTAATGCCTTGCTTTTTCTTTGCCTATTTGTATTTATTATATTGCTTGTTCCTTGACTATTTCTATCTATTAGTATTGCTAGACCCTCAACCTAGAACTGACCTTAATATATGCATGTAATCAAAATGGTATAAAAGCATAAAGGAGGAGGGAGGATGGGATAGGGGTTCTAGGGAGGGGAAATGGAGAAAGGGTATGACATCTGTATTGTAAATAAATAAAATATCCAATAAAAAAATAGGGTGGAGAGTGATAGAGGAAGATCCCTGAGATCCACCTCTGGCCTCCCCACACAGTCAGTAAGCATGCACACATACACACAGATATACACAAAGACAGGAGGGGACAAGCATATTTTCTCAAGTTGAATTTCAAAGGTGGCAGGGTTTTGCTTGTCCACAATTCTCATTGATAATTGGTTGAGGGAAGACACAGGAGTCTTAGCTGCATCTGCACTCATTTATATTGATCTTTATCTACACAGATACATAATTATAAAAAAGAAATAATGGAGCAGAAGAGAAAGCTCAGTGATAAAGAAATACTGACTTCTCTTCCAGAGGACCAGGGTTGAATTCCCAGCACCCACATGGTAGCTAACAGACATCCCTAACTGGAGTTCCAAAGGATCTGACACCCGCTGTTGGCTTCTCAAGCTCTGCAGGTATGTGGCACACAGACATACATGCAGAGAAAGCATACACATAACAAATCTTTTGAAGAAGGAGGAAGAGGAGAAGGAAGAGGATGAGGAGGAGGAGGAGGAAGTGGAAGAAAAAGGAAGAGAAGAGGAGGAGGAAGAGGAAGAGGAAGAGGAGGAAGGGAGGAGGAGAGGAGGAGGAGGAGGAGGAGGAGAGGAAGAAGAAGAAGAAGAAGAAGAAGAAGAAGAAGAAGAAGAAGAAGAAGAAGAAGAAGAAGAAGAAGAAGAAACAAAAAAGGGAATAAAATTCATGTAATTTTTCAGAAAATGTAGTTTTTCAATGCTAGTGGGACAGAGTTTAAGTCCCTATTGAAGAATAGGCAACTGCAGCATGATCTGTTTCCATCTTGAAAGTCAGTTGAGCTTCTGTGAAAATAACTCCCTCTCTCCTTTCCTGCCAGGTTGAAGGCTGCTCTTCAGCTGTGGACTCCTGCTGCCAACAATCCTAGTCTTCTAGGCTAAGAACATGGCCCTTTCTTGCCAGATCTCTAAGTGGAATGTGGACTCCTTCCTTCACATGACAACAGTTCAGTGTGTTCTGATATTATCAGACATCAGTCCTCATCCTAGGCTATACTTTGGGGACATATAGTACCTAGAATTAGTACCTAGAAAAACTACACTCCTTTATAGGATGGGTGAGCCATCAGTTGAGCCCTTCATCTGTAGGTCTGTCCTTTTTAGATAGAGTCTGACATATTCAAACTCATGTTCTTCCTGCCTCAGCTTACTTAGTATTAGGATTACAGGAGTGTATCACTATGCCTGGCTAACTGTGGGTCTCTGTTTCCATTATGTAGAAGGAGATTTAGCTCTCATCTAAGTACTATTTCTACAGGTATAGACAGATCCATACTTCAAATATCAAGTTTCAATACATACACACACACACAACACACGGAATGATATTCCTGGAGTCCAAGAATACACTCTGGGCCTCCATTTGTGTCTCAGGGAGCCAGAGTGAGGGTATCTGTAACCCACACTTCAGAAGCACATGCCCCTCGTCCAATTAAACACTCAGAAATACCTAGCAGTGAACTATACACAGCTGGGTCCTCCGATAGACTAAGACTAGTAAGCCAGCAAGCCCTTCCCTAGAGCTCCTGGATGCAACATACTCAAAAGGAGGCAGGACCAAAAATCCAATGAGCTTCTTGAACCAGATGTCTTGGAGTGAGAGGGCTGTGTCCTGTAGGGGTGATGTATCTTCCCACACCACCTGGATGAACTGACAGTCGGGCTCCCAGAAGGGCTCCTCAAACTCCAAGAAAATTTTGTTGTTGGTACCAAAGCCTAGTTTTCTGATGGCTTCTTCCTTTTTGGCAGGCAGTGGTGGCTCAAAGAACATATCTTGATGTTCTTTAAGAAAACCTGCAATTCAAAATGGGATGCAGTTTAAGACAGGTTTTGTGGTGTACGTCTTTAATCTCAGCACTCAGGAGGCAGTGACAGGCATGGTTCTATGTGAGTTCAAAGCCAGCCTGGTCTACATAGTGAATCCAGGACAGCAGGAGCTACATGGTAAGACCATGCTTTTTTAAAAAAAAATATAAACAAAAAACAAGTAAGAATAAATAAGTAAATAAATAGTTAGGTTTTAACTAGAAACTATGTCAACAGGAATCTGTCCTGACTGTATAGAGAAAAGTGCTTCTAAATATCTCATTCATCCAGGTACCTGGAGACAAATTCCAAAGGCTAGACCTGGCTTCAGGACTCAAGGTTGACTGCTACCAGACTGGAGGGAAACTACAGACTCCCTGGTAACAGAGGGACAGTTAAGTAGGACTCTGTAGGAACAGCTCACTCCTGACCTCCTATCTCTAACTACCAGTCACACTACTCGGGCAGTCTGGGTAGTCACCACACAGATTTCACTGGGAAGTTTGTTTTGCTCTTTACTATGCTAGAAATTGAATCCAGAACCTCATCCATGCAAACACTGCCACTGAATACACTTAGATGAGTCTAAGTAGGGAAAAAAAGAAAACCAGCCCACAATCAGACAAACAACAACGACAAACCAGAGGAGAGAACATTTGCATGAAGCCAATACGAAAGCAAGAGGGCCTTTAATCCCAGCACTTAGGTGGCATAAGCAGCTTATATAGTGAATTCCAAGCTATCCAGGTCTACAGGGTGAGACCTTGTCTCAAAATAAAAAGTAAAGCTTTAAAAAGGAAGAAAATCAGTACGAGAGGAAGCCTGCAAGACCATACCCGCACATGACAGAGACAATTTCCCCATACACGGGGCATGGGGAGAAAAGTCATTCTATCTAGTTCTTCAGGAACTAACCACTCCTGCAATCTACAAAGATGTAGCCAATAAGCACTTTGAAATTCTCATGTAACACCATGTGAAACAGGGAAGTAAGAACTACTGAGTTCCACCAGCATTTATTAGTAATGACATCTCTTGTACAAGACAATATCAGCCAGGCATGGCAGCACAGTGACTTCAGCGCTCAGGAGGCTGAGGCAGAACAGCTACAGCTGCTACAAATTATCGTGGAGTACTTTCATCCACCTGGAGATCCTTAGCATGAAAACATGAACAGCTCAGTTAATACCCAGAGCCAAGGAAGGAGAAGAACCAGAGGCCAGTGATGCGTGGGACAGGGATACAGACAGGCAGCTTAATGAGAAAAAGTGAGTTCTACCTAATGGCACCGTGACAATGACATGATGTGCAGGCAGGCGGGCACCATCTTCACACTCCACCAACACGGGGAAGGTCTCCCCTGGAAAAGCAGCTTCCTGAAAGGACCCATTCCAGTGAATGGTCTTCACTGGCTTGTCAAAAACCATCGTATCCTTGGGCAAGGAAGCCAGTATGCAGTTGGTAAGTCCTTGGTAGCCACTAGGAGAGACAGATGTTGATGTGTAGTGAAGCAGGCCCTGAACGGGTAACTGGCAGAAATAACCCACCCAAGATGCCACCAGCATCCAGAGGAGCATCACTCAGAGCCAGAAGGAGAGGCAACCCCTTAAAACACAGAGCCATTAACATCTACCTCCAGATGGATTCCCTAGACACATCTTTGCTCAAACACAACTAGGGGAAAGAGAAACCAATCTCTCTGAATGGGGAGGGCAGTGCCCTCACCTGCCTGCCCCAGGCCTCCTCCTCTCTCCCCCCCTTTCCCTCCTTTCTCCAGTCTAGTGCCTCTGCCTGGACAGGATGGACAGAGCTGGCAGGGCTATGGCCCATACCCAGCCAAGGTGCAATCCAGCCCAGGCAGCACTGTATACTCCCCGAACGGTGCAAGGGCCACCAGGTCCATGCTGTGGGTGCCGCTCACACAACACTCTATGTTGAAGAAGGTATTCAGGATAGCCAGTTTGAGCTTTTTGGTGTCCTCATCCTCAGTCCAGTTAGCCACCTGCTGACTTATCTCCTTCTTCAGGAACTCTCCAACACTGGCCACTGGGGTCCCAGATTCATTCAGGAATTCTCGGGTCTGGTCTATCAGTCCATAGAATAGACAGGCCATCTCTGTCACCAGCTCCAGGCTCACACTTGTTCCAGAGCTGGTACAGCTTATGGAGGGCAGAGCCACGTGCCCTCCTGTCTCCACCAGCTGGTTCTCTTCGGATAATTCTTTCTCTCCCAGGAGCCCGAACTCCGCAGCCAGCTGGAAGACAGGATTGCCCTGGGAGGGCCCATGGATCCAGTGTGCACCCAGCTCCACTACACCACCTAGGAGGGCACAGGAAATGCTACCTGGAAGCCCTCTCCCCAGAAAAATCAGCCCCACCCTTTCTCATGCATACTCTAGGAACACCTTGAGAGTCACATGGTCCCCTTGTATATCAGGACCAAGGGTCTTGTCCCTCAGAGTCAAGTGGTTCCCAAAAGCACGGCTTGGTCAGACCAGATTTAGGGAATTTCTAGGGGTTGGGGAGCGAGACAGCTTGTACAGGAATCCTTCCTTTAAGGAAAAACCCGAGGAACCCCCAAAAGCTGAGCAAAGCAACTGCGGGACCCTAGGTTGCCTTCCCTAGAGAGTACTCTCCTAACTTTGGGCAGTTGACTTTCCGGCTCAGTGAACGTGGGTGTTGCGTTCCTTTACTCCGGGAGCCAAAAAAGGAAGGCTTCCTGGCTCAGTAGGAACCGGATGGGGTCTGGGGTCGACCAAGGAGCGGTTACCGAAGCAGCGTTCCGAGCGGATGCGGCCCCCGGCGCTGGCGGTGGCCTCCAGGACCCGCAGATGTGGAGCAGCCTGGTGGCGGCAGAGCCTCTGCGCCGCGCCCAGCCCCGCGATGCCGCCGCCCACCACCAGCACCCGCGGACCACGGCCCGCCATGGTTTGCTCAGGGTCCTCCTGCGACCAGTGGCCCTTGGCGTCCCAGCAGAGGCGGGCGGGGCGGGGCCAGAGGCGGGGAAGAAGGCGGGGTTGTGTAGAAAGAAGCGAGTGAGTGTGCGTGGGCCTGGATGTGGGACTAGGGCCGGGGCCTATGAGGAGCTCGGTGGGGGCGGGGAGGCAAGGCGGAAGGAAGGCAAGGTCCGGACAGCCTTGGTGAACGATCGGAACTGGACCGGAGGAGGGGAGGCGGATGTCCCTTGGCCTTCACTGTGTCATCCACATAGGCGTGCGGCTCCCGGAAGCGCTCAAGCTCCAGGTGCTCTGAGCAGCACTCCTCCTGTTTGGACCCGCCCATAGTCACCTTAAGAGGGGTGTGGCTCTAGCTGCTGCGGAGCTGGTGAGCCAAGAACCCCACAGAGATGCGTAGTCTTCCAGACACATCTTTCCTGGTTCATTTAAGCAGAGAGTGCGCCATAGCTCTTGACTCCTTTCCACTGGCCTGTCGGCTCACAGTGGAACAACCTGCTTAGAAGGTAAGTTCTGTCCTGGAACTCCATGCTGACCCAAAGCACGAAGACAGGCATTGGTAAGCTGAGAACACTGTTTTGGCCAACTACTCAGCATTCTCAGGCTGAGGGGCAAAAATGTCCCTGCCCAATATACTTGATTCCCTCACTCAGAACTAGTAGAGGTGGTATAAATAAAACACACTGGTTGTATGCTATGGGGGGCGTTGGCTCTGGCACAGCTGGGAACTATGCGTAAATCCGCGTCTGAGGAGGGTAGGTTGTAAAGGGCAGGAGACACATCCCTCCCCTCAGCTACTAGAACATTATTCTTGTTCACTTTCTAACTTAGTGTGTTTAACTGGAACTTGGGAGTTGGGAGCTGAAGCTGCCCTCCAGAGCCAAGATACCAAAGGCATCCCACCCCATCTCAAGGAAACCGACCAGGGACAAAGATCCTCCCAGGTCTAGTTCATTCAAAATGCCAGTCTTTAATACTCACCATTTTCCTCTACTCAGTCTTAAAACTTCTAACAAGCTGGTTTCACAAGACATAGAAAATCAAGTTGGAACTGACACAAAAACTTCCCTCCTGCTGGTTAGTAGGCATTGTGTCACAAGTTGCTATGCAGGCTGCTGTAGGAGAAAAGTTATCAGTGGCATTGCTCAGTGTCAGTTCCCATGCGCTACAATCCTGCCCTGCCAGGTAAGACGTGCCCACTGGCACAATAATAGCACAAAGGTTATGAAGATAACAATCTGCTTCTGGATTGGACTTGAGGCCTGCTCCAAAGGAGGGGATTCATGCTTGTTACAGTAAACCAGATCTAAAGCTTAGGCGCTCTTAGGCCCTGGAGGGAAGCAGGGACCTTCTGCTGTTTTGCTAAATTGTCCTGTTATCAGACTGCCTTTTAAATGTTTGTTTTTGCCCACTGATTCATGCTGCTCTCAACCTTGACCAGAGATGCTGCTTCTGCAGTGGACAGCAATTAGTATCAAGACTCACAACTAGTCCAAGAGCTGAGAATAAGTGACCTTTGAGTGTACAACATTAAATGAAGCATCTGTCTCAACCTCCCCAGTCCCACTCTCAAAGCCCAGGCAACATCAAGGAGAGGGAAGGAAAAGAGTGTAAGAGCCATGGGGTGGAGAGATTGCTCTCCCACATTGCCCTTCCAGAGGACTGGAGTTCAGTTCCCAGACAAGCACCCACATCAGGTGGTTCACAAGCACCGTTACTCTAGCTCCAGGAGTGCAGCTCCCCCTCCCAGCCTCTGTGGGCATCCATGCATCCATGATATACACACATAAATTACAAAATAATAAATATTTTACATTTTTAACAAAATGTAACAACCAGAGGATCAAGGAAAATGCTATGAAATGCTGACTTCTGGCCATGCTATGGCCACAGCACACATGAACCTGCTGCAGCAATGGGGACAATATCAAGCCAGGATCTGTCAACATTCTAGCAAGCAGCCTAATCGGACTCAGTGGAGTACAAAAAGGAGGAGGGGCCATAAAGGGGGAGGGGATATGTTAAAGGTGCTTGGGAGAGTGGGAAAGAGAGCTAGGGATTAATGTCACCAAGAAACCTCATCACAAGGTAAATAAAAAATGTTTTAAAATTCTATTAATAGAGAACAGCCTGGGACCCAAGTACCCTTTCCTTCAAGAACAGACTGGGTAAGTTACCCTGTCTTAATTAATGTGTATATTTCCTGATATTTCCTGGCTTCTCTTTCATCTTTTCTACATAATTGGTTTTATGTTTGGGAGGGATCATGAAAAATGGGGATCTCAATTAGCCTAGGCTGGCCTGAAACTTGCTATATGGGCAAGACTGATCCTGAACTCCTGATCCTTCTGCATTTCCTTAATGGGGTTGCCATGCGTCCTCCCATGCCTGGCCTTCCCTGTACAATTGTGACCCTGCTAGCAGAAAGGCAGAGTCTGCAGTCAAACTGTAAGTACATTTTATTTACCAATTCTTATTTTAATTTATGTGGGATACAGGAAAGTTGAAGTGGAAACTTTGAACAAAGTGGCTGGTAGTAACACACTGGGCCTCCAGTGGTACAGGGCAGGGACAGTTTGATTAGCCCTGTCCCCTGGAAACAGCGAAGAAGTCATGAAGCACAGCTTTTTGACCCAGTTCCAGCAAAGCCAAGAGGAATGCTGAGATTCCTGTCATCCAGTCTCTGGATTTTAGGTTTTGGTCTCTGTGTGTTGTCTTCATGGGGACTTTATGCATTATGTCTTTTCCTAAGAAAATTATGTCTGAGTCTTTTTCTGCTTTTATGAAAATAACTTTAGCCACTATTTGGAAATCTTAAGCCTTGGAGATTGTGATAAGCTCAGTTTACTGGCTGGTTTTGTACGTCAACTTTACCAAACTTTACTTTTGACACAGCTGGAGTTATCACAAAGAAAGCCTCCCTTAAGGAAATCCCTCCATGAGATCCAGCTGTAAGGCATTTTCTCAATTAGTGATCAGCCCATTGGGAGTGGTGCCATCCTGGCTGGTGGTCCTGGCTTCTATAAGAAAGCAAGCTAAGCAAGCCAGGGGAAGCAAGCCAGTAAGCAGCATCCCTCCATGACCTCTGCATCCACTCTTGCCTTCAGGTTCCTGCCCTGTGTGAGTTCCTGCCCTGTGTGAGTTCCTGTCCTGACTTCCTTTGGTGATGAACAGCAATGTGGAAGTGTAAGCTGAATAAACCCTTTCCTCCCCAACTTGCTTCTTGGTCATGATGTTTTGTGCAGGAATAGAAACCCTGACTAAGACATACAGATAAGCAAAAGCTAGGAATTTGTAATGAGGCCATGACCCCAGGAATCTTCTTGGGGTGTCTGTCGCTAAGCAAACTCAAACAGTATAATTGGTACCAGTAAAAAGAGATAGTTGACAACTCTGACCAAGAGAACTAGTAACAGATTCTTGCTTCTTTTTATGATATGCTTAGAGCTCTCTGAAAATGTTGCTTAAAGAAAGGGAGTAGTACAGGGTACACCCCAGGAGGAACAGAACTCAATAAATAAGATAGATTGAATAAAATAACCTTTTCCTACTTTAAAATGTAGATGGTGAAGTGATATATAAAAGAAGTTAGCTGTTAGTATTTGCTGTTCATAAAAAGACAGGTTCGGATATTTTCTGTTTGTCTGGGATGCTTTAAAAACTGCAAATATTGGGTTGGTGAGATGGCTCAGAGGCTAGGAGCACTGGCTGCTCTGCAGAGATCCTGAATTCAATCCCCAGCAACCACATGGTGGCTCACAACCATCTATAATGAGATCTGGTGCCCTCTTCTGGCCTGTAGGCATACATGCATGCAGAACACTGTATACATGATAAATAAATAAATCTAAAAAGCAAGCAAACAAACCAAACTGCAAATGCTGCCAGCCTAAAAGCAGGCTGCAATAACAATGTTTTGCTTCAGCGGAGACATTCTGTAGATTCTTTGAATTGGAGTTATAAGGGCTAATAATAAAAATAAAATTTGTTCTATTTGTACTTTCTAATTGTGACTGAATTTGTAACCCTGAACATGCAATGAAAAAAATCAACACTTGTCCAAAAAAAAAAATTAATTAATCTGTGCTTCTTGGGTGATCATTAGTCTGTCATTGTTCTGTGAAACCTGTATAAATAAAGAAACAACCTAATTGCTAGTCAGAGCTGCAAGATTCCCCTGACCGCTGGGCCTGACTCACTCCTCCCTCACCAACTCCTTATTTTCCTCCTGGGCCACCCTGTTAATGGGCCAAGGCTGGCCTGAGCAGACAATAGTGCTTCTTGTCCCCTAGATACAGCACAACAGTCTGAATCAAAGACTGCCCTGTAGCTGGGGTAGTCATGTGCTCATAAACAGACCCCTGGAGACTATGCAAATATCATGACATGCTTGTCCAAAGGCAGGAGGGCTGTGTCTGACACCACAGATGATATCTCCCATGTGGCTAAACCAAATTGGGCTTGTTCATTAAAAAAAAATAGCCTTATCAATATGGAATTTGCATGTACATAGTGGCTTTCAGCATATTGACAGAGTTGTACAGTCATCACCACAACTTGAGTTTAAACCCTTTCATCCTCCTATTCTGGATGGTTCATATAAAGAATTAGACAGGATGAAGAATGCTCTCAAGGTTTTCCACATACAGTGTGTGTCAGTACTTCTGCCTTTTCATGGTATATGTGCCATATCTATGGTAGACTTCAAGGCTTTGTGCATGCTAGGTAAGAATGTTACCACTGAGCTATACTTTCAGTCTCTGTGATACATTCTAACATATTCAAAGGTATCTATTTGAATATGTTAATACCTAAGGAGCCAAGTGTGGTACTGCTTGCCTTTAATAACAGCATTTGTGAGGCAAAAATTAGGCAGATTCCAGGCCAGCAAGAGTTATACAGAAACCCCATCTTAAAAAAAAAAAAAACCTAAAGTGTCTGTGATGGTTGTATATGCTTGGCCCAGGAAGTGGCACTATTAGGTGTGGCCTTGTTGGAGTAGGTGAGTCACTGTGGGCATGGGCTTTAAGACCCTCACCCTTCTGCCTGGAAGTCAGTATTCTGCTAGCAGCCTTCAGATGAAGATGTAGAACTCTCAGCTCTGCCTGCACCATGCCTAGGTGCTGCCCTGCTCCCACCTTGATGATGATGGACTGAACCTCTGAACCTGTAAGCCAGCTCAATTAAATGTCCTTTATAAGACTTGACTTGGTCATGATGTCTATTCACAGCAGTAAAACCTTAACTAAAACAGTGTCCATTATATAAATATAGAATGTTTGATGGACATTTAGGCCATTTCTGTTTTTTTAATCCTTGTGATTAGTGCTGCTATGTAACTAGGAGCTGCTGTGGGGCCATGTTTTCATTTCTCTTGAGTATACACCTAGGCGTTGGTTTGCTGTTTTAACTTTTGAGACAAGGGCAGGCTATGACAAGGTAGTGTAAGGCCAGAGTTCAATCTCCAGGAACATGTACACACACCTCACAAAGGCCAAGTGGCAACACCAATTTGTACTCCATCACATAGAATAAGGCAGGAAAGACCAATTACTAGGTACTGACTTATTGATTTATTTAGTGAGTTACTTAAAGCACTACTTGTTCTGCCTATTTGGCAAGCATGACTTCAACTGCTATCTGAAACAATGAGTCATTGCCCTTAACAACCTGCTGACAGCCTCACAGGCTTCTGTGTAAAATCTTGCTTGCTTGCCCACCCCACGTTGTGGCTTTGGAATATACAATGAAAATACAAACTAGACTCAGCATCAAAGCCTTTCAGGAGCTGTCCAGGCTCCGGCTCACGGGTGACATCCCCTCTCTTCCACTTTCATTGATGTCCAAGTGCGTATCTAAAATTATCCCCAAAACGCCACCAATGTCAAAAGCTCCAACTTTTCTACATGCTTTCCCACACTCACTTTTGACTTTTTAAAATTTTTTTGATTATAGTCAACCTTATAGGTTTGAAGTGGGTTTGATTTGTATTTCCCTAAAGGCTAATGATGTTGAGCATCTTCTTTTTTTTTTTTTTTTTTTTTGGTTTTTCGAGACAGGGTTTCTCTGTGTAGCCCGGGCTGTCCTAGAACTCACTCTGTAGACCAGGCTGGCCTCGAACTCAGAAATCCGCCTGCCTCTGCCTCTCAAGTGCTGGGATTAAAGGCGTGCGCCACCACCGCCCGGCGAGCATCTTCTAATATCCCTCAAACAATTACATCTTGTTGAAGAGATGTATGTTCATCCTTTGTTCTTTGTAGTTCCAATATCTTTTCCTAGTCTGTTGCAGGAGTGTGTTACGTGTTCTTGACACAAGACCTTTACCAGATGTAGGACTTGCAGAAAAGTTTCTCTCATCCTGCTTGTGTCCCAACCTTGATGGTCTCCTTTGAAACAAACATTTTTAATTTTGCTAAAGTCCTTGATAGTTGTGATAATTAATTGCCAATTTTTGGAGTACATCACAGGGAACATCTGTGAGGGATTTTTCTTGATTGGATCCTTTGAGATAGGAAGACCAGCCTATATCTGGGTCACACCCTCTCATGACGCCTATATAAAGAGCACTGAAGAAAGAAGCTTTTGCTTTTTGCCTGCTCACCCTCATCCTCACTGGCCAGTTTGTGTATCCTGACCCTGAGGATTCCCTCATTGATATTAGAGCCTACTTCTGGATTCCAACTATGCTGAAGACCAGCTGAGCCCCCCACCTTGTGGACTGAACTATTGGATTCTTGAACTTGCTATCAAGAGACAGCCACTATTGGATTAACTGGGCCAAGGCCTGTAAACCACTCTAATCATATGTACACTCTAATCATGCGTGCGTGCACACATACACACACACGAGCACCAGATCTCATTATATATGACTGCAGGCCACCATGTAGTTGCTGGGGATTAAACTCAGGAACTCTGGAAGAGCAGCCAGAGCTCTTAAACTCTGAGCCATCTCTCTAGCCCGGTATTTGCAGTTTTTAAAGCATCCCAGACAAACAGAAAACGTGTGTGTGTGTGTGATAGTCTATCAGTTCTATTCCTTTAGAGAACTCTGAGAAATACAATATTCTGTCTCTTTACCTGTTTCTTCCTTTGCCCCTAAACTCAGAGAATATTAGGCATCTAACTTTGACACCAGCCCTGGGTTGCTAAATAAACTGTATTTGAGACATTTCATTTTGGAAGTACTGTCACGGTTGCTTAGCCTATGCTAATACAGAGACCTGGAACAAAGGTTTGTTGGTGATCTGTTTCTGTTTATATTCTACTTTAGTCTTGAAATAAAGTTTGCTGACTGTTCTATTCTGGTTTGGATTGTTTTCTTTAAAGTATTGAGAGGCCAAACCTACTCCATCTTGGGACTGGCCTCAATCTTAAAGAAAAAAAAAAAAGATCTGAGAACTTGGCCTACAGCAGAACCCAAGCTTCACCCACGTACCAGGAAGGACCTCACGCTTGTCCTTGGCCAGAGTTACTCTGTAACTACTTCCTAGCAACAATGAAGCAAAGATTAACCTGATTGTTTCAGATGTACTTTCAGACCTTTTGTGATTGTATATGGTCTTGTTTCAGAGCACCAACCTGTCGGCTTACAATAGACATTCAGTTAAATACTTGCCTGGACACACCCCCCCTCACTTACTTCCATTTTTTTTTTTTTTTTTTTTTTTTTTGGTTTTTTCGAGACAGAGTTTCTCTGTGTAGCCCGGGCTGGCCTGGAACTCACTCTGTAGACCAGGCTGGCCTCGAACTCAGAAATCCGCCTGCCTCTGCCTCCCAAGTGCTGGGATTAAAGGCGTGCGCCACCACCGCCCGGTACTTCCATTTCTTATAAAACCTTGTCCTGCTGAGGGTTCAAAGCTGTTCCACCTTCCCCTCCAGTCCTGCTGTGTCAGGGTTAGGTTGGAGAAGAGCCCAAGCCGGAGCTTGTAATAAAGAGACCCTAATGCTATTATATGAGAATGGCTCCTTGGTGGTCTTTTGGGGTTTGCAAATGCTTCCTGGCCCAACAGTATTAAGTTTGTTTTTGTCTGTAGGTTCTGTCCTTTATCCTAATGTTTGCAGGACCAGGGCAAGAATACAAATAAAGACCTGATAATACTTGCTAAACATTTTAAAGTTATAATTCAAGATTATTTACGTGAACAAAATGTTGGCTTTCTTTTAAATTTACGTGAAATCTTCTCATCTTGTAAAAACACAGCTATTCCTAACCTGGTGTTAGGAAGCTAGTCAGTTGCCAAGTAAAGAATGCCTCTGGGGTCAGGGTATAGTGGCACATGCCTTTAATCCAAGCACTTGGAAGGCAGAGACAAACGGTTCTCTGTGACACCAAGAAACAGCCTGGCCCATAAGGAGAGTTCCAGATCAGCTGTGTAGTAAGACCTGCCACAAAACTAAACAAAACCACCTTGCACTTTACTGCTTTATGCTTTACTGCTATATCTGCAATCGTGCCTTCCAGTGGTCAAGACCGAAAGCACACGGCCAACACTGGGGAAAGGGCACAGCCACGTCTCCGAGCCTGGCTCTATAAACTGGGCACCCGCCTAGGGCACACCACCTAAATGACGCAATTAACCGACTATTCAAAGAACTGCAGCCCCGCTCTTCCAATCTTCCCCCCACGATGCCCCACCCCGCACTCTGTATCACCCCGCCCAGGTCACTAGTCCAACCCTTTAGCTTCCGTCTTCCTCTGGCTTGGGATCTGGGGAGGAGCGATGCTGCAGGCGGGGCGATTCTGTGGGCGGAACAAATCGTCTCTCCACCATGGCGGCCCTGCGTGCTCTGCTCCCCAGAGCCTGCAGCTCGCTGTTGTCCTCAGTCCGCTGCCCAGAACTCCGGCGCTTCGCCTCGGGTGAGTGCGGACACCGGCAGGGTGCGTCACCCCACGTTGGGTGGATTCTCCACCCATAACTTCTGGGTGGTCCCTAAACCCCGGCCTGCACGCACCCTCACTTGATCCTGGACTTTCTCTCCTGACTCTAGATCTTTCGTCTGACTCCCACTTTCACAAGCATGCACTCCCAACACTTGACTCTGAAGTACCTGGACCCTGGATTCAAGTATGCGTCTCCACACTAAACCCAGATTTCCTATAAGTGACCACTGACTCTAGCTTGGAGTGCCTCACACCCTGTTCCTCTTTCACAGCCTCCAACTCCACCACTCAACTGACCCCTTCCCAATTCCTTACCTCCCCCTCCCCACCACTCAATCTGACCTTAGTCTCACCTTACAAGCCCAGTCAGATCCTAGCACCTAGAAGCCCTGTAGTGGCTGCTTCTCAACTCTAACTTTTATGTGTGTCAGGATCTTTGGCCAGCTGAGAGCATGCATGTTGGTTGTGAAATCCCATGTGTTTAGGTAGCTTTAAGAGAATGTGAAGGTAGGTTAAGTAAGACAGCCTGAGTATTGGGAAAGTTTTGTCCATAGTGCCTCTAGTTTCTCCTGTGTCCACAGCCTCTCCTGATCATGTCCTTCAAACCATCCAATCAGCGTAGCCCATACTGACACACCCACTTTCTTCCCTAGCCAGCTGAATAGTTCCTCCCTTCTCACTCCTTGGCTGGACTCCCCTGCAGCCATTTATTGCTCCACTGTTCACATGAATTCTTGACCGTGCTCTGGGGCAAGGGCTACTCCTGAATCCCAACCTGGATTGGCTGTCATGTCCTGCTCCCCTGAATGGCAGATATCCTACTGCTCAGTAATGTACCTCACACTTAAGTTACAATGGAACAAATCACCCAGAACACAGACCCTCACTTTTAGATTTATCTTCCTCACCCTAAGTCTATGAACTGCACTCCCCAAGTCTGAGTTGGTTGGCCCTCCAGCTCTCCAAGAACAAAATGGTGCTTTGTATCAGCCTCTGTCCCATCAGGCCTGGGTTTTGCCAGGCTCTCACCTGCTGTCATGGTCTGGAAAGTGCTGGCATATGGGAGGAGGGTGAATGTTGTGTTAGAGTTTTCCTTTTTGTTATTTTTGTTTGTTTGTTGAGACAGTATCTCACTATGTAGCTCTGGCTGGCCTGGAACTAGACCATGTTAGCTTGGAACTCACAAAGATGCACCTGCATCTCTTTCCTAAGTGCTAGGATTAACGGCATGTGCCACCACCACCACCATGCCTGGATAGATTATAGCCAGAGCTGCAAGCTGAAGTGGTAAGGATGGTACAGAATTCCCTGTCTATACCTGTTTCAGTACAGAACTGATAGAATTGATATTTTCTACTCATTAGGGGGCATATTAGAGTGACTGTGGTCTGAGTAGTCCCACAATGGATGTTTCCTGAAAGAAAAGCCAAGGATTCAATAGTTATTCAGTCCAAAGACTAAATGTCCCAGCAGGCCCAATCTGGTTTCGGAGTCTAGAAAAGTGCTAGAGAGCTGAAAGTCTTAAGTGTATATTGGAATCCCAAAGAACTAGGTTCAAACACCAGAGAAGGGGTGCCTTAAGAATAAATTAGTTGCTGGGCAGTGGTGGCACATGCCTTTAGTCCCAGCACTTGGGAGGCAGAAGCAGGCGGATTTCTGAGTTCAAGGCCAGTCTGGTCTACAGAGTGAGTTCCAGGACAGCCAGGGCTACACAGAGAAACCCTGTCTTGAAAAAAAAGAAAAAAGAAAGAGAAGAATAAATTAGTTGTCTGGTGGTGGTGGTGGTGGTGGTGGTAGTGGTGCACACTTTTAATCCCAGCACTTGGGAGACAGAGGCAGGTGGATCTCTGAGTCCAGGCCAGACTGGTCTACATAGTGAAATCCAAGACAGCCAAAGAAACTTTGTCTCAAAAAAAAAAAAAAAAAAACACCAAAAAACAAAGATTAGATGAACTTGAACTTGGCATCCAGAGTGAAGGCAAGAAGACAAAAGCTTCTTTCTTCCATGTTCTTTTATGTGGGCTGCCACCAGAGTGTGTGACCCAGACATAGGGTTAGGTCATTTCACCTCAAAAGAGCCATTTAAGAAAATCCTCCACAGGTAAGGCTTGGGTGTTAGTTGATTCCTGATGTGGTCGGGTTGATGACCAAGATTGCCACCACGGTGCCTTTAATATCTTCATGATGATGCTTCCCCTTGTCCTCTTGACCTAGGTGCTAATTTTCAGTACATCATCACAGAAAAGAGAGGAAAGAATAGCAGTGTGGGGCTGATCCAGTTGAACCGCCCCAAAGCACTCAATGCACTTTGCAATGGCCTGATTGAGGAGCTCAACCAAGCGCTGGACACCTTTGAGGAAGATCCCGCTGTGGGTGCCATTGTGCTCACTGGTGGGGAGAAGGCCTTTGCAGGTGTGTTGCACAGCCATGACTGTGGATGGGAGCGGGATGCTATGGCCTGTGGGAGGCAGCAAACTGGACCAGTTTCTCTGTGATGGGAGGGTGCCTTAAGATACACTAACATATAAAATAAGCTGTGGAAGAGCAGGGCATGTGGTGAGCATTCAGGTATGCTCAGTAAATACTGGCCTAAGCCAGGCTTCCTCTGAGTGTACCTGTCATCCATTGCCTGCCACAGCCCCCAACATTACCTTCTTAAATGGTGAGCTGTTGGTCCATGTTATGAGCTGTTCCCACTGTGGAGGGAAGTGACCCCAAGCCTTGAGCATAGGATATAGGACTGAGACGTTCTTTGATGTCTGATAATTGAAACCTCACTTCTACCTGTAGCTGGAGCTGACATCAAGGAAATGCAGAACCGGACATTTCAGGACTGTTATTCCAGCAAGTTCCTGAGCCACTGGGACCGTATCACCCAGGTCAAGAAACCGGTCATCGCAGCTGTCAATGGCTATGCTGTAAGTGTCAGCCCCCAGAGGCCTCCTGTGCCAGGTGGAGGAACCTGTGCCTTTAAAAGGCCAATAGTATCTTTTACTATCTGCTTTGCTTGATGGAGGCCCATTGGCTAGTTCCCAGATGCGTTAATGAGCTTTTCTGTTTCTCTTTAATTGCTGCAGTGGCTAAGCTACTTGTGTGAAGGCTGTGAGTACTCTCTGCGTGCCCACCAGGGTTCCTGCTTCACTAGGCTATTGAGAAATGCAGCACTAGCTTAGCCCATGGAAAAACCATGTGATTATTATACATGCTGATTATTCAATAAAACCAATCATGGTGGGGTTGGTCAGCCACTCAAGTTCATGCCCTCACCCTCTGTGGCTGATTTGGAGCCACTATGCCAGGCTGAGTTATTCACTACAAAGCCAGAAATATTTACTGCCTGGCCCTTTGCATAAAAGTCTGTGAGCAACATTACCCTTATAGCTATCCTGCCACTTAAATTGAGTTTTGTTCGGCTAGGTTAACATTTGCTGTTGTTATCTGACTCTGTTTCATGGTTTCAGAAAAGTCCTGTAAGCAATAGAGTGGTTTTCTGCCTGGGATCCTATGGTAAAATCCACCTGCTTCTGAACATTTTTATTTTTCAGCTTGGTGGGGGTTGTGAACTTGCCATGATGTGTGATATCATCTATGCCGGTGAGAAAGCCCAGTTTGGACAGCCAGAAATCCTCTTGGGGACCATCCCAGGTGAGAATGTATGAGCCATAACAGGACAAGCCTTGGTCTCAGCCTTATGGCTTGCATCCAATCATAGATGGATGACTTGTCTGTTCAGTTTTCTCTCCACCAGCCAACATCTGAAGAGCAGCATCTAAAGATCAGACAGTCTGGGAGCCTCAGGACATGTCCATTTCTTATAAATATACATATCCTAAATCCAACAATATCATACACACAGAGTTTACTGGCTTTAGCCACAATGGTTCTTTCCTGCCCATGATCCATACACTTTTAAGAGCTTTGTATGCCAGAAGCTTGGGAGAAAGATGAGTACTCTGTCCCATGTGAGTCTGGCTCTGTCCACTACTGTGCCACTGGCATAGCAGGTCAGGTAGGCTCCCTGAGTTCAGCACAGCAGACTATGCCTCCTGAAAGCCCTAAAATATGGAGGAAACAATAGCATTGCCCTCCAGGGGCCACTTGTTAGACCTGGCAGGAAGAGGTGAACACTCAAAGAAAGGACTTGAGCCCTCAGGGAAGAGATCACACTCAGAATGCCTCTGCTGCTCTTGAGGGTTGACCAGGCTTGTTCTGAGATTCTGAGCAGTGGCTTCAGTGAGTCTGTGCGGGTCTGCCTGGGGAAGGCAGACAAGGCTGGGAGTCAACCCAACATGGGCTTTCAGGCAGACCTGGAACCTTCCAGGAAGGTGGGAGAGGAGCCAATTTGATTTTCTTTCTTCCTTTTTAGTGCTGAGAAGGAACCCTTTGCCTCATGCATGCTAAAGCCTCTTCTGTCACTGAGCTGCATCGTAGCCCTGGGTTTCTTCTCAGTGTCACCTGACAAAGGGCCAGCTGAGACCTCAAATCTCTCCCTGTAGGTTCAGGGGGTACTCAGAGACTTACCCGAGCAGTCGGCAAATCGCTAGCAATGGAGATGGTCCTCACTGGTGACCGCATCTCAGCCAGGATGCCAAGCAAGCAGGTGGGATATCTGATGAGCTGGGGGAGGCTTAGGCTACTTCAGGTGTCACCATGAGTAGCTGGCATTGGAGCCCTAAGATTCTGTCTTTGGCTTTTATATCTTGAAATACATTGTGCACAAGAGAGTGGCAACATATGTTGGGGTTAGAATCTCTTCCCACTGCCCTTTAAAGGCTCTTAAAGGCCAGGTCTCCTCTCCCTGCCCTTGGCAGTGATCACAGTCCTCAAGTCCTCTGTTCCATTTGATCCTGTAGACAGCATGGCCTGTGTAACTTAAAAGTTCAGTGACTGGAGCCTGGCAGTGGAGAGCACAGAGTCACCTGCTGCTGGGGACAGCCATCCCTTGTTTAGGACCCAGAGAACTGGCCTCTCAGTGTCACTGGGTTCTAGAGGAAGTGGACAAGGATATTTTTGCATGCTATTCAGACTTTTCATGTTTTAGGTCTTGTAAGCAAGATTTTTCCTGTTGAAAAACTGGTTGAAGAGGCCATCCAATGTGCAGAAAAAATTGCCAGCAATTCCAAAATCATAGTATCCATGGCGAAAGAATCTGTGAATGCAGGTAGGAGTCTGCTGGGAAGAGACCACAGGACTGTATAGGTGACGTTGTGAGGTTCCAAATTATCCCGCCTTGTCCCAGGCAGCAGTGGGAAAGGTCGCAGGATTGCAGTTTGCCATCGTGTTCCAGGTTTCGGTCACGCACAGGTCTGATAAGATATTCTGAGTGTCTCTTTATACCAGGACCCACAGTCTGAGCCAGGCCCGGGACATGATGGCAATGTAGTATTAGGCACAGATGAATGAATGTAGCCACAACCACTGAAGTCAGTGGTCTGTGGTTGGTGGGAAAGCTGTCTCTGGGGATCTGAATTGAGTGATTCCCTCCTGAGCCCATGTTCTGGTTATGCAAGTTCTGGTTATGCATGTTCTGGTTATGTAGCCTGGGGCCTGCCGTAGCATAGCTCATGTGAGGCATTCCATCGGTTCTCTCATGAGGCTGGTCTGACTTGCTTTCCTCAGAGCTGCCTCAACCTTTTCTTTCTTCTTCTCTTTAAATATACTCATTTAGTTATTTTTTTATTTCACACTTTAACCTATTGAGGGGGTATCCCATGGTGCACATGTGGAGGTCAGAGAATGATTTGAGGAGTCAGTTGTCTCCTTCACCATATGGGTTCCAGAGATTGAATTCCAGTTGTCATTAGGCCAGGTGACATAGGCTGTTATCCACTGCGCCATCTGGCTAATCCCGTTGTTTAGATTTTGAGACAAGGTCTCTCTATATATAACTGAAACTGCCCTCAAACTCTGGACCCACCGGCTTCAGTTGTGAGGGTTGTAGGCATGTATCACCACATCCAGCTTGGGTCTCTTCTTAATATAGTTATGTTATTTATAACCATGTATGTGAATTTATATGTATGTGTGTATGTATGTGGGTCTGTGTGCCTTTTCATGTGTGGAGGCCAGCAGATCTGTCAGGGCTGGAGTTACAAGGACTTGTGGGATACCACCTGAATGGAGTTTTTGTGGTTGTTTTAAATTTTTTATTTTTATGTGTGTGTTTGGCTGCCTATGTGTATGTACATCACATGTGTGCATGGTGCAGTGAAGGACATTGGACAGCCATGAGCCTCTCTGTGGAGGGAACCCAGGTTCTCTGTGAGAACACACATGTTCTTAGCCACTGAATCATCTCTCCAGCCCAGAATGGAGTCTTAATGTAATAGTTTACCTCAGCATTTGGAATGGCTGTGTTTCTGCTTAATATCACATGTAGAGTCATCATGGGGGCCAAAAATGAATATGACCCACAAAAGTTGGGGCTACCTCCAGAGGGTACACCAGTCTTTCAGAGTTGCTGCTGGCCACAATCGGGTGTGTTGATATTTAAAGAGCCAGTTTTTTGTGGAGCACACAGGGAGGAACTAAGGCTTCTGGCAAGGTCACAGTGGCAGGCATAGTCATAGCTCAGATCCTTCACAGCGCTGCTCTACAGGACAATGGAGTAGAAGACCCCAGCAGGCGCTGTCCCTGCTGCCTAGCCATCCTTTTCTGCTGCTTATCCTTTACTGTGTTTCTATGTTCAGTTTTACAAGCCACCTCAGGTCCCCATAGCTGGACAGATTCTGCTATTCATCCTTTGTTCAATTCTGGTGCTTTTCTGAGGGCCCTGGACCACTACTAAGGCCTAGGAGAGCAAGGTGTCCATACGGCTACATCAACACAGGCCATTCACTCGGGAAGTGGGGAGAGCTGGATGAGCCTGGAGCCCTTTCTGTAGGTCACAGTCAGTTCGACGTGAGTACCTCACATTCGGCACTTCCGTTGGTGACCCCAGGGTTTCTTTTTCAGCCTTCGAAATGACGTTGACAGAAGGAAATAAGCTCGAGAAGAAGCTCTTCTATTCTACCTTTGCCACTGTGAGTAAAACATATTCTGCTTAGGATTCAAATCTGTTTCCATTGCAGATGCTGCTGGGAATCTCTTCTGCAAAAAGGTCCAGTAACTTACACCACTAAGCATAACGTCCTGTATTTAAAGTCTATTTGTAACTGGCCACAGATTCAGAACTTGGAGCTTGGGTCAAGGATAATTGCTTCAGCCCAAGAGTTTGAAACCAGCCTGTACAACACAGAGAAACCATCTCTAAATATTATTTATTCATATGCGTAAAGTGTTTTGCCTGTTGAGTGTTTGTAAATACACTGTATGCATGTCTGGTGCCTTCAGAGTCCAGAAAAGGGCACTGGATACCTTGAACTAAAGTTACAGACGGTTGTAAGCCACTATTTAAGTGTTGGAAACCAAACCCAGATCCTATTCAAGAGTAGCAAGTGCTTTTAGCTACTGAGCCATCTCTAACCACCACCGCCTAATTCTTAAATTTTACTTTATTTGTTTGAGACAGAGTCTCATTGTGTAGCCCTGGCTGGTCTGGAACTCTATGTAGACTAGGCTGGCCTCAAATTCACAAAGCCTCCTGAATGCTGAGATTAAAGGAGTGTGCCACCATGCTTGACTACATACAATTCACCTCTTATCAGAAGCTCACGTCTAAGTGTTTTAAAGAATCTTCTGATTATCAGATGCATTATCTATTGTACCTCTGGCCCAGTGCTCAGTGTTTTATAAAAAAACTTTAGGGAGCTGGAGAGATGGCTTAGCATGTACTATTATTCCAGAGGACCTGAGTTCACTTCCCAGCACCACATCCACAACTCCAGCTCCTCTGATACCTCACTTCTGATCTCTATGCTACACACACACACACCACACACACACACACCAACACAAAGATTTTAAATGGTTTGGTCCTCTAAGGAAGAAGTGAAGATGTTTGCACATAGTGTGCTCACTGGCAAAGGAAGGGGCAGGTGAAAAGCAGGGTTCTGTCGCTGCCCCAAAGCTCTGAGAGAGATTCCCAACTCAGACCCTGCCAGATCCCTAGGTGCTGTGAGCATGAGTTTCTGGTACTCATGTTATCACTCCTGATTGACTGTGTCCTGGATGGTTTACAATCCCCTCTCCCAAGCTTAGCACTGTTTGTGGGGAATCCCATGTTTCATGGACCCACTGCAGAATCACTCACTGTCTTGTTGATGAGCTTGGAGAACAGGTAAGGAGGGAGACATAAGAGCACCTTGGAGATGCAGGCAGTAGCTGAGGGCCTCAATGGGAAGATTCAAACTTCACTTATCTTCTTCCTTTCCTGCCAGGATGACCGGAGAGAAGGGATGGCTGCATTTGTGGAGAAAAGGAAGGCCAACTTCAAAGACCACTGAGAGCTGGCAGCTATACCATTTGCTACCCTGGAGAGAAAATTGAGAGGCAAATAAATTATCCAAAAGGGTAGTAGTGTTGGCCACAGTTCCTACTGAAGGCTTCCAGGCTGTGGCCACAGGTCGTGAACTCGTGGTGTGGCCTGCAACCTTCACCAGCTGTTGGAAGTCAATCTCTCACCATCTTCTAAATCAGAAATCTGGGAAGCCTTCAAGGTGTTTTGATTTTTTTTTTTTTTTTTTTAACTTCACTTTAAGGGCAGGTGCAGGCTTGGGCCAGCCACTGCCCTGTGCACTATCCGCAGCTCTAGCTCAGGATGTGGCCTTCAAGAGGGAAGTGGCCCTGTCTGCTGATTCCCAACACAATCATTCAATGAAAGTAACTACTTCACAGTTTAGATTTGACTCACCTGTAGTTGTCTCTAGAGAGTCAATATGTTTTTTTTTTTAATTATTATTGCTATTATTTTCTTATGGATAGGGTTTTGTATCCCCGGCTGCCTGGAAGTTACTATATAGACCAGGTTGACCTTGAACTCACAGAGATCAGCCAGCCTCTGTTTCCGAAGTGTTGGGGATTAAAGGTATATGCTACCACACTGTGACTATTTGTGTTTTTAACTTCACCATCTTAACCTCGTACAGCATCAAGCACTTTGACATCAATGTGCAGCCATCCCCACCATCAGGCTCCAGGACTCTGGTCTCTAGACCTTCATCTTCCCAAGCTGAAACTGTCTCCGTTAGACATTAAACACCAAATCCCGACCCCACTCCACAGCCTCTGGCGCCAGCCCTTTTACTTTCTATGAGAATGGGATGACTCCAGGAGCCCCCTGAGTGGAATTAGAGTAATTGTTACATTGTGTTTGTTATGGCCCTTGTACAATGCAATGCACAGTATCTCCCCCTCCCTCACCATCCGTCAATGTTGAAATCTAACCTCTCAAGGTGGTGGTCTTAAAATGCTAAAAGTTGAGTGGGGTTCATGAGTGGATTTGTAAGGCCTGGAGGGAACTTTACTTATGAAGATGAAATGAGAAGGCATGAGGAAGGGAAGGGTCTGTCTCCGCCAGACAGCAAATCTACCTTGCTTTGACTTCTTGCACCTAGAACTGTGAGAAGTTAAGCCATTGAGTTGTAGCTTGTCAGAAGCCTAAGCTAAGACAAATGTCCTCCGAGTTCATTCACGTTGTAGTAGATGTGTTTAAAGCCTGATATCTTATGCTGAGGTGGAGACTTGTCATTTATTCTCACAGTAGTGTGATAGATACTTATTTTTGAAGTCATCTCAATATTTTGCTCAATATGTATTTGTCTTGAACTCCTGAATGTAAGCAGTCCTGATTCTGCCTTCCAGATAACTGTGACTACACTTGTAGTCCCCCATTCCCAGACAGGTAATACATATGGACAGTGCCTGGCTTCTCACTGTCTGGGCTACAGTGGATGGTAGGACAGTGTCTTAGTCAGGGTTTGTATTCCTGCACAAAACATCATGACCAAGAAGCAAGTTGGGGAGGAAAGGGTTTATTTAGATTACACTTCCACATTGCTGTTCACCACCAAAGGAAGTCAGGACTGGAACTCACACAGGGCAGGAACTTGGAGGCAGGAGCTGATATAGAGGTCATGGGGGTGGGGGGTGGGGTGCTGCTTATTGGCATGCTTCCCCTGGCTTGCTCAGCATGCTTTCTTATAGAACCGAGAACTATCAGCCCAGGGATGGCACCACCCACAATGGGCTGGGCCCTCTCCCCATGATCACTAATTGAGAAAATGCCTTATAGCTTGATCTCATGGAGGCATTTCCTCAAGAGAGGCTCTTTTCTCTGTGATAACTCCAACTTGGGTCAAGTTGACACACAAAACCAGCCAGTATAGAGAGTGACCTTCTACACTGGTCCTAGCATTTTGGTGGACTGTGGCTAGGATCCCAAAATCTGCTATGCCCAGAGCGTCCTTGTGGGGAAATGGCTGCCTATTTGCTGTGGCAGTAGGGCATTAGGGCCATTCTGCAGCACCTTCAGTATCCATCAGTGTGAGAGTAGAGACTCACATGGAAGCAGTTTCCATCTGAACCTCAGGTGTTTGCACAAAATTCACGTGGTGGGGAAAGGCCAGCTGGAGCTACATAGTGAGACCTTATCTCAAACAAACAACAATGAAGGCTGGAGAGTCTGCGAGTTGAGGCCTGCCTAAACTCCAGATTAAGACATACATCATAACCAGGTATTCAAAATTTGTTATGAAGTTAATCCACAGCCCAGACCATGGTAAGTGGTATGGTCCACTATACAGGGTCACCCAACCAAAGCTTCCTGTTCTAGGAGCCAGGCCTCAGGGCCTTTCTCCCAGTAAAGCCCCCTTTCCCCTAGAAGAGGGCATTGGATTCCCTCGGACTGTAGTTATAGACAATTGTGAGCCACCGTGTGTGATAGGGATCAAACCTGGGTGCACTGGGAGAGCAGCTAATTAGTACTCTTAGCCATTAAGCCGTCTCTCCAGCCCCTCATTGGTTTAATTTTTGCATTCACTGAGCACATACCTCAGTCATGTGATTCTGAAAAGTGGAACAGTATTTTAGATGTCTCATGGGAGGTTCAGACTCAACCTGGGTCTAGCATAGCACACTCAGACCTGTGTGTGCTAGGTCTGCCCTAGCAGGATAGGAACCCACGCGCAGCCATCAGCTTCTAGATGGCTCCGGCTTTAGAGAGTTTAAGAAAATTCGATGTATGTAGACTGCCCTAAGAAGGACCTCCCCTGGTGAAGTTCTCAGCTACTTAAAACTATTTGGTCTCTGGCTCCAGCACAAATCTGGCGTTTTCATTTGGTTTTGCCTCTATACTGACTTGCCTCCTGGACTGGTTCGAAATCCTTGAAGCCACTCACACACTGAAGCAGCAAGCGCTCCCCTTATCTCACACACTTTATCCATCATTACCACCAAGCTGGACAGCAGTGGCCATACCAGAGCCATCTGGACTGAGGCACCAGAGATCCTAGGGCCAAGGTGGTGCCTGACCTGTGTTCGTGAGTACTTCTCAGGCATTTTTCTGCTTCCCACACAGACTGGTTTTCTGAGCTTTTCCACAATCTGCCTGGCCTCAGAGTTTTGCATTTCACACCAGAGCCAAGGGCCTAACACAATTACCCAGCTGTTGGGTCCACCTCTCCTCTGGCCCCGCCCCAATCCATGTGACACCGCCTAGCTGACAACTCCCGCCCTCTACCAATTCTGCAGCCATGGTTGCGCTCAAGGGTATCCCGAAGGTGCTGTCCCCAGAGCTGTTGTTTGCGCTTGCGCGGATGGGACATGGAGACGAGATTGGTGAGCATGTAGAGAGCTGGCAGTGCGGCCCTCTGACAGGGGTGCGATCCACGCAGGAGCCCTTAACCCGCTGAGTTCAGGAAAGGCTGGGGACACTGCCGCAATCGCCTTGCCCTTCGGAGCAGGAAGCTATCCAGCTGCTTGAGGAAAGAGCTGAGCTGAGGCCTGCGATTGGACCAGGCCATAGAACAACGAGAAGGGCAAACCCGGTTCCAAGTTCAGCAGCAGCAGGGGGGGGGTGGGTCCGGGGGGGGGTGTAATTCCCAGACCTCCCACGTGGCCTCCCAGGCTACCCCCAGGTCTGCGGGTTTCTTGATCCCTGGCCTGGCGCCCTAGGGCAAGGCGGGGACAACACTGAGGCTGGAGTGTAACTATTGATTGGTTACTCCTCCCAGACACTGGTTTCATTTACAGTTTCTTTTTTTCTTAACCTTCTGAAAGGAATTACAGGCTGGCTCACGACCTGATCCACCAACTGGAGTGAGAGAGATATACTGGCCAGACATGTGGACCTCCCAGATGGTGGGCTGGTTAAGTGAGGTGACCATCAGGGAGGGAGAATTGCACTGATTCCAGCCCATCTTTCCCCTCTCTGTCTTTTCAGTCCTTGCAGATGCGAACTTCCCTACCTCCTCCATCTGCCAGTGTGGGCCTGTAGAGATCCGAGCAGACGGTAAGCGCCACAAGGCTGAGGTGGGAACAGTCCTGGTTCTGTGGCCTCTCGGTCCTGGCCCCTCATTCCTGTTGGCTGGTTGCTTAAATGTTGTGGTCCAAAAATGAAAGGTTTAGACAAGTGGGAGGTTACAGGTCATGTTGAGAGCAGAAGCCTGAACCCAGCTCTGCCCTCCTAGGCCTGGACATCCCACAGCTCCTGGAGGCTGTGCTGAAGCTCCTGCCCCTGGACACCTATGTGGAAAGCCCGGTGAGGACCAAAGGCTGTGTTGCTGATCTGGGCCTCAGTTTCCTCTTTGCTAGACTTCATATAGCTATATGTCCCAAAAGGGCTTCCTTCCTCAGTGGAGCCAGGGAGGTGCCTGAGCCACAGAACTGACCCCTGTCTCCCCAGGCTGCTGTCATGGACCTGGTGCCCAGTGACAAGGAGAAGGGCCTGCAGACCCCCATTTGGAACCATTATGAATCCCTTCTTCTCAAAGCTGACTGTAAGGTGAGTGCAGCCCCAACCATGGCACCCTCTGTCTCCTGGCAGCTCGGCTCTGGAAGGGTGAATCATGGGAGTGGACAGGGAAGAGATGTGTCTGAGCCCTGTGGCCACCTCCCTCTCTTCCCAAGCCTCTTCCTCCAGAGTCCTGACCTATGTGCCTTGGGAGTTGGTCCCATTTGAGTCAGAGGATTGTGGTCTCCAGGATGGGGGTGTCTCCTCTAACCTCCTATCGATGTGTACCTTCACCCTAAGTCTTGCTCTTTGCCACCTCATTCCTTCTAAGGTCTGCCTGTCACACAGCCCACATCCCTGCCTGGCAGGGGACACACCTATTCTTCTAAAGGAGCCATTAGGTACGAGTAGGATCCCTTGAGTACTCTTGTCCTAGGCAGAGGACTTCCAAGGAAGTTTAAAGGGTCTAGAGCAATGGTTCTCAACCTGTGGGTCGCGGCCTCCAAAGATGAAAACATATAGACATTTATGTTACAATTTATAACAGTACAAAATTACAGTTATAAAATAGTAATGAAAATAATATGGTGAGGGGTCACCTCAGCCTAAGGTATTAAAGAGTAGTCACAGCATTAGGAACTGTCTTAGTTAGGGTTTTACTACTGTGAACAGACACCATGACCAAGGCAACAGTTATAAGTTATTTAATTAAGGCTGCCTTACAGGTTCAGAGGTTCAGTCCATTATCACCAAGGTGGGAGCATGGCAGCATCCAGACAGGCATGGTGCAGGAAGAGCTGAGAGTTCTACATCTTCATCTGAAGGCTGCTAATGGAAAACTGACTTCCAGAGAGCTAGGATGAGGGTCTTAAAGCTCATGCCCACAGTGTCACACCTATTCCAACAAGGCCACACCTCCAAATAGTGCCACTCCTGGAGCCAAGCATACTCAAACCATGACAGGAAGGTTGAGAATCACTGAGACCTTACTGAGCTGAGTCCATACCCAGCAGGCACCTTGTCCTTCACAGGCTCAGACAGGAATATAAAAGATGCCCCACATCAGGAGGACCAGAGGATTGGAGCCTAGAAGACCAAGGTTCCTCCTAGCTATCTCCTGATGGGGGACTCAAGTCAGGAGTCCACCTAGAGGACTTTCAGACAAGGTCCCTCCAAATGCCTTTTGTCTTCCAGAAAGCCCTGATGAAGATAGAGAGATTTGAATTTTATGAACGTGCAAAAAAGGCATTTACTGTTGTTGCAACTGGGTGAGTGTCTGCTGCATCCAGGTGACTTCTTATTCAGGTCCCTGGGAACCCGCTGCCACTTCTGCTTTGCCTATGAAGACAGGAGGGATTTGGGCAGCAGAGTCCCTGGACATTGCTGAGCAGGAGGGATAGAAGCAGAAAGGGATCTGCTTTCTCTGAGGGCAAAGTTGGAGTCTCAGCACCCTGACCCTCCTGCAGGGAGGTGGCACTCTATGGCAACATCATCCTCAGGAAGGGAACTCTTGACCTCGGACCCTCATAGAGACCACACCGGGCTGACAGTTGGCTGTGCCTGAACCCAATCAGCAGACCTTCCCTTGGCAGAAACCAGACCTGGACATCAGCCTCGGGTTCAAGAAGATGGCAGATCTTGAGAGACTCTGCTGACCCTGACAAAGTCCCCCTTCCATGACTTGTGAAATTGACGGGGGAGGGAGAGCAGTCATTGTCAATCTTTAATCTAAAGGTTTTATACTCGTAAACTTGTCTTGTGAGTTCCAGGGAGACCATTAGCTCCCACATAAGTTTCCCTACCCATCCTTGATGAATCCTCAGTTAGAAAATCCACATGGAAATGAAACATGGGGGGTGGTTTGAAGACTGAGAGTTAGGCAGGAGCTCCGCCTGGGTAGGAACCTGGGAGCCGGATTGGGTCTGTGGCTATGGCCTGGGCCTAGGCCTAGGCCAAGGGCTAGGCTAGTAGTTGATGTTGGGTAAGATGCACAGCACGGGGCTGGAGCTGGTTGCACTGGATGCTTGTATGGGATGAGAGCTTCTGCATTATCCACTTGGGTTGCAATACACAGTGATTCTTGACTAGGGCCAATCTCTGAACTCCAAGCCAGAGGTCAAGTGACAGAGCTGGGCTGGACATCTTAGAAGGGCTCTGACATTCAGAGATGACTGCTCAGCTCCTAGGGAGGGTATACTGTCCTCTCTAAGTTCAAGAGGTCTGGATGTGGGCTGGATCCCATGCAGATGTTTGGTAAGTTGAACACTCAGTACCTGTGCATGAGCAGCTAGCTATGTTACGCCCAGGAACTCAGAGGCAGCCTGGCTGCTCCCAGCTTTGACTCCTCAGTTGTCCCAGGGGGTAAAGAATCAGCTGAGGCTTGGTATAGACAGAAATAAGAAGATCCAAGGAGGAGAACCTAGGCAGGCAGGAAACAGTTCCCCTACTGAGTGCTTGGACTGGATCTCCAGCATTTGTCTACAGACTATTGGTGAATATTTGTAGCAGTGTGGGAACAGTGGGCTCAAGTAATATGAAGACCCCAGATTTATCTGTAAGATAGAACATGGTTTCCTGCTTTGTGGGGCTTAGAGGCCAAGGTGCATATGAGTCTTCACTCTCCCACTCATGTCCTTGGAGGAGTGGGGACAAGAGACATACACAGAGTTATAGGGTGTGTGAGACCAGTAGATAACCTATGTAGCTGCATGGGGTTTGGGTGCATTGGGACGGAGAGCTGGTGGCTTAACAGACGTTAAGCTGTCTGTTCTGCTTGAGCTACTGGGATTAGAAAATGTGTGCCTCTGTGACCCTTTAGTGCCTTCCACTGCACAGGTGGGATTAGTAGTCACCCCAGTACCTATACCACATGTGAGGTAATTCAGATGACATGTGCCTAGGCCTTGTGAGCCAGGCCACGTGGAAGGACAGGCACCCAGAAAGACCCAGGTACTGCCCAGAAAACTAGGACAGAGAGTATGTGTCCTGACTCACTCTTTTAAGCACTTGTCCAACTATGTATCTATCTGCCTATGTACCCATGCACATATGCATGCACATATGTATATACTATGTATACCCACACACCGCTTTGCTTGTGTACACAGAAAACTGTGTACCTGCCCACCACTGTACCTCTGTACAGTGTCACTGTACACATGGACACCATCTGTATACATCGTTGTAACTGAGTACCTGTTCATGTGTGTAACTATGAGTCTGCACATTTTAACTATGCATCTGTGCATGGGTATACCTGTGCACATGTGAAACCATGTACCTGTGTACCTACACACTCATCAGCCTGTGTCCCACACAGGCTCCCTCCTCTTCCAGCATTTCCTCAGACTCTTCTGTGGGAAGTCCCAGGATGGGCTTCCCTTCTGAGGCTGAGGCTGCCCACTGGTCCCTACACTGACTGCTGACACACCTATCATTTCATCCCTGTGTGCAGAGAAATGGACCCAAGGAGAATTGTTCATGAGTCGAGGGTCAGGTAAACCTTGTGCCCCATCCATTGGAAGCTTTTGATGAGCCATAGGTAGGACAGCATAGTTCTTCCTCCAAGATGCAGCTGCTGTGTCCCAAAATTGTTGGTTTTAAAGACACTCATTCCTTCCACCAATTTTCAGGTGTTTATTTTTTTTCTAGCTGGGGAGAGTCAGTGGTTACAACAGCCTGGACCTCAGGACAGGAATGGGAGAGTGATTAGGGCTCTCAAGAATCCTCCATAGAGTGGGAGATGTGGTCAAGGTCCTCCTCTGGTCCCTGCAGCACCTGACGATACAGATGGGCCGTGACTGGGGCACTTCTTCATTCTGGATGTCCTCGAACATGGGATGGTATATGCTGTCAAGATCCTGTTCTGGACCCTGAAGAGGATTCGAAGGCGGCTCAGGATGTCCTCAGTCTCCACCCAGGTCATGGCATCTGTGGAAAGGCAGAAGTAGCTACAGCCTCCCTCACAAGATCCTTCCCACTAGCCTTCTGTCCGAATGGACCCCATGATGTGGCCTTGATCCCACTCTGACCTGGACGCTTTTCCTCAGCAGTGCAAGCTTCTGCTTGGGTACAGGAAGCAGTGCCCCCAGCTGGTTGTCCTTTTCAAGAGGCTCCATGGCTCCAGTACCCCAGGCCCTGCCAGCATGAGTAGGGTAAGGTTCACACACAGGTGAGACGAGTTAGACATGACCAGACCCACTTTCAAAGACATTCCCTGTCCCTAGGCAGCTGCTGGCCCTGGGAAGCTGTTCCACACCCACCCACTTTATCAACTGCCCAGTAAGGCCTGGGGCAAGTTCATGGCTTTGTTCTCCTAGCATCTCTAAAGTACTAAGTGCAGGGATGGGGCCCAAGAAGGTCAGAGCCTCCCCTGAGCAGGGTCCTCAAGGGCAAGGGAGGCAGGCAATATGCTGTTCTAAAACAGCCCATTGGAGGCTGCAGGGAGAACTGAGTCTGGGAGATGGCTGGGGGTCCCTAGTGCCTGCTCCTGGGAGGGAACCCCCAAGGAAGGATGCCTGTTGGGTTTGATATCACTTCCTCCTAGAAGCTTCTGAACAGTCATGTCTCCAGTTCCCGCAGTGCATCAGCCCACACTTGCTTTCTGGGACACTTACTTCTCTGTTTCCTGTTCAGGGAACACATGTTTGCCTTTGGTCTTGACAGGGACCTAGGAGAGGGAGTCACGGGTGAGGATTTTGCTAGTTAGTGACCCAAGGTTGGAGAACACCAGGGAGAGGCTACTCTAAGACCCATCTACAGGTAGGACTTCAGTTCAACCTGTGTTTGACTCCAGGGGATGAGGATTATCATGGATATAAGAATTGCAGATAGATGGATTTAGGACACCCACATGTTCCCAAATTGCCAGCCTTCCCAAACACCCGGCCAGCTTAGGAGAAAATAGAGCCCTTCAGCTGGTACCCAGGGCTCACTTTGGACTCTGCACCCTTACTCCACCCCAGTGTTTTGCACTAATTAAGGCCATGCTTGCCCCTCCCCATCCTGGCTAGTGGCCCAGAAGTAGTCAGCTCCTCTGAACTTAATACCTTAATGAAGACAAAGTACCAAGAAGGATGTGAGGCACAGGGTGACCCTGGGGAAGTGCCCAGCTCCAAGAAAGCTGTGGGTGGCTGTGGGGGGTGGGCCTTCCCTCATCCTCTTTTTTCTGCCACGTGTGCAGAGTGAGTGGACTTGGCCCAGGGCAAGTTCAGTGCATTTTCAGCCAAGGTAACTGTTTCCAGTCTATAAATCATGTCCTGAGTGAGTGTGCACAGTATGGGGAGGACCCATCTCACACAGGGTCTTCTGAGGCATTTTGGACTTCCATGTCCCACTCGTAATCACCTGTGTCATGACCCATATCCTCTTATCCTGGGGCCACCTGAACACCATGAAGGACCATGTTCCCCCATCCTGGGGTCTCACAGGTGGCTCACATCCCTATGTGGTTACAAAGGTGTGATGGAGACCCATGTCCTTCGGTCAGTCTGGATGTTTGGAAGCCCATATCCTCACCTGGTAACCTCAGTGCCTTGGAGATTTGCCCAGTAGACCCCAAAAGGGCTCAGACCCTTCTCTTCCTGAGGTCCCTCCTCAGTGCTCACACGGGGCTGCTACCACATCCATCACACATCCCT
Organism: Mastomys natalensis; assembly: GCA_021653895.1. Taxonomy (NCBI): domain Eukaryota; kingdom Metazoa; phylum Chordata; class Mammalia; order Rodentia; family Muridae; genus Mastomys; species Mastomys natalensis. Next base: position 145,020 of record JAJTUV010000181.1, read on the forward strand.
GCCTTGCCTCCCTTCTCCTTGTCAGCTTAAGGGGTGGAGAGAAAGAAGTCCTCTCTGGTATTCCCTGCTAACTAGGGCAGAGGTTAGCAGCCAGGAATGGGTTGGGTAGAGGGGCCCCTGCATACCTGTGTGCTGGGATTGCACCTGCCTCCCACAGCAGTGCAGCCACCAAATAGATGGCCAGGAGAAACCTAGGGGACCAGAAAGAGAATGTGAGACGGTGAGGGATCGCCTTAGCTCCTGACCTACTGGAGCAGGTGGCCTGTGTGTGTCATGGAGACCAAGAGAAGTCTCTGCTGATCCATTGGTAGATCTTGACTCTGGTCTCACAGAAAAGAACCTGCGAGCAGGATAAGCAAGCAAGATGCTCAGGACACTCCTACTTTAGTCTTGATGCCAAGTTCTCCACCTGTGGCCAATACACCTCATGCCCTACTATGACAGGACACTGGCAGTGCTGAGGATTACAGAGGCTACCTAAGGACACACATGTGGGCTTGCATGTATACGTATGCCTGAAAACATTGATGGGGGGGAATGGATGGAGGCCCTAGCACATTGCCATGCACTCCTGAGGCCATGATCCATGGTATTGGGAGTAACTTCTAATGGACCCTCAGGTGGCCAGTAGCCCCAGCCCCATCATGCAGACAGAAGGAATGCGAACGTGTGGTTGTAAAGAGATGTGCATGTGTGTGAAGTATGTGTGTGTTTGTTGGTATATGGTATGCATGTATATATATGCATGTGTATGTGCGTGTGTGTACTGAATGAAGCTTCAAAGAAAACTCTCTTCTCTATGATTCAGCCCTTTGGGATAAGGGATCAAAGGACAGCAGTTGGAGATCTGGCCACATAGGCCTCACCTCAGGACCGCTAGGCAGAGGCCTATTTGTGTGCTGGAAAGAGAAATGAACATGGAAACCCTCATCCTAGCCTTTGTATTGCCCCCCCCTCCCATGATGACTAAGGTCATGCAGGGGACCTATGCCTCCCTGATTATCAAACCCTAGCTCCTAGGTGACTAACTCTCAGGTTCCCTGATTCCTGCTCTGCCTCTACCCTGCAGTCCTCAAAGGCCTGCTACATATTCCCCTGCCTCCCTTACCCTGCCACTGTCCTTTTTCTTTTGGGACATCACAGCCTGGAATGTTGCTTCTTCCCGGGGGAGATTTAGGATCTAATGTTCCACTGGCTCAGGACCCCATGGGTCAAACCACCCTCATGCGTATCTGGAGGCCACTTGAGCTGCTCTTGGAGGTAAAACCTGAATTGCAGACCTGAGGGTGAGTGTTTTGCAGAAAAGAGGCCTTTTCCTCCTCCTCTCTCCTCCCTCCCTCCTTTCCTTCCTTCCTTCCTCTCATCCTCCATCCCTTCTTACTTCCCTCCCTTCCTCCCTCTCTTCCCCTAAGACTCTCCCCTGGAATTAGGCTTCTGGTTCAGATGGAGTAAATCTCAGGGTCTCTCTCTAAGCCAGAGCTCCAAGACTTAGACCCAGTGTGACCCTAACCACACAGCCAGGCCCACCTTGGTCAACACCCCCAGCTGCCAGCTTTTATGGTAGAAAAGTTAGGGCCCAGAAGCCATGGCATCACCTCTTCATGACTGGGGCTCCTTCTTGGTGCTCTAGGCAGACGGAGAAGCTGCAGATCCCAGGGTCCAGGGGCCTGGTCCTCTTCCTCCCAACCCTGGCTGCTTAGGGTTTTATCTTCCTACATGGGTGTGTCTGACCAGAGGTCGGGGACCAGCAATCACTGGGCCATAAGCCACGCTTGCCCACCACCAGGTAGCATGCGCAGTGAGCACAGACTGAGCCCCCAGGAGACTTCTGATCTCCCACCTGCCAGTTCTACACTAAGACTTGCCCTTCTCCCCACTATGATTGACATGGACTCTAACCCTTTGAAACTGTAAGCCCCAAATTAGACATTTTTATAAGTTGCTTTGGTCATAGTGCTTTGTCACAGCGTTAGAGAAATAACAAAGACACTTTGACACTGCAGTCATGAAAACTGCAGACCAATAATCCTCCACAAATAAAATATGTCAAGTAAAGTACACAAGAAATGATCCCAAGAATTTAAAGTTGGTCTAGCATTTAATCTTCTAAGCTATAAATGAGGGACAAAGAGCATGTTCTTCTTTAATAGACAAAAAAAGCATTTGACATATCTGGTATCCATTCATGCTTAAAGTGGGGGTGGAGTGGAGATATGGCTCAGCAGTTAAAAGGATACACAACTTGTTAAAAATGTCAAAGACCAGCTTTGACATCTACGGGTAAACAGAGGCAGGCAACAAGGTGTGGTGTCAGTGATCTGGGTCAGGGCTGATGGGGGTCAGAGCAGACAGCAACTGGCAGGATCTGCTGCTGCTGGCCACCAGCAATTAGAGAAACCACTCAGCACACTTCTCTCCGAAGGAACAAAGTTTGACTGGACCTGGCACTCAGTAACCAGTGAGAAACTCAGAACTCTTTTAGCTCTTAGGGGCCAGCAAAAAGAAAGAGAGAAAATTCACACACACACACATGGGGGTGTGGGAGAGAGATGAAGCAAAAGCAGTCTCCAATAACTTTACACATACCAATACACGCATACGTATGTAAGTACATACAGACAGGCAGACAGATAGACATATATACATTGAATGGATGGAGCAAACCTCCAGCAAGCAGACTCCAAGCATTTCACACACATACATATATACACACATCACATATATACATACACATATACATTTATACACATGTACACATGCACAATTGTGCACATGTACATATGTACACACAGTTGGTGAATGGAGCTTCAACACACTTTATTTTATCTTCCATAGCTTACATATCCCAGCAAAACTTTCATGCAGTATTGAATTACAACATGATTATATTCTATTTTCCTTCTAGTGAATGACAATGAAAAAACAGCATGTTCCCCAATATTTTTACAAGAAATAATATTACACAGTGCAGGTAAGAAAACGAATTATTCCCGAGAACCTATGTACACTCATAACTAAGCAACTTGTTATAGATTAACAAAGTATGTGCAAGCAAGGTAGTTTTCTCAGCCAGTTTCTCTTACTGGAAGGCAGCAACATATGGTTACAAAGACAGAATCAAGTATTTTATTATTTAATCTTAAAAAGTAATCTTATAAGAATCTTAAAGGAATCATAAATCTAAACTTTTATATAAAAAGTAAGCAGTCATACCTATTTTAATTCCTCAGTGTATTATTCTCATCAACAATTACTCAACAATTTTTATGAAATCAATAAGGAAGCTGAGGGCAAATGTAGGTACAAGAAATCAATCATCATCTGTCTAGCCTCGGTGAAAGTCACGTCAGCCAGTGCTGCCATTGTTCTTGTTCCCTGACCTTAAAAAATCTCTAGCTTAAATATTATTAGTGTGCTTTTCTGAACTTCAAATTGTTCACTAAGATTTTCTACATTCAGAGCCACTAGCAAAAACATCTTAACCTAGCTTCACTAATAACTTTTTTGTCCAAATGCTTTCTAAGGGTGGTGGTCATTGCTGAGAATCTACATCTCTAAGTTCTTTCCTAGGGTGCTGGATAAATCATTAACTTGTTCCAGCAGCCTGAAAGAGATCAAGCTCCATTCTGTGAGTGCCAAAGATACTGTCCAGTGAGGGACTGGAAGCCCCCTTAGAGTTTTCATATAATTCTTAGATTAAGAAAAATGTGAAGGGTTTAACAAGCAGAGCAAACCTCCCTAACAGCATGAAGTCCTCAGGACACGTAGTCATAGTCTTCAGGGGCCATGTCTGCCTGAGGTAAAGCCATCCTGACTGTGCTAACCAGTAGGTGGCATTCCATGAGTTCTAAAGCCATTTATTCGTTCCTCCTGCATGGCCCTGGGCAGCAACTATTGCAGAGGACCCAAATTCAATTCTCTGTCTCCATCCTGTGCAGACAAACATCCACCTGTAACGCCCAGTAACTCCAGTTTAAGAGGGATAGGAAATAAGGAAGGAAGGAGGAAGAGAAGGAGGAGGAGGGAGGAAGGGAAAGGAAAGGAAAGGAAAGGAAAGGAAAGGAAAGGAAAGAAAAGGAAAGGAAAGGAAAGAAAAGAGCAGGGCATGGTGGAGAATACTTGTAATCCAGCACTCAGGAGGCTAGGCCAGGAGAATAACAAGTGACAAGGCTAGCCTGGGCTACATAGGCAGAAGGGAGATAAAATTATACCCCTAAGTATGTTTATCTTTAGTCTCTTAATTGTCGCTTCCCCATATGTTGTGTTTCTTGTTCCCCTACGGGACCACCACTTGTTCTTTCTTCCTTCCTCTCTTTTCCTACCCCTCTCTACCACCCCAACACTGTGCCATTAAGAATATCCTTCCATAATAACCGTCCTTTATTACTGGAAACTATTGCATATGTCACTCAGCTGCAGATTTTCCATCTTTATCCAATTAAAAATAATTAAGAGTAAAGAGAGCTATAGCAAGTCTTTCTCTAGGTGTTTTCCCCATACCTACTGCTCCTTTTTTGTTTATAATAAACATTCTTTCAGGGTTCTATGGGCACGTTCAACTATTCCCTGTCCTTGGGGTTATATATTTCTTCTTCAGAATCTAAATCCTCATCTTCGGTGTCGTCTCTGTTGCCTTGTCTGATTTCACTGATCTCTCCTCTCTCAGTTGTTCTAACGCTTCCTGCCCCCTTTTTAATTTCCTCTGACATTTCCCTTCCTTATCCTGAATGCAGCTGCGTATCAGCTTCCATAACGGTTGGACACCTGCTTTTAATTCTCCTTGCTCCTACGCAAAATTGAGATCTTTCCCAAGTTTATCCCGCTGCTTGTTGTAAGGTGGCCTGATACAGCGAACCAGGGGGCCACTACATCTACCTCCTTTAAAATTTTAACAAATTTTAGTATCAAGATAATTTGTTTGAATTCTGGAATCTAGTCTGCTGGAGGCCTGCCTCTGTCATGTCTAATCCATATAATTCTGGGAGGTAGAAATACCTTAATCATTTCTTTTGAAAAAACACAGACAAAATCTTTTTCCCTAAACAGAATATCCTTGAGCCAGTAACCAGAAAAACTTTTATCTTCACTTCTTTCCCAGAGGAAAAATATAACCGCAAAACTGAAAATCACACCCATCTTCTTTCCCTATTTTGCCAAGCAGGAAATGAACCCAGAATTCCTGTGGGGCCCACGTTAGACAGAACCCAAGTCCCCTGTGAGGCAATATAACTTTATATCATCTGAATACATCTGATTTACACTATCTTTCTGTTTGGCCCTCTGCCTAGAACAGTTTTTTATTCATATCATCTATCTGTTTGGCTCTATGCAGAGCAACTTCCACTTGTAACTTGTCCCTAAACTGGGAACCTTATTGTTTCTTTACCGAGAACTTACCAGTCGACTGCCCTGAAGCTCCAAGAAGTTCTGAACACACCCGGGGGACGGAATTGAGAGGTTCCCCATACGTGTGCTACTTGTTCCCATACAGGCCACCACTTGTCGCTACCCTCGTCCGACCAGCAGACAGAAGACAACGGCAACCGTGTTCTTCTTCAAGCAGTTTATTCAGCTTCCTTGTTATAGCAAGTCTTGCTCCTTCCTCCTTCTTTCTCCCTCTCCTCCTCTCCTTATTCCCAGCAGCCCCTTATATACATTGCCTTAATCCCATCACAGCTGCCACGCTGTCACTGTTAATTGGCTGTTCCATATGATGCGAGATGGGCTGATCGGTAGCCACACCTGGAAGCACAAACCTTTTCTCTTTAATGAGCCACAGCCAGCGGTGCCTACTCATGCTTGCTGGCTACATGCCAAATGCCATCTTTTAATGGCAGGGAGAACTGCTTCCTACACTTAATAATGTAATTTTGGGAGGAGCAAAATTGTTGCTGTAAGCAAAGCATACTTATCCACAAATGGAAAAGACACAAGGCTTTGGATGAACTCCTAGCTCATGAAATGAGGAAAGGAAAATCCAGAAACTTGAGTTCCCTGTCAAGATGCTGGAAGCAAAAAGCTGGAAGTGAACAAGACAGAAACAAATTAAGACAGTTGATGGGGAAACAAATCACCCTCGCTTTCAGCATTAACAACATCCCACTAACAACTGATGGTCAGGAAGCCCTCCCTCAACAGGACGAAAGACTGAAGCACAAGATCCTGGTCAAAGGCCAGCTCCTAATTTATGGTGTTAGTAGTAAAGAAAGAGGGCAGGAAGACTCTTGTACTGACTGTCACTGTTGATAAGTCTGGGGGTCTGGACCAGGTTCATTTTTATGTCAGTTAAAGAATTAAAAGGCAGGAAAAATCTGGAGCACAACAGGTAGTGCTAGAAAAATCTCAAATATCACAGACAGCAGCAGGCAGAGCAGTTGAGGAAAGAGTTTATTGGAGTGAAGAGACACACACATGCAGAGAACAAGACCCTCTGCAAACTAGAGGGGTACTCTAGATGCCAAAAGAGCCAATTCTTCTCTAGGGCTCGGATTTTTAAAGTCTCTGAAGGGTCTCTTCCCCTAATTTAGGGTTGGTCAGTTTGAAGAAAGATAGGGTGGTTTATTGGCCCTAGCTGTTATGTGAACATATCTGTGTCCTGGGACCTTGAATTTGTTGAGCCAGTTCACCAGCAGGGAGCTTGCTGGAGGAAGAAAAAGCCCACAAGTTTTAAACTGATGGGCTTTTGTCTTAGGTCAGGAGAGTGAAGAAGAAGCCAGCCATGGCCCCTCTCCCTGTCTGTCTGTCTACTAGAGAGTCTTCTAACTGCTAGTGTTTCAAGCTTGGACAAACGCTGTGATGTATTCTCTGAGAGAAGTTGTTTTTAGGCCACTGGTAGCTCTGAAATCGAAGGTTACTAAGATACACCCTGAATGGCGCTCACCTGGACTGGACCTCCTATGATCTCTTGACAGACTTCCTGTGTGGGCTAAGGACAGGGCGGTGCTTTCACAGCTGAGTGGATGGAGCTGAGCACAGCTCTGGAGGCCCTGAGAACACCTTCCCTGACAGACAGAGGGTTTTGGTCAAAGACTATGGCCTTGCCAGGTCACTCTGAAGGTTCAGAAAATTTTTGCCAGTGAGGGAAACTGTTGGGAGCCAACTTCTGGCAGAAAGGGCTCTCATCTTTGCAGCCATCTCAGGCCATATACCCTGACAAGAGACTTGTTTTCAACAGCCTACAACAGCTGAGCACACTCTATAAACATCATGTTTTTCTCCCATATCTTGTTTTGTTGTTTGGTGCCCCCTAGCTGCAAGGTGCACTGGTAAAGTGTCTTCAGCTGTGTCCCCCTGCTTATGCTTATATATATCCATGATTTCTTTCAATAAAAGGATAAAAGGGGGAACGAGGAACAAGTCTTGAACAGACTCTCTGTCTTGTCTCCATTCTTTGAGTCTCTTGCCCTTCCATTCCCCACTCTCTCTCTTGCTAGACACTGACCCGCAGACTGAAGCAGCAGCTCAGGCTGGGATATAGTGGCCCCCAAACCTGGGGCAGCTCCGGGCAGGTACAAAGTGGTGTCTCAACATTGGGCTCCAGTAAGTGGATACAGTGAAGGACACTGCAGGAATTGGAAGCATGCATCCTCACTCCTGCGCTAGAGACCCTGTTGACTGACCCAAAGGACCAGGTCGTTACAGGAAACCTACCCTAACACCAGATATGCCTGCCTTTGAAATGTTACTAACCTCATATCATGAAAAAAGTAACAAATTTAAATATTTCTATTATGCTCCTACTTACTATTAACTTGGACTGGGGGGGGGGCGCACATGCGTACAATGTATTACTTTCTAGATTTTTGCAGAACCCAACAGTGCTCAGTAAAGCTGTTCTATCAAAAAACAAAAAAACCTTTAAAAAACTTAGTAAACAAGAAGACAAACAACCTGATTGAAAAACATTTAGAACATCTGAATTTATCTTTCACTAAAGAAAACTTGCAAAGAACCATTGGCCCCAAGAGAAGATGCCAGGTTTCAGGAACTAGAGTGATGTGGATGTCAACTGCAAAGTCCACCAGACATTTTTGGGATGTTGCTAATGACTGAGTGGTCTCCTTTAAAGTCTCACATTGAAGTTCTAATCATTTAGAATGTATTTGCAGACAGGATCTTTTTTAAAAGGCTGTAAAGGGTTAAGGATTATGATGGATGATCTTGGTTCTCCACTTGACTATGTCTGGGATTGATTAAAAAGCTGCTGAATGCAAGAAGAAAACCCTAAATCTTGGTGGCAGTCCAAATGAAAGGACATGGAAGGAAGAACTGCAGTTTGCCTGTTTGCCTTCACTCTCTCTGGCAAGCTCATCCATCCTGTGGCTTTGGCATCAGAACCAACTTCTGGATTCTGTCATAGCTCTCCAGGAATCCTCCAGGCCTCCAGAACCAGCTTGGAACTGCTGAGACATCTATCCTCATGGATTGAAAAATTACTGGATTCTCAGCCTCCAATGTGAGTCACTCATTGTTGACTACTCAGACCACATCCTCTAAGCCAATCTAATAAATCCCATATATACATATTCATTAATTCAATCCATTCTGTTCCATTAGAGAACCCTGCCTAGTTGATAGAATGCTTGCCAAACATGCAGAGAGCCTTGAGTTCCATTCTGAGGACCATATAAATGGCTATGGTGGTGCACACCTATAATCCCAGCACTCAAGGGTAGAGTCAAGAGGATCAAGGATTCACCACCATTCTAAGCTACACAGAGAGTTCAAGGCCAATGCTGTCACAAGAAGAGCGAGGAAAAAGAGAAGGGAAAGAGGAACAGAAGATAAGAAGAGGAGGAAGAGGAAGAAGAGAGGAGGGCTAATACAGTATGATCGGTGTCCTTTAAGAAGTCAATTAAGACACTGACACTCTCTACAGAAGTGAAGGAGCAGGCTATCAGCAGGACCTTCAGCAGCACCTTGATCTCAGAGCTTTGGCCTCCAGAATAGTAAGACTAATTGTCTGTGGCAGTTTGTTATGACAGACTGGTAGGCTGATGCCATTGTCGATAATGAGACAATAACAAATGTTGATGGATATAAAGAACCAATAATGGGAATGTAAAATAGTACAGCCACTTTGGGTAAAGCAATTTAGCATTTTCTTTAAAAGTTAAATGTTGGTCTTGGAAAAATGGCACCATTATTAAGAACACCTGATGCTCTCGGATAGGGCAGAGTTCAGTCCCAGAACCCATGTTGACAGCTCACCACCATTGCACTTTCCAGCATCTACCCGAGAGCAACAAAAGCACACATCTAACAAAGACTTGGTCGGAATGTTGTTACATTTCAAGCAACAGACACAAAGGAGAACAATCCAAACACCTGCCCGTGGACAAGCCATGATTCATGACAGCTATGGGATCCAGTCAACAGCAAGCTAGAGCAGCTGTGGATACAAGTACTGCCATTCACCAGCATTCGTGGAGAGAAGCACGTCCACTAGAGATGCCCTGTGTGAAGCGAGGCATACTCTCAACCAAACATCTGTTCAGTGCCTTCTGCATATTGCCATGACACAGACAACAGTGACCAAGCAAGACAAGGCCAGTCTTAGGAAAGCTTCCAGTCCAGAAATTCAGACACTGACGTCTAGAGGAGCACCCTCTAGGTGAGAGGCCAGCCACAGCTATCCTGACCCCAGCTTCACTATGAGATGTCAGGGGAAGCATCAGGCTCTCCCTTAACCCCAGGAGTCCTGGCTGGAGAAGCACCCAGGGCTCCTCTGGTTTCAGGTTTGCCCCATGCAGTGAAGTGATGTGAGATGTAAGAGCCAGTGTGATGTTGCATGACTTGTATGCTGTGTGTGTCAGGGGTGCAAACTGTGTGTGAAGTATGTCTTAGCAATATGTAAGATAGGAAGGGTGAAGTATGATAAGTATGTGAGATGTATGTCCCGCCTGTGTGAAGTGCAAGTGTCAGGGGTGTGACTGTGATCAGAGGCAGTGCAGAGGTCTGCTGTGGGAGGGGGTGTGAGGCCACCTGAGCCACAGTGGTCCCTCCTCCAGCCTGCATCTCCATGGCAACCACAGCCTCGCTCTCAGGCTTCAGCCCTAGCCCGCCCCGCCTGGTGGTGAAGCGTCTGGAACTGCATCCTCCGCATCCACACCGCATCCCTGTCCTCCCGCGACTGCGTCCTGCAGCAACTGCCTGTGAGCCATTTCCACATTTCTCCTTTTGGAATGGGGACGAGGGGGCCAGCATGTGTGCGTGGATGTGCAAGGGTGCTGGGATGTGCGAGGTGCGAGGAAGGGGGCGGGTGCAAGAGTGTGTGAATGTGCGCCTGTGGGATGAACGTGCAAGGATATGGGTGTAGAGGTTGAGAGTCTATGGGAGTGATTTGGTTGATCTGATGTCTGCCAGAGCGGTGGAGCACAGCCATCTCCTTCCTGTGGTCTCCACTAGAAGTCAGGCTGGCCCTGCTTGCTCCGGTGGAGGGTAATCATTAGACCTCTCGGGACAGTTGGGAGCAGCAGTTCTGCTGACTTGAGGTGGATGGAATGGTCCCTAGACCTCAAGGTATGTCGAGAAACCCCTACAGGCCAGTGGCAGCCTGGACATTAGGAAGAATAATGGCTGCTCAGCCTGCACAAATCCCATATGAAGCTGGAAATCCCTATCCTGGGCAGGGGTGGCGGGACAGCTGGACCTCAGCTCTCCCAGTTCATGGTGACTGCAGCCCCCTCCCTGTGGGCTGGCTCCACCTCTGCAGGTCTGGGAGAGCCAGTGGGAGCTGTGCATCTCCAAGGTGGCCCAGGGGCAAAAATGTCAGCTCCTGTTCGGGTCTGACTGCTGGGAGGGGTGGGGTGCTAAAAAAGGAAACAGCTGGATGGAGAGAAAGGAGTCAGCAGAAGGGGTGTTGCCCAGAACATTGAATGCTGCCTGCAGCTGCCTGCGCATGGGAGGGCATGATGGGGGTCGCTGAGTGAAGGTTCAAGGCTGGTAAGAGGTATAACAGCCACTTGTCTCAAACCACCTGCCGCGGGCTCCGATGCTGGGCCACAGGTGGCTGGGGAGCCACAAGCAGCCGTGCCCCTCCTCTCTGTTCCTCTTTACTTGGGCCCTACAGAACAACAACTGTTCAAACTGGAGGCAAACCACCACTACCAAAGGGCTTCGGTGCAAGCAGACCAGGGTGGGCACTGCGGCAATGCCGTGAGAGGAGAGAATGAGCCCCCACCAATGTGCACTTCTGTGTGACGCAGCATGAAAGAGTCCGTGTGACAGTGAGTCTGTGACCTCTAGCCCAGCTTTTATGGGCTATCAAATAAAAATCTGCATCCTCCATCATCTGTCCGTCAGCATCTTGTTGGTGCACAGCCCCAGAACGTGACCAGAGATACCCCCCGCCCCCCCCCCCCCCCCCCCCCCCCGAGAGCGCTGAGAATGAAGAACAAACCCTCGGTAGACGAAGTGACAGAGTAGGATAGAGGGAAGGACCCGTGGATGGTGTTGGGAAGCCTTCCTAATTCTACAGCTTTATGATCCCTGTCATCTTCCCAGCGGGGACCCCAAAACCCAGGATGGAATCTTCTGGTGTGCTGAGAGGAGGGGAGAGTTGTCCACTCTTGGTTTGCGATGTTCTGCCTGGTGACGAAGGGCTAGAAATTTGACAGGGAGCTAGAGGCCTGCCTCTGTTGCCATGGGAACCCGAGATGACGTAAACTAGGCCCCTCGGCTGTATCACCCAGGCAACCATAGGCGGAGCTCTTGCGGAGGCAGGGGCCTCTTGCAGAGCAGTTGTAGAAAGCTTGGGAAAGCTTGTAGAAAGCCATCTTCTATCGTTCCTCTTTCTTCCCTGGTTCTTTTGCCTCTGTGTATTACCTGGCCAGCCGTTTATATTCTTTATAATTTCTGGTCCATCTCTATCACAATGCCCAGTGGGCTGCCCCCAGAGCATAAGATTCCCCTTGAGCCAGTTCCCTCCTTAGGACCACCCCATAAGGAAGCTCTTTGTTGACACTGCTTGATTTCCATAAAAGCTGGGCCAGGCACAAACAAGGTCACCCGTGTAACACACTTCAAATAGACCCGGGTCTTAAAGGGCCTGCCTAAGATGGAGAGGGTGTGTATGACGATGCTGCTTCCTTCCCTCTTACAGCCATTCCTCCCTCATCCCCTGCCCAGCCTTTTTCTCTACTTTCTTGTCCTGGGAAGTTCTGCACCCAGCTGTCCCTGACACTGGACAGCTTTGAAACACCACCTCCTCTGTGTTCCTCAGGCCCTGTCACATCTATGTGGCTGGTCAGTAGAGAAGGAGAAGCAAGCAGTGGTCACTTGTAGACTGGAGGGCCGCTGGCTTTCTGAGGTGGCTGTCCAAAATAACCACAACTTTTACCATCCGGGAAGCAAGAAGTGGAAAACCAGATTTCACCAGAGCTGTGTTTCTGTTGAAACTGTAAGGAGAGGGTCTTCCTTTGCTCCGTCCAGACTCAGCTGTCCTGAGCAGTCTTAGGTAACACTACATCATCCGGGCCTGCCACTTCTGCAGAAAGCATTCGTCTTATGTCCAAGTCCTCTTGTAAGGATGCCCACTGTGGAATAGCCCCCACCTCCCTACCCATTCTAGAATGACCTCATCTTAATTCCATCACAACTGTAAGGACTGTTTAAACGTCTCTGTCAGTGGCACTAAGAGTTAGAAATTATGGTCCTCTTGTGGGTACATCATTCAGCCCACAACAACCCTGTCATCACTTGTGGGTTGCAAATATCTCCTAGTTTTGGCTTCTGTTTCTCCTCTTTGAACATCTTGTCTTGATAGACAAGATTTTTCGTTTTAACACAGAAAGTAATTTTATTGAGATTTTCTTCTATTAGTACTGCTGGGGAAATCTTTCTCTTCCTGAGATGGTAAATATTCTCCTGCACTGTCTCTGGGATGCTTTGTTGTCTCAGGTTTCCCTGTTCATGCACCTAGAACAAACTCCTGTATTCATTTGTGCATTGTGTGTGCACATGTGTGTGCTCATTATCTGCACTCAAATATGCATGTAGTGACAAGATCACCGTTCCAAGCAGACTTTAATTATTAAGATGCAGGCCGCTTCTCGGCTATTAACTAAGATCTGAATGTGTAGAGTGTGTCAAATGGTTTCTCTCTGCAAGGCATCAATACCACCAGTGTACACTTCTGTGGTCAGGGCAGATACCCACCCAGCAGATGGACTTCCTTTGTTAAAACATCTTGTGTCTTTCTGCTTCAACACAAAAATTTGAGTTTCAAGTTTATAAAAAATTTGTTAGAATTTTGATTGAGAGATGTTGATTCTATAAATACTGCCAGAGGTGTTGGAGCATAAAGACCTCCAAAATCTGCATGATAGTCTTCTTTATCTGATGGAGGATTCAGATGCGCCTTGTTCCCCAGTCAATATTTCATGGCCTTCCGTATGGAGCACATCACCTCTGTCCTAGACTTTGAAATTATTTAAATGTAATGTTAGCTGGTTCACATCTGGGGAGGCTGAGGCAAGATAATATTGAGTTCAAGGCCACCCTTGTACGGTATAGGGCTATTTAAAAACAAAAAAAAAAACTAAAACAAAAAAGCCCGGGCTGTCTGAGGGCAACGCACACACAGACGAGATAAGAACTCCAGTTCCCAGGCGGCAGCGCCCTCTTCCTGACCTTGCAATGAACACAGACAAACGCTCAGAACATATAAATAAACACCGCAAAGCACGCATAATTACAAGTAACAAAATTAATTTAAAAAACAAAAACAAAACCCACCAGGGGCTGGATAGATGGCTCAGTGGTTGAGAGCAGAGGAGAGCCGGGCGGTGGTGGCGCACGCCTTTAATCCCAGCACTTGGGAGGCAGAGGCAGGCGGATTTCTGAGTTCGAGGCCAGCCTGGTCTACAGAGTGAGTTCCAGGACAGCCAGGACTATACAGAGAAACCCTGTCTCGAAAAACCAAAAAGACAAAAAAAAAAGAGAGCAGAGGAGACCTAAGCTTATTCCAAGCACCCACGTCAGGCAGCTTCCAGTTCCTTATAACTTCAGCTCCAGAGTTTGTGACGCCCCTGGCTTCTGAGGGCAACCGCACACACAGACGAAAAGAAACTCCAGTTCCCAGGGCGCAGCGCCCTCTTCTGACCTGTGCAAGTGAACACAGACAAACATGCATTCAGAACATAATAAATAAATCACACGCAGAGACACGCATAATTACAAGTAACAAAATTAAAACTTGCCATTGACATATAGAAACACACCTGCTTTCTAGAAACTCGAATTTAACCGGACTTTTTCATTTTTAATTTTTTGTGTGTATTAGTGTTTTACATATATGTATGTGTGTACACCACATGTACTTCTGGTGCCCCTGAAGAAGAGGCCACTGGACTCCCTGGAACTGGAGTTCCAGACAGCTGTGAGCGGCTGTGTGGGTGCTAGATAGTGATGTGGAAGAACAATCAGTTCTCAAAGTCACTGAATTATTTCTCCAGTCCCTTAAATATTTTATTCTCTTATTTACTGTGTGTGAGTATATTTATGTCATGTTGCACACGTGGAGATCCGAGCACAACTTGCAGGAGGCAGTTTTCTCTTCCATTATGTGTGTCAACCCGAGTGCGGGATTGACCTGAGGTTGTCAGGCTTGGCAGCCAGTGCTTTCCCCCACTGAGCCATCTCACCGACCCTGGAGTCTTTCGTGTTTACACTTTCTATATGGAGGATTTGTTTTTGCATTTAAATGCAAACACTATTTCATCCATGAATAATCAGTACTAAGTTCCAAATCATGCCCTGGTTTCTTTGACCCTGTGCAGCTGTGCTGACTGAGCACTCAGGACTGTAGCTTCTGGAACTTCACTGGCTCTCTTAGTCACTGTTCTATTGCCTGTGAAGAGACACCATAACCAAGGAAACTCTTACATAAAAAAGGCATTCAACTGAAGGCTTGCTTACAGATTCAGACGTTTAGTCCATTATCCTGGAGAGGAGCATGGCCTCAGGCATGGCAAGCATTCTGCTGGAGAAGTAGCTGGGAGCTACATCCTGATCCACAGGTAGAGAAGCACTGGGCTAGGCATGGGCTTTTGAAACCTCAAAGTCCACCCCCACCCCCACCCCATGACACACTTCCTCCAACAAGGCCACACCTCCTAATTCTTCTCATCTTTTTTTTTTTTTAAGTAGTGGCATTCCCTGGTGACTAAGCATTCAAATATATGAGCCTATGGGGCCCATTCTTATGCAGACCAGCCAAGGCCATCTATATTACTGTAGTCTCAAAGACAGACCCAAATTCAAGTTTGTGTGATGATACATACCTGTAATCCCGGACTTAGGAACCTGAGGCAGGAAGATCAGGAGTTCAAGACCAGCCTGAGCTATAATGAGACCCTGTCTCAAACAACAAAACATAACAAACCAAACAAACCAAAAACCAAAACAACAACAAAATTACATTCAATATATTTGTTGGAATTTAAGAATATTCCTTCTTCTCTGCTGTCAGTGTGCAAGCAAATCTTTTAAATTGTAAGTGAACTTCAAGTCTTCCTAAATATATTTTTGACTTCTGCTAAAATTTTCTTCTTTAGTTTTTTCTTATTTTTATATTTAGTTAGTTAATTTGTTTTGGTTTTTGTTTGTTTGTTTGAAAACAGGATTTCTCTGTGACAACCCTGGCTGTCTAAAACTCACTTTATAGACCAAGCAATCCTTAAACTCAGAGATCTGCCTACCTCTATCTCCTGAGTGCTGGGATTAAAGGTGTTCTCTGGCTAGCTTTTATTATTTTTTAAATCTTTATTTTTCTCATTTGTATAGGCATTTTGCCTGACTCTATGTCTGAGTGCCACATGCATTGATGCTTGTGGAGGTCAGAAGAGGGAGGCAGAGATCCTCCAATTGGAATTACAGATCATTGTGAGTCACTATGTGGTTGCTAGGAACTGAACCCAGATCCTCTTAAAATCAGCAAGTGCTTTTAACTGCTGAACCATCTCATCAATCCCCTCCTACTTTATTTAATTTAGATTTGTTTTATGTGTCAGAATGAATGTTTGGCCTGCATTGTGTTTTATAAAAAAGCGGCGTGAGGGGGTGCCTTGGTGGCCACTGCCAAGGTGTCCCCCTGAATAATCAAGCCATGCGATATAAAAGGGAATTTATTTGGGACCTGAAGGAAGGGGTAGAGACAGAGGAGGGAGGGGGACAGAGAGAGGAAGGGAAGAAGGAGGGGAATTGAGCCAGGCATGAGCTTGGGTATTGCTAGGTAACTATTGGGAGAAGCCCAGAGGAAATTCTAACAACCTACTGGTTTGTCTGTATATAAAACACCTGTGTGTCTGGTATCTGCAGAGGTCAGAAGAGAGTGTCAGGTCCTCAGAACTGGCTTTATAGACCATTTTGAGCCACCATGTTGGTGCTGGGAATTGAACCTAAGTCCTCTACAAGAGCAAGTGTCTTAACTGCTGAACTATCTCTCCAGTGCCTGCTCCCAGGCACCTTTGTGTGTGTGTGTGTGTGTGTGTGTGTGTGTGTGTGTCTGTGTCTGTGTGTCTGTGTATGTGATGTGTGCCTGTGTGTTCAGGTACACTCACTGAGTATGCATAGGCCACTTTAGGTGTTTTCCTCTATGACCTTACTTTGAGACAGAGTCTCTTACTGAACTTCAAGCTCTACACTTCAGCTATGCTGGCTAGCTGGCTGTTGAGTCATCAAATTCCACATGTCTCTGCCCACTTCCTCCAGCACTGGGATTGTAGATGCAAGCCACTGGGCCAGCTTCTGTGAGGGTGCTGGGGTCTGAACTAGGTCCCTGCACTTTCTTTCTTTCTTTTTTTTTTTTTTGGTTTTTCGAGACAGGGTTTCTCTGTGTAGCCCTGGCTGTCCTGGAACTCACTCTGTAGCAGGCTGCTCGACATCAAATTCCCTGTCTCTGCCCTCCCAAGCTGGGATTAGATGGCAGTGCGCCACCTACTGCGCTGTCCCTGCACTTTCATAGCAAGCACTTTACCAATTGAGTCCCATGGAACTGCTTTCCAAATTCCACACCCACAATATACACAACCTCCGTGATTTTTTTTTAAATATTTGCTGAACTCATATTTTTATGTTGCTCAAGTTTCACCAAGGGTCTCTACTGTCTGTGGGTGGGACTGACCTATGAGTTCTCCTTCTGAATGTGCTATGAGGGAGAAAGAAGGGGTTTGTCTCAGGAGCTGATGAGAGCTCCTTTGTTTTCCCTGGAATTTTTTACAACATGTTTGCAGTATTTCCTTTTTAAAATGGTTATATTGGTCTCAATGGTGCCCAAGTGGGGCTCTCCTTCTCTGAGGAGAAGGGGTGGAGACAATGGGGAGAGAGATTTGTAAGAGTGGGACTGGAAAGAGAGGAAGGGGGTCTGTGATCAGGATATAAAGTGAATAAAAAAATAAAAATAAATGGTTATATTGGCATGGTGTTGTCTGGGACTGGAGTTCTGTATGAGGAGAGGTTATTTTGTGGTATTTTATTCTGCTTTTTGAGACAGGGTCTCACTGTGCAACACAAATGGCTGGAACTCACTATATAGAGCAGGCTGACCTTGAACTCAGAGATCTGCCTGTCTCTGCTTCCCAAGTGCTAGGATTAAAAGCATGTGTTACCACATACAGCTTCAAGAGGGTTTTTCATCTGTCAGCTTAGAGGCCCTTTCCCTTCTGAGATCAACATCAAGATGAGAGTGTACACTATTTATAAAAGTATTTACTCATTAGGTTTACATTTATACGTCTCTGTGTGTATGTGCACCACATGCATGCCGAAGCCTGTGGGGGCCAGAAGAGGCAGCAGATCCCTGGAACCTAAGTTACAGGAGGTTATGAGGCCGTCATTTATGGATGTTGGAAACCTAACCTAAGTCCTCTGCAGGAGCAGCAAGCACTCTTAACTGCTGAGCCATCTCTCCAGCCTTGAAAGTGTTCAATTTTGACTTACCCAGAGTTAGTGGAACCTGCACCCTCCTCCAGACTGCAATGACTGCCTGGCTGGCCTGTCTGACAGGATGGGATCTCAGGTCTCCAAAGGGCCTGGTCTTCCTGCACCACCAGGACTGTGTACTTTTGTCACCGTCATTTGAATTTCACATAGATAACAATGGCAGTTAATAAATTGGACATGTCCCTTATTGTATAGGCTACATGGTTTTTATTTGTTTTGTTTTTGTTTTTGCTTTTGGTTGGTTTTTTGTTTTGCTTTGTTTTGGAGATTTTTGTTTGTTTGTTTGGTTGGTTGGTAGGTTGGTTAGTTTTGCTTTGTTTTTTGAAATAAAGTTTTAAAACAGTTAGCAAATTCGCTTTGATCTGGGACTCTTGTTTTTTCAGTTGTTTAGCCTGGCAATCCAACTAATCCTTGGATCTTTTTCCTCCCAGTGGAATATGTGCACTTAAAGCACATCCAGAGCAGGCTGGCCAGAGGAAGCTGTCTCAGAACTATTTTGAAATGGTCTCTGGCCAGAGGCCCCATCCTGCACTGCTAAGAGGTCAGGAAGGGATGAGACACCTTGGGCAGGACCTCCCACACCCATTCCTGGATTTTGTGTGAGGATTATTGGGACCACTCTGAGTCCTTACTCCAGAACCAGCTCTATGGCTGTATGCAGGATGACTTATAAGTGGTGACCTTATCTCTGTTTCTAGGCTGGGACAAGGACCACCATCCACCATGGTGAAGCTAGGCTGCAGCTTCTCAGGGAAGCCAGGCAAGGAAACAGGAGACCCAGATGGGGGTGCCATGGACAGTGTCCCTCTGATTAGCCCCCTGGATGTCAGCCAGCTTCAGCCATCATTCTCTGACCAGGTGAGTAGCCTGGACCAATGTGGGAGACTTTCTCAGGCTTGCCTAGGAACAAAGAGGTGTGGGTGAGGTTTATGGCAGAAATCCAAACTCATCACAGGCAAGAGTAATCTCCTGGTTAGACCTCCTAGTCAGCTCTCTCACATCTAGAGTTCCTACCCCAGCTGAAACAGGGTAAATTGACCACTGGATTTCTTAGAATTTAAACATTCAGACTAGGATATAATCTAACAGGGGACAGCAAATTGCAGTTACCACTCATGCTGGCTAATTTTATATCAACTTGACAGCAGTTCTAGACATCTAAGAGGAAAGAACCTCAATTGAGAAAGTGCTTCCATAATATTGGCCTATAGGCAAGCCTACAGAACATTTTCTTAATTAGTGATTGATGGGCCAAGCCCATTGTGGGTGGTAACACCCAAAGGCTGGTGGTTCTGGGTTCTATAAGAAAGAAGACTGAACAAGCCATGAGGAGCAAACCAACAAGCATCATGCCTCCCTGGTCTTGGCATCAACGCCTGCCTCCTGGTTCCTTCCCTGTTTGAGTTCCTGTCCTGACTTCCATCACTGACATACTATGATGTGGAAGTGTAAACTATATAAACCCTTCCTCCCCATCTTGCTTTTGGTCATGGTGTTTCATCACAGCAATTGTACACCACTCTCTCTTTTTTGGTCAAGGCTCTAGGTTAGGGCACAAAAGAGGCCTTCTTGGGCAGGTGACTGAGGGCCTTCAGCAGAAGTCAATGAGAAGCAAACAGGAGCTCAAGGCTGGCCCAGCCTGGCCCATCAAGGAGCCCAAAGAAGCTCTGCAGTAATCTGGGTGTGTTTCAGCTGCATTTATTGTAACAGCAAATTCTGTGAGCAGATTTATCCTTTGCTCTTCAAGAATACAGACAGCCTAGAATCGCCCATGTCTAAGTTCCTATGTAGTTGGAGGCTCAAGACTGTGTAAGCTGTCAGAGAAATCAGGACAGACCTCCTGAAGGAGGAGCCAGATTATGGAGCAGAACAAGGAGAAGTTCATGTAAGAGAGCCAGCACCCTGAACAGAAGGCAGCTGACAGATTGAGGAACTCCACCCGTGGCCTGTCTCAGCCTTGAATATCTGTGGTCCCCATCAGACTCTCAGTGTCTGCCTTCCTTTGGCTTCAGCTTTGAGGTGCTGTAGCTCTACTGGCCATGAAACAGTACAGACAAATAAATGGTCATCAGGGTTCAATCCCTCAGTACAGGGCTCACTGGGTCCCTGCCAGCTGTCCAGCAATGCCATGGCCATCTCTTTCTTTAGGTGGTCATCAAAACACAGACAGAATATCAACTTACCTCTGCAGACCAGCCAAAGAAGTTCTCAGATTTGGAGGGTCAGAGGCTGGCCTGTAGCCACCCAGAGGAAGGACGCAGAGTAAGTCACCCCTCACCGCGGGAAGTTAGGGCAGGGGAGACAGATGAGCAACTCGGGCCTTGTTTGCTTGACTAGGTCCCACTTAGGTCTCCTTTTTTTTTTTTTTTTTTAATTTTATTTTTTTGCTTATTCACTTTATAACTCGTCCCAGTCACCCCCTCCCACAATCCTTCCGCATCTCTTGTTTTCTGAGTACCCCCTCCTCCTGTATCCCCCACCCTGCCACTTTAAGTCTCTGAGAGGCTAGGTGCTTCCTCTCCCATTGAGGCCAGATGAGGCACCCAGCTAGAAGACCATACTCCATATACAGGCTGCATGTTTTGGGATAGCCCCCACTCCAGATGTTTGAGACCTGCATGAAAACCAAGCTGCACATTTACAACATATGTGCAGGGAGGCCTAGGTCCAGCCCATGGAGGTAGATCTGTGTAGACTAGGTATGCTCCACGGTTGGTGATTCAGTCTCTGAGAGTTCCAAGGGTTCAGGTTGGTTTACTCTGTTGATCTTCCTGTACAGTTCCCATCTCCTTAGGGCCCACAATCCTTCCCCCTATTCTTCTATAAGAGTCCTCAAGCTCCATCCACTGTTTGGCTCTGGATGTCTGTATCTGTCTGAGTCAGCTGCTGGTTAGAGCCTCTCAGAGGACAGCTTGCCCCTGTCTGTTCTCAGGCTGGAGGTTTAGATCCTGGAGCTCTGGTTGAATCTTTTGATACTCGTTCTAAAAAGGACAAAAGCATCCTCACTTTGGTCTTCCTCCTTTTTCTTGAGTTTCATGAGGTTTATGCGTTGCATCTTAGGTATTGTGTGTTTTGGGGCTAATATCCGCTTATCAGTGAGTGCATACCATGTGTGTTCTTTTGTGATTGGGTCATCTCACTCAGGATGATATTTTCTAGCTCCATCCATTTGTCTAAGAATTTCATGAGCTCATTATTTTTAATGGCTGAGTAGTACTCCATTGTGTAAATGTACCACATTTTCTGTATCCATTCTTCTGTTGAAGGACATCTGGGTTCTTTCCAGCTTCTGGCTATTAAATAAGGCTGCTATAAACATAGTGGAGCATGTGGCCCTGTTGCATGTTGAAATATCTTCTGGGTATATACCCAGGAGGGGTATAGCTGGGTCCTCAGGTAACACTATGTTCAATTTTCTGAGGTATCGCCAGACTGCTTTCCATAGTGGTTGTACCCACTTAGGTCTCCTATTCAGACATCACCTCTAGTACTGGCTGGCCCTTAGCTGTCCATCTGTATCCAGACTTCTGAACAGCCTGAGCTTGTGGGAGACTTCCGGTGGGAAGCACCTCTTTCCCAGCCCATCACTGTCTATCTCTTTGCAGGCTTTCTGTGAAAGAGATATGAGCTTTATCTTTCTATCTGGCAACTATCTTCTCACTCATTGTCTTCTTTTAACCACATCAGTGATGGTTTTAATCACTTAATCATTTAATCATTTTTAGCTATTTCTAATGCCTTTCCATTTTCGGAAGCAATACCTGCCCCCCCCCCCTTTCCATAGTGCTTGGGCCTTGCTGCTCTTTTGGTTTGGTTTGGTTTTGAATCTGCTCAGGGTGGTACTAATGCCCCTGCCTCTCTAGAAGCCTCCCCATGCCATCCCTGGTGCACAAATATGTGCATACAATGCTCCCTGCATCCAGTACTCCTGCTGTGGTGAACCACCAACTTCTGTAAGGGGCACATGGGTAGGGCAAACCTGTTCCTATATCACCTTCTGGGCCAACTGAGTGCATGCAACTTCACTGGCTAAATGCAGTTTACCTGGTCATGGATATTTCTAGAATCCCAGCAAGGGTAGACCTGCAAAGAGTGGTTCCTAGACCTTTGGTCCTGGAGCTGAGACAAGATGAAAGGGCACTGATAATATGCCCAGGGCCAGTCCTGAGGGACCATCCCCTCCGGAAGGCTGGCCCCAATCTATCTCACCTGCACTGTTTTGCTTCTTTTCCTCGGCCAGCTGCCCACCGCGAGGATGATCGCCTTGGCTATGGCACTTCTAGGCTGTGTGCTGATCATGTACAAGGCCATTTGGTATGACCAGTTCACCTGCCCAGATGGCTTTCTACTTCGGGTAAGCCTGAGGGTCCAAAGACCTGTGCAGGGACAGTAGAGACCACCATGGCCCTCCTATGATTTCCAGGCAATGCCAGGATGTGGAGGGCTCTCTGTGGCAGCATCGAGGAAGGATGCTTCGCATCTCCCATCCTTGGGTTTCCTTCTGAATGACAAGACCATCCCTGTGTGGTCCATTCCCTTACTTCCCAGAACATAATGAGATTCTCTCTTTTGAAAGTTTGTGAGAAAATGTTGTTTTAGGGCTAGAGAGGTGGCTCGGTAGGGAAAAGCGCACACTGTATATGCATAAGGACCTGGGTTCAAGTTCCCAGGACCCATGTAAAAAGCCAGATGTGGCTTCTGTAACTCCAGCACTGTGAAGCAGGACAGTGCTGAAGCTTGCTCCAGGTTCAGTGAGAAATCATGTCTCAAGGAAACCTCCTCTGGCCAACTCAAGCACACAAATAGACACACAACGTTAACATTTTAAATTATTTATTCATTTTATGTATATGAATGCACGGTAATTGTCTTGAGACACACCAGAAGAGGGCACCAGACCCCATTACAGATGGTTGTGAGCCACCATGTGGTTTGCTGGGAATTGAACTCAGGACCTCTGGAAGAGCAGCCAGTGCTCTTCTCTCCATTTCTCCAGCCCCCACACAAAGTAAAATGTAAAAGAACAGAGAGAGAAGGTGTTTTTTTTCTAAACTGAGGGTAGGAGGTGCTAGTGGAACTGAAGGACTTGTGGTGTCCTCCAGCTTCCTGGGAGGAGCCCTACCTGCACTTGGCAGGGTTTCTTTACTGAGTGGTCTTATCTTTTCCTTAGACTGTGAGAGCTTTGTTTCTTTTGTTTTTTCCTGAGACAGGGTCTCACTGTGTAGCCCCTGCTGGCCGGAACTCACAGAGATAGTGCCTCTACCTCCCAAGGGCTGGGATTAAAGGTGTGTATCACCACCACTGGCCCACTTGAGAGGCTTTGAAATGTTTTATGGACATTAATGTTTTCTGCATATTTAGCAAAATTTCCTTCTACTTTAAAAATCACATATATATGTACACATATCCCCCGGCTGTCCTGGAACTCTGTAAACTAGCCTGGACTCAGAGATCCGCCTACCTCTGCCTCCCAAGCGCTGAAAGGAAAGGCATGGGCCACCAGGCTCAGCTGACGGTTATAATTTTTAATGTTTTTAAAAAGTTTTAGAAGTAATGTCTCCTCTCTCTCTCTCTCTCTCTCTCTCTCCTCTCTCTCTCTCTCTCTCTCTCTCTCTCTCTCTTCTCTCTTGTCTCTTTCTTTAACCTCTGGTCTCTGGGATTGAGTTCACAAAGGCACTGAAGTCTGTCTGCCCCACCCGGAGGGGAGGGGGGGAGAGAAGACATTTTTACTTTCTGCTATTCGGCAATTCAATATTTAGTTCATACTAGCCTCCAACTCACATCGATTCTCCCGCCTCAGCGGAGGATTTCCCAGTGCTGGAATTACAAACATGCTCCACCACACCAGTTTGTGTGCTTACTGCTTTTCTCACATGGCATGGTTCTAAAGAGATTCCTCACTGGCAGCACCCCTACCCCCTTTCTCCAAGGAGCCTTGGGCTCTGACCCTCTGATCCTCTGACCCGAAGCCAAAGCCGCCTTTGTGGTTTTTTAACTGGGATCCTTCCTCCTCTTCTTTCACTTGGAATCCCGGCCCCCCACGCTGGTCCGGAATATGCCTCCGCTGCAGCACAAGATCTGCACCCCACTGACCCTGGAAATGTACTACACCGAGATGGACCCCGAACGCCACCGCAGCATCCTGGCAGCCATCGGAGCCTACCCAGTGAGCCGCAAGCACGGCACTGAGATACCCGCCGTCTGGGGAAACAGCTACCGCGCCGCCAAGGAGGAGCACAAGGGCACCACCCCAGCTGCGATGGCTGTGTCCACTGCAGCATCAGCTGCAGCGGCAGAGGGCACCGAGCCATCAGGGAAGCCTTTGGACATGAGAGAGAAAGAAGACCCGCAGAAGGCGGAGGGAGAGCCGTCCCAGCCCCCAAGTGACTGTCTGCCCCGCCCCCTCTCCGCCAGTGACTAGGGTAAGTGTGCCTTGCTTAAACAGGGGCTGGCTGGCTCGCGGGATCACAGGCTTGCCCTGCCCTGCCCTGCTCTTTTCTCCCACCTTTTCCCGCCCCCACGAACCTCCCTCCTTCACCCACCTCCGTCCTTCACCCACCTCCCTCCTTCACCCACCTCCCTCCTTCACCCACCTCCCTCCTTCACCCACCTCCCTCACTTCCGCTCAGGCCCAGAAACCTACCCAGATGTGCACCCCTCTCTCTACCTCCGGGTCTGTGCACAGGGCTTGCCTTCCTGCCCAGGACACCAGCTTTCTACCCCTATCACCCTGACTCTTCTATCTTCACAGCATCTCCCACCAGCTACTTTGACATGCACACTGCCTGATGCTTCTCCACCCAGTGATTGTGCTCCTGCCCCAAAGCACTCCCCTGAAGTCCCCACCCCTGGTGGACCTCTGACTCTGTTGCTTTTCTTTAAGTAAAGATCCACATCTATCTGGCTCTTGGTTTCTCTTTTGGTGGCAACCTTTCGTGAACACTTTCATTAGCGCCTGAACCTAGGAGGACACCTGAGGGTGTCTTCTTCTAAGGAAGAGGAATAGACCCTGCCTCTCTCCACGTCAGCCAAGCCTAGGGGCCACTGGCCACAATAGAATAAGCCACTCAGGGGAACTGCGATGGCTCCTGACTGTCCCAGGTCTATAATCTGCTGTATCTAGCTATTAGCTACCTGGTTCTGGGTCTGGTTCTGCATCCACTCCATACAGTAGGATTGTTCTGCTCCTCAGGGAGGAGCTCCGGGTTTTTAGCAGCACCCACAATGAGTTGTTTCCCTTAGGTAAGTCACCCACAAGTAGAAATGACTTAATGAAGAAGGAAGTGAATACTGACTCTGAGTTGGGGGTGAGACCTTACAGGGACACTGTGGTTGGTTTCCTGTAAGTTGGAGGGCCCCTTCCTCAGTTCCTTCTCTAGCTATTTCTCTTCAGGAGTTAGACAGGAGGCTAATTGTCTAAAGGTCCCAGGGGAGCTTTCTGGAGTCCCTTGTCTCCTCTTTTCCCCACTACAACTAGCTCTTGGTTCTGCCTGACTCCAACTCTGCCAATCACCCTGGTACCTCTTTTCTGATCACTTCTGTTTTGGGCCTTGACACCTTGGCTAATGAGAGGTGAGCTCAGACCTGGAGATCACTGGACGATGAGGATCATGACAGAACGTTGGTTGCCCAGGGGCCAGAGAAGCTCTAAGCAGGAGGCCTGGTGCTTTCTGCATGAGTCATAAAGACTTCTTAGCATTAAGAGTGGTATGCCCCTGCATCAGGGCCAGAGGTTGTGGAAGAGTCACTTTATTCTAAAGTGGAACTCAAAGACTTGGATGAGAGCTGGAACTACATCCATGACATTGGGAGTTGGACAAGATTTGGATGCTGGGAGATCTGGGCATTGGGCCTGTTGTCTCCAGGTGCTCAGTGGAGAAACACACCCTGCATCTCCTTGCTTCTGTGCATGCACAGGCACACATAAAAATCTCCATGGGGCCTGGGGAGATAGCTCAGTTAAAGTGACTGCCACACAAGCATGAGATTCTAAATTTGATCCCCAACTCTCAGTAAAAATAAAACAACTGGGCTCAGCAGCATTTGAGACAGAAGCAGGAGGATCCCTGGAGCTTGCTGGCCAGCCTATCTAGTAAAATTGATGAGCTCCAAGTTCAGTGAGACAGCCTATCTTGAAAATTACTGTATGTGTGTATGTTTGTATATATGTATGTATATGGAGAGCAATTGTGGAAGATACTCAACTTCTACCTTTGGGCTACACAGACAGACAGACAGGCAGGCAGACAGACAGACACACCACACACACACACACACACACACACACGACTCCCCCCAAATTTTCATGGGTTCATACTGACACCTCAAGTTCAATACAGAACCTCCCTTCCCCTATTCATAACTCCTTCTCCATCAAGAAAAAACCAGCTCCTATCACCTTTCATTCTAGAATACATATTTTAAAGAGAGGCTAATGAGACAAAATTTACAGTTATTTTGGTCAAGGCAAGTTTCGAAGCTATGTTCACTTAAAAACTTCCTGCCGGGCGGTGGTGACGCACGCCTTTGATCCCAGCACTTGGGAGGCAGAGGCAGGCGGATTTCTGAGTTCGAGGCCAGCCTGGTCTACAGAGTGAGTTCCAGGACAGCCAGGGCTACACAGAGAAACCCTGTCTCGAAAAAAAACAAAAACAAACAAAAAACCGTCCTATGGTTCTCCCAGCAAACAGCCTAGATCCTCATGCTTACCCTTGGCACAGATACCACCTAAGTAATCAAAATGGCCAGGGTAGGCAGAACCTCGGCCTGCAAGCAGCCCCTGCGGCTGGCCACTCCTTCCTGAGAGTCAGGCTCAGGACTCCACGGGCCTCTGGCCACACATATCTCACACACCTGTAGTACCTGTAAACAGTCCTCCCACACTTTGGACACCTTAGAGGAAGCATGGCAGCTTCCTCCGGATGGGATATTTTAGGAAGAGTGTGACACAGGGGTGACCTCCCAGGTCACATAACACAAGGCCTCATTGATTTTAGCAACTACACTGTGGACTTTCAACTGCTTTGTGGCACTTGAATGGAATTCCCTGTGCGAGGTTCCCTGCAGGTGTAAAGGCAAGCATCGATCTTCGAAGAGGTGAGAATGAAAACATGGCTCAAATTGGCATTCGTCAATCTGGATCAAATCAGGAAATCTGATACCAGACAATTTATTGCCAACAAATTTAAACAGTATAATTTGGGGGGAAAGGTTTCCTGGTATAATACAATCCTGGTGTACAAAGAACTGTAATTACATTGAAATCCAACTCAGAGTATGTGTCATTTCTTCCAAGATGGGTTCTAGAGATAGGCTACCTGGATAGCTTAAGGGCCCAAGGGAAAGCTCTGGACTGGCTGGTCTGGGTCATACAGATAGTGAAGAGGTCATTTGGGCTATTAGCCACCTCTGGTCCTCATTCTGGAAGGTCGATATGGTTTGGTCCAACTGATAACACAGATCACCAGCTATTAATCACCTCTAGTTCCCAGCTTTCTGGACAGAAGAACAGGTTTTAGATTTTTTCCCATTGGAAAGGCAATCCTACATGCTTAATATTCTGGTTTCCCAGGTGATCTTTGGGCATAAGGAAGGACCTTCAAGTTCTCAACACTTGTGATTTTAGAATGATCCCTACCCTATAACTACTCCTGTGATTCCATGGTGCTGTAGCTTCATGGAGACATAAAAATCTAAAGCTGTGGGCTGGAAAGATGGCTCAGTGGTTAAGAACACTAGCTGCTCTTCCATAGGATCCAGGTTCAATTCCCTGCACCCACATGTTGGCTCACAACCATTTGTAACTTCATTCTCAAAGGATCTGATGCCCTCTTCTGGCCTCCACAGCATATGTAGTACATGTAGGCAGAGCATCTATGCACATAAGCACTTTATAGTACTTTAAAAAAAAAAAAAAAACCTAAAGCTGGGACATTCTCTTCTCCCAGGGATTCTATGATCCAATATGCTGCCCCTCTCTCCTCCTGTTTTAAAGAGTCTATGTTCACCTGAGATAGGAACCCTTTGGAGAGGAGCAGAAAATGACAGCTGTCCCAGGGCTTCCTGAATGGTTAGAGCTGGTCTGATGGCTTTACTCAAAGCATGCCACAAAACCATGGGGCTGGATCCAGGAGAATCTCCTAAGCCAGCAATGTGAGTCTTACTACTTGGCATCAGTTGGGGATCAGATAGACAGGGACAGACTTGGTCAGCTGGGCTATATATAGGAACTATATAGGCCTTCAGGACCTGACATAGAGATTTTAATCCTTTGCAAGCCAGTGGCTGCAGAAGTGGGCACCAGGCTTGGTACCTTCTTGTGAATAAGAGGTTACTTGCTACAGAACAATTCTCTTGAGCTCCTGATGTCACCTGGGCCCTGCCCACTAAGGATACACATTTTTTAGCCCCTGTGTCACCTGATAGAGAAGAGAGGGTAACAGCCTTCTAGGGCTGTAGAGAGTTTCTTACAGAATTCCAAAGGTCTTTCTGACCTAGTGAAGGCCCCCACCAGTTCTGTAAATTATACCCATTGCCTGAACAAATTTAGGATAGTGCCCTCCTGGGCTCAGGGAAGAGTGTGGTAAGAAAGGCCCTGGTCTATCTTCTCATCCATGGGAGACTCAGTTAATCACCGAGGTCAGAACAAGGTCCAGCCCGGTAGACAGGACAGAGCTTGGAGGTCCTATGGGTGAGGAGTGCTAGAACATTCATTAAGGCCCTAGATCCTGTCTGTTGGGCTCAGATCACTCTACCAGAGTCAGGCCTGTAGTCTAATAATGAGATTGTCATCATGACACAGTAGCCTGAGCCTAGAGTACCTTCCTCTCTGTCTCATGAGAAACTCACTCATTGGACAAGCAAGGAACCACTGAGGAGGCCTTGGTACTTACCTGACTAGAACAGTGGAATGGTAGATCATGACTGTCTTGACCATTCAGGAGAACCTGGTGACCAGTAGCTTGGTGATGTATTTTCATCTGTCCCAGCACCTCAGAGTCTGAAAGCCCAGCAGCAAGAGATAGTTTCCAGAGACTTGGTATGGGCTGGGGGTATGTCTGAGAAGCCCATGCCCACTCCTCAGCATCTGTCCCACGCGTACTCCCTACAATCACATGGAGTGGTGCAGGGCTGTGCAGTGGGTCCATGGATCCAAGGTTCGAGAGATGCAGACCTGCAGTTCACAGTCCTGGAAAAAACTGTTAGTTGAGGAAGAGCTGGACAGGGCTTCTGGTTACAGAGACAGAGCACATTGACGTTCTTGTCACCAACAGAAAGAGACAGTGCCTCCTGGAGCTTCCACAGCCCAAATGGAAGCTCAGTGGCAGCGTAGAATAGCTTGTTTTATACACATTTCCCCTTTATTATATGTACAAATGTGTTATTTATGACTTTAAAAAATCTTGGTCCTTTGAAGTGACAGACCTTTGTGTGTCCTTTTTGTCTGTCTGTCCTGTCCCCTGGCTATGAGACTTTGATTGCAGGGAAAGGAATGTCATTGTAGTCCCTGACTGCCCAGAGGAGATGCAGAGACATGGGTGTACATGTTTGCATGTGAGTACATGTATGTATATGCATGTAGGTATGCACCTCCCTGAGTGTGTACCTATGTTAGAATGTGCCTGTGCTTATGTATGCAGCACAGAGGCAGCCAAGCCTCTTTCTCCAGCCTCACATCTCCTGGTGCTGAGACTGGAATCAGAGAGTTCCAGAAGGCCACGGAACTCCTGTACTCTGGCCTACCTGTACTCTGGAGTGGAACTGTGGCCAGGGCAGGCACTTCCCACAGAGTATAGAATTTACCCTTTAATGTCCTGTGTGCCCATTATCTTGTCCCTGGGTCTGGTCCTGGTGTATATGAAAGACCAGCTCTCTGGAGGGACCAACACTCAAATATGTGGTCTCGCTTGTCCTTGCCAATGCTATGATTGCTGGAAAGGGAGGCAAGTTTGAGGACCAGGTGGAGCACAATGGAGTCTAGTATGCCTTAGATGTCTGTGAAGTTCTTAGATATCTCATAGCTCCTTGGAGGTCCCTCTAGGCAGGCTTTTGGACTGAGGATTTGTTTGGACATCTCAGAGACTAGGGACTGGAGTCCCCGGAAAATCTTAAATTGACCTATGGGGAACATCAGTGTTTACCATCATCAGCTCCTGGGCAGGACCCCAGCCCTTAAGTTACAGCTCAGCTTATTGCCCACAAGAACAGACCAGGCCAAAACTGTCACCTAATGCAAAGTGTCCCTCTCCTTCTGCTCCTCACACCTTGTTTGATGCTGTCCTCTTAAGGGAGAGCCTCCCGCGTAGTCTTAGCCCCAAGATGCTGATGACATCGAGCCCCCTTACCTGCTCCCAGCAAGATCACAACCCAGGTTGCAGCCTGGTGTGTACTGAGAATATCTGCCCAGTGTGGGGCTTCAGAGTTGGCTGATCGTTGGGTTAGGGGTCCATTCTAGTGGTAGAGGGCTTGCCTACTGTCAATGTCATAAAACAACATTTGCTTATCTTTGGAAATCAACCTTCAACTTTTCTTGAAGATGTGTAAAAAAAAAAAAAAATGTAGGTTCAGGGAAGAGACCTCTGTGTCTACCACTTACATCAAAGTTCCTTCCTTGAAGGGACTGGAGAGACAGCTCAGTGGTTAAGAACTCTGCCTGCTGTTCTTCCTGAGGAACACAGTTCAAGTCCCAGGACCCAACTGGCAGGTCATATCCATCTGTGGCTTCAGTCTCAGGGCATCTCATGCCCTCATCTGGCATCAGGCATACACATGCTGCACAGGCATAGATGTAGACAAAGCATCTATACACATAAAATAAATAGGTAAAAAAAAAAAAAAAAAAAAAAAAATTAAGTCCTGCCTTGGCGGAGGTTCGGGGTCAGAATCAAGTGCATCTGTAATGACTCTAACAGGAGCTAGAGAAATAATCAACCCTCCTCCTTCCTCATCTTGTCCCACACCTCCCCTGCATGCACCAGAAAATTAAGCTTTGCTTGGATATTATAGTGTCTGCACCCTCAAAACATATAATTCAAGCTTGGGGTGAGCCTCTTGAATTAGACTCTAGGTTTAATTATAAGCGCACACACACACACACCAGAGAGAGAGAGAGAGAGAGAGAGAGAGAGAGAGAGAGAGAGAGAGAGAGAGAGAGGAGAGGAGAGAGAGAGAGAGAGAGAGAGAGAGAAGCAAAACAAGTGTGTTCAGGCACATCCTACCGATAGCACAGGCAGAATCACTCTACTGAAGAAGTGCAATTTAGTTTACTTCCAGGAGGTGGCGCTGCAGCCAGATTTTCAGTAAGTGATGATGTTTCAACTGAGGTCTCAATTGCAGGACTATGTGCCTTGAGAAGTGAAGGATTATGGGTAGTAAATGACAACACTGAAAAGGACACAGGCTTGCTTCTGTGTGAGGAAACTTAACCTGTCTCACCCAATGGGAGTACTCATCTGAGAACAAACTCAGGCGCTCCCCAAACACCATTTTTTCCCAAAGGATGAAAAAGGATGGCTGTGGCCATCTCTATGCAGACTCTCAGTGTATAGGGGTTGCAATACACAAGGCTAGAGCTGTGCAATACACAGGCTTATGCAGAATAGAGAGACTGGTGTTCACCATTCTGGTCTCACATATATCTTTATCAAAAGGCTAGTCTTGGACACTCAGAAGTCAACAAAAGGCAGAGCAAGGAACTGCTCCTGTGACCCTTCCACTGTTATATGGCACAGTCGTTCAACCACCTCTTCAGTTGCAAAGCTGAAGAGAAACACGGGCCTCACTGGAGAGCTCTGAGTCTGGGGGAAGTACTTTGGGGCTGGCAGATGGAGAATTTACCTGGCTACTCTCCTTCAAAAGCGGGTATGCACTGAAAGTTTGCTCATGGTCTCAGTGGGGGGATGCAGCACACACACACACACACACACACAACACTGCTGGCAACACTCTTTTGAGGACCAGCTTCTGCATTTTCTTACTAGGGCACCTGAGCCAGCACAGGATGACACTTCTCAAGACTATTGCAAAGGGCATACTGGCACATATTAGCAACAACAGCAGAGATCTGCCAAGCTGGGTGTTCCCAAAGCTCCCCAACTAAGGGAAGGAATAGAACAGAGAAACAAGAAGCATATAACCAAGACTGGAGGCAGGGACTCTTCAGAGTACATGGTACTTCTGAACACTGGGGTACTAATACATCCTCCCAGAAGCCTGCATATCCAGGGTGCTATATATACAACCCTCCACAGGATCAAGTGTCCCTGTCAATAAAGACAAGAAGCAAGGAGTATTACACTGTTGAGGACCTGTGCCATCTTGCATGGAAACAAAGTGGGGCACCCTCAGGTGCTAATATATACAGGTCTTGCAGGGTGATAGCTGGACCAGAGAGTAGTGGACTTCCTGTCCTGTCAGACTCAGAAGCTGCAGAGACTAGGACACCAGGACACTACTGAAGGAGAAGGCCCTATTCACAAAGCTAGTCAGCCTCCCTTGGTCAGCATCCAGATCTGGTGAGCTGGCAGGTCCACTTGGGATCCGAATTGCTGTAACTCACAAACGAGACTTTTCATGTCCTCATAAGTGGCTGCCAGCTTGCAAGATGATGATAGGCTAGGCACAGTGGGCTAGCCTCGTCTCCTGACTTCCTACATGTGCTTGGGAGGCAGACCCTCACTGACCCCAACTTCTAATTGCGCATATTAGCAGATCTTTAGGTACCCTGCTCTCCTTGAAGGATATGGCACACCCACTTGAAGTTACGAGTTGAATGGGGCCCACTTCCCCCACCTCGGTGAGATGTTGTTTGCATATTGCTGTGACCTTTACAACAGCATGCTATTGTAAGGAATGTTTGTGTGAGTAAATCAAGCGTATTCGAAAGGCAAATCTCATGTGCCATTCTAATTACTGAGAGCATCACAGCCCTCTGACTGTGCTCCCTGCACCTACCCACTGTCGCCTGGAGGTGGAGCTGGAGAGGTTTATAGAGGAGCTGGATCTCACGGGCCCAGGGACAAATCCAATGGTCTGGACTTGGGGTGTCCTGAGAAGGAATCTGGGATAACAAGGACATTGTCAAGTATAGCGAACTCCAGAACAGGGAGAAGGGTTGGCAGGATTGGCGGCCTACACAGGACAGACATCCCAAACCTGCCTGATTCCGACCAAGCCCCAGGTACATAGGCATCCGGACACTGGTAATGATTAGTGTTGTGTCTTTCCGGCCCTCTCTGTCCATTGTTTTCCTAAAAGCCTGAACAGGCAGCAAGTAGCCCAGGCTAGCATGCACTGAGCCTGCACTGTTCACAGCAACTTTGACAAACCGTTTGTTGAGCACTGTCCACCTGCCATACTCTCTTCCGCATCTAGGACCTCCTGGAATGTATGTAGTTACATAAATTCGTTTGTGCCCTCTTGAGGGGCACTCAGATGGAGCAGAGGATAAAAAAAAGTGGGTTATCCTCTAACCTGGCTCCCCCAGAACCAGCTGGAGAAGAGTCCCTGACGCCAAGGGAGCCACCCCCTCCACTCTTAGGGCAGGATCTATGGGCTCGCGCTCCAAAGGACTCCCGACACAACCCCCAACGCCTTAGATCCCATTAGGACCTTGCTTTTCTCGTTAGTACAACAAATGTTACATCCTAAAAACCGTCAAAAGAGGAGGGCAGCACATTCTCGGGTCACTGCTGGGCTAGAGAATTGTGCAGGGAGTCTTTCCCTAGCCTTGAGGGGGCCCCGCCCCTCTAGCCGTTGGCGCGGCGTAGTTACTAACCTAGCTGAACTCAATCGGTTGAACTCAACCGAGTTGAAAGGATTGGGAGAAAAGGAGGTGAAACAACTGTGGTGCTGAGCGGGGCGGAGCCCGGAGGGTGCCGCCTCCAAGGGGCAATTAGGGGGTAGAGGAGGGAGGGAGAAAAGAGAAGAGGCGGAGGAGAGAGGATGAATGGGAGGCCATCAAGGGAAATGAAGGGGTAAAGGGGAGGAGAAGGGAAGGGAGATCGGATAGGGGAATAAGTAGGAGAGGCGGGGAGACTCGGACGGCTGGCGCGTTCCTCTCGATCTGCAGCTCGTCCCTCAAGCACGCGCGTGAGGGGCGGGGCAGTGGCCATTGAGTGGCGCTGCCATTGTGCCAGCGCTGCAAGTGGTGACACGCTCGAAGTCCGCTCCCTGGTGACGCCTGAAAGCCCCTTTGACCGGCAGCTCACCTGCAGAGCCGGCTCTATAGAGCCTCTGAACGCGCAGCAGCTGCTAGGGGCCGCGGGCCGGGCACCTAGGGGGACAAAGAATGGGGGCCGGGCCCTTTGAATGAGAGGCCACTTGGAAGCAGCAGGCATGTGCCAAGCCGAAGACTAGGGAAGAAAAGTGCCCTCCGTGTGTCTCAGCAGCGAAAGGGACCCTTTCTCAGCCACTGAGCCCTCATGTGCATGACAAAAGCGCCTGTGCAAAAGCCAAGCAATCACGAGCCCTTAGGCTCTACTGCAAGCGTCCTGTATCCTAGGCACTCCCATACCCTGGTAGAACCAACCTGGAAGAACCTGATCCATCTTGCTGAGCAGCCCTGGGTCTGGCCCTCCAAACAGGCCTGATCTAAAGGACTAATGTTTTCCGTTGCAAAGATTTCAGGTAGTCTTTTGGGCCAGACTAGGAGCCATGTAGTTACTATAACCCAACTCTACTAGGCATCTGACATAGCCGTCCAAAGCTTCATGTCTCCATCATCCACTTCAAGACAAATGTTTCCTTTGATGTCCATTGCTCTCTGCTCACTGGCATTATCTATCCCCAGGCACTTGTAGCATGAGAGTCTGCTGGAATCTCTCCACCTCAGGTAATCCTTGACCACACCGAACATCTTGCCTGCTTCTCTATTGTTGCCAAACAGCTTTTGAGGGAGGTCTTCACCCTGCTGTTTCTTCCTTGTGAGACTGCCCTCATTTTGTACTGTCCTTGAAGTCAAGGAACTTACCCTGAGGCCTCTGTACAGAGCAGATGGGCCTTACTTGGCCACACAATCCCCTTTCCCTTTAGCCTGGCTCATGGGCTGGCCAGGACAGTACAAGCAAGGTATCTGCCTTTCATGCAGCTCTCATCCAAATGCCTTTAAGCTGGCCATTCCTAGAAGTAAAAGCTATGACCTTAGTCACCATGTTTGTGTCTTATTTTTGTTTTTTCCTCCTCCTCCTCTTTTTTCTCTTCTTCCTCTTCTTCCTCCTCATTTTCCTCCTCTTCTTCTCCCTCTTCTTCCTCCTCCTCCTCTTCTTCCTCCTCCTCTTTCTCTTCTTCCTCCTCTTCCTCCTCCTCCAGGCAGAGACAGGGTCATCCCATTGATGCTGACTGCCAGTTAAGGATAGCTAGAGAAACTGCTGCTTTGTTATTTGGCCTCAACCTCAGCCAAGCCAAGATAGTGTTGCCTTTTGTATTCAACTTTACTCCAGATAAAGTAGACAAGGCCCCACATCTGCTTGTCAGTGGGCACACTGCATCAAACCTGTCCCATGAGGCCTAGTGTCTGCAGGGATCAGAAGTCTGGTTCTGATCAGCTAAATCCACTGTGTGTGGGCTCCTAGTGCCTGCAGAGACAGGATGGGCCGCTGACAGGATTAAGCCGGATTACATGTCCCCAGTGGGCTGAGGCCTCTCTGTATTGTGGCACTGACTGTGGTAACTCAATGGCTCTTGCTTTTCTACACATTATAAATCCTCACCCAGGTCCAAGAAAGGGAGAGGTGGGCAAGGCCTTAATGATCACAACATTCGAAACTGCTGTATGTTTTCTTTATCCCTTTCTGCTTACAGTCTCCCACCATGCTGCTTAAGTTGGCCTACAACTCATGATCCCCCTGAGTGCTAGGATTATTGGCAAGCATTGCATTCAGCCTTCTTTGTAAGCTTTCTACTTATAAAATGCATTCCTGTTGTGCCTGGTAGTGCACACCTGAAATGCTAGCACTTAGGAGACTGAGGCAGGAGGATAATCTCAAGGTCAAGACCAGAGTAGGCTATAAAGCAATTTATCAGACCAGCCAAAGCTATATAGGGAGACTCTCAGAATAGCAAACAAACAAACCAAGTACCTCCACAGGAGCTATTCCCCATTCTGCTCACCCCACTCCTTAAATCCTGCTATAACTGACATTTGAATTGGATTTCAGTTGGTGCAGGCTCTGGGCTTGTCTTGTGACCAAGTCAGTGCAGGGCTTGGAACACAGAGAGGCCCAGGGTAGCAGGGGTCCAAAGTAGACACTTCGTCCAACTCCAGTTATAAACATAGGCTGGTCTGAACCTGCCCATGTCCTGAGAGAGGGAGCTTGTTTCCTGCCTATCTTGCTCAAGGCCTAAACTTAGGTGGACAGGCCATTCTGTGCAGAGCTCCCAGACAGCCCCAACTTCGGGTTTTGTTTCTTGGCCTATAATATCCACTTGAAGTGGCTGATAGGGAAGAAAGTGCTTTTTCCTCAGGATGGAGAAGGAAACAGAGTTTACTCTGCAGGGAATGAAAATGGCCAGAGTGAGGGCTGTTTTTGTTTAAACTATGGGTCTGAAGCATCAGTGTGCCAGTGTGAGAACCTAGCAAGAAGGAATAGCTCTGCGCTCGGGCAACATTCTTTTCTTCTCTCCTTTGAAGAGGCCGTGGTCTGGTTCTGAGGGATGTGTAGGACTCACAGGATCCACCAACAAGGACCAGAGAAAAGGCTGTCCAGTTTTCCCAAGGCTGGTACCATCTCCCTCGTGAGGCCCTTCTCTGGGTTTGCAGGTCTCTTCCTAAACTTATTCCAGTTTCTTTGGGCTTTGGGAAACTCCAGGAATGACTCTAGTGTTTTAGCTCTGAACTCCCAGTCCTAAGAGAGAACAAACAGACACCCTGTTCTGCATGAAGACACCCTTTTGGTAGCTCCTCTGTACCAAAGCCCCACGGTCACCAATCTTTAAACTTGGACAGGCATGGGATAGGTGGGCTGGGAGAGTGGAAGTGAGGGGGGAATAAGAGGCAGATGCCTTATGCACACACTGCCCTCTGTTCACTTCCTTGATGACTGTTTGGGGCTTGGTGTTGACTGCTCTGGCCTCTTTTTTGCATCTGCAGCCCGATGGGTCAGCCTGAAAAAAAAATGTGAGTAAAATGGATACAAAAGCCTTGGACACTTTTTCCCTAGTTCAGCTATCTGTTAACCTACTGAATCCTCTAACCTGGCCGTCGTTTGGAAACACTTGCTGTATGGCAAAGCCACCTGCTTCTGGGTCTGAAAGCTGTGGGGCGCTTGTTGTATTTGTGCAAGTAGAGTTAGAGTAGCCAGTGTCCTCCGGGGCTTGTGGTCAGGGTTGACCAAGCAGATGCCACTTCTGGGTGTGTACACCCAGGAGCTAAAGTAAGGTCACATCGAATGGGGCAGGCCGGAGAACTGCACCGGTCTAGTTTGAGTTTCAAGCTTGGAATCCCCTCATACTTAAGAGTCCGTTTGGGTTTTTCTGCAAGAGGCAGAGCCTGGTCGTCGCCCCTGCAAAGATATGCTGGGGCCCTGGGGACAAAGGAGATCAATTCCGGGGTCTCCCAGCAGCCAAGTGACGCCGCGGTCCTTGAAACGATTTTCACAGCCGGGGAAGCCAATTGTATTTTCCAGCTCATTAAGCGGCGCACAAAGCGCCTGGCGGCCGGCGGCGCGGATTCCCCAGGTCCCGCCCCGCCGGAGACGGCCGTGCTTTGTCCGTGCAGTGTACCGCCTGTTTATCCAAGCCCTTTGAACAGTGCCCTGCGCGGCAGGGCCGCCTGGGAGAATCCTGCCGAACCCGGAACAAAGCGCCCGCAGCCGCCGGGCAGTGATTAAAGGAGCCGTAGGTTCACAACATCTGGACGCCGCTGGGGCGCGGCCGTCAGCGCATCGCGACAAAAATTCGGTTACAGACGCCAGCGAGGTGGCAGGGTGCGGAGGCCACAGGGACTCTCTCTATGTGGCTGGAAAGAGAATCGAGGATCTTAGGGCGTGCTGGCTGATGGAGCTGCCTGTGGGAGGGACAAGCACTGTCCACTCCGCTTACGGCTCCACAGTAGGGCCGGGAGGGGCTGGGGAAGAGGCTCCTGAGGACCGGATGAGCTGGGGAGCTCCCTTGACAGTGAGAAAGCTGAATCGAAAGGGTGACCCCTCGTCACCCTGTTCTGAGCTGACCTAAGGGCAACCCTCACCCATACGTTGGTGAGGGAAGGGAAGGACCGACAGCACCTAAAAAATCAGGCGTCTAGGATATCTCCAACTCAAGAGTTCTGCTTTCATCCTCACTTCTGACCACAAGCACCCTTACCCTTAACCCACAGGACTAACCAACATCTTCCAGGATGCTACAGAAACGTCTGTGAACAGCGCCACCTCCCCTAGCCTGCAGCCTGGGAGCGCTCATGCCCATCTGACTCCGGGTTTTGATGCTTACTACTGTGTCTGGGCACTGGTGGAGGGTTTAAGGTAGTCCTTTGCAGTCCCCATGACTCTGCTCTTGAGAGTCAAGGAGTCAGGAGAACGATAGAGTTAAAACCAACCTGGGGGCTACTGGCTATGGGAACTCTGGGGATCCAGGAACGAAAGGACCTGTGGTGTCCATCACACTAGGGCATCCATGTTCCTCCTCCCCATCACTGGGAAAGGCAACACTGCTTCTCTCCAGGCGAGGGATCTCCTCTTTGGATGGCTCTCCAGGGATGTCTTACCCTGTTACCCTAGCCCTAGCCCCAAGGCCTCCTACTCATCAGAGGTTAGGGGTGGGACTGTCATCTATTATGACTACAATATGTCCTTGTTTCCATTTTCCAAACCCTGATCGCAATATATTTGTTTTGCAATTGCCTCAAGAAACAGCTCCTCTTCGGGCTTACAGACTCAAGAATAATCCTGATAATTTGCATCATCTGTGTGCAGGATCTGGCCCAGCAAGAGGTAAACACCTGGAGTAGACACTGGAGCCCAATAGCTCAAATGGACTCACAGAATAGCCTGGCTGCACAGAAGTTAGAGTCACAGGGCAAAAGAAAGACTGCCCAACCTGTAACCATTAGCTGGTTCCAGGGACTAGATATCTGGGGAAATCATCTCTCCCATCCCAAAGTCTTTAGGGGCTCGTCACACCGGCTGAGCTGGCGTTGTGCAATCCACTCCCACCCCAGCACCAGGGAGATGGGAACAAATGTCTATTCACACCAAAGGGGCATGGGGAGGGGCACAAACAGACCTAAGGAACTACTTCAAACTAGAGCTACTTACAAGAGGAAAGGGTTACTTCCAAGAGCGTGGATGACTCAAAGGAAGATGCATCGCTGAAAAGCCTACCCCAGTACAGATGAGAACTCACAAAAGCTGCATTTTTTTTTTTTTTTTTTGTAGCTCCCTGCACAACTTGCAGGCAGCTCTGACCCTTGAAGACTTTCCTCTTGCCAACAATTATTACTGTTAATATGACGGTGAGGAATGTGGACACTCTGAATGAATCCCCTTTCTGTGCTTCTCACTATTACTTGTCTCTCAGCATACTAGAGATGAATAGTCAAGTCTAGTTTGCTGGGGTTTCCAGAGCCTAGGTTTGACCCTAAAAACTCCATAACCCTAAAGACCCATTTACCAAACCTGTGGCACTACCAGGAAGTTGTACACTCTCTGTAGGGGATGGGTCAAGGTATACCCTTGAAGGAGGTGTCTTGGCTCTGACCACTTCACCCCTCTCCCTCTTTGCTCACAAAGTGAGCAGCTTTGCTCCACCACATGCTGCCCACCATAATGTTCTGTCAGGCCCAGAAATAACAGAGACAAGTGGCTATGGTCTGAAATTTTGGAAGCCCTAGCTTGGGTATTTGTTCTAGTGATAGAAAGCTGAGCTAGACTGTAGGAAAGAGGTCTTCCCATAATGCTTCCCAAGTCTAGCTGGGGTCTAAAGGCTATGGGCAGAACATACAAGAGGGCCTGGTCTCAATTGGAGGACAACTGGCTCTGGTCAAGCACCGTTGCAGCTCTGTATGAGAATTCTTAAAAGGAAAACTGAAAGGACCAATGTACTTCGAAATGATGTGACTGCCCCAGAACAGAACTCAAGAATACAGAGCTGGCCATGTTGGCACATGCATTTGATTGTAGCACAAGTAGAAATGGGGGTTTTCTGGCAGTTCAAGGCCGGCCTGGCCTACACAGTAAAAGTAGTTTGAATAAGAATTCCACCCCCACCCCAGGCTTATATATTTGAATGTTTAGTCATCAGGAAGTGGCACTATTTGAAAAGGATCAGGAGCTGTGGCCTTGTTGGAGGAAATGTGTCACTGTGGGTGGGCTTTGAGGTTTCAAAAGCCTAGGCCAGGCTCGCTCTCTGTCTCTCTCTCTCTGTCTCTGTCTCTGTCTCTCTCTCTCATCTGCATCCTCTCTCTCTCTCTCTCTCTCTCTCTCTCTCTCTCTCTCATCTGCATCCTCTCTCTCTCTTATTCTTCTCTCTGCCTACAATTCAGGATGTAGTGCTTAGCTATTTCTCCAGCACCATGCCTGTCTTGCTGTCATGCTCCCTGCCATGACGATAATGAACTAAACTCCTGGAACTGTAAGCACACTCAACTCAGTGTTGTTCTTTATCCCCAACCCAATGAGTTGCCTTGTTCATGGAGTCTCTTTGTAGCAACAGAACAGCGACTAAGATACCAGCCAAGGCTACACAGAGAAATTTTTGTTACAAACAAACAAACAAACAAAAAAAAATGCAGACCAGATCTGAAAATCTAATGTGAAGGCTCATGCTGCCAACTTGTAATATATATATGTGTGTTTTAAAACACACAAAAAGGAAAGCTTTTTAAAAATTTATAGAATAAACTGAAATTTTTTTTAAAGAAAATGAATGGGGGCAGGGAGGGGTAATGTGGCAAGAAGGCTCAGTGGGTAAAGGCACTGGCAACCAAAGGTTGTTCCTTAGAATGCATACAGAGATGGGAGGGAAGAACTGACTCCACAAAATCCTCCTCTGACCTCCATGCCCTGGTAAATGCTAATTCCCAATCATACACACAATACTAGTAAGTTAAGGGGTTTTTGTTTTGTTTTGTTTTGTTTTTTTAAAGAATGGCAAAGGAGTTGTTTTTGTTTGTTTTTATTTATTTATTTTAAGATTTATTTCTTTATTTTTATATGAGTAGACTATAGCCATCCACAGACACACCAGAAGAGGCCATCAGATCCCATTTCAGATGGTTGTGAGCCACCATGTGGTTGCTGGGAATTGAACTCAGGATCTCTAAAAGAGTAGTCAGTGCTCTTAACCACTGAGCCATCTCTCTAGCCAGTAAACTAATTTTTTAAAAGAGTAAATGAGGAACTGGGCATGGTAATTCATGCCTTTAATCTAAGAACTTAGGAGGCAAAGGCAGGTTGAACACTATGAATTTAAGGTCATCATGGTCTATGTAAAGAGAACTTGTCTCAAAAACCAAATATGCAATAGTAACACAATTATTATGGGAATAATAAAATACTTTTTGATTGGATTTAAGACCTACTCCATAAGAAACCCACATATGACACTGCTAATGTGGCCAAGAACCTGAGACTAGGTAAAACATATACCTAGAGGGAGACCTACTGTTATCGTTCTGCTAAAGGAACATAGCAACAGTATGCTTCCTAATGACATATTGCTATACCCATAGAAAAGAACATCCCTCAGCCCTCATTGGAGCAGCATCTTCTTCCAGTAGATGTTAATTAACAAAGAGATCCACAATTAGACACTGTGCAGAGAGGGATTTTGGAGCATCCAGTCTTAATTAGAATTTCCTTTATCAAATCCCTCTATTCAAGGCTTAGGGATATATGCAGAAGAGGAGACAGGAAGACTGTAAGAGCCAGAAGTAGTAGATGACTCCAAGGACACAGTGTCTTCAAGGCACAACCATACTGATACACATATGCACTCACAGAGGCTCCGACAATATGCACAAGACTGGTACAGGTTCAAACCAGACAAAAATCCCAGCACTGAAAAGGGAAAGTAGACTTAAAGTATCATGCCTAACCAAGGAGCTATTTGCAATTCATACCTGTTGGGAGTAGGAATTCTCCAATGGATATAACTAGATACATCTACCACAGTCCGGGGCAGGCCTCATGCCCAAGAGTGGTTGGCTAACACGCCAAGAGGAGTGTTTTTGTGCTGTTTTTGTTTGGTATCAGCATTTTTTTTCTCTTACTGATTTTATTTCAGTTTGTTTTGAGTTTTGGCTTTGGATGCTTTGTTGGTTTTCCTGGTTTTGTTTTGTTGAGAGAGAGAAAGAACATGAAGTTGGGTGAGTAAAGAGGTTGTGATCTGGAAGGAATTGACAGGGGGGATTTTTTTTTTCATACATTGTATGAACAAATTATATAATGAATAAATAAATAACAAGTGAATATAACCAGTAAATGAATTTGATAGCACGTCCTGGGGGCTGTTGAGGGACTTGCTGCTAACTGAAGTTCCTTAACTTGGAGTTTTTCATGACAGTAGTGCCCATGTCTGATGCCTTTGCATACGTGTCGCCATAGATCATCCTAGAGAGTAAATACCTTCTGGAACTATGTATTTCAAAATACCCTCTGAATTAATATTTGAGATGTGCTACTTAGACTTTTATTTAGTTTTTTTTTTTTCTTTTTTTTTTTTTCTTTTTCTTTTTTTGGTTTTTCGAGACAGGGTTTCTCTGTGTAGCCCTGGCTGTCCTGGAACTCATTTGGTAGACCAGGCTGGCCTCGAACTCAGAAATCCGCCTGCCTCTGCCTCCCAAGTGCTGGGATTAAAGGCGTGCGCCACCACCGCCCGGCCTTAGACTTTTATTTAGAATGTGTAACTTCTCCAAGCTGCTACTCCCTATATGGAGTCAGGACAACAATGGATTTGTCACCTCTAAAAGAACACAAGCCTTAATAAGCATGATGAATTAAAATGATCACTTATAGATATACCAAAATGTCCAGTACCCAACAGTGTGATTCACTCACCATATAACATTGATCAACAACAACAAAAAATCACAAGGTGCCAGGTGCTGTGGCCAATGCCTTTAATCCCAGCACTCAAGAGGCAGAAGCAGGGAAATCTCTTTGAGTTTCAGGCGAGTCTGGTCTACATAGTGAGTTTCAGGACAGCCATAGATATGTAAAGAGACTGTGTCTCAAAACAAAACCAAAAATTGCAAAATCTTCTATGCAGAAGCAAGAAAACATATCCTTTAATAAAATTTGAATGAAATTGACCCCAAACTAAAGGTGTACCCCCAGGCCCTACCCTGAAGACTCACAGCTATTATCAACCTCTGCCTCAGTAGAGTGACTGGAATGGACAGAGGTCTGGGTAGCTCTGTCTTTGTGCTGCACCTTGATCCTTCACAGCCCTCCTTTGGTCCAGGGAGGGAGCTGTGACCATCACTAGCTCTGTCTTGCTTTGCTCTTATTTCCCTTTCTCACTCCCAAGAGTTGTCTCCAGCCCTGTGATCTCATTTGCTTTCATGATCGTTTCCATTGATCATAGAAATCAATTCTTAACCACAGAATCAGCTCAAAGCTGGGCCATTCTGACTTCAAGAGAATGACATACAAGGAATTTGCTACTTTCAGTTAACACCAGACCAGTAGACTTAGGGTCTGGGGAAAAGTTTACTGATCTTTGTTGCTCTGATTCATAAATATCTTCACTTCTCCAAGCTCTGAAATGGTGATTCAAGTCATCTGTCTGCTCTTTCCCAGGTTGTTGGCATCTTCAATAAATTCTTCGCTCCCTAACACTTATTTCTTAGAAATCCATTTTTCATGTGATGATCTTGCAAACCCAAGTTCATTATTATCCTACGACTCATCTGTGCATTTCAGATCCTACTAATGTGCCTCTTTTTCCAAAGAGTTCCTAATTACACCTGCTAGCTGCTCAAGCTCCTCTGAATTGATCTCTATCTTTCCAGAGTTCTAGCTAAAATACACCTTCATATTTGGAGCAAAATTTCAACAATCTGTAAAGGAAATCTCTAACAAGTATGCTCTTGGGGACTGCATGGCCCTTGCTATGAAGTGGCACTGTCCAGGGCCACAACCAACAGCAAAGACTTAGAAGGCACAGACTGCTAGTTTCCCCACTTGACTTTTCCTTAGGGATTTGCAGGGTCTGGTAACTAAGGCTCTTGGAAGAAGTTGGAACAAGTGACTCTACCCTGTAATGAGGTGTGAGAGTCAGTTGCCTGGACAAGGACTGCTCAGCAGTGGTCCCATTGTCCACAAACTGATGACTACATACGACTGGCTGCAAGATAGTGGGAAGATTAAAAAAAAAAAAAAATGCAGGGTTGATTCCATCAAGGACTGAACACAAGTCACTGATGTCCGAAGAAGGCTGAGTCTTCAGTGGTGTGATGTCACTTCCATCATACAGATTGGAGCATCTGATG
Organism: Mastomys natalensis; assembly: GCA_021653895.1. Classification (NCBI taxonomy): domain Eukaryota; kingdom Metazoa; phylum Chordata; class Mammalia; order Rodentia; family Muridae; genus Mastomys; species Mastomys natalensis. Next base: position 189,388 of record JAJTUV010000181.1, read on the forward strand.
GACCTAATATGCATGCTGGACCAAAGCATCATGCTTTTATTTCTGTCTGGGGCATGTGGAAGGAATACTTCTGTAATCCTGTCAAGTGCTAAAGGTGTCTCTGTATAGCCCCTACTGCAAGCTCTTCCTCAGAAATCTCACCTCACTAGAAAGCCCTTCTGATCCATGCTATCTGCACTCATGCATTCTTTCTCTCCAAAGTCAGCATCCAGAGGAACCCCAACACAGGAAGGAAACTGCACCCCTGAAACGGTGAGAGTGTTTATGAAGAAGAGGAGAGGGGAGCCTAGAGGGCTTGCCAACACTCCTGGCACAGCTGGGATATGGCTGTGCTCAGACACCCTATTTATAAGTGCTTATGTGTGCATACAAAACATACTTGCCTGGAAGTGTGGTACCTACAGGCATCTCTATCCCTTCCACTGGCCAGAGACAATGATGCCTCCCTGTGTAAATGGGATTTCAGTTCCCACATGAACTGAAATCCAACATCCGACATCCACTATGTTGAAAAGATTCCTTCACATCCCACAGTCCCCATCCTGTAGCCCAGGCTCTTTTCTAGTCAGGTCATTTGTGTATGGCATGAAAGAGAGAGAATTGCAAATATCCTGTGGGGGACTTGTTTGTGCTGTGCTGAGTTCTAGTTCTCCATGTATATTGGAAGAGATCCCTCTTCACCTTCCCTCCTTCCTGCCTCTGTTCTGATTCTCTTTCTGCCTCTCTCCTGCCTCCTTTGCCTCCAAACTGGTGCCAGTCTGGCTTGCACCAGGCAGAACTGCTCAGAACTGACATCGGCATCCCTCTAGGAAGTGGGGGAGGGTGAGAACTTAAGATCAGACTATACACTGTTTGGCAGGAAGGACTCTGCCCAATGGACCTGCTCCTGGCACATAACCCTGTCCCTTTCCCTGGGCCAGACCTAACCACAGACTCTTGCTTCCTCCCATCAGAGGCCACCTTAAGGAAATAGCTCAGACCCAGGCAAGTTGTTCTTTATTCCTTTTGTTTGTTTATCTTCTTTGTGCATTCCTGCCAATGTTTTGATGATGCAATTATCATCAATCAATTCAGAGCATCTTTGTTACATTAGAGAGCAGCAGGCAAGTGTTGGTAACATAATGGTGAGTATAGCTGCCTTCCAAGACAGCAGCAGTCTGGTCAGTCTGGGAATACAGGAAGAATTAAACAGACGCTAGGCCTAGCTAGCCAGGAACCTTCTGCTAACCCCTTTGAGCACCTTCAAAATTTACACGAAGAAAAACTTTTTAACTAATTTCTCTCGCTGAGCTCAACAATTAGACTGAACCCCAAAGCGGTACTCTATTTAAGTACTTTTGACTGTCTACAACAAGTTTATAGAGAGATTTAGGTCGCTGATTTTGTGCTCTAGGAAATTAATCAGACTTTATTTCCTAAATCAATCTCCCGATGTATTCTAAAATCAAAGTTCTGGCTTCTTCTAACGATGCCACAGTTTGCTTTTCAACATAGAAGAACGTTTTTGTTTGTTTGTTTGGTGTGTTTTTTTTGGTGGGGGGGGTTGTTTTGTTTGTTTTAAAACCGAAAGAACCATGAGATTTGTGGGAAAGTATTACCAGGGACTAGGGACTCTATTTGGCCTCAGATCCACCCTTCCGAACCGAAAGAATCCTTAGCTGGCGGGAGGGGGGGGGGGAGGCGTGTTGTTGGGTTTTGTTTTGTTTTGTTTTCAAGCGCCTTCAGGAGGTTCCCACACTGCTTGCCTGGTCAGGGAAAGACTATATCACCAGAGATAATCTCTGACGGCCTTTCGTGAATCTGCATCAGCAAATACAGGGCACCAGAAGACAATGTACTCAGCATCCAGTTGTTGACTCTCAGCTTTGAGCAGCTTGAGGTGCCTGCATCATGGGCTGGTATCCTAACTTGTCCTCAAGCTCGTAAGAGGTCTGTCTCCAACATCTCCCCTTGGCCTCCCCGCTCGCGACTCATGACACGTCTTTCTAGCCGCTCCCTGGCCCAAGCTGGGACATAAGTTCAGCCCTCGAAGTTGCCCATGGCCCAGAAAATGTTTGGAGGCTCCAGGAGCTCAAAGAGTGACCAAAGCGAAACTAAAGACGTCACAACTCGACCTCAAAAGATCAGTAGCGTAGATGTGTAGGTCCCATTCGAATCCCAGGGTGCAAACTAAAAGACGCGCGAGCCAGGAACGCAGCAAGAACAGCGGATGCGCCTCATTTTAAAAATCACTGTAGTAGGCTGGAGCCGGTAGTTGCGCTCTGCCTAAGCGCTGAGGCTCACGGTGCCAGCAAGATCAAAAACTGATGCCTGGACGTGGTTACCCCACGTGCACTCTAGCGTAGTCCCTCCATACCAGAAGGCTGAGGCTATCTCTTTACCCAAGACTGAGAGCCCCCTCAACCTTTGCCGCTGGAGGAGCTCGATAAGCGCTCTCACAGACGGCAGTAGATCCCGAAAGTCGTACGTGGGCATGACAATGCTATCCTTGGTCTGGGGCACTCAGTTCCCAGGCAGAGGCCCCGCCCCTCTCTGTCTGTCCCGCCTCCGAAAGCACTGAATCCAACCCGCACTGAGGCCCGCACATCGGCTGAAACAACCATTGGGTAGCGGTGCATGAAAGCGGTGCCACCTTTTTATAGAGTGCGGAGGGGCCCGAAAGCTACTGAACCCAGGATCCTGGCAAAATAAACCGCCACTGGGTCCCACGCGTCCCAGCCGGGCGGCTAGCCCCGCACCCGCCATCCCATGCATGGCCCGGGCGACATTCGACATGAACGCGGCGGGGCTCGAAGCTCGCGGCGGGGTCTATATAGAGCACGGACCACTCCCCTTCAGCGTCGAGTCACTGCTGGAGGCTGAGAGCGTACGGGGCTCCGAGTCTGGGGAGCTGGGGGAGGAGAGGCCCGGCGCCTCGAAGCCTGGAGCCTGGCCCCCACCGGTCGTGCACTCGTGCCCCCCACGTAAGTGCTCAGTCTCAGGGTCCCAGGCCCTGAAAACCGACTGTGCTGTCAAGGCTCGAAAGTCCAAGGTGGGTGGGGGGGTATGCGCACTGTTGCTCCAAACTTAATTACTAGCCACTAACCGGCTCAGTCCAAGAGCAAAGATAACTGGCAGTGGGAGCCCAACATTGTATACAAGCCCAGCAGCCAGGTCCAGGTCTCTTCTTGGGCGAGGTCCGCAACCCATAACAAACACCCTTAATGCTTTTCCGCTCCCGGTCGCTCATGCTCCTGCATCCCAGTTTGCGTATGCCCGCGACAGCTAACTGGTCTGTTTGGAGCCCTGACCGCTACCCATCCTCGGTTATTGTACCGCCCCCAGCCCCAGTTTAACTCTTTCCAAGTAGCCAGTCCCCAGTTTTATTGGGGTGCAAGATCGTGGGTTGGGAGAGTAGACCTAAGTCTAGGGAGCCCCCTCCACTTCTCTGCCTCCTTGGTTTGCTTATCCACGTGGCTTTGGGGACCTCGTTACTCGTTACGCAGTCACGGAGCCACGGAGCACCAACCTTCCTTTGTAAGGGTGGAAGAAGGTCGGTCGAAATAGGAATGTGCAGCCAGAGTTTGAGCGCTCGGCCCCCGTGCTTCTCTTTCCTTTCAGGTGCCCCCAGCCCTCCACCCTGCACCCTCCGCAAACACAAAACCAATCGCAAACCACGGACGCCCTTCACCACCGCGCAGCTGCTGGCGCTTGAGCGCAAGTTTCACCAGAAGCAATACTTGTCCATTGCGGAGCGCGCCGAGTTCTCCAGCAGCTTGAGCCTCACTGAGACTCAGGTCAAGATCTGGTTTCAGAACCGCCGAGCCAAAGCCAAGCGGCTGCAGGAGGCTGAGATGGAGAAGCTGAAGCTGGCAGCCAAGCCACTACTGCCGGCATTTGCCCTGCCCTTCCCGCTGGGCACCCAGCTGCACAGCTCCGCGGCTACTTTCGGCGGCAACGCGGTTCCTGGGATCCTCGCCGGGCCGGTCGCGGCTTATGGCATGTACTACTTGTCTTAGACCGAGGAACCATGTCTTAACCCTTGGTTAGGCTCAGGGCTGCGCCACAGTTCCGCCCGCCGGTGATGCTCCTGGTAACTTCTGATCTTTCATTTTAGTTTTTTGAGTTTTTTTTTCTGTTTATACGATATTATACTTGATGACTGGAACCTATTTATAGACATCTTACAAATATTTTAAACCTTCCTAAAACCATGTCCACACCAATCCGTTTTCTGAAAGAAAACACAACTTCATACACTTCTTGAAACAGACAAAAGCAGATAGATCTTCCTGTTTCATACAAAGCAGTCGATAGAGTACTTCTGGGTTGGGTGTGCTCCCTGTATTCACTCTGCCCCTACACCGAGGACTTCAGAGAGGCTCTACTGAGCTGGCATAAAAAAACAAATTCCATAAGAAGACGTTAAAATAAAAATGAGATAATGGGGCCGCTAGGAAGACACTTAAAAATTACTATCTCTCCAACTAAATGTATGTTGTGACCAAACGGAAACTTTTACACGTTTTAGGTTTTACCCCATTATTCTTTTTTAGAGTATACGTCGTTCAAGGAGCTAGTGGCAAATGCTGAATGGACATGAGAGTAGGGGAGGTGATATACTGCTGGCGCCACGCCCCAAAGTAAGGGTGGCTGCCGGGCAACATCTTCTGAGCTTCGAAAAGAGCATTGCTGGGGAGGCCTGAGGGCTGAAGGCAGCAGGGACCAAACTCTAGCCTCTTGCCAGCAGGTGGCCAATCAATAAAGAGAAGAAAGTGAGGGTTGAATGCCTAAGTGAGGATTCAGGGCCTCAGACCTCCGTTGTTGGTGCCTTAGGCCTGCGGAGGTCCCAAAAGAGTTACTGTGAGTGCCAGCTGCCCTATAATCCTGATGCGCCTTAGAAAAAACGGTGGACTTGTTTCAGAATTCAGACTTGTACCTTTATTCTACCTTTATTCGAGGAAAGCAAACAGACCATCTGAACTATTCTGTCCCGTTGCCCCTGATGGATTCTCAATCCTGTCATGCAAGATTGAGGCCCTTTGGGTACCTGACAATGGGCACGGATAAAACCTGTGGCTGTTTCCACAGTAAGCTTTTGCTACCATCTGGAGACTTTAGCTGGGATGTGTTGAGGGTTCACAAAGGTCTCCTGGAGTCACAGCCCAGTACCATTGACAAGCCCCTTCTTCCAGCCTTCAAGCTGGAAAGGAAGAACCTGGCTGCAGAGGTCTGCTGCTTGTGTGCTCATGAGGACCAGGAATTTCACATTGATGGATGGCCCTGGGTTAGGATGTTCTGGTTGGGAGGAGGGGAAAGACTGGGCTACGCTCAGCAGTCCAAGCCAACTCCAGGAAAACTGCTGTCCCGTGACCTTCACTGGTCCATCTGCTCCGAATAAAGCAGAAAAGAGAATATTGCATGAAATTGCCTATTGATATGATTCTCCTGCCCTATGTCTCTTGGAAAAATGGAAACTAGATAGGTTTTGTTTTGTTTTGTTTTGAGACAAAATCTTTACTACATGCCCCTAACTGACCCAGGACTTGCTATTCTCCAAGGATGGCCTTAGACTCACAAAGGTCCACTTGCCTTTGCCTCCCAAGTGCTGGGATTAAAGACATACTACACTGCCCACCTATGTGATTTTTTTTAAGTTAAATGACTCAGTTTTAGGGGTGTCAGATGCAGAGAGTGAAGGATAGCTGCAAGGGAATGTAGCTGTCTCTCTCAGGTGCTTGTACAAAATCCCTCTGCCTAGGCTGTTTAAACTTCAACCCACGCCTCTGCCACTCTTAAGAGGTCAGACCCCTCGATTGGTGTGCAAATACTGAAGTGCAGAGGACCCAGTACTTGGGTCCTGAGATTCCACCCACCAAGTCTGCTTCTTGCATGTTCTGGTTGACCTGGAACTACTTGTGTAGTCCAGGTTAGCTCCAGACTCAAAGAAATTCTCTTATCTCAGCCTGCTGAGTCCTGAGATTACAGTCATGAGCCGTCATACTCAGTCAAGCTGCTGCCTCTTAAATCTCAGCATTGCTTTAGTTCTGCTCTCAACTCTGAGGTACCTGATGGTGTTGGCCAAACCACAAGCATGTGCAACCATGGCCAGTGAGTTGACAATCCTGAAACCAGAGGAAAATGAAAATCGAATGCACATTTCAGGAAAGCAGGGTGTGTGCCACCCTACTGCTTCATAGTGGATCTATATCTCTGTAGCAGATCTGTATCTGGTGACCAAGAGCATGCAATGGCATGGGCCACCAAAGTCTGATCAGGAACTGCTGGTCAGCTGATGGTCAGGTTGCTAGTTTGTCTCTCTGACCCAAAATACCCAGACAGAAATATTTTCCTCAGATCCTTCCACTGAGCCAGTCCAATTATGCAACTGGTTCCTAGAGTCCTTTCCTCCCCCCACCTCCAGGTGGGCATGGCTCTGGTAGTCTAGCAAGTACATTGTATCCATACCTTCATGTCACACCAACAGGTGCTCTTCCTGTCAGCAGTGTTTGCCTCTGGGCCAAGGCTGAGGAACACCTGTCAAGACTGATACTTTTCTGAAGGGAGCTGCCTACAAACCTTATTGCAGGACTCGGGTCCCTAATAGTCTCAGCTAGGATCTGAAGCTGTGCATACCCACCGATCAAATCCTGAATTCAGATAGTGTCTTTGCGATGGGAGTCTTCAAAGGCCAGTAGAAGGCTAGAGCCAGTTGTGAAAGGATTTGCTCATTGTTCCAATGCAGATCTCTGGGCCTCTGCCATTCAGCATCTTACAGATGGTCTTCTGAATCCCAGAGGCCTGGCTTCCAGTCTAAACCCTTTCAGCTGCCAATTCTGGACCACTGAGAATAGATTTAGAGACCCTGCCCTGTGCTTGGAAACTTGTATCAGGGAGGCCACTAGACTAAGTAGCTTAAAAGCTATTTAAGGTGGACCATGTCTCTCTGGGCATGAAATAGGCAGGACAAGAAATAGGCAAGTAGTGAAATGGTATAGACTACAGGTGACATCTGACAGAGCCTAAGTACAGAGGAATGGACTGTGACTTACCCATCAAGCATAAGTGTCTCATCTGTCCCATTATGGAGACTTGATGGATAAGTTGGGTGGGTATGGGTGGCCAGAGTACTGCCTGAGTTCTGGGAAACAGCCTTGAGGTCCTTACGACCAGGATCACCTCCAGGGAGGGAACCAGGGCTCACGCACCCACTAACTTCTAAACAGAGTTGGGGCTGGCTACCCCTATCAGCTTTGTCACCTCTGGGTATGAGTCTGTGGGCTGGTCTAAGTTCTCCAACATAGTGACCTTAGGGCATGGGTACTGTGCTATGGACCACTCAGAAGGTAGAGTCTGGTCAGGGCTGTTGGTGTTTCTTGAAGGGACTCTTCAGATTCAACTAAGATCCTGGATGATGTAGGAGATCTGGAGGGCAGCACCTCCTCCTAGGTATTTTTGCACAGATGATACACAATAGACAAAGGTCATAGGGCAGGCACTTAAGGACAATGCCATCTCTTCCTTATTTGAGGATTGATGAGCACACTTCAGCTGAGTAACAAAAGACAGGTGCTGAAGAAGAACAACTGTCTGCTGACTTCTTCATGCTCCCAGTCCCCTCCAGCTCTCAATCTGGTGTTCTAGGGAAGCTGTGACTAAGTGGACCACCGTTTTCCTGAAATATTGTAAATGATGTTATTCAGTTGGTTCTAGGATCTGATAATTTCATTTTTGCTTTAAGGAAGTACTGTCTACCTATGCGCAAGTCTTGCTGTCACATTGCATTCTACATTGTATTTAATTGTGTTATTAAGGAAAAAATCATGCATTAAATAGAGACGGTTGATAAAAGAAGCTAAGTTTCAGAGATGGCCAAATGAAGGGAAGAAATGTCCTCACATTTATAACGTGTGTGCTTTTAGAAAGCTAAACCACACAGCCAAAACGTTCCCCTCGGAAACATTACCATGAACAATCTTTGGTAATCTTTGAGGCTTTATGAGAAGAGCCATGGGTTCATCTCTATTCCGAACATACCTGGATTTGCACAATGATAGGGACACCTGCTCTGTCGGTGGCTCTGGGTTTTATCCCACGCTTACCTTATTAGCAGCTTTCTGGGACAGATAGCTAGAACTGCACAACAGTTTCCTCTATCTCCCAGCTTGCTGGGCTGCTGGAAACTTACGTATGAACACCAAGTTGCCATTGGTCCATTTTTCGCTTTTGAAGGAGATGCTTCCAACCTAAGAGGTATTAGCAGTAAGTTTTCAGCCGCCTTTTCCAGATTATTAGGCATCTTTTCTGGAAGTGCTTACTAAGAAGTTTTATGAATGAATGAATATTGTGCTTACCGTATGCATAATAATCAAATGAATAGAAAAATCATAAGATTTTCGTTTGTTAAACATGGTTGTACATGCTTTTAATCCCACAGCTCCAGAGGCAGAGGCAGGTAGATCTCTGTGAGTTCATGCCCAGGCTGGTCTATAAAGAGAGTTCTAGGTCAGTCAAGGCTACATAGTGAGACCCTATTAAAAACAAACAAGAACTAAACAAGAATGAGGTTTTCCTTTGTTAAATCAATTGTGAGTTTCTAGAACAAACCTGATTTCAGGAATGGAATGATGATGAAGCATTGTTCATCATCAAAAAGATGAGCAATGATTTTAAGCTTGAGGACAACAAAACATGATGGCAGTAAATAAAGGCCAGCAACAACTGTTGGGAGTGTGACTTCTGTTGGTAGAAGGGGAGAACCAATCAGGAGCTGTGCAGCTGTGAAACCACCTCCCTCAGGAAGCCCCCCCGAGCTTGTTGGTAAGCTCCAAGTTTGCAGGAAGTGTCATAATGAAGCAGGCTCTTAGGTCTGCTTAGGGTTTGGTAAGCATTGGCCTCTTTCCCGCTGCTATAAACACCTGATGGCATTAGGTCTCTTGGGCCACTTCAAGAAGAGGGACAGTAATGGCTCGCTGCTGGATGTTGTAGGCTTGAGTCATAAGAAATACTGTGGTGATAGAGTGGCGTGTCACCTGCCCCTTCTGTGCAGCCTGGAGACAAATTTTGGTTGAACATGAGCTTCCTATCTGACCATCCATTCCTGCGTTCAAATCAAACCCAAGAGCATGATGTCTTTCTTGTCCCAGAGGAGTCTAGCTCCCGTTACTGGACCCAGACACTACAATGGCATCCAAATAGCTGTTTTGTTTACTATGGAAAATGCAAGCTCATGCAGAAAAAATCTCGTGGGTATACATGCATTCATACACATTTGATATGAGATTGAGAATGGAGGGAGAGAAGGAGACAGGTAGAATGGGTTATGAAAATCCACAGCCCCACCTCCCAGTCCCAGCAGTTACCAGTGGAAGGCCCTTGTCTTAGTTAGGGTTTTATTGCTATGAAGAGACACCACGACCACAGCAACTCATTAAAAAAATCATTTAATTGTATCTGACTTACTGTTTCCGAGGTTTAGTCCATTACCATCATGGCAGGAAGCATGGTGGCTTGTAGGCAGATGGTGCTGGAGAGGTAACTGAGAGTTCTACATCTTGATTTGCAAGCAGCTGGAGACTATGGGTCACACTGGGCATAACTTAAACATATGAAACCACAAGCCCACCCCCACAGTGACACACTTCCTCCAACAAGGCCACATCTCCTAAGAGTGTCACTCCCTGTGGTCCAAGCATTCAAACACATGAGTCGATGAGGGTCATACCTATTCAAACCACCACAGACCTCAAATCTCAGAAGGGCCCCTCCATAAGTTTACTCTGGTACATATTCTAAAGGGCATATGATTTATTGCATATAAATATGATTTATTGCATATAAAGTGCTCCACAGTGTGATTTTTGAAAGGCAGCTTTAAAAAAAAAACAAGACCTGGGGTTTGGAGAGACTGCCCAATGATTAAGAACACTTGCTGCTGATCCAGAGCACCTGAGTTTGGTTCCCAGAACACACATCAGGCATCTCACAACTGTCTATAATTCTAGCTCCTGGCGATCCAATGCCTTTCACTTCTACAGGTACTTGCACTCATGTACACATATTCAAAGGCAGATACATAGCTACATATCATTTTAAAAATCTTTTTTACCCTTTAAATCAGGACTTGGGGGCTAGAGAGATAGATCAGTGATTAAGAGCACTCTCTGCTCTTCCAGAGGACCTTGGTTTAATTCTTATTTAACTCCAGTCCCAGGAGATCCAATACCCTCTTCTGGCCTCCTCCTGTACCAGACATACTCATGATGCATAGATGTACATTCAGGCAATAAACCCATACACATAAAATAATAATGTTTTCAAAAATTAAAAGAGGTCTGGAAATGTGGCTCTGTAGTTGAGAGCACTGACTGCTCTTCCTGAGGTCCTAGGTTTAATTCCTAGCACCCACATGGTGGCTCACTAATATCCACGACTCAGTCCCAGGGAGCCAACATCCTCTTCTGGTCTCCTCAGGCACCAGACATGCATATGGTACACAGGCATACATGCAGGCAAAACACACTCATTAAACAAAACAAAAAAGATGCTGGACGGTGGTGTACATCTTTAATTCCAGCACTTGGGAGGCAAAAGCAGGGGCATTTCTGTGAGTTCCAGGATAACCAGGGCTGCTACACAGAGAAACCCTGTTATGGGGGAAACAAAATAACAACAACAACAACAAAAGTGAGAGATGTGTGGCTGCACCCCTAGGCTCATACCCTCTGGGCTTGCCAGGTGCAGGCCTACCTGTCCTTGGACCCAGAGGTCATAGCACTGTAGACACAGTGCCCAGCCAAGTGACAGCATGTGCACAGTGGTGGCAGGTGTGGTGGTGGGTGTCCTGCCAAGCCAGTACATGCTCACTTTGGAGAGAAAGACACCTCAAGACCAAGATCATCGAGAGATGATGCCAGAATTTCAGAAAAGCTTGTTCATATCAAGAACCCTACAATAGTAGAAGAAATTAGCTGTGGTCTCACTAAAGGAGAAACTGACAAACTTCAGATAATAGCAGATGTTGATATGACACTAAGTAGGTTTTCCTACAATGGGAAAAGATGCCCAACATATGTAATATCATTGACAACTGTAAACTTGTTACAGATGACTGTGGAAGAAAGTTGCTGCTGTCAAAGGAACAGTATTTCACCATGACGCCGATCCTGTTCTCAGAGTGGAAGAGAAGGTCCCTTACATGGTAGACTGGTCTACTAAACCTCATAGTTTGCCTGTTGACAAGGACATATTAAAAGCCAAACTTAAAGAGACCGTAGCAGGCTCTGATCTTATGCTCAGGGAAGGATATGAGAATTTCTTCAGTAAACTTCAACTGCACAGTATCCCTGTGTTCATATTTCTGGCTGGTCTCAGCCCTATGCTTGAGGAAGGTATCTGTCAGGCTGGAGTTTATCACTCAGATGTCAAATTAGCATCCACTTTTGTGGAATTTGATGACAGTGGAGTGCTAAAAGGATTCAAAGGAAAACCAACTCATGTATTCAACAAACACGTCTGGTGCCTTGAGGAATACAGACTATTCCAGCCCAACAGAAAGGCATCAGTAACACTGTGCAAGGAGACCCCCAAGAGGACCTAAGGATGGCAGGTGGCATAGATAAACATTGAACGCGTTCTGAAAATTAGGTATCTGAATGACAGAGTGGACGAGCTTTTAGAAAATACATGGGCTCTTATGATATTGTTTTAGTAAAAGAAGAGTCACCGGAGGTCGTCAACTCTATTTTACAAAAGACATTATAAACAAGGCATTTAAGAGAAGACTTCTCCCACAGGTGCAACTGAAACAAGTACTGCCCATCTTGAGGAAAGACTCTTATTTAGAATACAGGCTTGCTCTTGGCATCTCCCCCTTTCCAGTTCTGAATACCTGAGGGATCTTCAGATGTGTTGAACACATAACTGTAGCCCCTTCACAGACCTACCATCATGCAGTGCAGCCCAGTGGAAGAAGAAAGACAGAGACTAGCCAAGCAGTACTAGCAGAGAAAGACAACCACAAACACACCCCACTCCCCAGACTGTAAACACACAGAGCCCTGCCTACCACCATGCAACATGGTGCGGGAGGAGGATTTCCCACAGGTAGTCTGTAAACACCGAGAGGCTCGCCACCTGCCACATCACACAGACAGAGGAGATCACCCTGAAGCCTGCCAGCCATGTGGCCCATCTACAACAGGAGCCATTACAATGTACAAGTATGTGGTGGACAGATGGGAGAGAAAGAGGAGCAGACAGTTTGAGCTTTATGAAGAGAGATGGAGACAAAAGGGTGGAGAGGAATAGCCAGCCCCACCACCTGAGGTTATGGTGAGGTCCCAGCCCGTGCTGCCTCTGAGGGCCATGCCTGAGTCTATGGCTATGCAGCAGCAGAGGTCAATGTTTATGTCCGTGGCATCCCTGGGAGGTCCCTAGTCTGGGCAGCTGTCAGGGACTAAGTGTATGTCCAGGGGCTGAACAGAACTGGCCCCACCCCTCATTGGTTGTGATGCTCTGGAAAGCCTGTCCTCTCACAGGAGGTAGCACTTGGGAGAGCTGGCCCTACACCTTCCCTTGGACAGCACAACAGACCTAGCCCTTGGTGGTGGGGATGCCAGGGAGCAGGCCCTGAGGGCAAGGGCACTAGAGTGCTGGTTCTGCCACTCCTCTGCCATGAGTGATGCTCCCCCTGTTCCCTTTGTCACATATGACTGTCTGGAGAGCTGACCACAAGGTCATGAGAGCAGGAGAGAAGGCCCTACTGCTTCGGTGCAGCACCCTGGTGCAGTGCAGCACACTGACAGAGCAGCACAGTAGAGCAGGCTCTGGAGGTGTGCGTGCAGGCACAGGTGAGCTGGTCCCGAGGGCATGAGAACAGAAGAGCTGGCTGCTCCCTGCCGTTAGCAGCATTGGGTGGCCTAGCTGGAGCAGTGTTGGAGAGCTTGCTCTGGTGGTGCAAATAAAGGAGAGACAGGCTGACTAGTCAGCAGCTACCCAGCCCAGATCCAGGTGTTCAATGCCCAACCCCCAAAATCTGTGAACTGTTGGGGTGCATGGAAGCCCAGTCTTGCTGATCCAAAAACTAGAATCTCACAACACAGGGTAACAGCAGCTAACTTGGGACAAGTCCTGGTCAGGACTCAATATTGACAGTGCTCAGCAGCCGGAGACCTTGAACCAAACCAATTTACTCACTACAGTGAACCTTGCAAGTGAAAATGGCAGACAGAGGGGTATACTGTGGCTAACACTGTGACACACTACAGCTTCCACAACAAGATGTTTTATTTTTGAATTGTTTGGGGTTTTTTTTGTTTTGTTGGTTTTTTTTTTTTTTTTTTTTTTTTTTGGTCTGTTTGTGTGTTTTTTATTTGATAGGGAGAGGTTGTAAGAGCAGAGGGCAGATATGAGGGGAGATGAGTGGGACTGGGGTGCATGATGTGAAATACAGAGAATCAATAAAAAGTTAAGAAAAAAAGGGAAATTATCTTAAGGCCAAAATTAGCAAAATAAAATAAAAATTAAAAACAAAAATAAAAAGAGAGAAGAAAAGAAAAAAAAAGCAGGTCCTGAGTCCAATTCTCTACTCTCGTTCAGTGGAAATTCTCCTTTTTCAGGTCACAAGACAGCAGCAGCACAGGGATCCCAGGCTCTCAGGGTTGTTCAGTTTGTTTGTTTTGCAAATGAGCTATGAGAATGACTCACAGGCCTTCTGGTCCTCATTCTGTCTGTTCTTCACCATCACCACAGTCAATGTTAAAGCATTTCCATCACCTCCAAAAGAAACTCACTCCTTAGCCACCTTCACTACTCCTCCCCACTGCCCAGCCCTACCCTAATGCAGACCAACAGTCTACCTGTGTTGCTTTTACCATTCAGGACTTTCACTAGAAATGGAATCGTTCAGTAAGGGGGGTGTGTGTGTCTGTGTGTTCTCATTTAGTTTCTAGTATTCATTCTTAGCATATTATCAGTTACTCATTCTTTTTCTGGCTGAAAAATATTCCAGTTAGATGCATATAACTCATTTGTCTATCCTTTTAATAGCTGATGATTATATGAGTTGCCATGAACATTCATTGTACATTGTTTTTTAGGCGAATGTGTCTTCATTTCTCTTGGGGTATGAGCCTCAGAGTGGAGGACTTGCTGGGTCAGACAGTGACTGTGTCTAAGATACTGCAACATTGTTTCCACAATCATCTGTCCCCTTCCTCTTCTGTGTGTGTCTACGTCCTGAGGAGTGAGATGTAGCTTATGTTAGTTTTTGAGTCACCACCATTTTCGATTTCTGTAGTATACTTTACATCACACCAACAGTGTTAAGAGCTCCTTTTTCCCACATCTTCTCCAGCTTTGATTTCATTTAAAATTTTTGAGACTTTTTCTTTTACATGTATGAGTATTTTGCCTGCATATTTCTGTGTACTATGTAAGTAGGGTGTGGACAGAAAATGATGTTGGATCTCCTGGGATACTTGTAAGCCACCATGTGGATGATGGGAACTGAACCCAGGCCCTCTGGAAGAACAGTCAGTGCTTTAACCTCTGAGCTGTCTTTCTTGCCAATCATTTATTATTTTTGTAATTATTTTATTTCCAGGTATAATAATGCATGCCTTTAATCCTACAACTCAGGAGGCGGAGGCAGGCAAATTTCTGTGAGCTCAAGGCCAGTTTGACCTCTATAGCAAGTTCCACCCAGACTATATAGTGAGACCCAGGTTCAAACTATTATTTTTTAAAATTACGTGTGTGCCTATGTGGGGTTATATGCATATGAGTATAAGTGCCTATGGAGAACAGAAGGATGTGCTGGATGTTCTGGAGCTAGAGTTACAGGCAGTGTGAGCTGCCGGGTTTCAGTGCTGGGAACCAAATTCTGGTCCTCTCCAAGTACAGTATTTGCTCTCTAGTACTAAGCCATCCCTTCAGCCTTTGTCCTCATCTTATTGATGATTATAATCCTGACAGGTCAAGTGGAATCTCTCTTTTTCATATATTTATTGGCCACTGTAGTAGGATAAATGATTTAAATCAACCTCTGGCGTTGGGCGCCAGTTTGTAGTAGAAGGGATTATTTAAACCCCAAATTTGTCACAGTAAATCTCCTACCCCAAGGAGACCAGTAAAGGAAGACACAACTCAATAATTATGGTATAAATAACATGCCTAGATTGGGCAGGTTTACCGCTATACTACTCTAATCCCCGGCTATGAGATCCCTTATAACTTGCAGTTATCCCAGGCTGGTCCTTGTCCTCCGAGCTCTGACTCCTCCGTCATCGGCTTCCTTCTATCTCCCGCTTCCTTCTGCCTGCTTCCTCCTGCTTCTATTTCTTCTCTTCTTCTGTCTCTTTCACTCTGCTTCTGCCTCCTTTTATACTGAATTCCTCTCACTCTCTCCTCCCCTAAGCCTTTTTCTCCGACCCCGCCTTCTACTGCCCAATCTCTGGCTCTAGCCTTTATTTTACAGGTTTTAATTGGACAGAAGGTTTACAAGACATCACCCGTGTACAGATTCAATCATCCTCTGCAGCCCCTCCCAGAAGGGTGGAACTAGGATCAAAATACAAGGCTGTGGCTATCCACTGGGAACTAGGATCAAAATACAAGGCTGAGGCTATCCACAACAGGCCACTTCTAATAACCTCAATTCCATTGCGTACTTATTCATAATTCTCTTAGTTAGCGTTTTGTTGTTGTGAACACCATGACCAAGGCAATCCTTATAAAAAACAACATTTAATTGGGGCTGGCTTACAGGTTCAGAGATTCAGTCCATCATTATCAAGGCAGGAGCATGACAACATCCAGGCAGGCATGGTGCAGGAGGAGCTGAGAGTTCTACATCTTCATCTGGAGGCTGCTAGCAGAATACTGGCTTCCAGGCAGCTAGGGCGAGGGTATTAAAGCCCACACCCACAGTGACTCATCTACTCCAACAAGGCCATACCTACTCTAATGGGCCATACCCTCTAACAGTGCCACTCCCTGGGGTGAGCATAAACAAACCATCACAATAGTATAATTATTATGGTGCTTAATGTCTTGAGTTCTTTCTAGACTCTAGATCAATGGCTCTCAACCTTCCTAACACTGCAACCCTTTAATACAGTTCCTCATGTTGTGTGACTTCTACTTTTACTTTTTAATTACTTTTGTTGCTACTTCATGATTATATTTTTGCTATGTGATGTAAACATTGTTTATGACCCACAGGTTGAAAAGCACTGCTTTAGCTAGTAATACCTTATTAGACAGCTAGCAAGAGCTTCTCACATTCTGCAGGCTGTTTTCTTCATGGTACAGCCT
Source organism: Mastomys natalensis (assembly GCA_021653895.1). Lineage (NCBI taxonomy): Eukaryota > Metazoa > Chordata > Mammalia > Rodentia > Muridae > Mastomys > Mastomys natalensis. The sequence continues at coordinate 205,684 of JAJTUV010000181.1, forward strand.
CTATTTCTTGTAAATCTTGCAAGAATCCTGAGATTCTTAAGTTCTTAATTGAAAGCCCTTGCCCATGCCTTCATCTTGACATGTTTTTTTTCCTAACAGTTTCAGAGTTCCACGTCTTATTTTAAGACCTTTGATCCAGCTTGAGTTTTGTTGAGATAAAAGCCAAGGGTCTGGTTTCACTCTTCACTCTTCTATATGTATGCCACCCACTCTTTCCCAAGACCATACATACAAGAGTCTATCTTTTCTCCTGTGTATTTGACACCTTTTTCAGATTAGGTGACTTTAGCTACATGAGCTTATTTCTGGTAACGTTATCCTCATTCTTCTCTCTAGCCACTCATTTATTATATTATTGTTATATTATTATTTATTATATTTCTGGTTACTTTATCCCCATTAATCTACTTACCTGCTTTTTTGTGCCTTACCATGCTGGTTTTGTTTTTAGATTTTTCAAGAAAAGGTTTCTCTGTGTAGCCACTGGGTTGTTTTTATTATAGCTCTGTATTCAAATTTGTAATCCGTACGGTGATATCTCTAGCATTACTCTTTTGGGCATCTATATAAATTTTAAGATTATCTTTCCTATTTCTGTAAAATCTTTCTTTCCCTCTATTCCTTGTCCCTTACCCAATCTGGGATTTACTCTGTAGCCCTGGCTGGCCTTGAACTCTCAGCCTTTACCAGTGCTGGAATTCCAGATGACAGCCATATAACCTAGTCTTTCACTTTTCTCAGTTTCTTGACTTGCATTATCCAACCTCTCCCTGGGAGTCGTTTAGTGAATTTTTAAAGTTTCAAGTACTGTACTTCCACCTCCAGAATTCCCATTTGACTCTTTTAAAAGCTATCTCTCTTGGACTGGAGAGATGGTTAAGTGGTTAAGAGCACACACCGCTCCTCTAGTAGATCCAAGTTCTATTCTCATCAACCACATCAGAAGTCTGTAACTCTAGATCCAGGCTAGAGCCTCTGCAAGCACCTGCCCTCATGTGTGCCTACACATAATGAAACTAAATCTCAAACAAACAACAAAAGAGAAACGAACAGCATCTCTGCTTGTTGAAGGTCTCTGTGAGATGTTGTGTTCCTGCTTTCTTTAGATTTGTTACCATGAGACGGCAATGGAAGCCTCCCCTAGTAGTCCTGGCATTCTGTCACTGAAGAGGCAGTTTCTGTTGCCTTCACTTTCAGGAGGTAGGCTGTACATTATGTTTCTTCTCAGACCTCTCATTGGTATCATTTAAATTTGACATTAATAACAAGTAATTCATAGTAGAACAACCTCTGATGTCGTTACTGGTGTATTTCTGGGTAGATGGATCATGTTTTGGTGAAGATGGCTCTCCTGTTTGCCTTTCCCAAGCTTCTAGTATCTCAGGAAAGAGGGGTTAACTGGGAACAGACCTGGGATGATTAGGCTTATAGTAGGACCTGTATCCCTGTGAGCTCTCTCAACATCTACTCCACAGCTGCCCCAACATTCCTGCAATGTGTGTCCAATGTCCCTCCCAGGGTTTCCTCCTGCACCCTTTCAGATACCATGCCCTAGTGGTATTTAACTGGCTGGGTAGAACAGAGAGACAACAAGAATGTCTCTTAGAGAACGAGGATCCTGGACTACCCTGTAGCTGTGCTGGAACCTTCCCTTGCAGCTTCTATGGAATGCAGAGACTGTACAAATCTCTCTAACACTTGGTGTTGAAGGCAAAATACTCATGGTCCACAATCCTTCCCTTTTCTGTCTGGTCCAAGAACACATGAAGAAGAACAGAGGCCATCAGTGAAAAAGAATTTATTACATACGCTTAATAGTGACATCCTTAGAGTCGCCACTGCACAGCAGGTAGGTGGCCTTTCCATCTCTCTCCTTCAGAGTGTCTTGGTTATTTCTGGAACCTGCAGATTCTGGGTTTCTACACACTGGTTGCTTTAAGTGACCAGAGATGGAAATAAGGAGGTGGCAAGGGTCCAGCTCAGGGCATGGATCCAGAAGCAAGAGTAAGGCCCTGGCACACCACTCCCTGAAAGTCTGTCTGGCTTTCCTAGCCAGGATCCATCAGTGGTGTTTGTTTTTTTTCTTGGTGCTTTTAAATCCTCTGGCTGCACCCTGGCCAAAACAGACAGTAGAAGGTATTCTGGAACAGAAAAGCGGTCATATCAAACAATGGCATTATTTTTGACAACATGCAGCCCAACTTATAACAGCAGCTTGTCTGTACTTCCTTCACATTTGTATTCTGGAATGTTCTCCTTTTGCTCTGTGGAATACTCAGGAAATAGAGTCTGCCCTCTTGGGTCCTAGGATCAGCTCCTGATCTCAGACCTGCTTCCTGTGGGATATCTTCCTAGTACCACCGTACATTTGCTTAGAAGAACTTAGCCAACAAGACTGGCTCCTGCTGAGGCTCCTGTGGCACTGGTTTCCTGTTATCTACATTGCTGAAACCTAATCACCACTGGCAGGCAGGGTACTCACAGGCCAAGGTCCAAAAAACTGTGGGAAGATGGATGCTGAAAGGCAACTGAGGGACATGAATGTCCATCTTCTTGCCAGTTTGGATTCCTGGGCCATCCCACCACCCCTGTTCAAAAATTTTCCCAAAATAGTAGTTGATGTTAACTCAATCTGAGAAAGCCTGTCTGGCAGGCAAGTGTGAGAAAAGGTCTATCAGTTCCACCTTGCAGAGAGATAACAGTGGTGTGTGTGTGTGTGTGTGTGTGTGTGTGTGTCTACATGCAGGGCTCCAGGATCCAAAGCATAGGAAAGGAGGGAAAGTAAAACATCAAAGGTGTCATCTGCAATGAAGCCCATCTTCTTGCCCAGTGTTACCCACTTTCAAGCCTAGGGTCATAGAACATACAGAAAAATATACACACAGACCTGTGACTGTAGGTCCGCCTGCAGGGAGGTGGGACAGCAGGTTCTGAGCAGATCTCCATGGCATCACTGTCATCTCTCAGGGCTCTGGTTGCTGTGTCTGCTGCAGCTGGCATGGCTGGGCTATAGAGAACAGAGCAGTGAACAACACTTCTACCTGGCTCCCCGGTACGACACTTTCAAGAAAGACACGATTTTTTTTTCCTGCAAAAATGTTGAGTTTTTCAGTATTTTGGCACCATCTACTGTTAAAATGAGATGTTGTCGGTGCCACAGGTGTAGATGCCAAAAGGTAAGAAAAAGGCATTGATTTGATCCAACTGAGATTACAAGCAGTTATGAGCCATCTGAGGTGGATATTAGGAACCAAACTCTACTACTGAGTTATATCCTAGCCCCCAAATGTCTTCCCATGATGAAGAGATTTACTAAAATTAACTAGATAACATAGATTCCTGCCACTACTACCAATGAGCTAATCCAGCTCTATAGAAGTCGAGAAGTATTGAAGACTCAGATTCTCCTGAAGCATTCCACAATGCAGTGGGCTCTGCAATTATTTTACACAGAGAGGTACACTGTGGAAAATAGACTCCAATTCATGCAAATTTTATTTATTTATTTTTTGTGTGTGCTTAGGTGTGTATGGTGTATGTTTATATGTATAGGACAGAAGCCAACCTCAGGTGTCATTTCCTAGGAGCCATTTGCCTTGTTGAGATGAGGTCTCTCTCTCACTGGAGCCCAGAGCTCACAGATGAGGCTATGCTGGCTGGCTTATCTCCAGAAATCTCTGTCTTCACTTCTATGGTGCTAGCAGTGCATGTGCACACCACACTTGGCTTTTTAAGGTAGACGCTAGGGACTGAACGGCAAACTAACACACTTAACAGAATGAGCTGTCACTCAGCCCCAATCAATGCAATGTCTAATGATTATGGGAGTTCATGGAAAGGAATCGTTTTTTAAAGGAAGCAAAATGGTATTACTCTAAAGGTTATTCCAAAAGTTATTCTCCTCAGAGGAGTCTAAACAGTCAAGCTAACAAACAGACAGCTTTGTCGACAAGTTTATAAAAGTAAGCAGAGAGGAAAAAAACCCTAGGGGGTTCCATGGGAGAAGTGTGAAGAGCACACACACTTGGGACAGTCGCCAGTACATGAAAGACACCAGATCAGCACAAGCACCTACTAGCACCTCACCCTCTGCTCTCAATTAGTGCCCTCCTGACTCCACCAATGTATAATCCAAGCATACTAGCTCACTGTCCTCAGCTACCTGTATATAAACACTACGGTTTGACTATAGTGTCTGTTCCCAGACTTAAGACTGGGGACAGTCACAACTGGGTTCCTCACGTACCCTCTGTTTGTCTTGGGCTTATCAAATCGGAAATCCGCAGGGTACAGGTGTAGTCTCACCATGTGATCCTTCCGGTCTTGGCTGGTCTTGAACTTCTCTGGGCAGCTTTCAACCAAGCACTGGTACTACAAAGAATAAAGTGTCACCTCCACTCTCACCCTGCCCTAAGCCCTGATCCCATTCACCACTGCAGAGGTGCCCAGTGTAGTCAACACTCACCATGTCTTGCCTCTGGGCCAGGATCTGAAACAGAGAGTCATGCCATTCCAGGATGTGGACATCCAGCAAATGCCCAGAGGGGAAGGCACGGTTGCAGAAGGAGCAGGTGTTTCCGTGCATCATGTGGTAGTGGTGCTGGTAGTCTTCTATGGCGGCAAACACTTGGCAACAGCCAGCCACCTGACAGGTGAACTCCGGCACCCTGGGAAAGGAGGTGTGTCTCTTGGAAGAATGTCTCCTCCTCCCCCCCCAACTATTCCAAGGCGAAATTCCGGTGGGACTTCCTATCCATATTCCAGCTGAGCCTGTAACAAGTACAGCGCTTCTTGCGCCACCCCAAACCTTACTAATAGACTAGGGGAGGGAAGACCCAGTCAACCATGCTCGTGTGCGGGCAGAGTGGTGCTAAGCGGATGCTACTTGGGTGTCATCTGGGAGGTTGGGGGTCGGAGTCCCAGGGTGTATGCGGACGAGAGAGGAGTAATCAGGATAGCGCTAGCAAGCCGAGTAAAGCCTCGAAGCCAAGCTGCTCACATGGATTTTTCCGGCGTCTCGGACACTTGCGTGAGCACGTCCTGCAAGTACAGGTGCCGCTGCACATCCCCATCCTACAGAAGACACGCGCCAAGAGCCGTGGGTGGACTCGGACCTCGAAGCCCCGCCCTACAGCTTTTAGCCACGCCCCAGCCCACAAACTTGTCCTGCCCCTTGGTCCTGTCCATAGATCCCTCCCCCACAAGCCCCGCCCACAGTGACAGTCTTGCACCGAGGCCCCGCCCTGTGGGGGGGGTTCAGTCAGCTCCGGTTCTCACGCACCTCGAAGAATTCGTGATCCCGCGGGAAGCGCACGGGACGGGGCGCGAATCGGAAGGGTGCCTTCCCAGCCGCAGGGTTACGCTCCACGGGCAGCGGTTCGGGTGCCCCTGGCTCCCCGGCCAGGCGGGAATATAGTGCAGGGGGAAGCAACATCACCATAGCCTCCGCAGCCCTTCGGCCACCGTCGCAGGGGTGGTGACGGACGTGACGTCTATTAACTTCCTGTGGCGACCTGCGGGCGGAAAGCGACGCGCGGAGGTGAATCAGGGCTTGGTCTGTGTTGTGGCGGGAACTGGTCGGAGAAGGGCGGGGCTGGAACCGGGCGCGGGATCGGGTACGGGAACCAGGCTGGCCTGCAGCGGTGAAGAGCCTGATTCTCTTGGGCCTCTGCCGCCGCCGGTTCCGTCTGCCAGCCCGAGCTTGCCCGGCAACTCCTCTGTGCGACAGCCTCCCTGGCTGTTTCTGTCCTCTCCAGGAGTCCAGTTGGAGGCAGTGGCCTTGGGAAGTTCGTGGTTAGTGTGACCCTTCTCTCATGACAGCCCCACGGTGACTGCGGTGCTGGCCTGCAGGTCTTCTGCGTCTGCTGCAGGTGCTCAGCGTTCAGGGGTCAAGGAGTCAGGGCCCGCTGCAGTAGAGACAGGTATGGGAAGAAACCTGACCTAAATAAAAAGACGATTAAAACGTGCAGCTGACACTTTGAGAGGCTTTAACTTTGCTTCTCTCCCAAAATAGGTCACCATAGAGCAGGGCTTCCCAGTATGAGTGTAATGTCAAGAAAGAAGGGACACTACTGTTTAACAGATACAAATGAAACCCTTTTGGGGTTATTCTCCCTACTCTCTCAGCCCCGGCCTTGCTAGTCTGTTTCTTTCTGTCCTGGACTCTTCCAGATGTCTCTGGATATTTCTTTCTTTTTTCTTTTCTATTTTTTAAAGGTTTTTCGAGACAGGATTTCTCTGTGTACCCAGGCTGTCCTGGAACTCACTCTGTAGACCAGGCTGGCCTCGAACTCAGAAATCCGCCTGCCTCTGCCTCCCAAGTGCAGGAATTAAAGGCACGCGACACCACTGCCCGGCGGATATTTTCTTCCTTATTTACAGTAAAACCTTCCTCTTAAGGAGAGGGGGCTGGCAAGAGGAGAGAGGCACGGGGTTGGGGGAGGAGGGAGCAAAGGAGAAGAAGGAGGGAGAAGAAAGAGGAAGAAAAAAAGAAAATCTTTTTGTAAGTAAGCCCTGGAAATGAAAGTTTCTATGTCTCTAGACAGCTGCTTATGGGCTAGCGGTGATATCATCTCTCTCACTTCTGTCTCTAAAAGCATTTGGATTCTTGACATTTTGCAAATTATAAAATGTTTTTGACAGGCCATGTCTTGGTTAGGTTGTTTGTTTTGGGACTTTTGTTTGTTTTTCAAGACAGGATTTCAATGTGTAGCTCTGGCTGTTCTGGAACTTGCTTTGTAGACCAGACTGGCCTTGAACTAGAAGATCTATCTACCTGTTTGTGCCTCCTAAGTGCTGGGGATTAAAGGTTGGGTGTCACCACCCCAGGCCATCCTGCTTTCTTGCTCAGGGGGTGGCAGCCACACACCCCACAGGGAATCCAGGCCCTCTCCTGTTAGTCACCAATCAAAGAGATGCCCCCTAGGTTTGTGTACAGGCTAATCTGAGAGAGACAGTTTCTCAATTGAGATTCCATCTTCTCAGATATGTCTAGGTTTGTGTCAAGTGTACAAAGCCCAACCAGCACAGGCTGGTTTTATTATCCAGGAGCCTGTAGTGGTTCTCAGCCTTCCTAATGCTGTGACCCTTTAATACAACTCTTCATGTTGTGCTGACTCCCAGCCATAACAATTATTTCATTGCTACTGTTAAGACTCACACTGTAAGTATTTGATATGTAAGATCTCTGACATGTGATGCCTGTGAAAGAGTGGTGGGGTCCTGACCCACAGGTTGAGAATCTCTGCTCCAGAATCTTTCCCTTGTCACACCTCTCTACCTCCACCCCAACTTTGTTTTAATCCTTAGTCAATGAAAGTATGCACCTGACTTGCTCATGATTGGTTATGCCAGACTTGCTAAATAAGTTGTGTTTACTCTAGAACACCTGTGGCGATTAATAGAGATAGGAACCAGGGGGTGTCAGAAGGTCAAGCAGGCTGTTTCGAGTCGATCAGACATCTTTACAGTTGTACCTTTCAACTGTAACTTTGTCTTCCTGTATGTAGAACAATTGTGTTGACATTACTGTCCCTGTCCTTTGCCAGGTAGCTGCTAAGAGTGTCTTTTTGGTTGTTGTGACAACTGAAAGTTTAGATGTATCTCCTGGCACATATCTAAAGGCTTAAAGGAAGCTGCTATTTAGAGTTGAGAGAAGTCCCCCCTTTTTTGTAGTTATCTGCAAATCATGAAGCTTGGCAGGCTCCTTGGATTAATACATGGCAAAGAATGATATCTGAGGATTTACACGTTTTCTTGGATATGATTTTAAAACAAATATCGGTGTAGATGGTCTTTCCATGGAGTAGCTCTGCGCTGTGTCTGGTGGATAGGGTTTGTTGTTGGTAGTCCACACTTTCTTTGCCATCTGGCATGTTGACTTCAGGCCTTGAGAAGGCTCATGGTTACTCCTGGGTTTGAAGAGACCATATGTGGGCGAACTCTGGGGTTTTGTGTTTTGCTTGCCAGGTAGCTTAAAGTACCTCTTTTGGGACCTACTAATCTATTTTTAAAAATATCTCATTTTTACATTACATTTTACTTATATCATTTTTGTATGTCTGGGTGCTTTTCTCTGCATTTTTGTCTGCACACCATGTGTATGCAGTATCCATGGAGACAAGAAAAGAGTATCAGATCCCCTGGCATTGGAGTTTATAGATGATTTTGAGCTACCATGAGGAGCTAGGAACTAAATCCATTTCTGCAGGAGCAGCCACATGCTCTTAACTGCAGAGCCATGTATCCAGCCCCAAGAAACGCCATTTTAAGATACTGTCAGTGCCTTAAGCTTCTAAAACTAAACGATTTCCACATTACTTAGTGAGCATGACCAGTTCCCAGAAAACAGGGAGCATACGGAGGCAGCATTTGTTTTATTTAATCTTCGTAGCAACTCTGCGTAGCTCTGTTACTCCCTCTTTTCATGAGAAGCATGCCAGGGGCTAGCTAGCATTTTGCCTGGTGTTCCATAGCTCATGGGTGACAGAATCATGTTCCTACTGTGTGACACTCCACAGCCTACACTCTGCTGTTTTGTGTTCTTTATTGTGGATGCACCAAATGCCTCTTGATTTGGAAGTATTGTGCAGGGGATTTGACATTAACTTAGGCTTTCCATTTTGTCTTAGTTCTTGGAGGCACCTGTTTTAACCATTGGTGGAGGCTGATAAACTAGGAAACTGCTTTCCATTACATGGGTTTACAGTGTGGAACTCTCAAGGTAGAGTTCCAAGATGGTACTACTTTGTACATTAGCATACTGTGGGAGCGTGTGCTGAGTCTCCCATCCTTGGCACTATTTAACTCAGGGCTTGTCCCAATTGGAGATGTTAGCACAACAGTTCTTAACTTTGAGTTACAAAGTCTTTGAGAATATACAAGAATGTTCAGAAAGTTTACAGATACCAATAGTAAAGCCTCACCTCAGGCATAACTTCACTAATGTTTGTGGATCCCAAATAAAAAATCCCAATAGAGGTTTATTACCAGGTTTCTATAAACACCCATAGTTTGTTAGGCTTAATTTTGAATCTATAGCTAGTGTCTGTTTTTCCTAATGTTCTTTATTAGCACTTCTGGTGCTGATTATCTCAGCTACCAATGGAAGAGTAGAAGACCCCATGTTGTCAGCTGTTAGCACAAGGATGTGGCCAGTGTCTAGACCCTAGTACAGCTGGTCCTGTAAGAGCATCAGTAAAAGCTGGAATGTTTAGAAATCTTACTTACCTAAAATATCTTTGTACATAGCTAGGCCTGGACCAGAAAAGGAAACATTGAAGATTTTAGAGTACAAAAAAGAATGCCATACAAGTCTGTGGATGGAGATAGCACCTAACAGTTTATGGTTTAAGAACTGGGTATGGCCTCATGAGTGGGAGGTTTTAATATGTCGGGACAGAGACAGTATGGCCTTGGCTTGTGCAAGCTCCTTCAGGGCATGATCATTGTGTCTGCCCAGCAAGGGCCAGAAAGCTGGGATAAAATAGCAGATCTGCCCCTTGCATACCCTTGGTCACATGGTGATGGACTGAAGCAGGAGAACGAGGTTTGTGGGGTCCGTTTCAGTGATGTACCTGGTATAACTGGCTCCTTAAGTGGTGGTGTGAGCTGGGAAACAATTGGAAGCTCTGTGGACATGGGGACAGCACAGTGATGATGGCTGGCAAGATCTCGGCAGAGCTTTGATAGATCAGCCTGCTAGGGAATGGGAGATGCTGATGGTTGACCTAATCTTGGCAGTGGTGTTTTTGATAAAGGCTTGAATCAGTCAAAAGACATTTTAGGGGAATGATGAGATGGCTTAGCAGTTAAGAGCACTGAGTGTTCTTCCAGAGGTCCTGCGTTCAATTCCCAGCAACCACATGGTGGCTCACAACCATCTGTAATGAGATCCGATGCCCTCTTCTGGTGTGTCTGAAGATAGCTACAGTGTACTAATATACATGAAATAAATAAAATAAATCTTTAAAAAAAGACATTTTAGGATTTAATTTTATAAACAGCTTTCTTTCTGCCTTCAGAGAAACATTGTTATGTTGGTGTCTCAGAGCTAAACTATGAGTGAATTTCGGATTCACCATGATGTCAATGAGCTGCTCAGCCTGCTACGCATCCATGGCGGAGATGGGGCTGAGGTCTACATTGACCTGCTGCAGAAGAACCGGACGCCATATGTTACAACCACAGTCTCTGCCCACAGTGCCAAGGTGAGCACGTACTTCTACAGGACCATAGAGACCTATAGGTGCAAGGCCATAGGTGTGGGTACTTACCCTAGGACTGTGGGGATGGGAGCCTGTCCCTGATAGCCTCACCAAGGCTAGTGCTGGGCCAACAGCCTCTTTTTGGCATTCAGTGTGCTCTGCTAGTCTTCTGGCTCCTGGCAATAGCGCCTGTTATTTATCCCATTATATAGATGAATCAGTGGATGTCCAGAGAGAGAGGTGGAATAGTCTCAAACTCTGACTTACACAGTCCTCCCCTCTTCCCTGTGGAGCAGACTTAGTATATGCAAAAATTACTGGGTGGGAAAAGGGAAGCTACTGGTATTAATCATATTGGATTTTCAGGGCTTTTTTCTCCTTTCTTTCTTCCCTTTTCTCTGATCTGAAACACACTATGTAGATATGTAGACCAGGCTGGCCTTGAGCTCACAAAGATCTGTCTCCTGAGTGCTGGGATTAAAGTTGTGTGCCACACCACACCTGGCTCAACTGTTATTTCCTTATTAATTCAAAATTATACATCTTTAACAAAAGATGTCTTTGAATTTGAAATCTACTAAAAATATAATTGTTTTTAGACCTAAAATTTAGATGCTAGAAAGATGGCTCAGTGGTTAAGAACACTTTTTGCAGCTCTTGCAGAGGACTTGGTCCAGTTTCTAGCTCCTCTCATGATGGCTCATAACCATCTGTAACTCTAGTTCTAGATGATCAATGCCCTTTTCTGGTATCTATGGACACTGCATGCACATACATATAAGCAAAAAAACCACTCAGATACATAAAATAAATCTTTTAAAAAACAGGTATTGTGAAGCCTCAGTTACTTAAAGAACGTAATGATGGCACCAGCACAGTAGATGAATTGTGTGGAGTGCGGTTCTGGAAGCACACACTCAGTTTGTTAGTAAGAATTGTAAGAATTACTAAGAATTAGTAAGAATTGCTGAGTGAAACACCGCTGAGCTGGTGCAGGCAGTGAGTCTGAGAGGCAGTGAGCCAAGCTGAGGAAGGATGCGTGAGCTTGGGGGGGAGTTGTGAGTGCTCCCAGGCCTCTCGCAGGGGAGTTGTGAGTGCTCCCAGGTCTAGGGCAACAACTGAGAAAGTACAGATGACGAGGAGGCTGGCTTCAGTGGACCATAAACATTAACTGGCTCTTTATTTTGGAGATGTATTATTTAACTCAACCTAATTCAAATTTGGTTTATTTTTTGTGTTTCATTTTCTTGAAGATTTTTTTAGTATCTGATGTTACCATTATTAAATTACTTACTTGCTTGTAATTTGAGGTCAAAATTGCAGAATTTTCTCGAACGCCTGAGGACTTTTTAAAGAAATATGATGAACTGAAATCTAAGAATACAAGGAACCTTGACCCACTAGTGTACCTGTTATCAAAACTCACAGAAGACAAAGAGGTAAGCGTCTGCCTCATCTGCATTGCCACACCTGCTTTGGGGACACTGAAAACACCCTGTAGTGTCTCCACTGAGTGCTGGCTTGTCTTCCTCAAGGAACCTAGGGTGCAGGTGACGCCTTACGTGCATTTACTTCTGCATGTCCTGCTCTTGTCTCATGAGGGAAACACTTTGAAGACACGTGTTTAGTAAATGTTAGCCTTTCCGTACTGGAAGGATATCTGAAAACTTAAAGGGAAATAGTTGTATTGGTTTATGGTTTCAGTCTGCTTTCTTTGGGGCCAGAACATCAGGGAGTAGCCTGGTAGAGAGGTGACAGCTGCCGACCTCATGGCAACTGGAAAGAAAGCAGAGAGAGATGGACTTTCTGTGGCTTAGTGTGAATGCATGGTTTTGTGTGTTTTCAGACACTTCAGTATTTGCAGCAGAATGCAAAGGAAAGAGCTGAGCTTGCAGCTAGTGCTGCAGCCAGCAGCAGCACCAGCTTCAGCATCCCTGTTGCAGCCTCTAAGATGTCCACACAAGAGCTAGAGGAACTGAGGAAGCAGCTTGGCAGTGTGGCCACAGGCTCCACACTGCAGCAGGTACCAGATCTACCGTGGTCCACAGACAGTTTGCTAGCTAAGCAGATATGTCTACTCGTAGTACAAACTAATGTGACATAGGTGAGGCTAAGGCTGGATTGTGTTCTTTAGTCATAACTCTGACCTGTGAGCATAAGCAGTGCAGAGAGGGTCTGGCCCCATCCACATGCAGTACATCTGAGCCAGCACACATCATGGTTCCCTACTGGAGTTTGTGACAGTTTCCAACATGGTAGTACTTTTTGAATTACCAGTTTATTTCCCTGATGTTATTTTTTTTCCACTGGGCTTGCTGCTGCTTGGATTTATTCCACCTCACACTGGCAATTTTGTGAGTTTGGAGTGTCCTCTTAGAGCCACTGTGTGCCTGCTTTTGAGACCCTCAGACCCCTTTCCAGAGCCCCAGCTCTGTGAAGTGCCCAGCCTCACCTCTGTACTGAGCACAGAGGACACAGCACATAGTCTTTTAGGTATATCCTTGTGCCAGTTTCTCATTGTCCTCACACCACCCATCCTGTGTGACCTGCAGGTATGCAGGGCTAAGTCAGTACTTCCAAAAGTGGCCAGCTTTGTCAGCCTCTGGTTGTTAGTCTCTTAGGAAGGACAGTACTCTGTTTATGGCCTAGCATAGAACCTGTAGCCTTTGTGGTTGGCCTTCTCCATAGCATAAGGATATATGTTAGTTGTTAACCCCTGTCTTATTCAGTAAGTGGTGCTAGACATAGTCACGGCTAAGAAAATTGCTTCAGGCTCTTTCTGCTTTGTGTCCTGGTCTGAAACACTTCAGTAAAATGCAGATACTTTCCCATGGCCCCCATAGCTGATGCCCTGACACTGTGGGTTGTTCCTTATTGGGCAGAGACCTTGAGAGGGCCTGCCTGTCATGTTTTTATACCCAGATGTTGTGATGGGTAGTTAAAACCTTTTTATCTCCCTTTTTAAATAAGATTGAATGTCTTATGTAGTAAAATGATGGACTTTTTCTTTGCCAAAGACATGTTAATTTCCATAGATATCTTGGTTTTATTTTCACTATAGTATATTTTGTTTTTGTTTTTAAAAATGCCCTTACTAGTCTCTGGAACTTACAAGAAAGATGCTTCGAGACAAACAGAACAAAAAAAACTCGGGCCAGCCCCTCCCGGTCTTCCCAGCGTGGGTATATGAGAGACCAACACTGGCTGGAGATTTCCTGATTGGGTCAGGCTTGAGCTCAGACACAGCTTTGCCTATAGGTATGTGGTGAATTCCTGATACCTAGGAGATTCTCTGTTTGCTTGTATGTGCCTCAGCAGGCTGTGAAACCATGGGTGACACACTGAAGCCCAGACGACTTGAAGTACTTGTTTTGCATTCCTCTGGCCAGAGCCTTATAATCGCTAAGCCTCCCAGGCTGTGCACAGGAGTACAGATACAAGGACCAGGAGAACACACTTTCTGAAAAGTGATTTGTCATTACCACAGACTACATCAAGTATTAGTACTATGTTCATAAAGGCCTTAAAAGTTGCATCTATTTAGCAACACTGCTATTTCAGGGCAGGTTCTCAGGAATCTAAGATGTGTGTGTCGGCATACCACAGACTACATGTAATCCCATAGACTCTTTTCAGATCAAAATATGAAAATTTGCATTGGCATAGCTTATGTGTGATTTCCTGCCCCTTGGATGGCAGCCCTAGTTTAAGAGAATTGTGGCCGGGTGGTGGTGGCGCACGCCTTTAATCCCAGCACTTAGGAGGCAGAGGCAGGCGGATTTCTGAGTTCAAGGCCAGCCTGGTCTACAGAGTGAGTTCCAGGACAGCCCGGGCTACACAGAGAAACCCTGTCTCAAAAAAACAAAACAAAAAGAAAAAGAGAGAGAGAATTGTGAAGTGGTATGCCTTGCCACAGCTCCTGAGCGCTGTATGGTGTTAGTGCAGAGGTCTGTCACCTTTAGAAATATCTTAGAGGGCTATTACACAAAGTGAGTGTGTTCTCCTGTCCCCAAGCAGACATCATTCTGCTGCAAGTTCATGGGAAGGTAGAGACAGGTGTCTTTATGTCATGGACTTGTTTGCAGTGTTGGCAGTTACCTAGTTGTCACCTATTTGTCACCTGGTAGAGGTAATTGTCTCCTTCCCTGTCTGCTCTCCTGTCTCCACACAGACCCCTGTGGTCAGCATAATCATCATCCTTGGCAGAGCCTCAACCTTAGACCTTACTTTTCTGCAACCTATGGGTGTAGCTGGTGCTCTGCATAGTGTGTGTCCCTCAGGACGCGTTCCTATTAGATGTCACCATCTGCAGCTTCACTTAGCATCATGAGTCATCATTTCCCCAGTTGTTCTGTGCCCTTCCAACCACTCTTTCCAGTAAGATCCCTGTCTTCTCCCACTGCCTCTGCTCCTTGAGATTAGTCCAGATCTGTCCAGGTAAACTTTATGTCACCTAAGGCCACTCTGCTGCTATACCTGCCACCTCCCCAGTGGCTTACACCTGTAGTTGTTGAAAATTGAAATGCAGTGAGTGTGCTCAAGCAACCAGTCTTCCATTTCATTGCCTTAGTCCCAGTGGCCATGGCTTCCTGCGGGGCATAGATCTTGACAACCTCATCTTTCCCCTCTTCCTGTAGTTCCCATACTTCCTGTAGGCATAGCTAGAGCCCACTTTCAATATAGGGCCTGAGTCTCAGGTAAGCCTGTCCAGTGACAGCCCTACAGTGCCCCTCATCCCCAACAAAACCCTGACAGTTTGCCTAGGCTGGCCTCTTCTGGCCCTTGAGCTCCATTTTCCACTCAGGCCCTGCATACCAGTCAGATAAGCCAGGTCTGCTACCCTGAGTATTTGCACATTGTATTCCCCATTCCCTTCAGAGCTCAACTGAAGATCTGGCAACAGTCACCACTTCTTTGTCCTTCCTTGTCACACCTAATACAGCATATGATGCTGGTTCAATTTTGTTTGGTAATTTTTCCCTATATAGGCATGCTGGTAGGAGGGCAGGGCTAGCATCTGCTATGTACACGTGTTGCTTAGATGCCAGAGCGTATCTTCCAGACTCATGCTTGGCATTGAGGAGCTACTCCCCACCCACCCAGCGTTATCTTCCTCTCTTGTTTAAAACAAAATTCAAAGCAAACAATCAAAATACCAATAAGACAGACAGACATACATACATACATGAATACATACATACATAAAACAAAAAGCCCACCAAAAATTTCTTGAAGCTGGTTTTGTGTTGGTCAACTAGTCCTAGGCATGGGGAGTGCCCTATGATTGATAAACCCAGTGACAGTCCATTGGAGAAAAAAGATTTCCCTTCTCCCAGCAAGTATCAATTGCAAATTGCTTCTTGATTAAGGTGGATCTGTGTGCCTCTCAATGCTGGGACCATGTCTTGTTTGAACTTGTGCAAGTCTTGTGCATGCTGCCACAGCCTCTGAGTTCATATATGCATGTGTGTCGGTCCTGCTGTGTTTTGGAGACACCATTTAATTGGGTTCTTTTTAATGGTGCTGATCTCTTCAGAAGCCATGCCTACTTAAGCCCCAGTCTTTCGTGGGCTTTTCTAATCAAACAAATTCCTCAAGTCTTCATGCTTTGCTTTTTCCACCCTCCCGATTTTCACTGTAAAACCCATATAAAGGAGCTGGTACGATCCTGTCGTAGCTTGAGTGAATGAATGCTTCAAAATGACCTCACCTAATTCAACTGATCTATTTATTACATTTAGACTCATAGACTCACAAATTTTCAGGGCACAAATAATATAAAGAAAAATTCTTTGCTAAAATGTGATATAAGTGGCTTCCAGTCTTTGTTCCTATCTGAAGCCTGATAAGCCTGCTGTTCACCCTCTATTTCTAATGGTATTCTGATCATCTGAGCTCAAAGAATTGCCCATAGAGTATGCTTAAATTCTGGACTTCTTTAGCTTGTATTTCTAAACAGTTCCACTTTCCTCCCACAAGCCAGTTCCTAAGAACCACTTGGTCAAGTTCAGTTACAGCAACAATGTAACTTCTTGGTACCAACTTTCTGTGTTTGTTACTTTTTGCATAACTGTGACCTAACAAACTCAGAGAACAACTTAAAAGTGTGAAGGGGTTTTGTGGGGGCCCACAGTTTCAGATTGTAGCTAATATCCCTTGCTCCATTGATTCTGGGCCCTCATCATGAGGCAGAACATCAGCGCATTAGAGAGTGGTAGAAAGGTTGTACCTTGTGGACAGGAAGCAGATTGAGGAAAGGACTGGGGATTCTGTATACCCTTTCAAGGTATACCCCCAGTGTCCTACTTCCTGTAGCCATGTCCTAAGTCCTGAGCTTTCCAGAACCTACCAACTAGTGCCACCAAGTGAGGATCAACCAGAATCTGTGGATCTGTTTCATATTCAAATCATAAAAGGAAATCATTCCTCTTTCCATCCTTGTGTGTACAAGAGGTCACAGAGAAGGTTGGTAAGGCTTTAGAACCAGTGGCATGGAGAATCTTAAGTCTAGTGTTGCCTGTGCCTTGCAGGTACCCTGCCCTTGGCCTCGCAGGAATCAGCAGTGGTGGAAGATCTGCTCTATGTGCTTGTGGGTGTGGATGGCAGGTACATCACTGCTCAGCCTTTGGCTGGGAGGCAGAACCGTACTTTTCTTGTGGACCCCAACCTGGACCTGTCTATCCGGGAGCTAGTAAACAGAATCCTCCCTGTGGCTGCCAGCTACTCTACTGTGACCAGGTAAGTCCCTGGTGTGACCAGCCACCTCCCTGATAAAGTCCTTTCCTGGTTTGTGATTCTCCCTTCTTCCTAACAAATTTTGAAGAGCCTGTGACTCAAAGTCCCTATCTTGACTCAGCTCTTGATACCACAGAATCCCATTGGCTCTAAGTACTGGAGTGAGTAATTTGCTCCTTGGGTGAGAAGGAAACTTGGAATAGCTCAAGTTTTGTTTGGAAATTTAGCTCTTCCCCCCACAATGTCCCATGTGTCTTTGCTGTAGGTTCATTGAGGAGAAGTCTTCATTTGAATATGGGCAGGTGAACCATGCGCTGGCTGCTGCCATGAGAACCCTGGTAAAGGAATACCTGATTCTGGTCACACAGCTGGAACAGCTGCACAGGCAGGGCCTCCCCTCACTGCAGAAGCTCTGGTTCTACATCCAGCCAGCCATGCGGACCATCGACATCCTTGCCTCCCTTGGTGCGGACCTGCTGGCGGAGGGGCTGCAGGTGGAGGGCTCCTAAGGCATGGCAGGCCATTCTCTCTGGGGCTGGCCATTCATATTATGTGGTGGCAGGGTGGCAAGGCAAAGTTGTTGTCACATCTTGTTTTTTGAAACAGGGTCTTATTATATATTCTAGACTAATTAACAAACTCAATTGTGTAGTCCAGACTGACCTCTAACTTGCAGTCATCTTGCTTCAGCCTCCCAAATGCTGAGATTTGGTTATGTGCCACCATGCTAGGCCTGGAGGCTTTTCTTGATAGGTCTTATTAGCAACTATAGCTGAGCATCTAACCATGACACCTGTCTTGGTAAGGATTCTATCTGCCAGGGGTACTTAGACATCTTGGTAGTGAGCCACCCCTTTCTGCCCACAGCCACTTCAGTGGATAAAGGCGAGTGTGTAGGCGGGTCGACGCTGAGCCTTCTCCATGATAGGAGCTTCAACTACACAGGGGATAGCCAGGCACAGGAGCTGTGCCTCTACCTGACCAAGGCGGCCAGTGCACCTTATTTTGAGATTCTGGAGAAGTGGATCTACAGGGGCATCATTCATGACCCGTACAGGTAGGATCTGGGGGTGCTAGATGCCTCTCACCTGGACTAGCCCCTGTGCAATAGCCTCTGAGAAGAGATATGCCAGGCATAAGTCAACACAACAGCTATGAGCTGAGGAGTGTGTGTCACTCACTCACTGCCTATCAGCAGCTTTAGCCTGTTGAATGAGGAGCATTGGTGTTTAAATCTGGAGCCCATGTCCTTACCGCTTCCATGTGGTTGAGTAGTGTGCCACTTCAACATGATGCCCTTGAATATGTAAAGCAAATGACCAGTTCATAGAGAACTCTGTTCTCTTGTGCTGGGGATGAAACCCAAGCCTTGCATGTGCTCTACCATAGGGTGGGTCTTGTGTTTCTTTATGGAGGGGACAAAGAAAAGAATTGAGTGTAATGAGCCTAATAAGGAATGCAGTTTCCTTCTGGCCACAGGTAACTGGTTCTTGAAACTCTGTGGGAGGGGTCTGATTCTGTTGTTGATAGGCCCATGTACCCGAGACAAGTCATTATGTGTCTGTTCTGTGGCCATGATGGAAGAGTAGGGAAGAAGCCACCCAGCTCTGCCTCAGATTAGACACCTGCTCCCAAGTAAGGCTGGAGTTACTCAACTCTCAGTTGAGTGGTTGTGCAGGATGTTTCTGGAAGTATGTGGCCACCCCAAAGTTGTCCAGGCTTGTCCTGTAGTGGCCTGAAACACTGTGTGACTTCCAGTGAGTTCATGGTGGAGGAGCACGAGCTGCGGAAGGAGAAGATACAGGAGGACTACAACGACAAGTACTGGGACCAGCGTTACACTGTGCTGCCACAGCAAATCCCATCCTTCCTGCAGAAGGTAGCAGGCAAGATCCTCAGCACAGGTGACTACTGCTTGGACCACTCTCCAAGGAGGTCAATGGCCTCTTCGTGCTGCATCATGGGACCCATGGGTCCTCACAGCCTTCCAGTCCCTCTGCCCCTGAAGATGACTTAGCTGGGAATGGCCTACTACCCTGAGCTGCTAGCTACTTGGTTGTTCCTAGTTCTCCATCACTTAATTCTGCTCCCTAATTTGGAAGCTGTCTGCTTCAGACATAGCTTTCTATCTTGGGTTTCTACATCTAAAACTCCATTTAGCAAGAAAAGCCATGAGTGAGGAACACACACCTTCCAGGCCAGCTACATCTTTCAGTTTCATTGCACAGGTTAGGGACTGATGTAGAGATTAGGCAAATCCTTGGAGCCTTGACATATGTGCTCTGCTCTGAAAGCTGAACAGAATCAGAAAGGCTAGGAGATTATTTAGCAATCTACCTCTCAATGCTTTTCGAAATCCCTCCTATAAAATACAGACCTGAAGAACTATTGCACAAACTTTTCAAGAAACAAATTGTATCTCATGTCTGGCCTACTACCTCGGGTTTGATTGGTGTCATAAAGGTCCAGGCCTGAGTCTCAACATGTACAGTGATACTG
Source organism: Mastomys natalensis (assembly GCA_021653895.1). Classification (NCBI taxonomy): domain Eukaryota; kingdom Metazoa; phylum Chordata; class Mammalia; order Rodentia; family Muridae; genus Mastomys; species Mastomys natalensis. The sequence goes on from JAJTUV010000181.1 coordinate 225,123, forward strand.
AATCCAACTTCCTATTTTTTTTTCTTCAGGAAAATACCTAAATGTGGTCAGAGAATGTGGTCATGATGTCACCTGTCCTGTAGCCAAAGAGATCATCTATACCCTCAAAGAGCGGGCATATGTGGAGCAGATTGAGAAGGCATTCAATTATGCCAGCAAAGTGCTGCTGGACTTCCTCATGGAGGAGAAGGAGCTGGTGGCCCACCTGAGGTTGGACTTCACTTTCTATCCATGGGGCTGAAAGTAGAATGTTCCTCTTAGCAACTACATTTTTATCTCTGTACAGGCTCCCCGCAGCCTCAGTGTGAGGCAGCAGGGTCTCAGTTCTCTAGTTCTCAGACCATGCAAGCCAATAGGTCTCTCAGCTCCTTGCTGTCAGTCCCTCCTCTGCCTTGTCTGAGCAGAGCAGCTCCATGTCTCACGAGAGCTGCCAAACCTCTACCTTGTATGTTGAAGGCAGGGTCAGGCTATATATTCAACAACCCTGGCACAGGTCCATCAAGCGCTACTTCCTGATGGACCAGGGGGACTTCTTCGTGCATTTCATGGACCTGACTGAGGAGGAACTTAGGAAGCCGGTAGAGGACATTACTCCCACCCGCCTGGAGGCTCTGCTGGAGCTGGCCCTGCGAATGAGCACTGCTAACACTGACCCCTTCAAAGATGACCTCAAGGTGAGTGCAGTGTTTACCATCATGGCATCTTGCTTCTGCAACATCGGCGTGAACACACAGCCGGGCCCAGTCAAGATGTCCTACCAGGTGTTCTTCCTGTTGAAGAGCACTGGCTTATAAGCATTTTGTTAGGGGTTTGTGTCCGGTCTCACAGGAAGCACTGCTTTGTATGGACTTGTCCTGTGAGTGTGGTCCATGTCGGAGTCAAATGAGGCTGACCTCTCACAGAGTGTAGGTGGACTGGTATTCTTTATGCTCTCAGGTTTGGGGAGTAGTGTGAGTTAGTCAGGTTCTGTCACTGGGCTCTTTTCTCTGGAAATACTGCATCAAGGCTCCATTTCATGCAGGTTGAGGTCTTCCATAACTTCTGCTTCCTGAGCTCATCCTGGCCTCCAGGATGTTTCTGTCGCCATCAACAGGGTGTGTTTGCTGGCTGCAGTACAGAGAGCTATTTCTACAGCTGGCAGGAAGAGCTCCACTGTCATCTCTGAGTTCGGGGCTTTGTCTTCTTTTCTCCCTCATGTAACTGAAAGCTTGTCAGTTCCCCTGATGTTTTTAAAAACTCAATCTTGGTTTTATTACTTTCTTCCTTATATTTATTTCTTCTTTCTCTTCTTTGCTTCTATCAAGTTGTTTCTGTTAGCTTTGGGCTTAGTTTCTGTTCATAGTTTCTTGAGTTTTGAAGTTAAGATATTTTATCATGCTTTATTTTCCTTTGTTTCAGGAGATTCTATGGGGGCTGAAGAGGTGGCTCACTAATTAAGAGCACTCACTGGCTGCTCTTCTAGAGGTCCTGAGTTCAATTCCCAGCAACTACGTCGTGGCTCAAGAGATTCTATAATTTCTTTAGTGATTTGTTTCCATTTAGTTGTAAATTTTCAGGGTTTTCTTCTGTTGCTTAAGGTTTTTTGTTTTTAAATTTTCTTAGTTTTATTTTATATGTGTGGTATTTTGCCTGCATGTGTATCTGTGCAGCACGTGTACAGTACCTGTGGAGGACAGAGGAGGGCATGGATCCCAGGAACTGGAGTTACAGGCAGTTGTGGGTCACTGTGTGGGTGCTGGCAACTGAACCTGGGCTCCCTGGAAGAGCATATCTTCAGCACTGTTACTTAGTTTTAACTTGACTGTTTAATATAAGTTTTATAACGTATCATGATGGTCCTGGGATTCAGCAGGTCTTGGATGGTTCTTAGTGCTATGCACGCAGCTTCCATCTATTACTGAGAGTAAGGCTCAGGCTCCACTGTTCTTGTAGGACTTCATTTTCCTTGCAATTCTGTTCTTCTTCACTTCATGTATTTCTGGATCTCTTATTAAGTGCAGGAGTAATTTTGTAGGGTACATTATTCCTAGTGGCAGTCAGTGGCCTGATCATCCAGGTAGACCTCACAGGAGCCATCTCAGGTGCTGGCTATGGGGCAAATGAGAGTCATGTCTGCTCACCTGATGTTCCCATCTGTGTTATGTTGACAAGCAGGGTTTGAGGGGTCTACATGCCCATGACTGTTAGGAGAGGGTGAGCATTGCTTTGTTCAGGAGCTATTTGTGCTTTTCTTCCTTTATTCTTTATGCTTTGTTTTTTTCCTGTCTTTTATATTTTGTCTCTTTTTGGACATATATTTATGTCTCATAGGAACCCTTATCAAACTGACATGTAGTTGGCTCGAATAAGTAATAGTTAATGTTGTAGATAGTACTGTTTGTCCATAATAATTAGTGTCATGAATCTCACCAAGTACAGTTTCAACTTCACAGATAAAAGTTCTTCACTCTTAAGATTTATTCAGTTTCTCCCACTGAATTAATAACATTCATAATAACAACAGAAACATTTAAAAGGTTATTTTAAGGCCAGGAGAAATGGGTTAGTCGTTCAGAGTTATCTTAGGTTTCTATTGCTGTGATAACCACCATGACCAAAAGCAGCATGGAGTGGGTTTATTTCAGCTTACATTTCTACATCACACTCCATCACTGAGGGCAGGAATTCAAACAGGTCAGGAAGCAGGAGCTGGTGAACAGGCCACAGAGGGATGCTGCTTACTGCCTTGGACCTCATGGCTTGCTCAGTGTGCTTTCTTATAAAACCTAAGACCAGCAGCCCAAGAGTGTTATCACCCACATTAGCCTGGGTAACCCCACATCAATCACTAATTAAGAAAATGCACTGCAGACCTGCCTGTAAGCAAATTAAAGGCATTTTCTTGAGATTCTCTTTTTCTAAACAACTTTAGTTTGTATCAGTTCGATAAAACTAGCCAGCGCAAGAGTATTTGCTGCTTTTGCAGAAAGACCTAGGTTTGGTTTCCAACTCCCAAATTGAGTAGGTTGTGTCTTTAGTTCCAGTATCTGATGCTCTCCTCTTACCTCCATAGGTACTAGATACACACATTTTATATGCATGTTATAGATACTCACAGATACACATAATATAAAAGTAATTTTTTAAAAAGCAAGTTTCCTTTATGTTCTCTTTCATTTTAATGGAAAATGCTTTGATGTAATTTTTTCCTGTGTGGTGCTGTAGATAGAACCTAGGACTTTACACATGCTAGGCAAGTGGTCACCAGTGCACAGCATACATCCCAACCTAACTCTTTCTTTTGGAGCAAGGTCTCTGCATAGTCCTGGCTGTCCTGGAACTCACTATGTATACCAGACTGTCCCTAAACTCACATAGATCTTCCTGCCAAGTGCTGGGATTAAAGGTGTGGGCCTCTGTTCTTGGCTCCGACCTAATCTGTTAATTAAGGGTTATCAGTGGATGGTTACCCTGTAATAGTATTTAAGAAGCTTTCTTGCTGCCCAGATCCATTCTCGGGTAGCTAAGGTCTAGGACAATTTTGTGTGCATCTTTTCTTTCACTTCTCCAGATTGACCTGATGCCTCACGACCTTATCACTCAGCTTTTGCGGGTTCTGGCCATTGAGACCAAGCAGGAGAAGGCAATGACCCATGCTGACCCCACGGAGCTTACACTGAGTGGCCTGGAGGCCTTCTCCTTTGACTACATGGTCAAATGGCCCCTGTCACTGATTATTAACAGGTGAGTCCTATGTGACCCAGGCGGTTTATGGTCAGGCAAGTGCTCACCACTCAGCTATACCCTGACCTTTCAGATAAGGCTTTTCAGTTAGTATTTAACCTCTACTAGGATTAAGAAGCTTGGTTGCTTTTCCAACTCAGTGCAGGGGTGGGAGTCAGAACTGCCTGCATGGGCAGCCTCACACTGGGTTGTTCTTACTGTCTGTTGGTGCAGCATAGTCAGAAGCACAGGCTTCCTGGTCCAGGTTCCTGACATGCCCCTCTTTGCAGGAAGGCACTCACCCGCTACCAGATGCTCTTCCGACACATGTTCTACTGCAAGCACGTGGAGCGGCAGCTCTGCAGTGTCTGGATCAGCAACAAGACAGCCAAGCAGCATGCGCTGCACTCTGCGAAGTGGTGTGTCTCTTTTGCCCTCTATCATTCTAAGAGAGTGCTCTGCTTTTTGGGTCTTTGAAAACATTGTTTGAAAGTCACTTCTAGCTTATCCACTTTCATTTCTTTCTCACTAGCTGCACACTCACTGTCTAGATCCTCATAGACCTGACTTCTAGGCTCTGTCTACAGCACACAAGCCCCTCTCTGTATTCCCTCTTCCTGAGTACATAGGGCAATAAGTGCTGGGAAGTGCTCTGGTGACCTTTTGTTCACTAGTGTGTGGAGCTGGCTGATGTTTAAAGGAAAATTTGAGGGTAAAGTTTCTTAAGAATTTGTCGCAGGAAACTGAAGAGGTGACTCAGAGGTTAAGAGCATGTAATGCTCTTGGAGATGACCAAAGTTCTACTTCTTGTCCCCACACTGAACAGCTCACTCATACCTGTAACGCCAGCTCCAAGGGGTCCTCTTCTGACCTCTATGGCAATTGCATTCACATACACACCACACACACATATAATTAAAAAGAAAATAGATCTGAGAAAAAAGTGTCCCAGTAGAACACAAGTGTGTGGAGCCAGCCATCGTGGTAGTTCTTGGCATTATCACCTACCTGACATCTTAGCTACTTTTCTACTGCTGTGATGAAACACCAAAACCAAGACAAAGTATGAGAGAAAGTTTATTTTGGACTTACAGTTCCAGAGGAACTGAGTCCATCACCATCATGGCAAGGAGCAAGGCAGCAAGCAGGCAGAAATGGCAGCTGGAACAGCAGCTGAGAGCTCACAGTTTGAAGAGAAGCAGGAGATAGTGAGAGGTCGCAAACGCTGCTAGTCTTTTGAAACCTCAAAGTCTTCCCCCAGTAACATACTTCTTACAACAAAGCTGCACATCTTAAGCCTCCCCAAACAGCCACCAACTGGGGACATGTCATTCACACCTCCACATCTGCTGTGGGTGGTGCAGTGAGCTACAGATCCTGCTCTGTGTCTCCACGGCACTCCCTTTTCAGGATGCAGGGGAATAAGAATCATAGTGGGTAGAACATCAGTGACATCCTGATGAAGCCAGAGGTGGGAGTGGGTGTCCTCAGACCTCAGCACTGAGACATCTTGTTAATGTCATTTGTCCCTGTGTCTGAACTGTCAGCACACAAGAGCTAGGGACATGAGAGTCCACTGGGCTGTGGAGTTGGGAGTGGCAGCCATCACCATGCGCTGCATGTGCTTCGTGCTGAATCTATATACCTCCTCAGTACCTGTTCCTTATGTGCTCAGGTTTGCTGGTGCTTTCACTTTGCGGCAGCGAATGCTCAACTTTGTCCAGAATATTCAGTACTACATGATGTTTGAAGTGATGGAACCGACCTGGCACATCCTTGAGAAAAACCTGAAATCTGTGAGTTTCTGCTCTATAAATTATAGCATCTGAGAGGCTCTATCCCTGCCAGAGTGCATTTCATAACACTGTCATGCTAGCTAGGTGTCAATGGCAGCCACAAAAATGTCCACAGCCTCCCATCTGCCTGCTTGCTGCCCATGTTCATGAGAGAGATGAGAGGACATAGAGAAAGAAGAGAGAGAGACAAGTAGTCTCTAAGGGATCACAGGCCCATTGAGACAATGGCAATGTACAGACAATAGAGTACCAAGCCAGAACTGAAAACCACATGCCCAGTATCTTCGGTGAAGTCTCGGGCCTTTGTTTGCAGGCCTCCAACATTGACGATGTCCTTGGCCACCACACAAGTTTCCTTGACAACTGCCTGAAGGACTGCATGCTGACCAACCCTGAGCTGCTGAAGGTTTTCTCCAAGCTCATGTCTGTGTGCGTCATGTTCACCAACTGTATGCAGGTGAGGACAAGGAGGCTACATGAGTGTGTGCAATGTCTAGGCTGTTGCCACATGCTGCTCTGTCCCACAACGTCTGCCCTTGCAGAGCTCCTGACCTGTGGCCAGTCCATCCCATTCTGACTGTGAAGCTTTCTAGAGCCCGCCTTATTTCTCATAGCATCCTTGTGCTGGTCTCTGTCTTAGGCCTCTCCTGAATGCCTTTGCATTCATTTGTCAAAACTAAGTATTAAACACGATTAAACTTATCTCGAGCAGTTGTCCAAATAATGCAGAAAATGTCAGTGACAGAAGAGTAGTCTGGGGTCTCTGGGCTGGAGGATGCTGGGAGCCAGGTACTCTTTAGGCAGCACTTTAGAGCAGTCAGGAGATAGAAGATGTAGGTGATGTTAGATTATAGAGGGAACATGGCTGAGAAGCTCATTCCTTAGATAAACGTTTAGGGGCCATGTTAATTCCTACATAGGGAAACACAAGACAACTATGCTCTTAGGAAACTCAGTTGGTAGTCACTGAAAAATGTAGACCTGGAATGCTAAGAACTCACATCTTGTCTACAGCTTTGTGTTCCTGTGTCTCTGTGTTGGGTACTGTGCACCTGTTGGTACTTGCTGTCTTTTGTGGAGCACTGTATATGGAGCTAACCATAACTTTTCCTCATGACTCATCTTTAGAAATTTACACAGAGTATGAAACTGGACAGTGAGCTAGGCCGTCTGACACTGGATCATCAGGGGAGTGTGCAGGGGCCACCCACAGAGACTGAGCGGATTGAGGATCGTCCCCGGAAGGAGCCTACCAGGAAGGTATGTGGCCATGGGGCTTGTCCAGAAAGACCTTCTTCCTACTAAGCTACGACAGTATTAGCATTGCAAACTTAAGAAAATAAAACCTTAAACAAGACAGACATTATTAAGCCAGGTGTGGTGGCTTATATCTAGAATCCCAGCACTTGGAAAGTGGAGGCAAGAGATCAGTTGTTCAGAACCAGGTTCAGCTCCATAACAAGTTTGACTAACACAGAGGCCTTCTGTTACCTTTTCCTGGCTTTTATCTCTATGATGGGAAAAACACAGGTCCTGAAGTTAGGTTCCAAACACAGCCACTAGCTTCCTTCTCAACACTGAGCCTCCAGACATCTGGCCTCCAGAGTGTTGCGAAGCCATCTATAAAATAGTATTGTGCGGGGTAGGCCAGGCTACCCTAGAGCACAGAGCTTTGCCTGACTAAAGTGCTTTTCCCTGATTAGTCAGTTATCCAGATGATTCATAGGCTATGAAGCCTCTAGGATTCATAGCAAGGGGCTGGCAAATGGGAGATAGTGTGAGAGCATGCTGGCACTAAGCAAGGGCAGTAGGAGAGAGGTCTGTCCTCACTTGTTAGAGGCCGGGAGGAAAACAGCTATAGCCCTGAAATCAGACCACAGCCTGGAGAAGCCCTAGGGTGCTGGACCTACTATCCCAGGAGTTTCTCCATTTGCTGTGCTCTCCTCCCATCTTTTATAACATGGGGAGGGAGCCGGGCGGTGGTGGCGCACACCTTTAATCCCAGCACTTGGGAGGCAGAGGCAGGCGGATTTCAGAGTTTGAGGCCAGCCTGGTCTACAGAGTGAGTTCCAGGACAGCAAGGGCTACACAGAGACACCCTGTCTCGAAAAAAAAAACCCCTAAAAAACAAAAAAACTAGGGAGGCTAGGTATGGTCACGTGTACCAGTAGTTCCAGCACTTGGAAGGTAGAGGCAGGAGGATCAGGCATTTAAAGTAAGTTCAAGGCCAGCCTGGACAACATGAGACTCTGTCTCAAAAACAGAGAGCCAGAAGTGGTGGCACAAGCCTGTGATCCAGCACTCAGGAGGCTATAGTAGGAGGATCACAAGCCAGCCTGGAGAGCAGTAGCAACAGTCTCAAAACTAAAAAACCAAAATAACAAGAAGGGAAGAGCATCCTTGTAGCTCCCTAGTCTCCAGTCCTGAGCTCCCTGGCTTTATTTTCAGCGTCTGTCTGAGCATGTGGATACTCCTCAGCTGTCCTCTGGTTTCGAGGCCACCATCAACAACTTTGACAAAAACTTCTCTGCCCATCTTCTTGATTTGCTCGCCCGACTGAGTGTCTACAGCACCAGTGACTGTGAGCACGGCATGGCCAGTGTCATCTCCAGGTAAGTAACACTTCCTGCTCTAAAGCCCAGCCCTGCCGTCTGCTGTCACCACCACCCCTGCTCCATGGCCTCGGCACCAGGCACCCAAATCTGGGCAAAGGCTGTGGAAGGAAGGGGCCAGTTGTGAATACTCTGGTTGAGGGCTGTTTGCTTACCACTGAGATAGGAAGGGGCTCTGGCTTCATCCAGGAATTAGATACCATTCCTGAATTGTCCTTTGAAAAGTACTAGTTTGTATGCTGGGGCCATCTGGTGTCCTGTGCCACCTGTTTCTGAGGTCTCTGGCACAGAAAATCACCGCCAAACTTCCCAAGCCTGGGACACCTTCAGACTCCCATCCAGAAGATGCTGGATAGTGAGAACCCTAACCAATGGCACACATAAGGCCCACCCGGATTGAGACCTGCTAGTGTGCCCGTGCTCGGCAGATGGAGCATGCCCCTCCCTCTGCCTGGAAGAGGCCCTGGGGTATCTGTCACTGACCTTTATATGATTGGTCATATAAGTGGTTATAAGTGGGATTGCCACATGGACAACCATGGCAGATCCTGTGTATCTTCTCAGCTTGGGCTAGCTTCTGCCTGGAGTTTTTCTAACACCCCTTTCCCTCCTCTAAAGGCTAGATTTCAATGGTTTCTATGCGGAACGCCTGGAACGTCTGTCTGCAGAAAGGAGTCAGAAGGCTGCCCCCCAAGTGCCTGCCCCAAGGGGACCCCTAGCACCAGCACCCAGGGTGGCCATTCCTGCACAATGAGCTTACTTGTTAAATATATTTCTGGAACATGGGTGTTGTGTGTTATTACTGTCAAATATGGTTTGAGTTTCTATCTTGGCTCAATGATTTCCTTTTTCAAGGTGTTAGATTTCCTTTCAGAAGCTTTGCAAAGGGCTAGAGAGATGGCTCAGTCAGTAAAATGTTTTCTGTGCAAATATGAGGACCTAAATTCAGATCCTTACCATCTGTCTTAGTTAGGGCTTCTGTTGCTATGATGAAACACTATAAGCAAAGCAACATGGTGAGGAAAGGGTTTGTTTCAGCTTACACCTTGTAGTCTAGTCCATCGTCCAGGAAAGTCAGAGCAGGAACCTAGAGACGGGAACTGATACAGAAGCCATGGAGAAGTGCTGCTTACTGGCTTTCTCCCGTGGTTTCCTCAGCCTGCTTTCCCATCATACCCAGGATCACCACTGCCCACAGTGAGCTGGTCCCTCCCATATCAAGCATCAGTTACGGAAATGCACCACAGGACAATCTCATGGGACATTTTCTCAGTTGAGGTTCCTCTTCTAAAATGACTCCGGCATGTATGAAATTGGCATAAGTCTAGCCAGCACACCACCTACATTAAATGCTGGGTGTAGTGGGACACTTCTCTATTCCCAGTGCTTGGGGTACAGGCAGGTGGATTCCTAGAGCTTGCTGACCCAAGGGGACATCTCACTGTCCAGTCTAGATGAGTCATGAGCTCCAGGTTCAGTGAGAGACCTGTCTCAAAATAAATAAATTTAAAAAGAAGGTGGAGCGTGATAGAGGAAGTAGTCTGGTGTCAGTCTCTCAGCCGCACATGCACAAGCACACGTACACACACAGTATGTACATGTACTCAACAAAAAGAATAAACATGCAAGCTGCCTGTACCACAGTAAGATCTCCCCAGACTTACCTGCGTGTGCTTGACTTAAACTGTTTGCCTTTAAAACCTAGTGAGAGTGTGCACGTGTTTGTGTGGTGTGTGTGTGTGTCGGGGGGTGGGGTGGGAGGAGGCTCCTTTTTGCCTCAAAGTAATGACACAAGGTATTTGTGCAAGGAGCAATATAATTGGAAGAGCCTGGGGTTGGAACTGTACCTATTTAGGAGCTGCCTTTGTGTCCAGCACTAGGGGGCAGCATTGTTCCTAACCGAAAATACCCTACTCAACCAATGTATACCCAGCTCTTCACCAAGAACCCTTAAGGATACTCTGGGGAGTATCCTTGAAGACAGGCTAAGCTTCAAGCCTGGTTCTTGCCAGAACCAGAGTCTGGATGCCCTCTGTCTGTTGGATAACTGGACTTGCTTTTGGGAAATTACTTAGCAAGGTGGCTAACAAGTTCTGCTGTAGCTGCCTTTGTCGCAGCGGCTTTCTACTTTCAGTCCTCGGGTAGACAATATATCTATCCTTGACATGACACTCCTCTGCTCCAGGGTGGTCTAGTCTAGCTAAGCTATATAAATACATGTGTCCTTCACAGAATCCAGTTTAAACACCTGCCATAGGAGGGTTTGGGAAGTGAGGAAGTGTTTGGAGGAATGACAACTAGAGGCAGATCTGTTGGCTATTGGCTCTATGTAAATGATAAGACTGGCAATGGCCCAGTCAAGACTGGCTAGCTAGGCAGAGCCCCTAACCCCTTTCCTGGGGTGCTTTGTTCTTCAGCCACAGTTTCTTCTGGTTTGTAGCATGTCCCAACTTGCCTTAGTAAACATCTATCTGCCAACCCAGTGTTGTCAGAATGAATGCTAGACTGAGCAGAGGAGCTTACTGGCCTGTCTCCAGGAGCCCAGAAAGCCTTGTCCCTGGACGATGACCTGCAGCTCCCAGGTTTGCATAGGGTGCAACTCCAAACCCTCCAGAGAACCTGCTGGGTGAAATTAGGAATAAGTTTGAGTCTGTCTTGCCTGACGGAGTGTGTACCCATCATTTCCAATGTATTTCTGCCAGTGCAAGACAAAATTGGCCCTACTTGGTCCTGAGTTTTGATTATGCACTGTTCCTCCATTATCACTATGGACAGTTGGACTTACAAGAAAATGGTTGCTACTGGCAACAGGTTTTGATTTTGCCTTTGATGTGATCAAGAACATATTTCCTTGAACTTTTACTGTCACCTAACTTGCAATGTAAGAGTATTTAAGATCCTGTGTATATGGAAGTTAGCGTTACCCAAGAGCTCTGACTGCTGCCTATTACAGTCTGGCATCTGGTCTAGCCCTGAACACTGTGCTGATGCCTCAGGCAGTGGTTTGCTGGTGAGATTCCTAAGCCGTTGCTACATTTCTGACCTTATCCACAAGGGCAGAGGAGTGACAGTAGCATGTACACCCCAGCTTAAATTCTTAGGTGTAGACCTCGAGATAATGATCCAAGACTCCAACCCAACCCTGTAGTTTCCCATTATGGCCAAGCTGTCAGGCCCTGTTGGTAGTTTGGGTGTCTCCCTTTCATCTTAGGTTACTTACCCCTCGTGGGGTGGGAGTGTAAAGTCTGTGAGGTCTAACCACATCTGTGCCCACAAGGATGTATAGAGAATATTGCCACAAATAATAAACAGGCTTGATGACATTCCCAAGCGTCCTGGGTTCCCACAGTAACAGACCCACCTGGAGAAGCTGGAAGCCAGGCCATGGTAGGGGTGCTGAGAGCTCTGACTCTGAGTCAGTTCTACCCTTGGGACATGAAAGACAGAATCCAGGCCTGCACAAGGAGCCTGATGCATCAGGACCCCCTGTAGTGAGGTTAGGTAGGACCTCAAAGAATCAGTCAGGTTCCTCCCTGCATGTGCCTCTCCAATGAAGCAGCAGAAGCCACGAGCTTTGGGAGTATCGGCTCCCACAGACTGATCCTGGGCCCACACTGCCCTTCCTTGTCCCTGTGCGTCTTTCAGATGCCCAGGAAGTCAAAGGGTCCCCTTCTGAAATTTCAGGCTCATAAGTCACTTTCCCTCCAAAAGTCATCTTCCTCCAGCTGGACTCCACCCAATTCGCACTCCCAAAGCTCTGTCAGGGCTGGGAGGCAATTCCACAATCTCCCCACCAAGACTGGGAGCTTGTAGAGTTGCAGAGTTGCTCAAGTTGGACTGTTTACCATCTCCAACTCCCATTAATTTTGTCCAAAATCATGGAGGAGCCTCTGTAACTCCAGACTGCCCTGGAGGCTGGTTGCTGCCAGCAGGGTGTTGGTATTTAGAGGTGTACACTTCTTGCCCCGCCTTGCTCCACCCACCCCGCCCCACAGCCCAGTGATTGGCCAGCTCTGATCAGTGGGACGGGCTCTCAGAAAGAAGTACCAGACCAGTGATCAAGAGAGTACTTTGTGGAACCTCTAGGGTTAGTGTGCCCCAGATGCATCATGCTTGGCCTCTGGCTACTCAGCGTCTTATGGACACCAGGTGAGTGATGATTATTTGATTTCAAGGAGCCTATTCAGGGTTTGGTGATCTGCCTAGTGGCCAGTTACCATGGACAGGTCACCTTGCCTCTCTGGAGTTGGTCCCTGGATATGGAGAAAATAGGTAGATACAGAAAAGGTCAGAATTGAGATTTTTTTTCATAAGTGAAACATAAGAGAAATTGGTTCCTGTGATTTTTTTTTCCTTGTGCTAGTAGTGACAGGAACAGTGACATCACTAGGCGTGGCACCTACAGGACAGCTTCTCTTGCTACTGTAGGAATCCCAGGCAGCAAGGTTCACTGGTGGGATCACGCGGGATGCATAACTCTCTAGCTAGGCAGGGACAGAAGCTAGAGGTGCAGTGGTCCCAGCTCCCTAGCAACATGGGGTCCTGCCTCCCACTGGGAGGCTTGGTTTTCCTGTCCTGGGATTACCCTGGCTGGAGTGATCTCATACCTCTCAATCCTGGGACCCTGGGATTAAGTAGCTGTGCTCCTTGTCTATGCAAGAACTCAGTGTTCTCTAAAACAGAACCTGCCTACAGATAGGTGATCTCTAAACTGGTCCCTCATCAGTTGTTGAGCAGTAAGTTTTCTGTTGGGAGAGAAAAGCCTGAGGGAGGTTGTGTTTTCATCGATTAGAAAAGATCATGTAACTAAGGACGAGATGGGGTCAACTCTAGATGTCTGGCAGGCAGACCAAAGGTCCTATATGTGTTCTCCTTTGTAAGTCCAGACAGGCACTGGGGAAGGGTGGGGTGTGTGGATGAGGTTCTTCTGGGCACTGTGCATAGATGTGCTAGGCTCAAACAGCTTAACTCTGGTGTGATGATGGACCTGACCATGTTTTAGGCACAAAGCTCTTATCTGGGCCATGGGGCCAGATCCCATTGCTGGCCCTGAGCCTTGTGGTGATTCCCCAGATAAAAGAGATAACACTGGCTAGACACTGCTTGAAGCAGGACAGCCCTCGATGGACCTCTGAACCCCTTTCTCCTGTAGCAGTAGCCCCTGGACCTCATTTGCCCCATGTGAAACACTATGAGGTGGTTTGGCCTCGGCGCCTAGAGGCATCCCGCTCCCGCAGAGCCCTGCCCTCCCACTGGGTAAGTCTACCCAATAGCCTGTTTCTGCAAAAGGACCGGCAGGCAGACTCTGGAGGCTACCCTGAGCAGCTCCAGAACTTCAATCTGTCTGTGCTTCTGGCATGATTACAGTACGGTCCTCCTGTGTTTACCACTTCCTTCCTCTTGCCTCTTGCTGCTCCGCCCCTTGGATCAGAGTCTAGGGGCCCCCAAGGTAGGCACTAGGACCCACTCACTTCCTTGCTCCTTTTGAGACCATTGGCCCAGCCTGGAGAGGCCTCTCGCCCAGGAAAGGTACAGCAGCTTGTGTTGTCCTGGGCCACTCCCCAGTTTCAGTTGGCAGTGGTTTGTTAGATTAGCTAGCAGCTGCTCACCCTAAAGCTATGTGCATGCGTTGAGAATCTCTCAGCTTGGGATTTCCTGGAACTGGGAACTGAGAACAGCCTCTAGACCTCCAGGAAGATTCCTGGCCTTGTCCTTGTTTGGATCTTCAAGAAACACCTCTGCCTGGGCTTTCCTCTTTCCTGGTGTATACTGTCCCTAGGGCAAGCAGGTTGTACGCATGGTGTATGAGTAAAAGGTCATAGAGTATGTAGCACACACCTGTTCTGAATCTCAGGCTGGACACCATAGCCAGCTGAGGAATAGTAGTGCTGAGGTGTCTGTGTACCTTGCCAACCCCCTTGCTGCCCTGGATTTAGTGGCTATTTGGCCATGGCTGCCACTCCTACCCTGCTTTCTCTGGGAAGGAATGTCATCATATCATTATCATCATCATCCTTATGAACAGATGGGGGGAAATGACTCAAGAGGTCATGGAACTGTTTTTTCTGCTTCATCTGGGAGACTTGGTTTCCCTGTCCCTCCCAAACAGCTCAGCCTGGCCCCAGCCACCTACTTCCCTGCCTGAAACCTCAAGGTCTAGAGAGGCTCTGCTTGGGACTTTCTGCTATGCAAATCCCTGGCCTTAAGCTGAGGCCACTCACCCAGAATCCCCATCTAGGGCCTGTACCCAGAGAATCTGAGCTATGCTCTTGGAACCAGTGGGCATGTTTTTACCCTGCACCTTCGAAAGAACAGGTAAGCCAATTCTAGCCCGTGGGTCCATCTCCGAGTCCAGTGGGAAATACAGGCTCCTGTGTGCCAGAATCCTGGCCCAGGCACCCTATGGTGGCTGCTCTGTGTGAAGAAGAACCAGGGAACTTCAATGGTTGTCTTCCAGGGACCTGCTGGGCTCAAGCTACACAGAGACCTACTCAGCTGCCAATGGCTCTGAGGTGACAGAGCAGCTGCATAAACAGGTATGGTGCCAGGCCAGCCTTTGCTGGGCCAGCAAAACCAAGGCAGCAAGACTTATGACCCTCCCTCACTCCTTCAGGACCATTGCCTTTACCAGGGCCATGTGGAAGGGTATGAGGGCTCAGCTGCCAGTATTAGCACCTGTGCTGGCCTCAGGTATGTACTGTAGTCCCATTCTACAAAAGGGTAAACCAAGGCAGTGAAAAGGGGGTGTAAGTGTGAGAATTCTTTCCTGCTGTGTTTGGAAGGGTTGGGCTCTTGCTTAGGTTCCACTGGTAATTGCCAGCCATGCCAAACCCATGTACCTTCTTCTTGCCTCCTGTATCTACAAGTCTGGTCATCTCCCCCAAGGGTGTGAGGTGGCTGTTCTGAGGCAGTAGGCATGGAGCACCTGTCCTCCCAGATGGACTGGTAGGAACAAGCTGATCATACCCTCTGTTCACCTGGCTCTCCCATTCAGGGGCTTTTTCCGTGTTGGGTCCACTGTCCACTTGATTGAGCCTCTGGATGCTGATGAAGAGGGGCAGCATGCAATGTACCAGGCAAAGTATCTGCAACAGAAGGCTGGGACCTGTGGGGTCAGCGACACCAGCCTGGATGAACTAGGGCCTCGGGCCTTAGAAATCTACAGGTCTCAGCCCCGGGTGAGCAGCATCATCCCGTTGGTCAGTTCAGTCCCAGACCCCATGTTTGGGCATAGACATGGCTCTCTGTAGCCCTGAAGCAAGCCCTATGCCCAATGGGTGGGCCTGACTCAGCCTTGCAGCTCCAGAGACAGCCCCACTACATTGGAGATACCTAGACTTTGCCTCCCAACATAGAGTTGGGCTCTGGGGTAGGTTGGGGGTCAAGGCCAAAAAGGCTGTTTGGCTTCTTTCCCCAGAACTGGCTAATACCCAGAGAAACCCGCTATGTGGAGTTGTATGTGATTGCAGACAGCCAAGAGGTATGGGATGAAAGGGCCGAGTGGGCTGGATAAATTGGGGTGAGGTTGCCAGGCCCCAGACTAAAGGTCTTATATTTCCAGTTGCAGAAGTTGGGGAGCAGAGAGGCCGTGCGCCAGCGAGTGCTGGAGGTTGTAAACCATGTGGACAAGGTGGGTTGCCCCAGGGGTGAGAGGGTGCAGCTGTTTAGGGTAGAATGGGCAAGATAGCCAATCAAGAGGTGGGGCTAGTTCAGAGCTCTATACTGAGCACAGGACCTCCCAGGGGTGAGATGGATGCAGTGCCCTGTCCATCCCTGTGCCTGCACTGACTCCCAGGGGCTGCTCATCCTCTGCAGCTTTATCAGGAGCTCAGTTTCCGTGTTGTCCTGGTGGGCCTGGAGATCTGGAACAGGGACAAATTCTACATCAGCCGTTATGCCAACGTTACACTGGAGAACTTCTTGTCCTGGAGGGAACAGAACTTGCTAGGGCGGCACCCGCATGACAATGTGCAACTTATCACGTGAGTGGGTGGGCACGCCCATATACCACAGCGAGACAGAACCAAGCCCTAGAGATGTGGCCTGTGTACAGCCTGGCCTTCAGGGTAGGACACCTGAGCAGAGCTGTGCAGGGGTGAAAAAGGCCAGGAACCTTGTCAAGGGCATACCTGTCTTGTTGTTTCTAGGGGGGTTGATTTCATGGGGACCACTGTTGGACTGGCTAAGGTGTCTGCCCTGTGTTCCCGTTACTCAGGAGCTGTGAATCAGGTAAAAGGAACTCTTACCCAACCTTGCCAAGCTGTCTGGTGGCAGTACAGTCAAGCATAGCGCCTGAGTTGTGGGGAAGTGTCAGCCTAGGTCCCTAAGACACCATGAAGCAGTCACCTACTCTGGGAATGGATTTGAAACCTGGTTTTATGTTAGGGTGTTAACAGGAAGCAGTATTATGCCTATGGGCACCTAGGGTGGCCAAAGACAAGTGGGTTGATGGTAGCCAGATAGTACTAATGAACATTTCCTCATAGGACCACACCAAGAGCTCCATTGGTGTAGCATCTACCATGGCCCATGAGCTGGGCCACAATCTGGGCATGAGCCATGATGAGAACATTCCAGGATGCTACTGTCCTACACCACGTGAGAGTGGTGGCTGTATCATGACCGAAAGCATTGGGTAAGGTCCTGTGGGACATGTTGGGTGGGAAGGGACAGACAGGCATGTGACTCTTCCTAACGTTGACATTCCATACCCTTAGCTCCAAGTTCCCCAGGACATTCAGCAGGTGTAGCCAGGTTGACCTAGAGTCCTTCGTGACAAAACCCCAGACAGGCTGCCTGACCAATGTCCCGGATGTCAACCGGTTCGTGGGTGGCCCTGTATGTGGAAACCTGTTTGTGGAGCATGGAGAGCAGTGTGACTGTGGTACACCTCAGGTCTGTCTCACCCCATCCATGCCCCTTGCTGGTTAACTCTGGCATTAGTGTAGGGACCTCAGTCTGAGGTCCTTTTGGTTAAGCTAGCCTCCCAGGCCTGGTGTTATATGCCCACACCTCATATGGCCCTTGGGGTCACAAGTCACTACATCTCTCTTTAAGCCCCTAATAACTTGTAAGGGAGTTGGAGATAAGTTGACTGCAGCCCCTTCCCCAGTGATCACCAAAAGCCTATCCACCCTAGAGCCAGGTCTGGCTAGGGTGCATCTGCTCAAACCATTTTCCTCCTAGGACTGTCAAAACCCCTGCTGCAATGCCACCACTTGCCAGCTGGCCAAGGGGGCAGAGTGTGCCAGTGGTGCCTGTTGTCATGAATGCAAGGTAAGTTGGACTTCATCTAAGATCTGCTCCAGTCAAACCTGGGGGAATTGGGATTCTTGTGATGGCATCACATGGACCTACCCTACAGTAAGCTTCTCTATGGGACCAGGTGAAGCCAGCTGGTGTGGTGTGTCGTCCCATGAAGGACAAATGTGACCTGGAAGAGTTCTGTGATGGCCGGAAGCCAACATGTCCTGAAGATGCCTTCCAACAGAATGGCACTCCCTGCCCAGGGGGCTACTGCTTTGATGGGAGCTGCCCCACACTGACACAGCAGTGCCAGGACCTGTGGGGCCAGGTGAGGCAGACATGAGCATAGGATGCGGGCCAGCTTGTGGAGTGTCTATGACCTAAACCAGACTAACTTCTCCTGGCCCCACAGGTGCCCGGGCAGCAGTTGACTCCTGCTTTGCCTTTAGCATTCCTCTGGGCTGCAATGGGAGGATGTACCCTGGCAGGTAAGCATCAAGGCCAAACTGTTGGGAGCTGGATGTGGTATGTCTTCAGTAGCAAGGCTGGTCCACAGAGACTTCCCCACAGAGGAGGCCTCCTCTGTGAGGCAGGTGGCTCTCCTGGAGTCTGCCCTGCTTCGAGTCATCAACCTGAGCCATCATCCTTGAAAAAGGAAAGGTCCTTGGAGCTGTCTCCTGCACCACCCAGGGCCCTGAACCACTCAGAATCCCCAGGACACCCATGACCACAGCCTGCCCTCTGTCTGCAGGATCAACGGTGTGGGGTGCTGTACTGTGAGGGAGGCCAGAAGCCCCCTGAACGTTTCTCCTGCACTTTCTCCTCCAACCATGGAATCTGCCACGCTCTCCACACAGACAGCAACACCGACACCTATGAGCTTGTACTCCAGGGCACCAAGTGCGAGGAGGGAAAGGTGAGCTGAGGAGCATTGAAAGCTGTCCAGGGCTGAGGAAGATCAAACGTGCCCATGTGAGTCTCTGACAACATTCAGACAGTGTTGGCTGGCGGAGGCATGTGCATGGTGCCTCTATTATGTCCTAGTCAAAACTGAGATGGCAAATGGAGACACCTGTCTGGAGATCACCATACCCAAAGGGTCCCCAGGATCAGCCAGTCCAGTGCCACCTCATGGCTGAGGGCCCCTCCACACAGGCACACATACAAGTATGAAGGCATAGTCATCCTGGAGTGTGATCACACTAGCTTTCCTGAACTTACCTTTAGATTTGAGGATGGTGGGGTAAGAATTGGGTCTACACCAGCTATCCAAGAGCCTCTTACACCTTCCAGGTTTGCATGGATGGAAGCTGCCAGGACCTCCATGTATACAGATCTGAAAACTGCTCTGCTAAATGCAACAACCACGGGGTAAGTGTAGCCTCAGGCCTTAGGTCATAGTATACCTACTGTCTGGTGCCTTTGAGCTAGGTGGCTGCCACCACTTGTCTGTTAATGGAACTTGTGGCAGAGACAGCTGTGGGTATAGCAATGTGGGCTCAAATTAGCCTATATCCTTCTGATGGGGGTAATCAACAAGGCCTCTCTGGGGCTGAGGTCGAATAGGGCTTTCCACTGAGCTTGTGGCCACTGGTCAGTGTAGTCACTGGGGAGAACTCTTTATAAGCTCAAGATTGATATATGTGGATGGATGGAGAGGACCCTATGTATGCTGCAACCTCCCCTGCTGCCCTGTGGGGTACCTGTCCTTGAGGCCTCGATTTCCCTCCAGGTATGCAACCACAAAAGGGAGTGCCACTGTCACAAGGGCTGGGCCCCACCCAACTGTGCACAGCGGCTGGCAGATATATCATATGAACAAGCAGGTAAGGTCCTGAGGCCCACAAGAGCTGGTATTTGTGGGGTACCAGCCTTAAGGGTATTTAGGATAGATCACATTATCCCTACTTCTCATAGGTGACACAGGGCCCCCTACTCAAAACAGGGTTAGATAACCTTGGCCCAGGCATCTAGGGCCACTTACAACCCCACAGTGTCTTCCTTCCCAGTGGTCACTGAGTCTGCGGCTGTCCACAGCACCACAGCCTCGGAGAATTGGCTAGGCCTCAACAGTGGCACTGTGGGGCTAGGACTCACCACTACCATGTCTTCTAACCCATTGCTGGAGAGCCAGAAGAGCTGGTGTAAAGTACTGGGCCCTCTGCTGGAGTCCTCAGGCACTTGATCATATATGGGGTGTGGGACCCAGGATATGATCAAGGGGGACTGAGAAGGCTGCATCTCCCAAGGGGCTTCCCTAGCTCTTGATTCAACTGGTCCCCAGTCCTGGATGATCATATGGCCATGTGTCTCACAGCATCTACGAGCCTCCCAGTCAGTGTGGTTGTGGTCTTGGTGATCCTGGTGGCTGCAGTGGTCATCGTGGCAGGCATCGTCATCTACCGAAAGGCTCCGAGACAAATCCAGAGGAGGTGAGGACATGGTAGTTGCAACATATTTACATGTGAGACATAATACTTCCTGTACTCAGAACTTGGGAAATGGCTTTGCTGCTACTTAAGAAAGAAAAAGCATTGCTTCTGTCAGCAAGCCCAGGCAGAGGCACTTAAGGCGACTTGGGGTTGTCTGGGTGTTGGACAGGCCTGAGTGGGAAGCTCCTGAGACTCCCAGGATCATAGCCACTACCACTGCTGCTGCTGCTGCTGCTGCTTTCTTCCTCCTCCTCCTTCTTCTTCTCCTCCTCCCCCTCTTCCTCCTCCTCTCCCTCCTCCCCCTCCTCCTCTCCCCTCCTCCCCCTCCTCCTCTCCCTCCTCCCCCTCCTCCTCTTCCTCCTCTCTTCTCTTCTTCCTCTTCCTCTTCTTCTTCCTCCTCCTCTTCCTCCTCCTCCTCCTCCTCCTTCTTCAAAACTGTAATGGGACAGTGAGAGCAACAGATAGGTATATGATAAATCCAGAGTTGAGATAACCTCCCTACCCCTAATCATAGCCACATATGCCCCACTAGATTTCCACTGTGTCCTGCACCGAGATCTTGACCCCCAAGCTGGCTGCCGAAGGACAGCTTTTCCCAGGTCCTCCAAGTACCTTCCTAGCATAGCTGTCAAGAGACTTGTTCCTTGACCTCCTGTGCTCACACATGTGCCTAAGACTACAGCTAGCATCTTATGTGGCATGTGCCAGGGAAGAGATGCCAGGCTGACTTGGGAGGCATGCCCAGGGGTTCTAGATTCTCTGGCTGGAAGTGATGTCACCATTCTTGTCTCTTTCTCCCCAGGAGTGTGGCACCCAAGCCTACCACAGGGCTCTCCAATCCCCTATTCCACACAGGGGACAGCAGCCTGCCAGCTAAGAGCAGGCCTCCAGGACCTCTGAACCCCCAGCCCCCAAGACCCATAGTGAAACCAAAGAGGCCTCCCCCTGCAGTAAGTACTATCCTCTGACATGTTCGTGCGTCTGAAATGAAGGAGACTCGGGCTCTCCATCCCTCCAGCCCAGAGTGTGACCCATGAGGGATAGGGAAGGCTTTTTGTGAAAACTAACTCATGAGCCATGCAGTAGCCTGGAGCCTGGAGAAGTGTTGCAGTCACCCCAAGAGAGGGTCAAGGACTACGTCAAGACTTGTCTTCTAAGAATCACTATTTAGAGTTTGGGTCTGAACTTGTGGTTTGAGGGCTCTGAGACCTGAAGTGTGAGAAGAGAATGCCCTTGCTGTACCTTAAGTGTGATAACATAGCTGGGGAATGGGCTGCTAGCCTAGGGTGAGCAGGAGATGGAGAGCGGGTACCATTTGGGAAATGTAAGAGCCTTGGATCCAAAAGCAAGGGATCTGGTGGCCATGGGTTGGGGCCTTAGTACTGATTCTTGGGCCCAGGCTCACATCTCTGTCCCTTCAAGCCTCCAGGTGCCATGTCCAGTCCACCACTCTCAGTTCCTGTTTATGCCCAAAAGGTACCAAATCAGGTAAGCCTTGAGAAACAGCCATATGTATTCTGGAGACATGGAAACCTCTTGGGAGGTGGTATCTGGTAGCTAACTCTGTGGACCTGAAGCCCTAAGGAAACAGCTGCTGTACAGGGGACACCTGTCAGCCCTGCCTAGTCAGGATATTAAATTGAACCTAAGGGAGCCTGGGAGGGAAAAGGTACTACCCTACTCCCCAGCCCTGAACTGGTCTAGTCTTTGGATCCTGATTCTTTTTTTTCCCAACAGCTTAGACCTGATCCTCCCACCAAGCCCCTCCCAGAGCTGAAACCCAAGCAGGTAAGGGGACAGCCTTGAACTGAGGAGACCTTCCCCTCCTGCAAGCCTGTGGCCCTTTATTCCAGAGAACAGCTTCTTACACTTCCCTTTGGAAGGAGGCTATAGGGATTCGGAAGGTCTCAAAATGCCACTGACTAAAGCTTTGAAAGTAGTGATTCATTCATTCTTTCCTCCCCACAGTGTTAAGAGTCCTTCCCAGTCCTTCAGGTGAACTAGAACCCTGTACTCAGCCCTAAAAGTGGGCTCCTACTTCTAAGAGCCCATGGACACTACTGTAGTCTTAGGCCTATGTGCATACTCTAGGGTCATAGCTGTGATGGTGGAGAACTTGTGTATGTATGTGTGTGCGTGTATGTGCGCATGCCTTTGCCTGTCCCAGGGAGCAAATACAATTAGCAGCAGGATGGAGGCCCTGAGCCCTGACACAGGGCTTAACTGCACAGTTCAGCTGCCTACCTCGTGCTGCTAGCCATCCTCCTGGGCAGGCATCTGTGCTGCTCTGAGGCAGGGCTAAGGGAGCTTCTGGTGGGCAAGTGACATCTGAGAAGGCCACAAAGTGGTTGATAATTCCCCAAGGGTCATTTGAGTGAGACCTGAAGAGTGAGTACTCTGCCCTAGGCCTTGCTGAGGATCTTATCTGCTCTTCTGGGCACTTGTGGATCTCAGGTGGTCAGTGTGCATTCCTTGTGTTAAGGTGCTAGTTTGCTGTCTTCTGAGTGTCCTTCAATCAGTTTATCTACTTCTTATCTTTTTTTTTTTTTGTGGGGGGGTTTGGTTTTTTGAGACAGGGTTTCTCTGTGTAGACCTGGCTGTCCTGGAACTCACTTGGTAGACCAGGCTGGCCTCGAACTCAGAGATCCGCCTGCCTCTGCCTCCCAAGTGCTGGGATTAAAGGCGTGAGCCGCCACCACCTGGCTTCTTATCTTCTTATTGTAGGAATAGCATGGGCATAGCATAAAGGAACCACAGTGGGGTAGGGTGTGAATGCCTATGATTTCCATGCTGGGAGCTATCTTTGTGTTGAATGAACTGATGCCTAGAGAGAGAAATGAGTGACTACCTGGGAGATCATCTGGAGACTTACAACCCTATATCTCTGGAATCTTTGACACTTGAACTCTGTGTTTTGCTATAGTAGTTTTACTTTTCTTGCTTTTTTGTCTTATTTATTATTGTGTGTATGATGTGTGTGGGCACAGATGCCATGGTGCATATGTGGAGGTCAGAGGACCACTTTGTGAAGTTGATCTTTACTTGGGTTCTGGGATTAAACTCAGGTCATCAGGTTTGTGCAGTAAGCACCTTTACTAGATGATCAATCTCAGTGGCTTTTGATTATTATTATTATTACTTATCAGTGTGGGGGTGGAATGTGTGTGTGTGTGTGTGTGTGTGTGTGTTGTTGGCGTGTGCATGCACATCACAGGATGCAAGAGGGATCAGAGGGCAACCTTGTGAAACTGGTCCATTCCTTCCACTTGTACATGTTGCAGAGACTGAACTCCTGTCACCATGCTGGCAAGTGCCTTAACCCATTGAAACCAGCTCACAAGCCCCTGGGGTTTTTGCTTGTTTGGTTGGTTTGGTTTGGTTTTTAAAATAGGCTCTCACTCTATAGCCCAAATGATATGGAACTCACTATGTAGCCCAGGCTGACCCTTAAACTCATGATAGTCATTCTGAGTCAGCTTCCTGAGTATTGGTTTTATAGATATGAGCCATCACACCTGTGATTTTCTGGTTTCCTTTTTAATTTTTGGGGGGGGGGAGGCTAGGAGGTGACTTTCTTTTTCTTTCTTTCTTTCTTTCTTTCTTTCTTTCTTTCTTTTCTTTTCTTTTTTTTTTTTTTTTTGTGAGACAGGGTCTCACTATATAGCTTTGGTTGGTCTCTATGTAGACTGGGTTGGCCTCAAACTCATTATTGGTTTGTTTTGTTTTTGTTTTTCGAGACAGAGTTTCTCTGTGTAGTCCTGGCTGTCCTGGAACTCACTTGTAGACCAGGCTGGCCTCGAACTCAGAAATCCACCTGCCTCTGGCTCCCAAGTGCTGGGATTAAAGGCGTGTGCCACCACTGCCTGGCTCAGGCCTCAAACTTATAAAGATCTGTCTGCTTCAGACTCTTGAGTGCTGAGATTAAAAGTATGCACCACTGTGTCTGGCCAAGGACTAATTTTAGATTTACATAAGAGCTGTAAAAGCCCTTCAATCCCAACACTTGGGAGGCAGAGACAGTTGAATCTCTGAATTCCAGGCCAGCCTAGTCTACAGAGTGAGTCCAAGATAGCCAAGAATATAAAGGAAAATCCTTGTCTCAAACAAACAAAGCAAAAACAAACAAATAAAACAAAACAAAGCAAGGAAAAGAAAAAGAAAAATTCATCCTAGGCACAGTCCCGACTGGCAGAGTGGAGGCAGTGTACAGAGATTTCTGGGCAAGGATTAAAGGAAGCTGGATGAGGACGGAAACCAATATGTGTCTAAAACCTACCAATGCCAGGTTACCCGCCTCTCTAACAATGTTGAAATGAAATGTGTTTTCAGAGTTAATTCTTTCCTTTTGAGCTTCTAAAGACCTGTGTTCTGATACTTAGACCCCAGGGTAATGATGTGGGATACTGGTGAGGCTGCAAGATGATGATGGGGACAGCTAGCCAAGAAGATGAGCTCTGCCAGGTTCAGGCTTTATCTTTGAGTGGTGAGGCCATGCAGGGGTTTCCTACTGAGCTGTGTGAAGACAGAAGCCTTGAGCCTAGGCTGGAGCTGAGCAGGTCAGCCTTAGGGGGATGGAGCTGAGGGCAGTACTTGGCCTGATGTGATGTTCTTCAGCTGTGTGTGGTTCCTCCCAGGTTAAGCCAACCTTTGCACCCCCGGCACCACCAGTCAAGCCTGGGACTGCAGTGACTCAGGTGAGCCCCCGGAGGGGATTGAGGAACCATCCTGCTGATGGTGGCACTGTTCTGGAGGGTGGGTGGCTGATTGTGTTTTCTTACCTGGTAAGTTTTGGTGACATCTGAAAAGAAAATGGGAAAATCCTCAGTAACAGGCTTGATGTCTGCTTTATAATCTGCCAGACTTTCCAGTGCTTGTGACTTCCAGGGGCTATCGATTTTTCCTTTTCATATGGCTAGTCCACACTATACCATGAAATGTTAGTACAGTCATCTTGTGTGGTTGGGGCTATTCTGTTGTTAGGGGAGGTGGAAGTCTAAATTTAAAGAGCTGTCTATGGGGGAACTTCGGCTGTACCTCTCTCTTATCAGATCCTCTTTAATACCAATTTCCTTTTTCCTTGGCAGGGAGCTGGTGAGCCAAAGGTTGCTCTGAAGGTCCCCATCCAGATGAGGTGACCCGCCAGGGCACCCCAGGGCCATTGAAGGCTTGTGAAAGTTTGGACATACCACTGCTCCTATAAATGTGTTCCTTCGGCAACAAGCCCCCGACCCAGGCTGGACCTGCACACACTGTTCTTACCTCAGGAATAATCTCTTTGTGGCTCTTGCTGTCCAGCTGCCCTCCTGAACCAGTGTCCTCTCACTGGCTTGGCCAGTTTAGACCATATGTCTACGTATGCTAGTTGCTAAGCCCGAGCGGAGGTGCCTGCAGTGAGTGTGAGCAAGTCTATCTGTCTGTCTCTGGGTGGACAGAATGCCAGGAGTCCCCTCCCAGCAACTTCTGCACTGTCCCTCGCAAGTGACCTCTCCCCAAGGCACAGTTCCTATATTTACATCCTACTCAAATATGAGACTTTGGAAGAAAAAGCCGACGTTCTTGGGGTATTGGAACAGAAGTTGCCGTCATTTCAGGTTGAAACAGAATAGTTGTTGAAACTGTGACTGAACACTATTCATTAATAAAGATTCTATTTTATCAGTAGATTACAGATCACATTCTAAAGGCAGTTTGTATTACACCAGATCAAACTATTTCACCTACTATCTCCCTTCATTTTTAACCATCCAACTTAATTCAGCCGGTCTCGGACATGCAGGAGGACCAATCCTACCTGGGACCGAGGAGGGCTGGGTGCAGTTAGGGCCCCGCCCCTTCCGGCTGTACCTCGTCTCCCAGCAACGGTCCAAACTCAGCAGGTTTTTTCCGCTGTGTTTCGCTGCTGCATACCCACTCCTCTGCCATGCTCAGTACTTCCAAGCAGAGCTCTGCTGCGTACCTGCCAACGCCTGGGGATATTCACAACCTCTGTGCCTGGCTGGACCGGCTCCCACTCAGCCGCCCCAAGCGCCACTTGGCTCGGGACTTCAGTGATGGTGGTGCGAGTGAGGGAGAGGCGCTATGGGGAGGATGATGAAGAGGACTCAAAGCTGAGGGCCACCTTGCGTCCAGCCCCTTAGTATGGGTGTGAGTGTTGGGGGAACGGAGCAGTTCTTGAGTCCAAACTCGTGCTCCGTAGGAAAGGTAGTCGCAAACATGGCCTCCTGTGTCTCTTCCAGCTCCTCCTGTGCTCTCACGCTGTATTAGGTCCCCAGGCCATCCTACCACTTAGACAATCATGGGCTCCCCAAGACAATCTCGTGTCCTTCCCACTCCATTCCATGCAGCTCATGTGGTCAGGGATTTCAGCTACAACCCAGGGTCTTAGCCAGGCAAGCCAAGTTCACCTCGCATTCCCACAGTGCTGGTGGCCGAGATTGTGAAGCACTTCCGCCCTCGGCTGGTGGACTTGCACAGCTACGTCCCAGCCTGCAGTACAGACCAGAAGCTGAGCAACTGGAGCCTTCTCAACAGGCAAGGCCTGGGAGCTCAGCCCACCAGGTTACCCAGGGATGCTCTCTCCAGCTGTGGGTCTCTGCTCAGCCCACCAGGTTACCCAGGGATGCTCTCTCCAGCTGTGGGTCTCTGCTCAGCCCACTAGGTTACCCAGGGATGCTCTCTCCAGCTGTGGGTCTTGCTCAGCCCACTAGGGTTACCCAGGGATGCTCCTCCAGCTGTGGGTCTTGCTCAGCCACCAGGTTACCCAGGGATGCTCTCTCCAGTGTGGGTCTTGCCCTACAGAAATGTACCACAACAAGTTCCTGGGGGTCCTTGCTAGGGAAGCATACCAGCTAGCTGTTCCCTTACAGACAGTTGGGCATGTTTTACTTCACCTCCCAAAATGTCTCAGATAAGTCTGCCGTATGTTTGGTGTGATAAGTGGTATCAAGAAACAACAGACAGGTTGGGCAGACATTTCCAATGTAGTCATCATGAGCTTGAGCAGAGCAAGTGGAGACTGTATGGCACAGGAGTGTATAGGAAGTCAGAAGCAAAAACTGACTCAGATGGAATGAAGCATGCAGTCAGCCTGGTACAGTTCATGGGTTATGTTGAGAGGGTAGAGATGGGAAGAAAACTCAGGAAATAGATGATCATGCCTAAGAGGGCCCGGCTGCAGGTTTCCGGTTCCACTGAGCTGTGTCAACAGGACTTACAGAGGGCAAGCCTTCAGAGAGATGAGTGCAGAGAACATGGCCTGATAGACACCGTGTTCTGTGACCTCCTGAGACATAGCCCCAAAGGCCAGGAATGAGGGAGCCATGCGCCCCTCACGTGCAAAGCAAAAAGAGGCTCTCTGAGAAAGCTAGATGTTGCCCAGTGGCTGGAAGGCATTGCAGGGAGGACAGAACTTCAGGGAGGGCTCAACTCCCAGCCCTTGATGGTACTGCTTTGAGAGTGTACCCCTACCTTCTTTGCAGGAAAGTCTTCCGCAAGCTGCACTTGTGTATCTCAGATAATGATATCCAGAGGGTGGTATCCAACAGGCCTGGAGTTATCGAATCTATCCTATGTGCCCTGAGAGAGAAGATGGAGGCCAGGGCTGTTCATGTAGGCTCAGCTGGTACAGCTGTAAGTGTCTGCACATCGGTTCAGCCTGCAAGTCTGCTGCATCTTCTGCCCTTTGCACACAGTCAGATAACCTGTCTGTGTGAGAATAAAACAAAGAAATGAATATCCCTGTGGTCCAGAAAGAAATGAAGTCTGTACATGAGGCTACAGTCTTCACTTAGACTCATTCCTCACTTCCCTGCTGTCTGGGATCCTCCCAGCCCCTCATTCCTTCCCAGCCTGATCCACCTACCCTGGGGCAGTGAAAACACTTACAGTTGCTCCAACAGAATCAACCCAAGCCCTTCCCACTCTTCTCCAGCTTACACACTAACCCCACCCAGAGTACATACAGACCAGACATATTCAGCCCAGCTATACTTCACTTCCCAACTTTTGTACTTTGCAGGATCCAGACCCTCTGGTGTGGATGCTGTCCGACCTTGGGGGGAGCTTGCCTCCCACTCACATACCACTAAGACTCAAGATCCTAATGTGAATAACTGCAGCCTGTCAGAGCCCCTCTGGGACTCCTACAGAGAACATCACCACATCCTGAAAGCTGGGTGCATGATGATCTTGAGCTCCCAAACCTTCAAAAGAAGGCAGGTATGCTCAGGTGCATCCTGGGCCCAGAGGGCTAGTGGGTCTCTGAGGAAGGCATAGTACTTAGGGTCCTGGCTCCATCCATACCCAGAGAGCAACCATCCAAGGGGGGAGCCTGCAGCTATGCAGGGAAGCCATTATTCAAACAGAAGCACCATTTCTGAGGTTTCCAGGGCTATGCAAAGGGCCCTGATACCAGGATAAGACCAAATCCTTCCATGACAACTTCTGAGTCTGCTTTACTGGCTATCGATCATGTCCTCTCCCCTCATCCATATGTCCTGTCACTAGTGGGTGCCTCTCAGAAGCAAGGTCCTGAGTTGATGGTGTCTATTTGTCATACAGGCCTACAGAGCCCTCCAGCCCCCTCCAGCACGAAGATCCTTCAGAATCAAAGGGATATGGAGAAAATGGGCTGCTGTGCTTGCAGAGGGTGGACCTTTATCTCTCACATTCTCCCTGCCCACCTCCTTATGATCCCTATCCTGGATTAAAGGTCAGTGTTTACCTTTCAGGGACTCAATTGAAGGGCTCTGGGATCACCTGGTCAGCATCCAGCAGCAGCTGGAGGATAAGGAGCAAGCACTAGCCATTCTGCAGGAGACAGTCAAGGTATGGTCCTATTGGGCATCCCTTGCTTCCTGGACATTCCGAGCTGCAAGGATGCAGAGGGACCCACTACCCCAGTTTCACACTCCTTGGCTGAGTTTCTGCAGAGCCGGCACTGACCCAGTGAGGGCTATATGGGGAGTACGAGGCCCTGACCAGAGAAAATCAACATTCTTTAGACATTCTTTAGATTCTTTAGAAATTAGCTAGTGGACTAGTAGTGGTGGCTCATGGCTTTTTAATCCCAGCACTCAGGAGGCGGAGGCGGGCAGATCTCTGTGGGTTTGAGTCCAGCCTGGTGTACAGAGTGAATTCCAGGACAGCCAAGGCTACACAGAGGAACCCTGTCTTGAAAATTTGAAGAAGAAAAAAAAAAAAGGAAAGAAAATAGTCTGTGGACCATTTCAGTCCTTCTCAGAGGTGGAAAGATGTGGTGGATTGGTGGATCCCTAATGTACTCACTACCTGCCTTAATAGTCTGTCCATCCCAGAGCCAAGTGCAGCTCAGGAGTGCAAGATGGCCGTGTGGACTGGGGTCCATTTCTGGAAGCAGGTGCTGGGCGAACACCTGGAAAGCAGATAGAGTGGGAGGGATGCTGGCTGGAGAGGCTCCTGCCTGCCCCATCCCCCATTAGCCTGAACTGGGCCTTGTCGTTTTCTTCATCTCCATAAGCCAGAGCCCTCGAAACAACCCACCTGGGGATCCTCGTGAGCATTTAGATGTGCAATGCAAACCTGGCTTTGATGCACATCTGGTTCTATGGACCACACTTAGCTCTGCAGTGCACACCTGGCTCTTATGATACACAGCTTATTCTGTAGTGCACATATGGCTCTGCCGTGCACACCAGGGTTCTGTGGTGTGTGCCTGGTTGTGTGGGCTAATGCCTGGGACTGCGCATGCACATCTGGTTCTGTGGATGTACTGCCGGCTCTGTGAGGACACACCTAGTCCTACAGTATCTGCCTGGTTGTGTAGTCCATGCCTTGCTCTCTGATGGACATTTGGTTCTTCAGGCACACCTCTGCTCTTGCACTAGGAACTTCCAGTGCCCCTTATTATTCCTTACCTCTCCCTGTTTCCTGGGGACACACAAGCTAAGTAAGATAATAGGAAAGAACAGAGACTCTGCACCAATGGCACAGGGTCACAGGGGCTGTCGGAAATTGCAATGCCATCTCAGTTCCTGAGTATGTACGCAAATCTTGATGAGTTATCTTCTTGTGAAAACAGGAAAGTGATGTGATATTACTGTGGCTTTGGACCTACAGAGCAGAAGTAGAGAGGAAGCGGTAAGGAGAACTGAAGTTGTTGCCTCCATCCACCCTGCTTGTTCTCAGCGTGGCTCTCCTCACTGTTGCCGTGGCTCATATGCTGACCAAGGGAACTGTAACTTTTCATTGGAGACACAGAGATGAAACAGACCCATTTACCACCTAAAGGCTGACACTTAGCTTGCCATTTAAGGCTTGAATACCACTTGTAAATTGTCACAAAGTGAGATACACAACTTTGGAGGAATTTGTTGTGATAGACAGGATGTATCAAGCCCATAGGATGGAATCCATTGCTGGATCTAGCCATCCAGCTCTCTGGCTTTTTGATTTGAATGAGAAGTAGTGGACAGGTGTCTGGAACATGGGCTTTATGTACTGCCCGTGAACACAGTGTCATACTCCACAGGTCCAGGGAGGGACCTTGTCTTTTACTTTCTGCTGTGAGGCTGGTTCCCCACACTGTCTACGTGCCTTCCTTCACACTACATGGGAATGAGACAGATCCGGTCTTTCTGCCTGAGGAGCACGGTGGGGTCTTGGTTTCCGATGGGTGAAAATTTGGGACAAGGTCATCCTTGAAGCAGGCTTGGAGGGACCACGGATGCCCCAGATGTGCCGAAGGACTGAGGGGAGCTGCTCAAGTTGTGTTCTCTCTGTCTCTGTCTCCCCCCCCCCCACCTCTCTCTCCTGTTTTGTGAGGCTGAGTCTTGCTAACTAGCCAGAGTAGCCTTAAGTTTCAGTGCCCCCCCCCCGTCTCTGCCTCCCTGGGGCTAGGATTGTAGGTATTGTAGGTGGTGCCACCATTCCTAGCTGTAGCAGCCCCCATCTTCGTTCACTTATGGTTTTATTTCATTAAAAAAAAAAATTATGTGTAGCTGGGCATGGTGACACGTATCCTTAATTCCAGGATCCCAGAGGTAGAGGCAGGAGGATCTCTGAGTTCAAGGCCAGCTTGATCTATATAGAAAGCTCCAGGACAGCCAGGACTACATAGAGAGACAGAGTTTTAAAAAAATTTTTTTTTTTTAATTTTGTGTACATGTGGGTATGTGCAGATACCCATGGAGAGCAGGTGCATCAGACGCCCCTGGAGCTGGGCTGGCAGGTGCTTGTGAGCCGCCTCGTGTGGATGGTAGACATCAGCCTGAACTTCTCTAGGAGATCACCAGTACAGACACACTCTCCTCACCAACACCCTTTTTTTTTTTTTTTTTTTTTTTTTTAAAGACAGGGTATTCTACACAGCTCTGGCTATCCTTGAACTCACTATGTAGACCAGGCTGGCCTCAAACTCACAGAGTTTGCACTGGGATTAAAGGGATGCACCAGCAAACCCTGCAAGAGTATGCACTCCTAGCCTTAACCACTGAGCTATCTCCCTCCCCTCCCTCTACACACACGCACACACACAAACACACACACACTTATTCTTGAGTCATCAACTTTAGGAAGTACATGATAAACAGACAGCACAACGGCCACATATCTACCCATCATCTGTTATTTCTGCAAATATGCTCTGAGTAACTTCCCAACTAGGTGCTTAGCTCACAGCAAAGAAGGCTCAGTCCCTCTGCAACCCTACCCTGCCCTGCCCTCCTTCACCCTGCCCTACATTTGGCCTTTCTGGCTGATACAGGGAAACGGGCAGGGAGGCCAGGGAGATTCCCAGCAAGGAGCAGGAGGAGAAAAACCAGCGCTCCACATCCTGCCAACCCTGTGAGCTCCTTGGGCTCACTGACTGTAGGATCTTCTCCAAGGATCTTGGTGTCTCTCTTTCCCAGTGGCCCCCACAAAGGCCTTTGGTCCTATCCCAAAGCCATCAGACCTGTAATTGTACATTCATTCCCAGAGGATGGAGTTGCCCAAGGCCTAGCTGGCAGGTAGACAGACTTCTTTAGATACTTTCAGACTTGTGTGCTTTCTGAAGATTTTGCAGATGAAGGTGATGAGGTTGGAACATCTGGTACAGCTGAAAAACCAACGCATCTGGGAGCTGATGAGAACTGGACCTGAGGAGCATCAGATCTGGAGGAGCCCCCATCCAGAGTCGTTCAGACCTTGATCCCGAGCCCAACCGGAGCTTCTCACTGACCATGCAGCCTCAGAGTGAGATGTGAGGTGTGGAGGCCCGAGCACGCTGGGACTGGAGACGAGTTTGGACAGATTTGAGTTTGGTTCTCCCAAGCCCCCAGTATCTAGTCATCATCATTGATTTACTGCATTTGTGAGTTCACAAAGTCCTGGTACGTGCGTGCAGTGTCTCAGGGTCGCCTTGGAGGGAGGTGGGAATTGTTAATCATATAGCCACCCTGAAGTTTTCTAGAGATTCCACTAATAGGGACCCTTGGAAGATTTCGCAGGCCTGAGCCTGCTGGGCTTTGCCACTGCAGGGGGTCACAGAGAGGAAAGTTGCTGGATAGGCAGGAGGAGAGGCTAGAGGAGAGGAAGCCACACCCCTTCTAAGGTAGCCTGGTAACCTACTTTGCCCTGAAGGTTTGGTGAGCCAGGTAGACCTGAACCCAGGACCTAGATAGATAGCCACGGCAAGTAGTACAGCTGTTGGATTTCAAGACCTGGATGCTGCTTCTAGCCTCCGGACATCCTCACCCTTCTGGACACCAGCCACATCCCCAGCAGGGGTTGGGAAGCATGCCTGGCTGCTGTATAGCTACCTGGCTTCTATATCCACAGTGGGGCTTAGCTGGGCCCCCCCCCTCTGTTTCCTCATAGCCACCACTCTCCCCAGAGTCAAGCTTCCCTGTGCCTGTAGGCCATGGCTGGCCCCTGAAGCCTCTCAGGAAATAGGAGCAGCAACTTCAGACTGAGCTCATGGTTTTACAGCTCCCCCCCCCCCATAGATGCAGGCACAGTTTCCTTCGTGAGTCAGAAGCAAGTCACTAGCCGCAGGTCCTACCACTCATCCTACGCTGAGTCACTTTTCAGAGCTCTAGTTAGTAAGGCACTGTCCCAGTGTCTGGCTCTGTCAGCACTGGTCCCTGTGGTTAGCTGATTGGGAAAGCTTTGTTCCAAGCAGAAGCAGGGGACCTCCAGGAGAGTAGCCCCTATTGTCTTCCATTAGTCCTAGCCAAAGTGCACTGCGGAGCAGGATACCTCTGTCGCACCGGGCATGGATAGGTTCCTAGTATCCAAGACAGAAACCTTCCCTAAATTCTGTAGAACCTCCCAGATGGAGTTGCCACAGTACTAGATATAAAGCCAGACTTGTACCTCAGGGAGGAGGAAGAACGGAGAAGGGCCACAGGGGCTCAGTCAGCACAGGCCCAGACAGCTCTAGACCTGGCCAGCCCTCCAAGTCCCCTCATGCAGTGATAGTTCTGGGCTTTCTGGCCCAGCTTTCTGGGCCAGGTGCATGCACACGTTTGCATGAACAGACATGGATCACACAAAAACACACGTGGAGGCTGCTTCCTCAATGGCCAGGAAGACTACCGATGGCAGCCTGATGCCTGAGAGGAGGCCAGTGTTGTGGACCTTTGTGCGTATGCATGTGGGACAACGTGTGTGACTGTATATGTGACAGTGCGAAACTACATATGACTATCAGCAACACTGTGTGACTGTGTACCCGATGCTGTGACAATGTGATTGTATATAACCACGTGATAGTGTCAGTGTGTGTGGCTGCGTGTTGACTGTTGACTGTGTGATGCTTTGTGGCTGTGACTCTGTGATTGTACACATGGCACTGTGTTTGTACAGTGTGATGGCCAGTACTGGTGCCATCCTGGTAGCCTCAAGATGGAGGGCAAGGATGCAGTCCAGGGGGCTGACAGGCTGTGGCTCCTGCACTGGCTGTTCCTCTGTGGACCCACACTGCCTCCTGGGCCTCATGGACTGGGCCTGGGCCAGCTCATGGCCTTTGGGCAGAAAGAATGTAGCTGGAAAAACAGAAAACAAGATCATGCCACTCCCTCGGGGCAGGACCCACTCAATCCTGGAGCTTGTGTTGTGGCTCAGGTAACAGGCACCTCATAGTGTTTCATAGGCAAGACCTGACTTGTCCACCCAAAGTCACACTCCAGGAAGCAGGTGAGGCCGAGGCCTGACTTGAGTTGGGGTTCCCCACATATGAGGAACTAAATACTCACTCTGAGGTGAACTGAAAGAAGCCATTTAGTCACACAAGAGCAGGGTCAGGACCGCAGTGAAGGCTTAGTGGTGCCAACCCCACAAGATGCCGAACCCTGGGCTACTGTGCCTGGGGCCTTCAGGATATGCTGGCAATTATCTGCTTCTCCCTACTGAGAACTCCATCCTAGTGGCTCCCTGTGCCACAGCTCCAGGCTTCCTCTTTTTCATCCCAGATCATGTTGTCATTTGACTTCTTCCTAGCCAGTTCTCTCCTCCCAGGAGAACCACCCTTGTTGTCTGAATGTCTAGAGTTTCCACTTGGGACTGTCTTAGTTTCATTTCCAGTTACTGTGACAAAATACAGTGACAAAGGGCTTGTCTCAACTCAGAGTCCAGGCTCCAGTCCATCACAGTGGAGAAGTCACAACAGTCGAAGCTTAAGGGAGCTGGTCCTGTGCCTGAAGTCAGAAACAGAGAAAAGAATGCATGCATGCTTGGTGCCTTTTTTACACACTCCAGGACCCAAACCAAGGGAATGGTCCCACCCATAGTGGGCAGGTCTTCCTGGAACAATTAATGTAATCAACAGAGTCCCTACAGACAGGCCTTCACTGAGACTCTCTTCTCAAGTAATTCTAGATTGAAATTGACAAAATTAACAATTACAAAACTGTAATTTTGGAGGTGAGGTGGCTGGAGCCACTCTAATACAGCAGGCTGTTTGCTTTGGGGACAATCCTCATGTGCTTGTCCTGGTTAGGAGCATCTGGTTTCTGTAAACTGATGGAGGGGAAAGGGAGAAAGGGAGAGGGAGGAGAGAGAGAGAGAGAGAGAGAGAGAGAGAGAGAGAGAGAGAGAGAGAGAGAGAGAGAGAGAGAGAGAAAGAGAGAGAGAGAGAGAGAGAGAGAGAGAGAGAGAGAGAGAGAGGAGAGAGAGAGAGAGAGAGAGAGATTAGGGTGCCATCTGGAGGAGGTTTATGGGACTGCAGGTGTGGAGACACATGCCTAATTTAATCCCAGCACTCAGCGGGCTGAGGCAAGCAGATTCCTGTGAGTTTGAGGCCAGCCTGATCTGCAGTTCCAGATAATAGACTCAGTCTCAAAAAAAAAAAAGGGTGAGGTGGCTGGAGAGATGGCTTAGCAGTTAAGAGCACTAACTGTTCTTTCAGAGGTCCTGAGTTCAATTCCCAGCAACCACATGGTGGCTCACTGATCTGATGCCCTCTTCTGGTGTGTCTGAAGACAACTACAGTATACTCATATACATAATATAAAAATTCTTTAAAACAGAAACAGTTGAGGACAAATGAAATGAGAACACCAGCCACCCCACCCCCACCCCACCCCACATTTTAGCCGTATCTCTGGAGAAAAAATTCATTCTCTAGATTTTATGATCCAATTGATTTTCTCTACGTTGGTCTCAGGGGTTCTTCTCTTGTGGATCTAACATATTCTATCAAGACATCTTGCCCCAGAATTTGTTTGTTTTGAGACAGGGTCTCTGTTGTAGCCCTGGCTGTTCTGAAATTCTTTTTTTGTTTTGTTTTGTTTTTTGAGGCAGGGTTTCTCTGTGTAGCCCAGGCTGTCCTGGAACTCACTCTGTAGACCAGGCTGGCCTCGAACTCAGAAATCCACCTGCCTCTGGCTCCCAAGTGCTGGGATTAAAGGCGTGCACCACCACTGCCCAGTTTGTTCTGGAATTCTTATGTAGACCAAGCTGGTCTCAAATTCAGAGATCCACTTGCCTCTGCCTCCCAAATGCTTAGATTAAGGGTGTGCAGCCTGACCCTGAGATGGTTCAGAATTTAAGGGTTATTATAGGAATGTCCTGTTAGACTCAAATAGAGAATTCCTGGAAGGACAGCCAAGGCCTGGGGCAGAGATACCGATCTCCTCGAAAGTAAGAGGAGGAGGTTGCCGGAGGGTCCGCCTCCAGCACACCCAGGAAGTGAAGACTGACCTGACGCTGTGGCTGGGTTTTACCCTTGCTCTCTGCTGCTGCCTGTGGAAATACCCAGGTTCAGCCCCAGTTCAGAGAAACTAGAGACTCTCTGGTGAGGTACAAAGTGTTGCTTTTTATAAAAATATAAGGAGAGAAGGAATATGTTTGGTGGAGGTGCGGTAAGGTGTGGGGGAAGGGTGCCTCTTCGGGCCCACGCTGAGGCATCCCTTCCCCCTGAAGGACCAACCACACATTCAGGGCGTGGGGAGGAGAGTTGAGAGGGTAGAAGAGATAGAGAAAGGCAGAAGAGCAGAGGAGTAGAGGCCGGCCATGAGCACGAGGAGAGAGAGGGGGTAAGGGCGTGGGGGGGAGGGGGAAGAGAGTAAGGGAGCAAGCACAGAAGAGCAAGAGCAAGAAGGCAAGAGAGAGAGGAGGGGGCAAGCAGCCACGGGGGGGGGGCGGTGGAGGGGGAAGCCTAGACAAAATGCCAACACATAGAGCCAGCTAGTGTCACTTGCTGTTTGCTGGAAATGTCTCCCATGAATTTAAGGCAGGAGCTAAGACCATGAAAAGCTGATGGAGCCACAGGATCCAGATTTTGCTGTTTGCTTTTAAAAATTTATTTTATAGTTGTTCCTGCTATGCAGTAAACGTAATGCAAAAAAGACCAGGACAAATTAAGAGCCCATAAGAAAGGATTCACTACGGAGGTGGTGGTACACACTTGTAATCCTAATACCTAGGGTCTTTTCCTCTTCCTCCTCTTCCTCCTCTTCCTCCTCTTCCTCCTCCCTTCTTCTAAATATGGTCTCATGTAAACCAGGCTGGTCTTGAACTCATAAAGATCCATCCACTCCTGTCTCTGAGTGCTAAAATTAAAGAAGACGTGGGCCACAACACCAAGCTGTTTATTTTCTAAGATAGGGTCTTGGTATATGACTCAGATTGGCCTCTAACTTGAAGCAATCCTATTCACACGGCCTCCAACTCCTGGCAGTCCTCCTGCTTCAGCCACCCAGGAGGTGAGATTGTAGTCATGAGCCACCATGCCTGTCTTAAACAACATCTCTGGGAGCTGTAAGGAGAACACATCTCTGCGTCACTAACTCACTCCATTGTCCCTTCTTAGCCATTGTCATCTCTTTAGCGTTTCCCCCCTGCCTCACTCCTGCAGTTACACCACATTCTAGGGGAGCTGGCATGCTCTAAATATCTCCACAGAAAGGAACAAACCAGCCTGTGGAATGACAACACTTGCAGGACTTATCACATTCCCCAAAGAGAATGGGTTTCATGACAGCAGGGTTGCACCCAGAACCGGAGTGAGCACCTAGGAACCGGTTCCCTGAAGTGATGTATGCAGAACTGAGATACTGACCAATCAGACCACTGGCCTGACCAGGACCACATACTCCATCAGTTGTTCAGCCTAACCCTCTTTCTCTCTTTTCTGCAACATCCAAAGTTCCCACTTGCTCCCTGAATATGGACTTGGACCACTGAACCCCATTTTCTCTCCCTTCCAGTGTGTCCACTCTTGAAATCCCATTTCTCTACCCCTCACCACTGCTGGTCTCTTTGATTGTCATGTGGGGGGAGTGGCTGAGTTGATTCCAGGTTGCTTATGCCCTAACACTCTGTTAACACTCAGGGACACACTTGGATATAAATGAAATGCTTTTAGACACTTCTGTCCCTGGGCACAGTCTGCAGAGACCTGGGAGTCCAGCTGAGCAGTTTCCTCATTTGCAAATGAGAAACATTGGTCCCCTAAATCTACCAGGAGTATACCAGCAGGGGTTGGCTTAAACTGATAGATTGAAGGTAATTAACTCTTTCACTGCTGACTGTTCAGCAAGGATCAGCTACTCTGAGACTCTGGATGACCCCAAGTGGCCAGTGTGGGCATCTCTCTTCCTTCCATGAATGTTGCTGTGCATAATAGGCAAAGTCCAGTTTTCCTCATTCCTACCCTTTCTGTTTTCTTCTTTATTTTTAAAGTTTTAAAAAATATTGTATTTTATATATGAGTACACTGTAGCTGTTTTCAGATACACCAGAAGAGGGCATCAGATCCCATTACAGATGGTTGTGAGCCACCATGAGGTTGCTGGGAATTGAACTCAGGACACTGAGCCATCTCTCCAGCCCTCCTCCTCCTTCCCCCCTCCTCCCTCCTCCTCCTCCTCTTCCTCCTCCTCCTCCTCTTCCTCCTCCTCCTCTTCCTCCTCTTCCTCCTCCTCCTCCTCTTCCTCCTCCTCCTCCTCCTCTTCCTCCTCCTCCTCCTCCTCCTTCTTCTTTTTAAATTCTTATAGCTGTTTGTGTTTTTCTTTTCTTTTTTTTTCCTTTATTATTATTTGGCATGTTGTAGGAGTGGTTGAGTCTATTCCAGGTTGCTTATGCCCTAAAACATATTGTTGTTTGGGGTTTTGTTTTGTCTGTTTTTGCTTTTCAAGACAAGTGTTTTCTCCTGGTACTCCTCTTGTAGACCAGGCTGGCCTTGAACTCATAGAGATCCATCCGCCTCTGCCTCCTGAGTGCTGGGATTAAAGGTGTGCGCCACCACTGCCAAGATCCTAGTTTCCCTTTTAATTTCCTTCCCTTGTCTAGAAAGTTTCGAAGTCCCCCAGAGAGGACACCTGGAATGCGGAGCTCCTCCAATGTGGACAAAGATACAGACAACACAGACACAGGGTCAGTGTCTGCTGGGCCTGTTCATGAGGCGCCCCTGGTGCTTCATGATACCAGAGAAGCCATTTCCCATGGAGCCAAGCAAGCAAACCAGTGCTCTCCTCAACCCTAGACAAGGGTGAAAGACCCTCCCTGCACCCTGGGGTGCTGTGCGCTTGTGTGTCCTGGCTGCCCCCTCCAAGGAGGAGAATACTGAATGAGAACGAGACAGGGATGCAGGTCTGGGAAATGAGAGTGAGTTCTGACTGAAGATGGGAAACCTTAAAAGGGTGGGGCTGACCGGGAGTGTGGTAAGTGGGTCCTGGGTGCAGACTCTCAGCTGAGAGAGGTAGGTGTGGCATGATAGTACTCTTTAATCACTGGGTATATGGTTCTGCATGGGTTAACTATTCTGCAACCATTTAAACAGGCTTTAGAGAAAACAGCTCAAAAGTTGTGTGAACGAACCGCCATTGCTGAAACACCCTGTTACCACAAAATTTTCTTTGGAACGCACTTGAGGAGCTGGAGAGGTGGCTGAGCAGTTAAGTGCTCGCAGAGGACCAGAGTTTGATTTCTACAACACATAACCTATAACACATAACCTATAACTCCAGCTCCAGGAGATCTGACACTCGTCTAGACTCCTCAAGTACATAATGAAAACTAAACACTTTTAAAACTAACTTAGTGGGGCTGGAGAGATGGCTCAGCAGTTAAGAGCACTGACTGCTCTTCCAGAGGTCCTGAGTTCAATTCCCAGCAACCACATGGCAGCTCACAGCGATCTGATGCTCTTTTCTGGTGTGTTTTGAGAACAGCTACAGTGTACTCATATAAATAAAATAAATAAATCTTAAAAACAAAACAAAAAACCTTCACTTAGATACTACTGGGTGTGATATCACATTAAACAAAAACATCACTTAGAGTCTGAAATTTTCACTTAAACTGCTTTTGGTCAAGCTGGAGAGTGTGCCAAGAGACCCAACAAACAGACAGGACACCAGAGGCAGAAGCTAGGGATAAACGGGAGCTTGTGGACATCTTGTTTGAAGTGAGAGATGCCTGTGAGTCAGTCCTGGGAAGACCACGACCCAGAGTTACCCTGGGGAGTTCTGATGCTCAAAAGTGTCTGGGGCTGTTCCTATAGCACCTTCCTTTATGTCCATGCTGCTGCTTCAAATGTCTGGGCTACATTTCTCCATGGTAAACGGAAAGCAATTGCCAGCAGAACCCATCAGAACTCCTCCACGGTGGGCAACCATGAAAAGCAGGTCACTGTATAGGAAATAAGTGAAAGGGGCTGAAGACATGGTTTAATCAGTAAAGCACCTTTGTCCATCCTGAGATCCCAGAGCCATGTATGAGAATGAGCCACAGGCCAGATGGCAGTGTGTCCCATCTGTGCCAGTCTTGAGCACCAAAGCTGGTCAGGGACAGCCAGACCCCCTCTCCCAACCCCACCCTTGCCAACTCTGCTTAAACCTGACTCTTTCCTTCCATTGCCCCAGTGTCCCTGCTGCAGCCACCCCTCACCTCAGCCTCAGTATTGCATCACGGGCTGGTCCTTTCTATACTGTTCCACCATGCCTCCCAGACTTAGCTGTGGAGGGCTGAGGGACAGTGAGGCCTTGGAATGTCCCCCACCCTCCACTCCCACTCAGCCTGAAGCTACCTGGGTCTGGTTTTCTTGTCACTTCCCATACCCCCAAATCTAAGCCTGAGTCCCCACTCACTCACAGGCATGCATGGTCTCCCACCAGACAAGTTCACACGTGGACATGCAGCTCAACCCTCCATGTCCACTGGTCCCTCTGACCCACTGAACAGTACGTGAGCCTGGTGCTGACCTGCAGATAGAGGCCTTGTCTACTGAGGTCTATGGTTGCCTTTGTTGTTCAAGGACAGCATCCCTGAGTCCAACAAAGAAAGAACCATTCCTAGATTGTTCCAGATTCAGGAGGCACTCAGCCTTTCCAGCCACATCAAAGCTCAGGATAGGAGTCCCATAACAGCATGGCTTGGGAACTCCCTGGAGAAATGACACCTCTCAGCCCAGCCAGCTCAAACCAGGTGTCTTCTTGCTTGGCCAAGGTGTCCTGAGATGTTCTGGAAACTGGAGCCAGGAGACATGGGTACTGGCTGTATACTTAACTGTTCTTTAATTTCTTCTCAGCAAATGTGGAAAGGGCCAGGATTAGGGTCCACAGACCCAGGCAATGCTGAGGGAGCCAGGCCTGAGCCATGAACCCAAAGAAAAGCAAGCCTGCTACAGTCTGCCTAGATTTTCTCCCTGTCCAGCTCGTCAAAGAGACAAGGGCAGGGTTTGGTGGGGCCTAAAGTAGAGACTCCTCCTGATCCTGGGAGAGCTTAGCTCATTTCCAAGAGACTCCCAGGTTCTAGAAATTGGTAGAAGTGACCACACTGAGCTGATGTCCTTTGGTGTCCAGATCTATGTGGACAGAAGTCAACTAAACATGCAGACTGGCATGTATGTATGAGTGTGTATGTGTGATATGTGCACATGTGAGGAGCTTGAGTGTGTGTGTGAATGTGTGTGTGTGAGAGTGTGAGTGTGTGAGTGTGTGTGATGTGTGCACATGTGAGGAGCTTGAGTGTATGTGTGAGAGAGAGAGTGTGAGTGTGTGTGTGTGTGTATGAGTGTGTGTGTGAGTGTGTTGAGTGTGTGTGTGTGAGAGTGTGTGAGTGTGTGTGTATGAGGGTGTGTGAAGGTGTGGGTGTGTACATGTGTGAGTGTGTGTGTGTGTGTGTGTGTGTGTGTGTGTGTGTGTGTGTTTTCCAGCGTACCGGTATGCTATGTGTTCTTATGGATTTGTTTCCTTGACACTCAGCTCAGGTGCGGTCTTCTGACTTCTGGCCAGGTGCAGCAGGGTCCCCTGGGGTGAACAGTCAGGTGAGTACTCTGGACAAAGCAATCGCAGTTCTTCTAGAGTTAAACTTGAAGTGCTGTTGGCTTGGTGGCCTTGGAGGGCCAGCGGGAGTTCTCACGGCCTGCAAATGTTCCGGATTTGTTGGTGTGGGCAGGGGAGAGAGAAAGAAACATCAAGAAGCTGAGATTATTTCTCTGGAGGGAGTGACAGGCTCAGCCTTGAAATGAAGGCCTGGGGCAGGGGCCAGCTCCACCCAAAGCCCAGGGCCATCTGCGCTACCCACCTACCCCCAACCCCACACCAACCACCAGGGCCTCACTGGCCAGAAATCCTCCCAAACCCTGGGGGGCTTCCCATAATGCCCCTGTCTTTCACAGCAGAGAATGAAGATCCAAATCTGGCTCCTGACCTTAAGTCCACATTCTCTCTGTAAACTCTATTAAGCCCACTAAATTTAGCTGGTGAAAATTCAGAACACCCAGTTGAATTCACATTTCAGATGAGTGAATAATTTTTGGGTTTAGTATCCTAATAATGGGAAATATTTATGTTAAGAAAGTTTCCACATTGCTTTCCAGGTTCAGGCCTAGGCCATGATGATATGGTTAAAGGCACCAAGAAGGTCGAGATTGTCAGTAAATGCAGCAACAGCTAGGGCTAAGAGGACTCAGTCATGAGCACTTGCCGCTCTTGCAGAGGACCCAGCTTGATTCCTAGCACCCATATGGTTCACAACCATTGATAACTCCAGTCCTAGAAGAACCAATACCCTCTTCTGACCTCCATGGGCACCATGGAAGAGAAACACTCATTCACAGAAAATAATGTTGTTGTTTTTTTTTTTCTTTTTTAAAGTGGGGCCAGTTTATGGTGTCTTTCTCCAGAAAATGGTGGATTAAAAGCAGCCAGCACACCAAGCACTAGATGAAAAGATGACCCGTCAGCACCTGGCACTGTGGTTCCTGAATGGAAACACTGCATGTAAGACCTGGATCTACAACGCCACCTCTGCTGTCACAGTCAAGTCTATGGTCAGAAGACTGAAGGACTGGGAAGATCAGGAGAAGTGCTACCATTTGATTTGATACGTCCCTAGCCTGCAATAAAATTTATATAATTAAAAAAGAAACAAAATAGTCCATGCTTTCTGAGATTCAAATCTGACCACGACTCCCAAGTGTGCCCCATGCTTGTGTGTGTGCATGCACACATATGCACCTATAGGCACACATGTGTAGGACAGAGGATATTGGGTGTCTTCCTCTAACACTCTCTGCCTTGTTCTCTTGAGATGATCCCTCATGGAATCTGAAATTAGATAGGTTTCTCCTAAGCTGGCTGGCCAGCCAGAGAGGTCTCAGGACCTGCCCAGCTCTGCCAATGCTGGGGTTACAGGAACATGCACCCATACCTGGCTTTTCTTTCTTCCTTCTTCCTTCCTCTTCCTTCCTTCCTTCCTTCCTTCCTTCCTTCCTTCCTTCCTTCCTTCTTCTTTCCTTCCTTTCTCTCTCTCTCTCTCTCTTTTTTTTTTTTTTTGATAGGTACTGAGGATTTGAACTCAGGTCTTCTCAGTTTCATAGCAGGTGCTTTTACCTAATCTATCTCCTATTTACTTGGTGAGACCTCACAGGATCAGCTGTTAAACTGTCTCAGAATTAAGACATCACCCCCACTTTTCTGGGCAGCTTTCATTGTATTCTACTTTTGCTTGAGACCTGTTTGCAGATGATGTGACCCACAAACCTTCTAGAGTCGGGCTCAGTGATCGGATGTCTGCCTCACATGTGGTGCTCCTAGGTTCGATCCCTTGGAATGCCCAAGTCAACAAACCTCTCAAGTTCACTATCCTGAGATTTGACAAATGCACGTGGCTGTGACAAATGCTTGTGGCTGCGAGCAACACCTCTTGGGACACAGCTCCCTGGGCAGCCTAGTATCCCACACGATGAATGTTGCTTCTTCTACCTACTGTTTCTCTGTTCATGCTTGCCATCCTTCCTATAGTCTGGGAAGCGAGATCCAGCTTGGGGTCATCCTTGCTCAGGTGTTGGGAGACCGGTGACCTCAAGAGTTCCTGGGCACACATCCTGGGTAAATTGCCAGGCTATTGGGTACAGCAAGTTTATAAAACTCCCAGGGGGCTGTCATGTCCAGCACTTATTCTGGTGGGTGAGGAAACTTAGGCCACAAGAGATATCTGAGTAGCACTGTTGTGGTGAGCTACTGTTGTTCTAGGCGTGCAGTGCTGTCACTCCCAAGATGTTAGTCCCAAGGAGAGGAGAGGAATGTTGGTGTGGTGTATGTTGGGGGTCCAGGGAATATTAGGCCATAGGACATGCTACAGTGTGAGACATATTTGTGTGTGGGACATGTGGGGCATACTATACTGAGGTGTGGGAATATTGTGCTGTGGTATATGTGGTACATGGGCTATGGGGATGGGCATGTTGGGCCATGAGGCATACTTGAATTTGGAGTATGTTGGTCTGTGCAGTATGCTGGGGTGTGGGGCTTTTGAGCCATAGGGCACAGTGAGTTAGGGATCATGTTGGTTTGCCAGACATGCTATTGTGCAAGGCATGTTGGAGTGCAGAACATTCTGGAGGAGGAGCTCAACCTTACACTGTGGCCAGTGCATGCATGGAGATCACTAGTGAGGTACAGTGGTGGGCTCTTTCCTTGGGAACCTCAAGCATGAAGTCCAACAAGGTTAAGGATGGACTGCCTTGGAGACTGAAGCCTGGTTCTACGTGAAGACAGCTGCAGCTCCCCTCTACCCCCGCCCCCTAAGCTCTGAAGGGCACAGAATGGAAGGAGTGACTGAGCTGGCCTGAAGGCCACTGCTTATCGTCGGAGTTCCGTGCCAAGCACGTCCTCCTGATCCACAAGGATACTTTCTGTCTCCTAAGCAGAGGGAGGCAACCGCATGACTGCTAGCACAGGAGCTACTGCTGTGGGGTGGGGGGGATACACAGTGCCCCTGACAGCAGGATCAGCTGATGTGAACACGGAGGTCTTCCTGGGGCTGATGTCTGGCTGCAGATGGAGGGCTCATCATTAGGAATGAAAAGAAGGCCCCTGTCTGGAGTGTCCCCTTCTGCCTTCAGGCCCTTTCTCCCTGCCACTGTGGATCTCAGGCTGGGGCTCATGGGCAGGTGGGAGCTGGGCTCAACATGCAATAGGACTGCCCTAGGGGATCCTGGCAGCCTGCTCATAGGTTTAGGGTTTTTTCAAGGCACTGAAGTGCCATGAGGAACATTGCAAAGGGGTAGCCGTGGGTATACCTGTTGGATAGACAGTTCTTGAAAGAGTCTGAGACACCAGAAGTCACAAGACCTTTTGTCAGTCATGGCCAGGAAGGCCAGGCTCAAACTAAAATCTTTTTCACTCTTAACCTCTTGGCTCCCCTCGGAAATCAGCCCAGCAGCCTGAGAGAGGCCTCTGAAACACAGGTCAGTTAGCCTCCCGATTCATAACTCCCTCTGGGCCAGGAGAAACATACT
The DNA here is from genome assembly GCA_021653895.1 of Mastomys natalensis. Taxonomy (NCBI): domain Eukaryota; kingdom Metazoa; phylum Chordata; class Mammalia; order Rodentia; family Muridae; genus Mastomys; species Mastomys natalensis. Next base: position 270,118 of record JAJTUV010000181.1, read on the forward strand.
GGGTTCACTACCAAGCTAATCCCTATTCTCCCCAGGTCCAGCTGACGGGCCAGGAAGAGGACAGTCCCTCATACACTTTTAGAGGAAGAATTGTTCCCACACAGGGCTGTACTCCACCTCTCTTGTTGCGAAGCCCCTCTGGGTTTGTACATTGCCTTGTTGTTAGCAAGTGTTAGCTTTATAATCTGGAAGAGGGGAGAAGGCACAGAAAGGTAAAGCACACAGTTCCCTCTCCTGTCTGTCTCTCATCCTCTCTCAGTCTTGTCATTCAGTCTCAGCCTCATGGGCTCTCACCAGCCTGTCTCTCCCTCTTCCTCATCTTATTTCTTCTATTCCTCTTGGAAATGTGAGGCCGAGGCCATAGCCCAAGGTTGGGGACAACACTGTAGCTGCAGCTGCAGACGGGAGGCAGCTTTCATGATGTGCCAGATGGAGGCAGAAGGGGACGGGGCCTCTGTTGGGGCCCTTTGGGCACAGGTCCAGGAGGTTGGTTCTGAGTGCTCTTTTTTAGGTTCAGGAAAATTTGAAAATGGGGCTCTTACCAACTAGTATCCCTGAGAAACACTTGCTCCAACCCAGGGGACTCAGAAATGTGTCTGAGGACAAGCATGGTGGCACATGCTTTTAATACCAGTGCTTGGGAGGCAGAGGTAGGTGGATCTCCATGAGTTTGAGGCCAGCCTGGTCTACATAGTGAGTTCCAGGGCAGCAAGGGCTACATAGAAGAAAAACAAAACAACCAGAAATGGTCAGTCATCTCTCTCTCTCTCTCTCTCTCTCTCTCTCTCTCTCTCTCTCTCTCTCTCTCTCTCTGTGTGTGTGTGTGTGTGTGTGTGTGTGTGTGTGTGTGTGTGTGTGAAAAAACTCTCCACCAGGACAAAATCCACAGGCCTCTGTGGATTAGCCTAGGTCTCATGGGGTCCAGACCTCCAGCAGCCCCCACCCCCAGTCTTCCAGCCATTCTTTATAACGCCGATCAGCCACCACTGACTGCTATCATGGCCAAAACACAAGTCCATGGGCAAGAGGTAGGAGATGGCTCTCAGAGCTATATGGTCTGCAGATCCTGTCACCCTCAGGGTCTCCAGAGCTCCTCAAACATCAGCCCTTATGACAGTCCAGGGCCTGCAGTTCTCAAGTATTCATGCCCTGTGCTACCATGCAGGGGTCTGAGCTCCATCCCAGGCATTGTCAAGAAGGCTCTGAGCCATTGGTCTTCCCTGGATTTTCTTGTATATACCCATTTCCAGGGGTTCTGTCCTTGTTCACTGCTCTCTGGATCTGGGCCAGACTTTGCTTCTCCCTAGGAGGATGATGGGCTGTGCTGAGTCCCACTGGACTCATGATTACAGATGCATCCTTAGTCTTGCCGTAGCAAGGCAGTGTGGCCTCCCTCTGAATATTACAGACATTTGCCATGTGGGTTTGGCTATCTCCTAGACCTAGCTAGCACTGACCAGTTAACATTCACACACTGAAGAGCTGAGCTGCCCAGCCTGGGTGAGGAGTGGTGTATGTATCTGGATGTCTGCTGTACTTGGGCTCTGGTTTTGCAGATTGGAACAAAGAACAACCCAGACAAGCCCAGGAAGTCTATGGAGACCTCTGCTTCCTCACAGCCTCTGACTTGCCCACATCCTGGGGAGATGCCTGGTCAGGGTCTATGAGACGGTACGGCATGGCATTTTTGTGCAGGCTCTGTGTGGGTATCCTTGGGTCTTTGATGTCTCTAAAGAGCCCTCTCTATGCTGGACATGGTCTCTTGCTCATGAAACCTTGTAATCATGTCTTCTACACCTTACTGGGGGATCGGGAAAGGGATAAGGCCCATGCCAGCTCTGTACCACAGAAAACCCTCTGGTCAGCATCCATCTGACCCTCTGTGTAGAAGCCACCAGAGGTCCAAGTGGGGCTTTCTGGGCAGCTTTCTAGGGTCAGGATCTGAATCTCAGTTCTCAGCTAAATAGAGGACAGTTATGAGACACTGTCATATAGACCTCAAGTCTGGGATCTAACAAAGTCCAGCCTCGGGGCTACAGAAGCACCCAGAGAACAGCTATCACTGAGCTGAGCAGGTCTAGGAGAGGAGTGCCCTTCTCCCCGGACGAGCAGTGCTCCTCCGATGCATTTTCCGGGCCCCTGACGCAAGCAAAAGATAAAAGTGTTGAGGGACAGCTGGCCAGGACTGGCCCTATCCCAGTTCCTGAGCCAGCATCCCCCTACCCTGGGGGCCCCATTGCCAAAGGACCTGCTTATTCACAGCAGGTCTTTGTGCCCCAGCCTAGCACGTGCGGGGTGGGACGGGGTCCTTGGCACGGAGCGGCTCTCTGACCACATGGTACTGCGCTGGCCAAGGTCTCAGCCGTGTATAAATGGGGTGCCCGGGTTGCAAGCAGCAGGACTTCACTGAGCAACAGCCAGATCTTCTGCCGCTCTTTCCAAGCTCTGCATGGTTCTTCGGCGGCCACTAAGGACCCAGTTCCCCCGACCCCACCCCCACCCCCGGGCAGTCTGAACTCAGGTAAGGCTGGTTTGTCTCTGGGGACACATCCTGGGCTCAGCGGGGTTCTTTATCACTTCACAGGACGACAATGCCTGCTGTCCCTGGCCTTAGTCCTAAGCTTTTTCTGGTTTCTTCTGCAGGGGACCGACCCTTCTGGCGACTTCTGCTGCCTCCAAGTATCAAATAATGGCCCGTACATTCTCGCTAGCTGTTCCTTTTTCCTATGCATATACTTCTTTGTGGATCTGTTCTAAAGAGGTATAGCGCATGGGAAAATGGAGCAGTGAGATCTTCCTCACCCAAGCAAAGTTGTTAGCGTATGCTTCCTGACCTGGCGACTTCTGCTTCCCTCCCACAGGACTCGGGGCTGGGCGCTTTCCTGTCTGCTCCAGGGCACTGCTTTTCCCTGTGTCTTTCAGGGAACAGTGCTGGCCCTACCCAAACAGCTCTTAGGAACCAGTTGTACAGGTGTTAAAATGGAGAGTTTGGGATAGAATGGAGCGGAACGTTGGGGCAGATCCGACCTATCCAAGGTTTTACAGAGGGTATTGGAACAGGAACTGAAGCAGATTCATTTGAGTTTTGCTTAGGCAATCCTGGGGAGCTCAGAGGAGGTGGATGGGCTCAGGACTTGATCTTTGAAATTTTCTTTATAGGTGTGATATCAGTGTGAACAGATTTACACACTAGTGGGTGACCTTGGGTCTGATGTTGGAGGAGGTAAAAGAACCAGCTGAGGGCTCAGTGGACTCTAGGTTCAGTCTTTGTAGTTTCTTCTCACCATTATTCCATTTTTATAATGATGGGTGTGGTTGAGTTTTTGAGCCGGAAGTTCTAGTGAAGCTGACTGCTCAGTAGCAGAATGGTCGCCGTTGATGAGTGAAGATGTCTTTGGGTTCAGTTTCCAGAACAGAAAAAAAAAAAAAATGAAAATCAGGAAAGCTGAAAAAAATAAAATGTTTGGACCCAATTGCTCTGCTACGCTGTGCTTTTTTCCCTCCATGACTGTTGTCTGGTGTGTGTGTGTGTGCACGCGTGCACGCGCGCGTGTGTTGGGACGGGAGTGTATCACACTGTGGGGAGCGACGTCACCGGGGTCACATGGAAAGGATCACATTGGGGATATCAGAGGTAGCACATGTGGGTATTACAATGGAAAGTCTCACATCAAGGAAAGGATGTTATGAGTAACACCCTGGGGTTTGTCACATGGAGTGTTACATGAGGGAGGGGGAGCATGAGGAATATCACATTGGGTAGATGGACATTGGAAGTATCACATTGAGGGAGTGGATGATATCACATCGGTGTGAGGGACAATGAGGGTGCCACATCAAGGGATGGAGCATTAAGGGCACACACTGGAAGATGTGATCAGAGTGTATGAACATGAGGAAATGAGGACTCCCAGGATCCTTGGGAGGGCCCTCCCTGAGAATGGCATAAGTTGGCTCACTTTTTAGAGGGCCAGATTCTTGGGAGCTTGCTCAGTTGAGGAACAGGGACAGTAGAAGCCAGGATTGAAAGATTCGTGAGTACAGTCTTTATGAGTGAAAATAAGCCTTTGTGAGCTGAGCTGCCAGACGGCCCTTGCCCTTTGAGCCCTTGGTCTTGGAGGGTGTGGGACCTCCATCCTGTTAGTCTCAAACTGGGCTCAGCAAGTGGCTACTAGTTCTGTCCAGTAGCAGCTCCCAACCCCCACATCTACCCCAGGCTGTGCCTCACTTGTCCCTTAACCTTTTGAATTGTCACCAGTGAGACGTCCCATCATGAACCACTGCCTGAGTATGGGGAAGGAAAGAAGAGAGAAAACAGTGAGGAGCTTCCCAGCAGGAAAGCACCTTGCTTCTTTCCCTAGCTACCCAGTAGGTGGGAGAGATTTGGTGGGTGGGGCCAGGGTCTGCTAGGATAAGCCTTGAGTACAAAGATTAAGGAGTGGGGTGGGGCTGGATCCTTCCTGCCTATAGCAACACTGCAGATCTGGGGAGACTGAGGGCTCCATGAAGCTAAGAGAATGTGGGTCAAACCCTGTGGCTACCATTGCCAAGTCATCAGCTAGAAGACCAGCAAGGGAAGAACACTGAGACATAGGAATTGCTGTATCCCAGCAATGATGAACTGGCCAATTCTGCTTCTTTGTGGCGGCTGGATACCTGTGAGCCTCTGGCCTGAGAGCCACAGTCTCCCCAAGAACTCAAGTCTACACCTCCCAGCACACTTGAAGCATGCTATGCTCTCTAGGACCAATTGTAGTCTCTGAAGTAGTCTGCTCCAGGGAGAGCAGCTAGCTCAAGCTTATTGGACCGTGAAGTGCCCATCTCACAAGACCTCATCCACTGAAGGAAGGGTGTGGCAGCTATGGCAGCACTCAGGACTGAGTCCTTGATTGGTACAATAAGCAAACTATGAAATCACAGACAGCGCCCCTATTACCTATACTCAGCTATCTCAGGCTCCTGTTGAGACACTAGTTACTGTACACTTCAGTGCAGATTTTATTAAGGCTCATTGTAAACATCCCCACTGCACAAACACCGAGAAAGGGAAGCCTAGGTTTCCACGGTCCAAGGTTGGCTTGCTGAGATCTCAGAACTACAGGACAGGCTCATATCTCCTCTCTCACCCTAGACCTGTGTGGCACATGGTCATGGTTCACAAAGGTCAACCTCATCTTCCTGAAGACTGAACAGGGTCTTGGGAATGAGCGTCCCCTGTTGCATGTTCCAGAAACTCACGCCCCGTTGCCCAAGTGCAGGCCCTCAGTGTAAGACTGGCAAGGGAAGCTCACCCAGATTAGTGCACGACTATCACAAACTGGTACCACATTCCTCATTCCTGAGGGAAAGCTGCCGGTCCTTGGCCCTTGCGCTCAAGGAGGCTGCTGGAAGCTCTGTCAGCTCCTCCTGCAGATGAGGCGCTGGGTCAGGAAGACTCACACAAAAGATTTAGTCAAGGCAGACCCAGGTTCTCTGTTTATCCTCTACTCTGGAAAAGTTGCTGAGTGAGTGTGTACCTGGATGTTGACACCATGGTGGCCATTGGCTAGGACCTTCTGTGAGAGGGCTTTCGGAGACTTGTCCAAGCTGATAAACATGACACCCACCTTTCCTTCTACAGTCTTGTCTAGCATGCCAGGTTGATAACTGTTTTATCTTATTGAAAACTAGTTGCCTGGGTGAGTGGTGCACCGGCTTTGACCCAGCACTTGGGGCAGTAGGCAGGCAATTCTCTGAGTTCGAGGCCAGCCATGCTGATCTAACAATGAGTTCAGACAGCCAGGGCTTTACACAGAGAACCTGTCTCTAAACCCAAGTGAATAAATTATATTTTTAAAAAATATTTATTTATTTATATGAGTACACTGTAGCTATCAGACACACCAGAAGAGGGCATCAGATCCCTATAATTTTTATTTTTTTTATTTCTCAGTAAGAAAACCAGTTTGCCAACACTTTTTTTTTTTAATTGAATAAATTATCCTTGCAGATTATGGTAAAAACCTGTATACATAGGCCTGGTGTGGTAGCACATACTTTGAATACCAGCACTCAGGAGACAGAGCAGGAGGATTTCTGTGAGTTCTGGGCCAACCTAATCTACATAGTAAGTTCCAGGACACCGGACTACGTAGGGAAATCATTTCTCAACAAAACAAAACAACAGAAAGAGCTTCACACCAACGAGCCCACACCTGGCCTTTGAATCTGTGTACTCACCTATCAGTTACTTCCCAGAGTCACTCTTTCAGTGACTTTCAGTGAAAGAATAGCTCTAAAACTTCAGCTCTGCCAGCATGGTAGTGGTGCATGCCTTTAATCCCAGCACTAGGGAGGCAGAGGAAGGTAAATTTCTGAGTTCAAGGCCAGCCTGGTCTACAGATCTAGTTCCAGGACAGCCAGGGACACAACAAAGAAACTCTCCAAGAGGGCTTGGAGAGATGGTTCAAAGGTTAAGCATACTGGCTGCTCTTCTAGAGGACCTGAGTTCAATTCCCAGCACCCATGTGGCAGGTCATAACTGTCTATAACTCCATTTCCAGGGGATCTGGACACCCTCACATAGACATTGACAACGATGTAAAGAAAAAAATCATTAAAAAACAAAAACCAACAAAACAAACAAAAATAGCCATAAAGTCCCATCTTTGGACCGACAGTCACACCACTAGATTTGGGATGAGGCTACCATGCCAGGAATGTAAAAAATGAGCTTCGAGCAGGCATGATTTGTGAACTCTGCCAGTGGGAGGCCATAGAATGAAGTGCTTCTCCAAAAGACACACCTTGTCACAGGCTTAGCACATAAATCCCAGGAACCACAGACAGAGCTGATCCCAGCATTCCCAGTGTATGTAGCTGGCTGCTATGGTCTGGGAAGCAGTTTACTGGAGATTATTCTGACAGCACACACAGAGGCCTGGAGACTTGACATGCTTGACAGAATCCCCAGGAGGAGTCAGGGCAGTATGAAAGCCAGGAGCAAGGGCAAGAGCAAGTGTGCCTAAGGGGTTAGGAGCTGTGAGTTATGGTCCAGGGTGGGAGACAGGGAGAAAGCCAAGGATGTATGTTGAAGCCCCCAGAAAGGTGCCTTCAGTGGAGAGTCCTAAGTTTGACTTTGTTTCGTTTGATGATTCTGAAACCATTTTTATCTGCAGAAATAAACAAGCCCAGAACAGTCAGAGAGACACAGAGAAACCCTGTCTCAAAAAACAATCAATAAACTCCTAAACTTCCTTAGCAGGAGGCATGGTGGTCTGAGGCACCCCAGCTCAGCCCGATGCTGGCTCACTCACCTGCACCTCTGAGGGCTATGTGTCTCTGGTCCACTTCATCCATCCCAGCAATGAATGGTGCTGAAATACACCCTCTAAAGTACTGTGCCTAGGTGGGGTGAGGGGCAATGGTGCAGGGTTCCTTGTTCAATACCAGGGAGGAGGAGGGAACACTGGGTCCATGCAGCTGAAATGCTGAGCACATAGGCATGTTTCCTAACTCAAAAGGGCCACAAAGGTTTAGGGCCTGCAGATGGTAGGCAGATGAAAAGGGATGGAGTGGACAAAATGCCAACTTCTCATCAGCTGCCCATCCCTGTTCCAGTATCCCATGCAGTGTTATTGAATACTCAGCAAATGGGAAAGCTCTCCTGGCTTCTCAGTTCTTGGGTGAAGCAGAGTCAGATGACCAAGGAACTGCAGGTTCAAAAGTATCCTCAAACAGCTTTGTTTAATGCATCCTACAGAGCTCCTCCATTGTACACTGACAAAGCTCCCGAAGACCCATCGGGGAATCTGTGAACATACGCCCTACTGATTCAGGAGTGACCGTACAGGGGCAATCACCCGCTCGTTCCATTTCAAGAATAAATCGGTGAGGCTGTTGAGAAGAACGCTGCAGTTCTATACAAGTCGGTAAGGAAGGAGAGAGCTGCCTGCCTCTGCCCGATTCCCAGTCCCCACCCCTCAGTTTTAAAGTTTTCTAATTTTATTGTCATGGCTCTGGGTCTTTTTGTACAGGCTTTTCTTTTTTCACCAACTTTTTTCTTTCTTTCTTTTAATTATTTTTTAAAGATTTATTTATTTTTATTTATGAGTACATTGCAGCTGTCTTCAGACACACCAGAAGAGGGCATCAATCCCACTACAGATGGTTGTGAGCCACCATGTGGTTGCTGGGAATTGAGCAGTCAGTGCTCTTAACCGCTGAGCCATCTCTCCAGCTCCCCCAACACCTCTTTTTTTGAGACAGGGTTTCTCTGTGTAGCCCTGGCTGTTCAGAAGCTTACTCTTTAGGCCAGGCTGGCCTCGAACTCAGAGATCCACCTATCCCTGTCTCCAAGAGTGCTGGGATTAAAGGCATATGCCTGCCCTGCCTAGTTAAACTTTTTCCAATGTTTAAAAATTACATTTATTTATTATTTATTTGGAGGAAGTAGGTAGCACACACATGTAGAGGTCAGAGGACAATTTGAGGAAACCTAATTTCTTTCCTATGAAGCCTCAGTTTTCACTATAGCTATATCTGAATGAAGGCAGGGTCTTCAAGATGGTAATTAAAGTTGAAAGAGGTTTAGGATTTGCTAGAATCAATTTAAGTAGGTTGCTCACAGAAGGAAATGGCTAGGCAACCAGGGAAAGTCAAGGCTATGTGAAGTCACACAAAGAGTATGGTCAGGCAGCCACAGAGCAGCCTTGGTGGAGTTTTGTTTTGGTAACTCTGGCAACCAGAAACATCTTTGCCTAGTTCCCTGTAGTCGCCCTGAAGGTCTAGGCTCAGAGTTGGTAGAACAAAAAGAGAAGGGAGAGTTGTATTTTCAGGGAACTAACAACTGAAAATAGTAAGAACGGCAGAGGGGGAGGGACTCCCATAAAAAAACCAAGAAAACCCAGATACAAAACCACACATAGTTCATGCTTGTAATCCCATCATGTAGGATGCTGAAGAAGAGGAGAACTTGAAGTTCCAATCCAGGAGGGTTACCTAAAGGACAAAACTAAAAACACAAAACAAAACTGAGCTGGCAGGATGGCTCAGAAGCTAAACCTGCTTACCACACGAGCTTGGTGACCCGAATTACATCCTCAAACCCAAGAGAAGGAAAGAACCTTCTCCATCAAGATGTCTTCTGACTTCCACACGCTGTTGTGCAAGGCGTGCATTCTAGCACATGCGCAATATGTTTTGTTTGTTTAATTTTAGGCTGAGGTTGTAACTCGATTCGTAGAGTGCTTACCTAGCATACCAAAGGCTTTAGATTTGATCCACAGCACCACGCAAAACAGGCTTCGCTGAAGGTACACATGAAGTAATTCCAGCTTGTAGTGCGTTTGTCCCGTAGGAGGGTGGAGCTGCCCTATGGGACTCCTCCCCAACTCCAACTACTTAAGTGTTCCTTAGGTCAACAGAGTTTTTTTTTTTTTTTTTTTTTTTTTTGAGGGAACCGCTATTTCTTGTATCCAAAGCTTTAACAAATGAATCTGAAGTCATCGACACTGAAATGTACCAGTTTGGGTCTCTCCATTTCTAATTTCCAGTGGTCTCTCGGCCTTTCACAGAACTCCCCTCCTCAGGGTTCTGCCGACCTGATCTCCCATCAGCAGAGCCACATACTTTCTCCCTTCTAAGCCTTTAAGTGGGGTGGGGGCGGTCCCCTTCGCCTCAAGACTGATCTCCCGGCTTAAGCGCAATCGTCTCTGTTCTCCGTACCCCGCCCCTCCAGCAACACCTCTTTCCACATCCCGAAGTATCCGACGTTCCCCCCTTCATTTTCTTAATTCCAAAGTCCTTCTAGAGAATGAGCCCTGCACGGAAACTGTGAAACCCAGTAAGCGCCCGCTCCAAGCCAGCGAAGCGGCCATAGCACTTCTCCAAGGGCACTCGGACTCCAGGGAGCCTAGGTGTTAAAGAGGCGCGAGGCGCAGGTACAAGTGACCTCCAGGACTTAAAAGACGGAGCAATTCCCGCCCTCCCATCAGGGGCTTTTGGCCCAGCCCGCCTACCCCATTCACTTTCGTGATCAGCTCCGCCTTCCTACACTGTACCTACCTCCCCAAGATTTCCCAACTCTCTCTTCCTCCACCGTCCCTACAGATCTTCCTAGTACAGACCCTCATTCGCCTTCCACACTTGTCTCATCCCCACTCACCCCTGTCCGTTCTCCAGATCCTCCTTACCTCTTGCCTCAAATCAGCTTGCTGTTTGCGTTCCTAATAGAGAGAGCAGAAGGGGTGTGTGTGTGGGCTGCGAGGATGTCACCACGTCCTAACTGGGCTAGCCTCGGGAGAGATCCTCTGTAAACAGAGGTTTCTAGATTCTCTGGAGGTTAAGTCCTAGTGCTAATCTAGGGAGGGGTGCCTTCTGTCCCAGCTTTTAAATCCTTCGAGGGTGGGGGTGGGGCTCCTCCTAGGGCAAAGTGCTTTTCTCTGTGGGTTTAGGAAAGGGCCTCCTTCTGTTCAGCTCACCACCTGCTATGGTTCACCAGAACTCTCAGGAGGGCTCGGTGGGAAAGGAATATGTGAGCTTGGGGCCAAGTTTGAAAAACGTTCCCGATCCACGCTCGAAAGTGAGGATGTGAGGAGTAGGCAGGTCCTCGGAAGACTGGGAAAGGAAACCCGCAGCTGCGCATTGTGCTTGTAAGCCCCCTGCTGGAACTCTTATGCATAGATTAGAGCGCTTGTTTCCGCCTCGTTATCGGCTTGGCCGGCGTCACTCGCTCTGCTAGTGCTTGAAAAGCTTTAGCTATTAGCACTGTCCTGGCTGGCCCCAGGCATCCAAGCATCTTCCCAACCACCAAAATGCCGGTGCTTTAAGGAGCATTCATTGGTGCCCGCCCCTCAGGGGACCTTCATGTCCCTTGCTGTGTGACCTTGGAGAGTGTGACTTTCAGAAGGGCATGCTCATGACTCAGTGAAGAGGTTGTCTGTGGGCATAGTTCATTAAGATGAGCTTATAGAGCGGGGGTGGTGGCAGCACAACCAGCACTTGGGCAGGCAGAGGAGCGGATAACTGAGTGGGCCAGCTGTCACAGATGAGAGGAAGCACGGGCTTACAGAAGGAAAAACCAAAAAAAAAAACAAAAGTGGCTTATAGAAAGGCAAATGTGTGCAGTCAGGAAACAGAGCGGCTAGCTGTCAGGCACAGAACGCATAAAACATGGGGACCAGCTCAGCCAACAGGAAGGGAATCACTGGGCTCATTTAACAGAAAATTCCAAGAGCAACTGCTCACAGTGTGTAACATGCCAAATTGGGCTTCCAGCTGAGGAAAGAATTGTGATGTCCAAGGCCTGGGAAAAGCCATGGGCTGTCATGGCTATTCTGTTACAAACAGATGACGCTAGATTAACCAAGTATGGCAATGGTGCTGAGAAATGTGAGCAGGTGACCAAGCATAAGAAAGACCCACGGTGGGCATGGAGGCCCAAAGACCAGCTAGTGACTGACTAGACAGTTTTAGAATGTTGGAGTGAGCTGTGGAGAAGAGGGATCTCCATACCCTCTAAATCATACAAAGAGGTTTCAAAACCAGGGTATATGTTCTCCACAATACACTAGACCAAAATCCAATGTCACGGTTAGGTTAGGAAAGCCAATAGTCCAGGGCTGTGAAGGAATTTGAGGACTCACAAATTAAAAAAATCACTACTGGACATTGTATGCCTGACATAATTGAGAGAATCATGTGTAGACCAAGATTAATTCAGACTGATAAGAACCAGGAGACAGGAAGTTATGAACTTAAAGCTGTGAAGCATCTATTTCTATATTGGTGGTGTTAGGGATTGAGTGAGGGCTCTGTGCAAGCAAGAGCTAGGCATATCATTTACATTTGCTAATTTTAGGAATAGAGATGAAGACACAGTGCACTATAGATCCTTGCCCACAATGCCTTTTATTTCTATCACAGTGAAACAAAACAAAAAAACAAGAAACAACCAAACCAAAAACTTAATGAAAGCCACAGAGCCAACTACTCCTGGAATATGAGCCCCAAACTGGTAAGGTTCTTTAACTATAAAACAAATACGTATTCCTTTATCAACAACATACTGAACCATTAGGAGACTTTACTGAGGCCCAGATCCCATTATGCATAAACTTGAAGCATCAGGATGCTGGTATCCTCAGAGCATAGATTTCAGATGGGATGAGAAGTCCAGACAGCATGAGCAATAAAGGGGAAAGCTTGGTCCTCAGAGTGAAGGGCCTTTGCCACAAGGATAGCCCAATGGCAGAGGGCAGTACCCGAAGGCTAATCCCAGTTTCTTATAGGAGCCTGGTCCCAACTCAGGGTCAGTACTCAACAACCCAGTCAGGTGAGACTAGTTACTTGGCTCAGAAACTGGAAGGCTGCCCAAACTGTCCTACTTTGTGTACAGACTCTATACTGACAGGCTATACAGCACAGAACCCTAAGCTAGGAAGTACAGTTCACTGGGATGAGGGAGAAAATAAAATGCCCACTTATTAGGGCATTTCCATAAGTCTATTAGCTGTAAAACAAGGTGTGAACCCCACACCCACTGGGATGATGACAAATAAGTTTAAAGACTTAAGAAATAATTGGGTTATGCTAGGTATGGTGGGTGGCCCATGTTTAGAGTTCCAGTGCTCAGAGGCAGAGGCAGATAGAACTTTGAGTTGAAGACCAGTCTGGTCTACAGAGTGAGTTCTAAGGCATACACTCTCAGTGCACATACACAGAGAGAAAGAAAGAGAGAGAGAGAGAGAGAGAGAGAGAGAGAGAGAGAGAGAGAGAGAGAAAAACCAATGGACTGATTGTGTTGGCTCACACCTTTAATACCAACAATCAAGAGGCAGGTCAATCTGAGGTCAGTCTGATCTACATAGAGAACTGAAGGCCAGACAGAACTACATAGTGAAATCCTGTTTCAAAACAAAAAACAGAAAGCAAGGCAGGTCAGATAAAGTATCAGTCCTAGTAAACACACACACACACACACACACACACACACACACAAAACAAAGCTTTTCACATCCTTAAGGCGATTGGCGATTAAAAATAGACAAAACTCCCCCAAGTTTGAAGACTGAGGCAGGTTTGAGACTGATCCCTCCATATACCCTCAGGTGAAGCCTATTCCAAGTCCAGGGCCATCATCTCCAGGACTAAGATTCCCATTAATGTGGGTACATTTGCTGAGAAATACAATTTGTTTCTGAGACAGGGTTTTCTCTCTCAACCCTAGCTGTTTTGGAACTCACTCTGTAGACATGCCTCAGACTCAGAGATCCCACTGCCTCTTGGGTGCTGGGATTAAAGGCCTGCATCACCATCACAGGCTAGGAGAAATAAAACTTTTGAGGCCCCTCCCCTGTGGCTCTGAACTCCCGGGTGTTTGCTGGGGGGGGGGGGCATTTGCAGAGTGAGCTCATCCCTAAGGTTTTAGGGACTTATTCTCATTGTACAGTGCGATCCTCTCCAAGTTTGTCTCTCACAGAAGGGGTCCCAGGACCTGGCTGGAGACCCACACCGTAAGTCAGTGCTTAAAGGTCTATTCCAAGTCTTCAGAGGGGAGTGGAGTTGTGACCTTGGGACCACCTGGATAAACTCCTCAGGACTTCCCTTAACCAAGACTGTCTTAGTCTTTGGGTTAGCTGTCCGGCCGGATGGGCCCAGAATTTGTAAACCGGAGCCTCTGTATGAGCCCGCATTGTTATGCTAGTGAAGTGCCTGCAGCCGCTTCCTTCCCTCTAACTGCACCCAAGCCCTCCCCCACTCCGACTCTCTAGTCCCTGAAGATCTTGGAATTTCAGCTTTGAAAGTTCAGCAGGGCAGCTTGGCTTGGCTAAGTCCTTCGGAGTTGTTGATACTCAGGCCCCAGCTTCTCTATAAACCTGACACCTCCGAGGGAGTTTTCCAAGAAACAGTTCTCAACTATTCCGGTTCACACGGACCAGAGTACTCAAATTGAGTTTGACCCAGGATTGGCAAGAACTTTAGGGAGGTTTTATTCAATAGCATAAATCCTTGAGAGAGGCCCTTCAACTTCTTACCCTACCCGTCATGTCATCCACGTACCTTATCCAGCCAGTCCCTGGGCTTCACTCACTGCTGACCAGTGGAGGGGTTCTGCACCTTGAGAAGGTCGGTGCCCCAAACATCAGGCAACCACTGTGTACCACTCCGCCAAATCTTCACCGAAAAGATGCACAACTGTGGGGCGAGGGGCTGCGTCTTTTAGTCTCTACCCTCAGGGGTCCATTCTTACCGAGCCATGGAGTCCGAACTCATTCACAGGAGTAAGTAGAAAACACAATCTTTATTTTGGTAAGAACCTAGGTTTGGGGTGGGGATAGGGACAGTAACTGGGGTCGAGGTAGACTGGAGGTCGGTTCTGGAAAGGAAGATTGATAACAAAGATTTATTGGCGCAAGTCCCCAAGGATGCCCCGCTCAGAGGCTGCACTGCCCAGAATGAACCCCACAGCCAGAGAAACGGTTTGGTCGAAGGAACCTCGTAGATGCTCCACATGCTGGTTCAGGGTCGACAGCTGGTCGCGCAGAGGGCCCAGAACTGTTGAGATGTCGCCCAAGTGCGTCAAGGTCTGCAGCAATGCGGTATTCAGCGACTGGGGAGCAACCTGCGGGGAAGCACGGCCCTGGGAAAGGCCAGGAGGCTCATTCGGGTTCTCCATGTCGTTGTCGAGGGTTGGCGTCGGGGAGGATTCGAGGGTATGGCCCGGCTCAGGAGGCAGAGTGTCGATCGCCGTAAGAGGAGGGGAGCTGGTAATGCGGTGGGCATCTGCAGACTTCGTAGTGGAAGAGCTGAATCTGAGCGCGGGGGCAGGCTCGGCGTTCTCTGTAGCCAGCGGCAGCTCAGCCTCTATTAAGGAAACACGCGGAACGTCCGGAATCCCATCTCAGGGCTCCGCCCCTCCCCAGGAGACCCAGACTCTTCTTGCCCACATGGCTGCTCTTACCTTGCTCCACCGGTGCAGGTGCGGGTGCTAACGTGGAGAGGGCCGAGCGGCCCCGGCGCTGGGGACGTCCAGGGCCAGAAGAGCGGCGGCGGACCCTCGGCGGCCCATCGTCACCCAATAGCCCCATAAGCTGGCGGATCTGGTCATCGAAGGGTCCGGACGGCTGGCCCTGGGAGTCTCGGAGTTTGTCCTTGAGGAACTTGTAGCGACGGCGGCACTGAGCGGGGGTGCGCTGAACTTGCTGACGGGCCAGTGCGGCGGACACGCGGCGGTAGGTGGGCAGAGTCTGCCGGCGGTCCAGCAGTAGTGAGCGCCACATGGCCGGCTGCAGCAACGTGCCCAGAAGTAGCTCCGTCTCTCGGGCACTCCAGGGCGTGCGCTGAGCCGAGCCCGGGGACACGGGAGCCTTGGGCGAGCCGGGTTCCGCCATCGCACCCGAAGTAGCGAAGGCATCAGACGTAGTCACCGGGACGTCCCCGGCCGACCGCAGCTCAGCGTCGGGGCTAGCTGGCGACGGCGGAGAAAAAGCGGGCAACCTCCGGGGACGAAGCAGCATCCCTGAGCCAGGTAGAGGTGCGTGTACTCCGAGGCGTGGCCTCACCGGAGAGGAGGGCTCCTCCAGAGCCGCCCACACACGCTCTAAGGACCCCGCACCGCCCTCTGCGTCTGAACCTAGTCGGTGCGACCCTCCCATAGTCTAGCCGCCCCGCCCATCTCTCCTGCTTAGTTCCTCTTGGCCGGTGCCTTGCTTATTCTAGCCCATCCCCTTTCTAGCCCTTTCCTTAGGGACCCTGGCCCTGAGAATACAGTTTGGCCCTGTTACACAAAACAGAACGTGTAAAACTTTTAATTAAAAAAAAAAACCATTTAATTAAGGTACAATATAATAAGATCCAGTGAAGAGGACAGATAGGAGGAGTCAGCTCGTTTTTTTTGTTTTTGTTTTTTGTTTTTATTTGTGCTACGCCCAGTAGTTACTACCCATAAACAGCCCATGAAAAGCTCCAGAAACACAAAACTCTGAAATCTTTTATGGCTAGTGTCCAAGAATGTGTTGTTTATACATGTAATTAGTAGGACCATCCTCTCCACTCTCATCTGGCTGTGGGCTTTGGAAGATGGACATATGTTGTATCTAATTTACTAATCTAGCTAAGGAGGCTATTTGGATGCTAGAGTTGATAGCAGTCAATGGCATCTGGGTTTGAATCTTAGTTCACACACACTACAAAAAGGAATCTTTCTAGTGTAATAAAATGTATCTATTAACAAAGGTGACAAGATAACACTTTTTCCTCCAAGATTAAGACTAAGAAAAAGATGCTCAAAGTTAGTCTTAGTGTAGAATTCTTGGCCAATGTAGTTCAGACAAGAAAAAGAAACATTATATAAAGTTGGTAAATAAGTCCTCAGTAGCCTGTGGGCTAGCTATACAAGCCCTGGTTTTACAAAGATCAGTTAAGTCAAAGGAAGTACCAGTCTGCCATCTTGCCTCTGGGATTGTAGTGGTCTCGCTGCTGTGGACCCAAGACAACAATGCAGCAGCAAAGATTAGTGTCTGTTTCATTAGTGATTTCTGACTAGGGGCTTGAACAAAGACCAAGGACCACTTGCTGTGTTCCTCATGACTGGGGCCAGCCAGGGTCACTTCTACTTGCCATATACCAAGCCTAGCTTCCCGGGGACAGTATTCTGAGTTACAGCCTGTTGTTTTCAAGGTCTTTATCACCGGGTTTGAGCCCCATGTGAAGGTATCTAGTGGCTCTGGGGCTAGGCAGCTGGCGGGGGTGGGACCTCTTTGTCCAATCAACACACCATGTGGCCATCTTGAGGTTACTCTCAGTCTAGTGGCTTTAGGGAAGTTAAATTCGATCTGTGTTGGAAGCTTTCCTCAGGACTAAGCATCAGGCTCAGTACAGGGCCCAGATCTGAGAGGTGAGGGTCACTGAGCCTTGAGGGCCACTGGTTGTCCCTTTAAAAAAAAAAAAAAAAAAAAAAAAAAAAAAAAAAAACTCTTTATTGTCACCAGGCAGGTAGCTCTATTGTCATTGTCTTTCCTGTGCCTGGAATGAGTACACTGACATGCGACCCACTCCCCACCTCCTTCATGTCTCTGAGACACTAGGGGCTCAGGAGAGGTCCCAATGGGTGGCCAAGGGAAGCAGCCAGCTCTGTCTTGTCTATAGGCTGATCAGTAGAAACTGGTTGGGGTGGACAGATCACAGCAGGGCAACCCTCCCCTTACCCTTCTGCAGTTGGTGCTATGGGGAAATGAGCTGTGGTCATCACAGTCTTGGTATTGGAGAGGACAGATGCATTAGAGGTGAGTCTGCCAGACCTGGTCCCTGTGGTAACGAGAGTGTGAATGTCATGCAGAATGTGGTATGACCTGGAAGTCTGGCTTTCAGTCCTAGGCTGGGCTTATTTCCTGTTGAAGCACTTGGAGACCCTAGGTGAGGTGCCCTTGCCCAGCCAAGAAAGATTTTAGCCAGGCTGGTGAGATGACTCAGCAGTTAAGAGCACTGACTGCTCTTCCAGAGGTCATGAGTTCAAATCCCAGCAACCACATGGTGTGGCTCATAACCATCCAAAATGAGATCTGATGCCCTATTATGGAGCGAGCTGGGCCGGAGCAAGAGGGAGAAGGAAAGGGGAAAAAAAAAAAGACTTTAGTCTCAGAGTGGGTGTTGCTTTTGAAATCTACAAAATGGACCATATGACAGTAGCTTGGTAGAAATTACTTTATTTAGAAATCTGTACCTTGTGACATCAGGGCGCCATGCAAACAGTGCTGAAGCCAAAAGCCTGTTCATTTCCCCACGCAATAAGTCAGCACCATTGAAATGCTGGTTTGCGCTGGACACCTCCTGCACTAGATACAAAATCTGAAAATGTAGGCATTGATCAACAGAACATAATCCTTATAGAAAAGTCCCAAAACAGTAAGTTGCATACGCATGGCCAGGACTCTCAGTCCCACTTACATCCAGTGTAAGCAGGGTCTGGTGTCTCCAGCAAATTCATGTGAGGAAACACCTCTCAGCATTAAAAATCCAGCATTTGGTCACAAGTCACAGCTTCCTAGAAATAACACTAGCTGCTTCACTACAAAATCCCTACTTTTAAAACACAGAACAGTCTTGGTCTTGTGGCAGGCAGGGCTTGGGTTGTTGCCAGCTGCCTAAGGTGTTCGAACAGAACAGGAGTTTTTCCCACCTGCTGTTTTCCATCTTATTCCCAGCCCTCCCTTCCCAGTGAGCCAAAGCCCAGCGCCAGCTGTTGAGGATCCAGAAATCGAGGTGTCTGATGCCACTAAGGCAGCAAGTTTGACTCACATCTTTGTCTGTCTAACAAAGCGCTAGTGGTGTGCAGAGCCAAGGGAACACAGTGGATGGGTGTGCGCATGCGCAGCTGCTGAAGGCTGGTAGGCCGCTGCTTCTGGGGCCCACATGACAGTAAAGAGGGACTTTGCTCCCAGAGGTCCCAGAAAGGCGAACTTGCATTGGTGCTGCTGTTAGTGCGCAGTGTTCTAACCCCTTTTCCAGGGGGCAGAGCCTCTGCCCAGCATCCCTGTCAACTGCAGCTGTTCTAAGCTGGGGGTGGAGAGCAACAACAAGCCATGGGGAGGGTCAACAGCTAAGGCAGAAGGCCCAGCTGGGACAGAGGCTGCTTCTCCCCACTCTTTGGGGACTAAGAAGACCAGAGGACTTGGCAGGATAGGCTGAGGATGGGATGGATTTATAAACGTGGCCAAGACAGTCTGCTAGAAATCTTGGGCTCCAGTGGAAGGTTCCAGACCCTTGGAGCTGCTGAGTGCAAAAGACAATTTTGGTCCTTCTTGCTGAGTGGAAACAAAAACACCGGTCAGCAAGCAGCTACGTTTGGGCTTTTTTGGAGTCAGATGTGTTGAGTATGTGTTGAGTTTTGGAGAAGTCAATGATAAATAAATGGGAGCCCAGGTATAAGAAGGTCCAAAGCTCTGGGGATAACTGAATCTATTCCCTTTTCATTTTTTAAATTTGATTTTTAAATTCTAGCAGAAACAGGCCCACTGAATGCTGTGCCCACCCTGCCTTGGGGCTAGGGCTAGGTTAGAGTTGGCTCTGGCTTCCCTATGGCCTCAGGCTAATCCCTTGCGATTTCCACTTCTTCGAGGGAAGTAACAACTGTCTTCCCTAAGGACACTCAGTGTGCCTGAGGCTCCGCCAGCAGCCCTTGGGGGTTCCTTCCACCTCACCCAACTTCCTCGGTCTGGTCCCATTTGGAGTCTACACCCAGGTGGAGCTCTTGGCTACTGGAATGTGGCTTTCATTCTCCTCAGTTTGTCTTGGATCTTCCGGGAGTGTTTTTCTCCTGGGATCTGGTGGAAGTTGGCCCTGTTATCTGCTGCTAAGATGGAAACATCAGCCCCGCTAAAACGGGCAATCCTTTGCTTGAGGTGGGCCTGTAGCTTGGGGTCAGGGCTGAATGTGTAGGGGTTCTCCTGGAACGCGTGCACCTGGCTTGCCACCTTGGCGATGTTTCTTTTGTGGAGAAAGAAAAGGTTCATTAGTTAGTTTGCATAGGTTACAAGGCCCCTTGGCCAGCAAATCCTAATGTCTTCTCTGGAATGTCTCGAACCATTTCAAATCTTTCCCAAAGAGCAGCATCGGGTTTTCTGTACTCATTCATAAGAACATGCTTCATACCTGGGCTCCCCACCCCCTTCATAAATATTCATTGAAAACCCACGTCAGGTTGCTTCAGTTGAGAACTTCCACACAAAAAAACAAACAAAACCTCCCAAGCCTATGTAGATTGCTTTAGTTCTGCTTGGGGGCTTCTGGCTCTGTGTACTGGGAACTCTCAGTTAACACACAGGTAGACACACCTCTGGCGGTTACTGGTCACTGAGGAACTCAGAAACCCTTACTCTTGCTTGGGGGACAACAGACCTGAAGACAGGCCTGTCCACCTGAACTGGAGACTAGTAAGTTCATTCCTTTTGTTCTTTAAAAGACAGTCATGTCTGTGCATACATACACAAAGTTATGAAGAACAGATGAGAGTTCTTCACCCTCTTTTGCCGCATTACCTCCAGTGTTTAATTTCCTTTTTTTTCAACATAGCTTTCTTTTCTATTGCATTAAGCTTGTTGTTTTAGTGCATTTTCTCCCTTCCCTTCTTCCTTCCTTAGTCTTCTTTTCTTTCTTTTTGATTTTTTTGAGACAGGGTTTCTCTGTAACAAGCCCTGGCTGTCTTGTATTCGATTTGTAGACCAGGTCGGCCTTGAACTCACAGAGATCCACCTGTCTTTACCTCCCGTGTGCTGAGACTAAAGGCATGAGCCACCACACCTGGCTTTTTTTTTTTTTTTTTTTTTAAACTAGGTAGCTATCTGAAAGGGGATCTCAGGACTGGTTAGATAGCTCAGCAGGGAAAGTGCTTGCTATACAAGCACAAGAACCTGAATTGATCCTAGCACCCATGTAAATAAAAGATCCCAGATTCGATGGCAAGCACTTGTAATCTTGCACTGGGGAGATGGAGCTATTTAGAATCCTGGGTCTTGCTAGCCAGCCAGCATAATCTACAGTGAGCCTCAGGTCCTGCTGAAAAACAAGGTGAACGGCTCCTAAGGAATCATACTTAAAGTTAACCTTGGGCCCCATATGCATGTGCACATGTATGTGTACACACACACAGACACACACACACACACACACACACACACACACACACTCAGAGGCGGGGCAGGAATCTTGCACTGGGCTGGTTGTGGCCATTATTTACAAGATCCCCTAGGACACATCTACCCACCAAAGCCATTCTCTAATTACTGTGGACAATGAGATGGGGACGGGGGGGGGGGGCAGAGATGAGAAGATATGGAACATAGCTACAGGCTGGGGACATGTGGATGGCTCTAGGAAGAGGAAGCCAAAGAATAGGTAAGGCTCAGAGACCAGAGATGACATATCATTGAATGTGCTCACCTTTGGGACTAATTGGACTGGGAACAGCTTCCTTATCTCTGCTGATTTTTATCTGTGGGCCGCTTTGGTCATAATGGAAGCCCCTACTACATAATGAAGCCCTTATTCCTAGGCTTAGTCAACTTGTGGGCTCTGCTAGGCAGGATAGAGTCCCCTTACCTCAGCTTGCTCCACCTGTGGGCTCCATTAGTCATGGTGAAACCTCCTGTCTCCAGCTGCTGGATGTGCATGGCCAGCAGGTGGGCGGAGGGGAGGGTAGGCTGGGCCCGGAAGCGCCGTCCTTCCATCAGACACAGGCTGTCACTCTTCAGGAATACCTAGAGGATCAACCAGGGAAGTGAAGGGGGTGGGGGAGGGATAGGAAGAGCGATGGGGGAGGGACAGATGGTAATTATCTCAGAGGGCCAGTCTGCCTGTCTCTGTTAATACTTGTCCTTCTAGGGCATGAGAGTTGCCTAATACCTCACTGCACAGCCAGTCCAAAATGAGCCTGAGGTTCCTGGATTGCAGGTCAAAAGCCCAGACCTCGTAAGCTTGCTCCCACGGCACACTGATAACCATAGAACTACTCAAACAGGGAGTTCCTAACTTCTGATTCTAGAAGAGTCGGGTGACTGACTGCCCTTCCCAAATGGAGTCAGCATGAGCTACTGCAGGTCCTGAGCATACATATACACTGATTATACATCAGTTCTCTCGTGATCCTTGAGAGTTGAGGCTGGGCTTTGAGCTCAGGGACAGCACAGGCTGTGGCTACTCAGGATTGTCTGCCTCAGGCTAATGTCTGTGAGGCTCTGCTGTGTTTCCTGTCTGTCCACTCATGAAGTCACCTCTGTGCCACTGGAACAGGCCTCTCACTTGTCCTGGTCCAGGATCTGATTGTCTCCCTGTGTCCCTTCTCAAGGACACCCTGTCAACCGGGCTGGGAAGTAAAACCAGTAAACAAGTCAAACAAGTCAGGCCAGAAAAACCAGCCACCTGGTGTCTATGCTCTGCAGCCCTGAGCCAGAGTCTCACTAGGTAACTGTAGCAGGCCTAGAACTCTCTATATGGACGAGATTGGCCTTGAATTCACCGAGATATGTTTGCCTCTGCTTCTGGGATTATAGATGAATTTTAGGATTATAGATGTGTGACACCATGCCCAGCCTGTGTGTTTAGGATTCTCTGATATGAGCCTGTTATGAGTTCTCAAGACATGTGAAGCAAGTTATTGGGGCAAGCTCTGCAAAGAATTTGTACAAACCTCCACAGCTTTCAGCTCTTCCATGACCTCAGCAATCTTCGCAGGCAGGATTCTCCAAGCCTAGAAGGAAGCACTGGTAAGATACTTGTGGCCCTGTGCACTTGCCCATACCCTTAGCCCCCTGAGTCCCAGGTGACGCACAGGGGACTGCCTCACGGCCAGGTGCTCCAGCCCGCCCAGGATTTGCATGGCCGTTGCAAAGTTCCTCTGTTCGTAGCAAGATTTTGCAATCAGCAGGAATTTGGACAGCAAGTTCACCTGCAGCTGAAATGAGAAAATGCTGCTCAAGTGTCTTTAAAGACAAACAGGGAGGGCACAGCTCAATGGTAGAGCTCAGCCTGTACAAGCTTGCAGCAGGCAGTAAGCTTGGGCCCCATCCCCCACCCCCACCCCCACCAACAAAAGTAGACAAAACCAGACAGGACAACTGAGACCTGTTGGAATAGCCCATGCTCAAGGCCCTGAGCCCTATGACTGACTTATTTGCTCAGAAAGAAAGTGGCAGGTAGATGCAGAGCTCCGAGTGTTCCCTGTGAGAAGTGCAGGGTGTCTGTCATATGTGATAGCTTGAGACAGCACCCATGGACTCCCAGGACAACATCTGAATGGGTCAGACTATTTCTCCCCAGTGCCTATGGTTGACTCCATTGGACTGTCTGGGCCAAACTCCATGTTTCAACAATGTTCTGGGGCTATCAGTTCACAGGTATAAGACTCATTTTTCTCCTGCCCCTTGTACATGAGAGTCACATGGACTTTGTTGGAGACATGACTTTTTTCCCTTTCCTTTTTTTTTTTTTTTTTTTGAGGCAGGGTAGCTCTGGCTGTATAGATCAGGCTGGCCTGAACCTTGAACTCCTAGAGATCCTCTTACCTTTGCTTTCTAAGTGCTATGATAAAAGGCATACACCACCATACCCAGCCCTTGATACATTTTAATGACACACATGATACTCAGAGCATCATAGCAAACTGAGTAGTCCAAGTCTTCTGTTGCCATGCCCTGGCAATAATGTGGATGGTGAGTTTGTATAGATAGTGTGAGTTTCATGCTGGGGGAGCCCTGATCATTGGGTTTGAATTATCTTTGAGGGAGTTGTGGTCCTGGTGGTGATGGGTGCCCACCCAGTTTGAGGTCTCCACTTTTCCTGCTGAAGAGGAAAAGAGCTGCATGGCGTAGACAGAGCCTTTGCATCCTGATGCTTAGTCAACACTTCTGTTTGTCTGTGTGGGAAAGAACCCACTTGATCCAACCTTGTATTGACCTAAGGGAATAAATTAGAGCCCTGGGTAACAGAGTGCTCACCAGGTGAGGGTGCAGACTTTCAGGATTGGGAGGACTCTGTCTTGAGAAGTTGTAGACATTGGCTCTTCCTGGGTGGGAACCTGGAAGGAGGTACTGACCCGAGGCAGGCTACGGTCACTGTGCTGGCTAGATCTATGTCAACTTGACACAAACTGTAGTCATTTGACAGGAAGCCTCCATTGAGAAAATGGTTGCTTAAGATTGGGCTGTGGGCAGAGCTGTACAGCATTTTCTTAATTCATGATTGATGGGGAAGGGCCTAGACCATTGTGGTTGGTGCCACCTGTGGGCTGGTGGTGCTGGGTTCCATAAGACATCAGGCTGAGCAAGCCATGATGAGCAAGCTAGTAAGCAGCGCCCCTCCATGACCTCTGCATCAGCTCCTGCCTTCAGGTTCCTGCCCTGTTTGAGCTCCTGTCCTGACTCCTTCAATTATGAACAGTGATAAGGAAGGGTAAGCTAAATAAACCCTTTTCCCTCCAACTTGCTCTTTGGTCATGGTGTTTCATCCCAGTAATAGAAACACTAATTAAGGCTGCTAGTACTTGCCTGTGAGCAGTTTGGGTCATACTCAGTCTAGCTCAAGGCCCATAGGACTTAAGGGGTGACAAAAAGGCCTGAAAAAGCTGAACCTTGACCTTAACCAGGTACTGAGCAAAGTATTAGAATTCCACAAGTCCGCTGAGAGTCTACAGTGTGGGATCTGCCGGGGAGGGATAGTGGCTCACAATTTAGCCAGGAAGCTCACTGCCTTAGTGCAAGCAGGACAGCTCAGGGGGACAAATCATCCTGTGAATAGACTTAGGGAAAGATGGGACAAAATACCATGGTGATAGGTGTGTATTGTGGCTGGACTGGGGGTGAGGGAGTATGCGTGAGAGAAACTGAGTGGGGGAATGGAGCTATGTGGGGAACAGTTACATGTGTGAAGGATTTTACACGTGGGGAACTGTGTGAGAAGAAGTTTATGTTCAGGAGTCTGTGGGTGTGAAGGGATACGATGAAGGACTGCTTGAATGTAAGGGACTGTGATGGATTGTGTGTGTGTAAGGAGCTAAGTGAGGAAATGAGTATGAGTAACTGTGCACTAGGGAGTTAGTGTGAGGACTTTTTGCATGAGAGCCCTGTGGTGCCTGTGAAGTAGTCTGTATGAGGATTACGTCTGTGAGAGACTATCTATTCGGTGGTTAATCCTATTGTTGACCTGATTGAACTGAGAAACACTCCAGTTCACTAGACTCATATTTACGTTTCCATTTTTATTGGCCATTAGAGTATGAGGGCTCTAGTCTAATGAATGGTTTATTCCACTGATGAATTCAATATCTGAACGGAGTATGACGGGACTGTGGAAGGATGGGCGTGGTTGAAGGACTGAGTCTTAAAGGCATATCTTTGAAGGTTGTGTCTTGTTCTGGCTTCTTCTTTGTCTGTTTTATGTCTTGTCCACCACTGGGAGCTGCTCCATCATGCCATCCCTACCACAACAGACTGAAATCTCCCGGAGCTATACACAAAACAAGTTGTCCCTCCTTTCAACTTGTTTACATCAGGCATTCTGCTACAGTAACAGGTAAGCTGGCAGCTGTTTAAACAACAGTGTGTAAGGAACTGTGAGTGTGTTAAGGACTATATGTGTTGCATGTGACTAGCTGTAAAGGGCTAGCTTTGTGGACTGTGTGTGAGGGGCCGCGAGTATGAGGAACTGTGAGAGACTTGTGTCCAGGAGACAGTTTCCTTTTCTCTTTCTCCCCTCCTGCCCTCCCAACCCCTGTGTGTGCGACTGTATGTTATGAGGGGCCATGTACGAAAGGATTGTGTGTGTGTATAAAGAACTGAATGACTTTAATCCTAGCACTTGGGAGGCAGAGGCAGGCGGATTTCTGAGTTCGAGGCCAGCCTGGTCTACAGAGTGAGTTCCAGGACAGCCCGGGCTACATAGAGAAACCCTGTCTCGAAAAACCAAAAAAAAAAAAAAAAAAAAATTATAAGAACTGAATGAGTGACTGTGTGTATATAAGAGACTGTGTACAGTTTCCTGTACAGTGCTCTGATGGAGGGTTCATACATCCTGCTTTCAAAGTGGTCCACAGATCTGGATCAGCCTCAGTAGAAAGAGGAGACAGTATCAAGATGGGCTATGACTACTCTGCACTCAGTGCCAGATGTTCCTGTTGGCATTAGTAAGCGCTTCGCTCTTTCCATTTGCCTTGGCTTGACTATGCGACTGAGACACCAAGTGTGAATTCCCTGTACCCAGAGAAGAGATCGACTGTGGTCTCACAGGGGCTTTGCCATACAGAACCCTGTAAGTCATTCGGACCTCAGAGCCATGGAGACATCTACCTTGGAGGTGTGACTGGTCACAATTTCAGCAGCCACCCAGGTGCTGACATCATCCGCGTTTCTTAAAAGCTGTAGCAAATATTTGTCCTGGATGTAATTGGGTAGGAACAGACTGCAGGTTTTGGCAGAAAGAGACTCAGAAGAGCTGGCTCTGGAAGAAAAATATGGTGCATGTCACCAAAGGTATGAGAATTTGTCCTGCTAAGCCCTGAGGTTGTGGGCCTCTGTGTAGACTGGGAGGACAAGGCATCTTCCCTCAGGATGAGAACCAAGTGTCTTCCTTCAGCCAGGAGCATCCATGGAGCCCTTCAGAGAATCCCCCTCCCCCTAGACCCTCTCACCAACCTTCAAAACCAAGGATCCCAGGGTCACCTTCAGGAGTGGACACTCACTTGGGAATGGCTGCACTTTTATCCACGACACCCAAAGCCCGTGAATTTAGGAAGTGGACAGGGTGGCACTTTTGAAACAATTCCTGTTAGAGACAAAGAAGCAGATGGTCAGCCCACTGTTCCCCAATGGCCTGATGTCCAAGGCAGTTTCCCAAAGAGGGCTTCAGTATTTTGAAGCCATTTGTGCAACCATAGATCAACCTGCCGAGTTGTCATAGCTGGGCTGGTAGAGTTCACTATGCGCAGGCCACCTCAGGGGTTGTGACACTATTGAGGTCTGATGATATTAACAAGGATCACCCAGTGCTGTCATCTGACTCATTACACTGGGTTACAGGATGTTGAAGACCTGGGTAGGACCTGCCTGGGCTCTGGGCTGAGGACAGGAACAGAGGGAGTGGTTGATCAGTGTCCAGGGCTGAGTAAGAACATGAAGACCTATTGGTAGGTGAATAAACAGTGCACGATGTCTGTGTGCCCTGTGTAACTGGAGAGGAGAATCCTGCCAGGCTCCCTGCTTCAAAGACAGAATATTGTGCACCCAGCAACCAGGTCCTTATGCTGACCATCCATCTATTCCTCTATGAAGTATCTGCTGAGGCCAGCACCAGAGTATCCCTGAGCCCACACCAGGACACCAGCAGTTGGCCCAAATGGGTTTTTTTGTTTGTTTGGTTGGTTTTGTTTTTTGTTTTTTCTGAGACAGGGTTTCCCGGGCTGTCCTGGAACTCACTTCTGTAGACCAGGCTGGCCCCGAACTCAGAAATCCACCTGCCTCTGCCTCCCAAGTGCTGGGATTAAAGGCGTGCGCCACCACCGCCCAGCGCAGTTGGTCTACATGTAGAGGCTGTGTCCCCTTCCTGATGTCCCAGCTCCCACGCACCTGCTGCAGTAGTGTTCAGCTGAGTGAAGAGCTGGTTGGTGCTGTACTCTGTCAAGAAGTAAGGACCCTTCTCACTGGCTTTGGCATAGGGGCCATAGAAGTCTTCGAAGAAGCAGGGCTTAGGCAGGGCTGATGCAATGGTGTACTGGCGCTCCTTATGATGTGGCAGCACTAGCCCTTGCCCCGAGGTAGTCTCCAGGAGAAGCTCTGCAAATAAGACAGGTGCCCCTCTCAAGGCTGAGTAGGCCAGGCTAGATGTGGCAGGGTAAGAATAGGCTAGTCTAACCTAGGACTCTTTAGACAGGCTCAAGTAAAGTCAGGGTAAGTGCCTTCCATCCAGGCTTGTTGGCAGGATACTTGCCCTCTTCACTTGGGCAGATCACCCATGCACATTGCTCATACTTAGTGCTGTCTCCTTGTGTTGGTGGAAAGACCATTCACTGACCCCAGTGGATTCTTCCACTCAGGTCTCTGCCCTGGGGGTCAGGAAGGTGGGTTCAGGAAATTACAGTAGGACTCTGGCTAGGATAGAATGAACTCTGCTAGTCCATGGCTTTCCTTCCACAGGGCATGAAGTGCAGCCCAGTAGGGAAGTGCCTGGGTCATGAATAAGGAGTACTTGTGTGCATATGAGTGTGTGTATACATATCTATATGTGCATTTATCTGTATATGCACAAGTGCATGTATGCATTGGGTATGTGTACATGCATATCTTGTTTCTGCATATGTGTATATGTGGACAGCTGTGCATGCATCTGTGTACATACACATGCTATATCTTCCAGAATGCACTATTGCCTAGAGAAACCTTCCCCAGGACAGATTCCCACCTTCCGGGTGATGCCATCCTCTGAGAACCTCTTGCAGAGGGCATTAAAGGGTCTGGTGTCCTCCTCTGCCTCCTTAGGATCCTCTAGGTCTGCACCTCGAGAGGCACTGTCAGCCCGCCGCTCAGTGCCCACTTCCAAGAGGCCCAGCAGGTGCTCGGCAGTACCATCTAAGGGTAGGATCTAGGCAGGAGCAAGGGGTGTCATTGCTGTTCCTGGGACAAGGCAGTGGTTTTCTGTGCCAGAGCCCAGAAGGCTGACCAGGTTACCCGGTGGGTGCAGCTTTCACCTTGGAAGAGATGAAGTCCTCCAGCTGTCCCAGCAGCCCTGCGTTTCTTATGAAGTCCACAGTGTAGCAATCTTCCACCCAGGCCTGCAGGACGCAGAGGCTCCGCCTGTAGATCTTGGTAAAGGTCGAGGTAGGATCCTGGTGAGCCCTGGAGGCAGATGGCAAGGCTCAGCATAGGCACAGCTGAGCATGTGAAGGGCAAGGAGTTCAGGGGGAGGCCAAGTGATGACAGGCCAGGTGACAGTGGAGGACACAGCACCCTGCTCATGTTCACCACCACTCTCTCTGGGTCCCAATCTTGTGTGTCCGCCACCCCCACCCCAATCTGCTTGCCTGGGTGCCTTGTAGAAAGAAGCTATGTGGTTCTATTTGGCCTATCCTTGCCAGGCTAGTGAGCTCATCTCTCTTGTCTTCTTGCTTGGGCCTCCCCCCCCCCCCCCCTGCTTTCTTGAGGAAGCAAGCAGTAAGGGCCCTTTCCAGTGTTCTTCCCCACCCTAGGACAAAGACCTCAGCTGTCCTTCCCAGCTAGGTTCCTTTACCCATGATCCCTCAGTTCTGCTATCTTGCCCTGACCTTTCCCAGGGACACTTCACCTGTACCCTTACCCCTGTCAGAGCCCTTCACAGCCTAAACAAGGTGCCCCAGAATCCCACCCTTATTAGCCAGGAGCTCAGGCAGTGGTACCTGGATAGGGTACTGCTGATGCGGTCCAGGAGGAAGTGCAGGAAGTCGTGCGGTGTGCAAAAGTACCGGAAAGTGTAGAGAAACTGCTGCACGTAGCCCTCGAGGAAAGCATCACTGAGGGTAGAATGTGGTATTGGGCCCTGGGCCTAGGCCAGCTGGGATCCTCCCTGCAGCCTTGCCCAGCAGTGAGTGAGTGTGCCTGTGATTCTAAGTGCATATGTGCATGGAGTGTGTGTGTATGTGTAGCTCCTAGTGTGTGTGTATGTGCATGTGTGTGCACGTGTGCGTAGCTTCTCAGTGTGTGTGTGTGCAGCTTCTCAGTGTGGTGTGCAGTGTGTGTGTGTGCATGTGTGTAGTGTGGTGTGTAGTGTGTAGCTCCAGTGTGTGTGTGTGCATGTGTGTGATGTGCGTAGCTTCTCAGTGTGTGTGTCATGTGTGGTAGCTTCTCATGTGGTGTATGCGTGTGTGATAGTGTAGCTCCAGTTGTGTCAATGTGCATTGAACATGCCTACCTCAGGGGAGGTACTCACTAGAAATTAAAGTTCTCATGACAAGGGGTACAAACTAGGACATACGGAGTCCTGAATGTGACTCTGACAACCTGGGGAATATGATGACCAGTAACCATAAGATGAGGGTCCTAGCAAGAGACCTCTTCTATAGATGAATTTCAGGAAGAAAACCTGGGGCCCCATCAGGTTGTCACCAAAGTGGTGCTCATATTCAGAGAGACAGAGGCCACAGAAATAATACAGATAGTGCTCTGTGTCCATTATGACATGTTTGATTAGTGACTTGGATCCAGATGGACCTTGGAGGCTCATGCAGATGGTATGCCAACCTAGTAGCCTGGCCAGGCTCTCCCACAGTGCTGCCTGGCCACACCCTGTGACCCAGTACCAGGGCTGGAGGGGTCTTCTGGGGAATGTGATAGACTGCTCTGCTAGGAGCGTGGCCATGCAGTAGGTGGAATCTAACACACGCTAGACTAAATTCTAACAAGTCTCTAAATAATTGCACAACCCATGTCAGACAGAGCTTTCCTTGCTTTTCTCCTCCTTGTTCTCACAATCTTGTACATCAGGGTCAGAGAGTCCTTTGGGGGCAACTGACACACCTGGAGTAGAGGTAGGCCATGAGTCCCAGTGGCGTGCCAGCCTGTAGGATGCGAGCCTTCTTCTGCCGGCCGCTGCACGGTGCTTGTTGACATTGTAGAAGATGAGGGAAGAAGACTCATCCAAGGGGCTGAAATCCAATGTGTCACAGGGGGCTGCTGCGATGTTCACAATCACTGGCAGAGCACAGGGCTCCAGCCCCCAGCGTTCCGCATACATGACCTGTGGGAGAAGGAAGTGAGTTATGACTGACCACTGAGTGCATGTCTATGGGTCACTTTGCTACTGACCAGGGATGGCAGGGTTTCTCAGTACTTTGAACCTTTACACAGGATCTGTGTGCCCCCATCTGAGGCCCGGTTCTCACTCTGGAAGAAGGGCAGGATAGAAGGCTACTTGCCTGGAGGTACTTCTTGACCAGGCCCAGGAATTGCACCTTGGACTTCATTTCATCTAGCTGTCCTCGGAGTTTAGACAACATGGTCCTTACCTCAGAGCCTGTGGGCAGAGCAGAGTCAGCACATGGTACTCAGGAGGCTCAAAGCACCTCGTTTGTGGAAGATAGTTACCTTTGTTTCGTTTTTCCTTCTGTAACAGTTTCTGATAAAACTTCAGGGTCTTCCTGTAGTTTCTCTTCTCGATCATGAGCTGCTGCTCCAGCTCCTAAGAAGAAACACAGCACGTGAAGCCCGAGCAACTGTGGGCTTAGGTACCACTTGCCTTCTGTACACGATGAAGACAGGGCAGGCACATCTGCCCAGTGAGCTGCCTGAGCAGCCACAGGAAGAACAGGTAGGTATGTCAGGGCCAGAGCCACTTGGTTGGCATTAGAAGGGCAAAGGAAACAAATGAGGGAACACCTCAGAGTGGACTCCAGGGGTTCACCTTGAAACCAGTACTCTATCCCTTAAGGATGCCAGACTCTACCAGTGCCCATGGTCTGACTGCTGAAAGGGGAGGCACAATGCAAATCCTTATGCCCCGCCTCCTTAGGGAGCAGTTCTCAACCTGTAGGTTACAACTCCATCGGGGGTTGATTGACCCTTTCACAGGGGTTGCATATCAGATATCCTGCATATCAGATATTTACATTATTTTTTATAACAGTAGGAAAATGACAATTATAAAGCAGCAATGAAATAGTTTTATGGTTGGTGGTCACCACGACGTGAGACTGTATTAAAGGATTGCAGCATTAGGAAGGTTAAGAACCTCTGCCCTAAGACTTGCCCGAGACTTAGGATGTGTCTGTCTCTTGAGGTATCCCTTTCCTCACCCACCAGGTTGTCCCCACCTGACTGCTTCTGGAAAGTTCTCTAGACTCCATCTCAGAAGGGCTAGGGGAAAACCTTTTTGTGGCTTCCCTGTGTGGGGGGATAGGCTGCAGAATCAGAGTCTACAAAGACAAAAGTTTATTCGGTAAGCAAAGTCAGGCCCCATGTGTGTAGCCCAAAAGGCTCCTCTAATTATCTCCAGTCTCCCTGGCTAGTACTGGGCTCAGGGTGGGCTGCTTTTCTTCTCTGGCCAGTGCATATCTAAGATATCTGGTCAATGAGGGGATGTGGAGATTCTGAGCAGGCAGGGGAGCAATGTTCGAAGCTGTGATCTGCTTTTGTTGGTTTGAATGGGGCCTGAGGTCTGAGAGTCTCCACAGCTGTCCACTCACACACTGCTGTGGTCCTGGTACCCTGCAGGGTCAGTTTGTGGGGACTGAGGCATTAGGGAACTGGAGGAGACTCTTAGAACTCATCAAAGTTGGTGTCAGATGGTAGTTAGTATGACATTTGTCGGGACCATTTTTTTCCATATTCAACAGCAATCAGATCGAGTTTTGTTTTAATAGAGTACTGTTTTCAATGATTTTAGAGAAGTATACACACCTAAAACTCACGCAGCATATAGGATGATGGAGAAGAAGATGTAAGTGTTGGCCTCCCTGTGACACTCATTCTCTGGTAGATGTACAGGCTGACTCTGTCATAGGATCTGAGTTAAGAAGAAAGGCCAGTAGGGCTGGAGAGATGGCTCAGCAGTTAAGAGCACTGACTGCTCTTCCAGAGGTCCTGAGTTCAATTCCCAGCAACCACGTGGTGGCTCACAACCATCTGCAATGGGATCTGATGCCCTCTTCTGGTGTGTCTGAAGACAGCGACAGTGTGCTCATATACATAAAATAAATAAATAAATCTTTCAAGAAAAGAAAAAAGAAAGGGTGGTGTAAGTTCAGCTCTAGCCTGTGGTGAGATTTGACCCTGAATTTGTTATAAAATTTAGAAGTATTGGTTTTTTTAGAGGGAGAAAAAAGAATGATTTGAGGACTAATTTAAGCAGAAAGGTTACTGGGTTTAGTTGGATATATATGTATGTGTGTGTGTTAACAACCAGAAGGAATCAGAGTCACCAGAAACTGTAGACAAAAAGAAGATAAACTGAACCCCAGCACTCCCCTAATCTCCCAAAGCAAGGCCTATTTGATGAGCAGGAGATGCAAGGACTAGAACTAGGCCAGAATGCAGGGGTGCCAGGGGGTGCCTGTCTGAAATGTGGAGGTGCCCTCAGTTCACATACGTCATACATATCTATGCTAAGGCTGCTAGCCTTCCCTTCCACTCCCAGCAATGGCCCTGCCTGCACATGCAGAACCTCCAGCCCTGCTGGAGTTCTTCTGTATACTACACTGGCTAGCCTTGGCTACTAAAGTCAGGACTCCTTTCTTCCTATTGATCAGGGAAGAGCCTTGGCTTTTCGTAGTGCTACCTACCAAAGAAACCCTTGCTGACCCCAGTGACCCCAAGCCCAGCCTAAACTTGCTGCAGGCATGATACTTCTGGTGTTTTCTCTCACCTAGGGTTAAGACCCGATAGGGAAGAGATTGCTGCACTTGCAGCAGTGTGTAGCAGATTTAACCAACACTTACCAGCTCACAAAGACCAAGTGACCCCTGACTACTGTCATCTGGGACCTATGGAAATGTTACTCCCTGCTTCCCAGCTGTGCCCATATTGTAGACCCTCTAATATAAGCAAAAGGGAGTTGGGTCCACCAGAGCAGAAGAATACTGAGAATGACCACAGCCTAGAAAGCCTTTTCTCAGAGTCCTGTCATTGGACCTAAGTGGCCTGAAAGCCTTGCTTGAGCAAAAGCATCATTGCCCACGGTGTTCCTAAGGTTACAAATACCCTCCCAACTCACAATGGGTAGATTCCCTAGACTCACTGGACTCTGGGCTTCCAGTTCTGTGTGCCCATTGGCCTTCTGCCTCTCCAGATCCTTCACGTAGTTGTAGACATCGGCTCCGAAGCAGTCAGCTTCATAGAAGGCACTGGACCAGCCAGGGCTGCAGTTCTGGAAATCGGCTGCACCCTGGGACACAGCTGGACCTCCATCCTCAGATCTAGCTAGTGGGCCACTGTGTCTGAGGCATTGCTGGTTGACTCCTGGCTTGGACCTGGCTGCCCATCCACTTTGGCCTCTGGTTGCTGCTCTCGTGTGACTTTTATTGGGCTTCTGAGACCGAAATCCAACCTCAAAGTTTCCCTGAGAGAGCGTGTCAGAGTCTATATCTGATAGTGCTGTGGACGAGCAGGGCCCGCCGCTGCCCCAGGTAGTGGCTGGCTTCTCTTGCCTTGAAAGAAAGATACCAGTCAGTGGGCACCTCCACCTCCGCTGGGGAGGAAACCAAAGGATCCTAGCTAGCCATGGTTGTTGTGCTAGGTAGAACTGAGAAGGGCTTCAGGGAACACCGAGGTGCTTGTGAAGAGACAGGCTTAGCCAGGATCAGCTCTCCTAAGTATTCATCCTGCTCCAAACTTCTCTGAGACTTGGCCTCTCCTCTGCTAGAACCAATTCGAACCAAGACCTATTCCCTCTGATACCTTCTGCTCATCTGGAGCATTTAAAACTCAAACCTAGCTCAGTCATACACATACAGTTCACATACAAATCTGTCAGGCTACTTGGAACTCTGTCAACTCCAGAAGCTTCTCTCTGTGCCAGGAACCTTCTGGCTCCTTGGCCATCAGAAGCAGGTAGATTTCCTGCCCAAGACATGATCACTTGCTCCATGATTTACTTAAATGGGGATGAAGCCACAACATGGTCTTATCACGGTTAGTAGACAGGTCTACGTGATCAATCATGCACTTGCCTCTAGAGATGGCCATATGACTGGCTGGCCTTCTTTCCTCAAACTCTTATTGAGGTATTTGTTTGTTTTTGGAGACAGGGTTTCCTATGTAGTCCTTGTGGTCCTGGAGCTTGCTATGTAGAAGGGCTAGCCTCGAATCTCAGAGATCATATTGTCTCTGCCTCCTGAGTACTGGGATGAAAGGTGTGCACCACTAGGCCCAGCTCTTTGAGTTTTAAGTTGATTTGTTGTTCTGGCTAAGAATCTAGAAGGCCAGCTCTGGTATCTAAATGGCGTTTACTTTCATAGATGTGATGAGCCATATGCTGGCTGTTGAAGGGATGGGAAACTGTTCCCTGATAGCCCATGCCCTGAGGTCTGGGCTTCTTGGATGTCTCCCAGCACAGGGCTGTCCTTGACAACAAAGTCTTCCTGCAGCTGTCCAGGGGACCTCACTGAGAATAGTTCTTGCCTGACCTCATGATGCAGGCCATATCTCTTACCGAGTCCATGCAGGGAAGGCCTTTTACTGGACAGTGAGCATCTGCTCGGTGAGTGTTCTGGCTGGGATCCAGGCTCCTCAGAAGTGCTGGTAATGAGAACATTAGTCAGTTCCCCCGCCCCCATTTGGATGAGACCTGAGCTTGTGCAGAGAGGTCCCAGCATGGAGATCACCTGCACAATGGGTAGGACAGGACCTGTCATCTCCCTGGTGTCAGAAATGCCCTGGGTAGTGGCTCCATAGTGTCACTTGAGAGAGGTTGAGTGTAGTCAAGAGTTCCTTCTCAGAGCTATAGAAATGCTGTTGGGTGCAGGACAGGGAAAGTGTACTTGCCTGTAGTTATTTATTTGTTTATTTTATTTTTTTAAAAAAGGGTCTTACTATGTGGCCCTGGCTGACCTGAAACTCACTATGTAAAACGTCTAGCCTCAAACAATGGTAATGCTCCTGCCTCTGTCTTCTAAGTACTAGAATTACAAATGTAGGCCACCACGCCTGGCTGCCTAGTGCAATTTTTACTGTTAAGTAGAACTGGGCCAGGCAGTGGTGACACATGCCTTTTATCCAGCACTCAGGAGGCAGAGGCAGGTGGATCTCTGTGAGTTTGATGCCATCCAGGAAACCCTGTCTCAGAAAAAACAAAAACAAAACAAAGTTAAACTGACAGTCACAGGGGCTCCTCCCCTCTTCCTCCTGTCCCTAGTCGTGAACCCAGCAACAGTCTCAAGCAGCACCATGGAGTTGCCCTTGGCTGTTCTGGAGCTGCTAGAGGGAACGAGGATGACTGTGGGCACTGAGCCTTCAGGGTTTGGTTGGCTTGGTTTGCTCAGAACGCTAAAAGGGGAAGGATGGGCACACATGCTTACCTCTCAGAGGGTGAGGCTGGCCCATTGACCACCTTGAAGAGGTTCTTCAGCAGCTGCTCATCCCAGTATAGGTCACAGAACTTCTCAGATATGGCGCCACAGAAGGTGGCGAAGGTGAGGTCTTTCAAGGCGTAAATATACTCCCCTGGTTTACAAAGAAAAGTTAGTAGGTCAATCAGGTCACACCGGGAGGCTTTCTGGTTCCCTTGCACTTGATCACTGGGAAGTCGTCTCAGGGCTTTGGGGTTGAAGAGGTAAGGCTCCAAGTTGGAAGCTGTCCTTGTTTGTCCTGACTGACTCAGCAGGACAGATGTGTGGTCCCCTGAATCCCCTTCATACTGATGCTCTCTGGACAGTCTGCCTCCCTCAACCTCTCCCTTGTCTTGGGCTTCCAGGGTGGTTCCCGTAGCTTTCATACCCATGATCAGTGCCTCTAGCCCGTTTTCCATGTAGCCATCGAAGGCAAATTCCTCCTGGATGAGGCGCATGGCTTCCTGCAGCGAGGGGCAGGCTGTCATCTTAGGGGGGGACGAGGTATCTACACCAGATGGACAGAGCTTGCGTTCCGCTGGCCGAGGCTTCTCAGGATGACCATCTGGGCCCCTAGGGCTGCCTGAACTCGCTGCACCCTTACCCCTGGGTGGCTTACATGGATGTCGAGAGCCTTGGCTGGCTGAGGTGGGCCCTGGGGGCACAGTGGTGCCTGGTGGTCCCTGACCATCTGGCCTGTGCTCAGGGGGCAGGGAAGAGGCAGGAGAGCTGGGTGTCCCTGATGTTCCTTTTTGCTGGGTGACCAGAGCAGGGCTATGTGGGCAGGAGCATTCTGTGGCTGAGCTGTGGGGCACTGAGTCACCAGAAAGGTCTGGAGTTGCTCCCTGAAGCTCTGGACCAGGTGGCAACTGGTCAGACATCTTTAGGTCAGTGTCCTCAACAAGTTCCAAGGCTGCCTGCTTTCTTGTTCCCTCCCTGTCCAGCTGATCACTTCCCTCTTTGGGTTTCTCATTTGACTCTGAGGACAAGGCAAGCTGGTCTCTGTGGAGAGAGATAAGAACTCAGGAGGGGCCACCTGTGCCTGGGGCCTCTGCTGGCAGGGAGTGGGAACACTCACCTGGTAACACCCGTGTCCTGAGCCAGGACTATGGGCTTAAAGTGAGTGGCCTCAGAGGTGAAGGCTGCTGGCAGCTCACAGACTTCTTTGCAGCAGAGGGGTAAACCAGGCACAGGTCCGGGGACAGAGACCAGCTTGGTATCATTGCTGACCTGCAGAAAGCCTAGGAACAGCAGGTAGAAGCAAGGACAAGCAGGATACAGGAGAGGTAGCAGTGGAGAGATCAGTGGATACTTTTGAGTGATTCCACGCTAAGGTCCCACAGGTGGGCACAAAGATGCCCAGAGGCTGTTCTATATCAAGCTTATCCCAGGGAGCCTAAAGGTGTATGTATGGTTGTGTGCATGACAGAGCCTGGGAGAGCTACTGTGAGGAGACAGAGCCACAGTTGGGAGGCTGAGGTGCTGTTAAGTTGGGGGGTCTATTCTCCCCTGAGAGAGAAGCCAGACAGAAGGAGGACTGGCTTACAATGAGGCTGTATTGGCGAAGGACTGGGACTGGCTGCACAGAGAGGAGCTGTAGGTGGCAGAGTCCTCAGTGAGGGAAGCTAAGGCTTAGGTCAAGGCCACATGCTATGACCTGATCATCCTGCTTTATGGTAAAATGTGTTGCAAGTGTCCACTCAGGGCAGGACCATGATGGAGGATGGGGTCTGCTATGGTTAGAGAGTACTGGGGCTGATGTAGGAAGCTTGGGTAGACCCACCTGGACGACTCTCAGGAGCAGGGGCCATGGTGGGTTTCAGTTCAACCACGGAGAAGGCATTTTGGAGGCCGATGGTCTCTTCCTCTGGGTGAACCTGGTATGGAAGGCCATTAAATGGTCAGTTAGGGCCAAAGGGTCTGAGGAGGTACAATATGGATGTGTGCTTTACAGCTACCAGACCCAGCCTCCAGCCTAATTCAAGAGGCTTTCTGTAGCTTGGGGAGCTGGCACAGAGGGATTCAGAGCCACGGAGGCCCCTACTAGTGA
Organism: Mastomys natalensis; assembly: GCA_021653895.1. Taxonomy (NCBI): domain Eukaryota; kingdom Metazoa; phylum Chordata; class Mammalia; order Rodentia; family Muridae; genus Mastomys; species Mastomys natalensis. The sequence continues at coordinate 307,698 of JAJTUV010000181.1, forward strand.
AGCTTCACATTTCTAGGGAATGTAAAGGTAGTGGAGAACCAAACCCCAAAGCCTCCCAGAGAACCCAGTGTTCCTTCCCACTGCTACCCTTAATCCTCAGGGCGAGTCCCCCATTTTCTGGGTCTCCCACCCAGTTAGGAGATGACAGGTTTCCTGGGGGGGGGGTCCATAGAGGGGTCAGTCTCTCTAGATAAAGTGTTTGTCATGGTCAGCAGCACACCTAAGCGGGAGCTGCTGAGAAGGTGGCTGCTCACTGCCCCTTCCCTTGAGTCCCTCTAAGCCTACAATGCAGCAGGGGACAAGCAGGGCCCTGTGGGTGCAGATGGGAGCATGAAGGAGTCCCTGTGAATTTTGGAAAGCATCGTCTTGCCTTGCAGGTGGATGCCCGCAGGTGGGCCAGAATCTTGCTGCTGTCCATGCCTCGCTGAAGAAGGTAGCCGCTGCACACCTGAAATGAAGGAGACATCCCTCCAGGGTAGGCCAGCAGGGCGAGGCATTGGCTCTGCTGAGCCTGTCCATTTCTCTTGATACTGCAGGGGACATTTGTGACTGAGACCCTTGGTGCTTTTCTAAAGAATCCTAGTCCTGGTGTGAATAAAAGTGTCATAGCTGTGAATAAAATGAAGAGCTGAGCTGGAGTCTCAGATAGCAGGGCTCAGGGGAGGCTGCATGGGGAATTGAGAAGGCAGGTTGCTGGGAAGGAGGATGGGATTAGAGTCACAGCAGGGTTGGATCCGAGCCATGTATAAGATGTGGCAATCCTTAACATGCTGCTAACACAGGTAGAGGAATTCTGGAGATAACTGTGGTTACATTAGCTTCAGCATCAAGGCCCTACTGCCCTCCACCCTTGAGACTGTGAGTAGGCTGACCAATGTGCAGTTAGTTACCTTGATGGCCTCAGCTGCAGATGGCCGTTCTGAGGCATGGCGTCTGGCCATGTCTAGAAGGAGTGTCTTGAGTCTACGGGGCAGGGCCAGTTTGTGGTCTCGGGGTACACTGAACTTGGCTGCTGTCCACAGAACTGCAGCCACACAGTACACAGAGGCCTGGGTGGTGGGGAGACAGGAGAGAGAGGTAATAAGAGTGGAGTTGGAGAAAATCACCTGGACTGACTTCTTCCACCCCAAGGCACAGTTCCTCAGTCAGTCACCAGCTTAGTGCCTGGAGTCCTAATTGGCTAGATGTGTGGAGCTAGGGTTATAACCTATGGCCTGAGGGGGGTAGGGATCTACATGTTTAAAAGAACCAGGCCCCTCCCCATCCTGTTTGGGTTTAGACACTGTAAAATCTCAATAGTTTGAGAACCAGTTGTTCATGTATCATATAGAACCTGCCTAGCTGGGACTTCTTCCCAACTAATAGTGTGCTGTCAAATGGTTACAACTGGCTCTCTGTGTAACGCCTGTACAGGCCCTCTGCATTCACAGAGCAGACACTCTGTCTCTGATGGAGGAGCAAATAGCACAGGGTTTAAGGTACTCTCTGTCAGGCTGATGGCTCATGCCAAGTGCTCTCCCTAGTTTTTATTCAACTGCATCATTTGTAGCCAGTGCAGGCTCCTCATATCATGGATCTTAATAAGTGTGATCAAAGCAAAGCATAATAGTGTACAGTGGCATATGCCTTTAATCTCAGCACTTTGGAGGCTGAGGCAGGTAGATCTCAGAGAGTTCAAGGCCAGCCCGAGCTGCCCTTTTCAAACAGTCAGATAAAACCAAAACTTTGGGTGGAGGAAGGTTACTTTTTCAAGCTCCCGGGCCACACAGTGTAGAGTATGTTTTGCTAACTGATTGTTAGTTTTGTCATTGCTGTGACGAACACCTGCGAAGAACAAGATAAAAGCACATTATGCATGTCACTGACATCTGGGGTCTCCTCTGCAGCCTCGGCTTTAAGCATTATCCTGTCAGGAAAGCAGCACTGCTTACTTTCCTTGAGTCTCCAGGGCCCTTGTAACTCTTCTGCTCTCTGCAAAAACAGCATTCTGTGGATGACGCCAGGGATGCTGTGGGCTGGAGCAGTAGCCTTGGACCATGGCTGTAACAATCTCTGAGTGTTTGGAAGGTTGATTTCAGTTAAAATGAATCCTGGGAAACATTTTTCTAGGCTGATCTTTGAAAGCAGATCAACCTGGAACGCTTCCTTTTTATAGGAAAGATCTCACAAAAGCCTGTGTGGGTGGAGTCCTGCCAATTCTTGACATGCCCTCCAGGCATGTTCCCCAGTGTAGGCATACCTTGAACTAACAGAGATTCTCCTGGCTCTCTAATGCTGGGACTAATGGCATGCACAACCACTGTCCAGCTTTGGCTTCTTTTTAGTGGTTGTAATCTCTTCAACAATGTCTTTCTTGGCCCCTTCTTTCTAGATGTTTCTGTTAGGGGCAAGTGTCTCAAACCTTTCCACTCCACTAGTAAATTCTAGTGACAAGCACTCAGCAGTAATCATGTCACAACCTAAACAATATGGTGTCTTGAAATTCTCTCCACAAAAGTAGTAAGTCCATTACTTCTAAACTCAGTCTTATCAAAATTACTAACATGTACACTATAAATTATTTTCCAGACTGGAACACAAGTGGCTTCCAATTCAATTCCCAATAAGGTCCTCTTTCCACTTGAAACTGTATGTACCCAGCCTTTTCTGGTTGCATGTCTGTCAGTATTTTGAACCGAACTTTTTTTTTTCTGGAACTCACTCTGTAGACCAGGCTGGCTTCAGACCCAGAAATACCTCTGCCTCTGCCTCCCCAGTGCTGAGATTAAAGGAGTGTGCCACCACTTCTGGGTAGCTCTGCTTACAGCTTATCTAGGACTTCTCTAATATGCTTTGTTCAATGCTTCCAAATACTCAAAAAACAACTTCCTAGAACTTTAGAACCATTTTTCAGGCATTCAGAGCAATTACCCCACATCTATAGCACCAGAGTTATTTCTGTTACTTTTTTTTTTTTTTAAAGAAAGATAATTTTTAAAAGATTAAGTACATTGCTCTGCCTGCATATATGCCTGAATGCCAGAAGAGGGCGCCAGATCTCATTATAAATGGAGGTAAGCCACCTTGTGGTTTCTGGGAATTGAACTTAGAACCTCTGGAAGAGCAGTCAGTGCCTTTAACCTCTGAGCCATCTTTCCTGCCCAGCTTTCTTTTTCCCCTTCTCTTCTCCCTCTCACTCTGGCCCCACTTGCTTAGTCCCTCCTGCCCTGTCTTTTGTTAAATTTTATGTGAATGGGTTTTGGTTTTTTGCCTGTGCACCATGAGAATGCAGTGCCTTGGGAGGTCAGAAGATGTCGGATCCCCTGGGACTAGAGTTACAAATTGTTGTGAGGCTCCACGTGGCTGCTGGGAACTGAAACCAGTTCCTCTAGAAGAGCAGCCAATTCTCTTATAACCTGAGGCATCTCTCCAGTCTGCATCAGTTTTTGTTTTGTCTGGTTTGTTCATTTGCTTTTCAAGACAAGGTTTCTATGTGTAGCCCTTGGACTCACTGAGATCTGCCTGCCTCTGCCTCCCAAGTGCTGGGATCAAAGGTGTGCATCACCACCGCTCTGCTTCAAGTGGATGGAACGTGTGTGGAGGTCAGAGAACAACTTGTGAGAATCGTTTCTCTTTTTCTCTGTAGGTTCCTAGATATAGATCTCAGATTGTCAGCCTCAGCAGCAAGTGTTGAAGAAGTTTCCTCTATTTCTACTTTTCCTGAGCTTCTTTTTATTGTTAAAATAAAATTATAAGTGATTGTTGAATTTATTTTCTGCATTAATTAATATAATAAAGAGAATTTTCTCCTTTTTTTCATTAATACATTACAGTGAATTTCAAGTATTGAAAAAGACTGGTTTCAATATCCCTGGGAGAAACCCTCCTTTTTCATAGTATAGGATTGGTTTTACATACTACTGAATTCTGTCTATGTTCCAAGAATTCCTTTTCATATGTATGATAGAAAAGTTTGTACTCCGTCTAGTTTGAATATCAGGGTGAAATTAACTTCATAAAACCAAGCTGGGAAGTGATTTTCCCCATTTGTGTTCTAGATAAGATTGTGTAGGAAAAAGATTAGTCTTCTTTACACATCAGTGTAATTTTCTAGTAGATCGTGGTTCTCAACCTGTGGTTTCGATTCCTTTGGCAAACCCTTATCTCTAAAATTTACATTGTGACTCATAATGGTAGCAAAATTACAGTTATGAAGTGACAACAAAAATAATTTTATGGTTGGGGGTCACCACAACATGAGGAACTGTTGACAGCATTAGGAAGGTTGAGAGCCACTGTGAGAGTCTTCACATTGTAAGCTCAAGTCCCTTGAGAGCTATGGGCCATCCCAACAATCTATTTCATGCTGGCTGAGCTGTGGAGTTTGTGTCCATCTCTGGGTGCATGGAGAAGCTGCTTGAGGTGTCTCCTGCCGTCCTGGTGCCTGCAAATGTCCCTCTGCCATTCCTGCTTCGGATACTTCTCTCTTCTTGCCCCTCTTGCTCCAGTTCCCTCCGCCCCACCTGCCCTGTTTCTAGGGCATCAGTCTGTCTACAAGGCTTTTTTCGTAGTGGCTTGTTTGCATAGTGGAGCCGTGTCAACACCTGCCAAGTCTGCATACTGCCCTTGGTACCCTGTTCGCCTCTCCCACTTGTGATTGTTTTAAGTATTTCCTCCACATACATTCATAAACAAATGAAGCTGTTATCCAATACCCTGGAGCTAGCGTTACAGGAGAAGCCACCTGCTGTGACAGCTGGCAATAAAACTCTGATGCTTGTTCTGAGCCATGAGCCATCTCTCCAGCCCAGTTTTTATATTTAACACACACACACACACACACACACACACACACACAACACACACACAGCCCCTAAACCATATTATTAGTATGTGTGGATGGTGTGTGTAGGGGGACCAGAGGACAACTCTGTGGTGTGAGTTCTCTCTACAGAACCCTTGTGTTCTAGGGCTTGAACCCAGACGGCTGGCCTTTCCTCGGCAAGTGCTTTAGCCACTGAATCATCTTGCCAGCCCAGTCTTTTGGCTGTTTACAATGTACTATTCTTGTCTGTGATACATTTTTAGTTCCCTTTCTTTCTTTCTTTTCTTCTGAGATCATCTTGACACATAGGGGTTTTGCAGAACAGAGGACTCTAGGTGAAAGGTCTTCACTTCTAAGGTCATCAGGAAGGAACTCAGTTGCCATTTGAATTGCTTGCCCTTAACATAGATAAATTGTTTCTCTTTTCTTCTTCAGCTTTCGGAGGTTTTACTACAACGTGGTGTTGGTTTCTTTAGGTTTAGTCCGTTTTTTCCTTTTCTGTTTGAATGTGTAGGCTTATGTGTTTTGCCATAATTGTATATTTTCATTCATTACTCATTCATTGATTGCTCTTCTGCCTCACCCACCGTTTTCTTTCCTTCCAGAATTCTGATGATATGAATGCTTGATTTTCTAGGGCAAGCTTCTTAGACATGTTCAAATTTTGATCTCATTTCTTTTTCTTGTCCAAATGTCTACAGTTCTAGCTCCCCTGCACCTGTCGTGGGTGGCTCCTCAGCATCAGCAGCCGAGGCCAGTACACCTCTGTTGCTCTCAGGGTCTCAGGTCTAGGCCGGCCAATGGACCCCCATACGCATTGTGCAAGCAGAAGGATCAGGCAGGCTAACTGAAGTCACCTTGCTCGTTCCTGCCTCGGGGAGGCTCCTTTGACTGTGTAGAGTTTCCCAGGGGCCACTTCTCTAGTAGCAGGGTCCAGCATAGGAGATTGAAAAACTACTTGGCTTGCTCTGCCGTCTGGTATCACCCAGCTCCTTCACTCCTTCTGCCCCCCCATGGTCCCGCCTTCTATATTGCCCCGCCCATTCCTTCCCAGTACCTAGTCCCTGCCTGTCGAGTACCAGGTGAGCCAAAGTCTGGTGGATCAGCTAACCTGGTTCCCAGGGTGGGGGTTGCATCAAGTTCTGAGTGTAATTTAGTTCATTTAATTTAAAGTTTATAAAAGCCTGTTGTTAGCCTGTTAGTGGGGTGGGTCTAGCCCCCAGACCGGAGCTTGTCCCGCCCACGGTCCCAGGGCACGCCCATGACTCAGAAGACGTCAGTGAACACTGCTACAGTAGCCCCACGCATAAGATGGGTGCCACGTTTAGACCATCTGACCCCGCGATCCACTGGGCAGAGGGTGCGGACGGCGCGAGAGGTGATGTGATTACCTTCTCTGTCACCAGCTTCTCTTCTGACACCTCGGGAGCCAAGAAGAGCGAGTTGTAGGCGCCTAGAAAAGCAACCACAGTTTGGTTATTCTTCAGGGAACCCGCTCTGTTCTCCGTCTCCCCCACCCCCCACGCCCCAAGAGTGACCCTTGTGTACCATTGGCAGGGGTGGTCCAAAGAACACAGTCCCATCCTCAGCCACCAGCACGTTGTCCAGGCACAGGCGAGCTGCAACAGAGCAGATCAAGTATGCAGCTGTGTGTGGGCAGCAAGCTCGCCAGCATCAGGGAATATCAGGCCACACAGAGATCCCAGAGAAATCTGTCAAGACTGGACAGACACTGGAGGGCTGGCAGTTCTATCCAACAGTTGCCTGGGAACACTGTTAGGGTATATCACCCTCATCAAGTTAAGAATAAACGGGACGATGGGGGGTGTGGGGATAGAAATGGTCCACATTGCTCTGCCCCTGGAAATGGCTGGGTGAAGTAGGTTGTGCCCTTCAAAATCTCCAGACTCCTGGCTAAGGGGCAGCTTATCACAGCAGTGATCTTGCCACTCCCTTTTCTCCCTCCCAGCTTTTGGGCCCAGGGCTCAGGCAGAGCAGGGTGACTCATCACCTGGGTGCTCCTTGTGTGTCTGCAGAGTGCTAAGGCAGGAGAGGCACAGTGCCCACAGCTCATACTCCCTGAAGGGCCGGCCTAGCTTAGACAGAAGGTCCTGCAGGGATAGGCTCTGTGGAAAAGAAGGGTCACATAAGAACGCTCTGTCCACCTGGTGTCAAGGAAGGGGTTCCATGGAGAGGGATGTGTGCATAGTGCTTCCGTTTCTACTTGAGTAGTCCCCTATGCCAGGGACTAGAAAAGTTCTCCAAATTAAAAATGTGTGGGTAAGTGTATGGAGAAACTGGAGCCCTCACCCATGAAATGGTACAGTTGCCATGAAAAAGATGGCAGCTCCTCTGAGAAAGTACAGAGAATTACCTCAAGATCCAACAGTTTCATTTCTGGGTACCCTAAGACCTGAAAGGAAACTCGAATGGACAGCTGTCTACCAGGTTCAAGGCCTTTCACCATTCACCAGATCCCAAAAGGGAAAGCAGCTCAAATCCCCACAAATAGATGAATGAATAAAGAAATGTGATCCAGGGGCTGGAGAGTTGGCTCCGTGGTTAAGATCACTAGATGCTCTTGTTGTAGATGATAGCTCAATTCCTAGCACCCACACAGCAGCTCACAACCTTCTGTAACTCCAGTTCCAGGGAATCTGATGCCTTTTTCTGTCCCCTGCTGAGTACCAGGCATGCGCATGGTGCACAGTCGTCCATGCAGGCAAAACATCCATGCACACAAATTAAAAATAAAGGTTAAAAGAAATGTGGTTCATTCATGGGACAGACTATTACAGTATCACTCAGTCTTTAAAGGAAGAGTGTTTTCACTTCCGTGAGCTTGTGCTTTAAAATATACAGGGTAAAACTTAATGTTTTAACCATTTTTAATGGCATGGCCCAGGGCAATAAGACCATTCAGGAGCTGGGTGTGGTGCTACACACCTGCAATCGCAGCATTTGAGGCAGAGGAGGAGGACCAAGAGCTCAAGCTTGTTCTTGGCTCTACAATGAGTTCCAGTACTGTTCGGGCACCATGAGACAAGAAGGAAAAAGAGAAGGGGTGGGGAATGAAAGGAAGAGGAAGAAGTAGAGGAAGAAAACGGAGGAAGAGGAGGAGAAGGAGGAAAACTACAGTGTTGATTATCGATGAATCTTGAGGATATTATGCTGAGTGAAACAAGCTAGACAAAATAGGTTTTTGATTTCACTCATGAGGTTGTATCTGTAAAGGCAAAAGGTGTAGAAGGCAGTGAGGCTGTGGAGAGGGATGGAGGGGAGTCAGTGTGTGCTGGAGGCAGAGCTCAGGTGTAGAGCATGATTAAGTGGTAGAATGTTATGGTATTAACACATCGTCATAAAAGGAACTAATAGAGCCTAGGAGAAGAGTTTCTGCCTGTGGAGGCCACCTGAAGGTCACCACAGAAGTGCACATTAGCAGACGGTTTCAGAGGCTATCCCTTTACTCAAGATGCTATCCACTGGCCCTGTGCATTGCGAGGGTTGACATGTTAGGTCAGTCCGTGGCTCTGCTCACCAGCTCATCAGGACTGCTTTGGTGGACCGTATATCTTCAGGTGAGAACAATGAGTCTGGAACCTGAGGTGAGAGCTCCCGGCTCTGGGCCATTCTTATGTGGGAGTCTGAGGTCTGGAGGGTTCTGGTCCTACTCTGTCTGAGGGAGGCTGACCAGATGGTTAAGGCGAAAGCTAGGCTCATCGGTCTGCTGTGTTCTGTTTCAAGGGAGAGACCTCAACTCTTTGCCTTTGGCAGTGCCTTCCCCTGCACAGGCTAACCCAGCTCCCCACACATCTGTTTATCTATCTGGAAGGTGGTGCTGTGAGGTGGCTGTAACCTGTGAGAAAATCCTGAGATGGTGGCTGAGAAAATGTGTGCATCCCTGGCCCAGACAGCACAGACTATCTGCATCATTGACCCTACACCTCTTTAAGTAACCACACTTCCCATGGGAATTCTTCAAGCTCTCACCAGTGTACAAATGTCAACGGACACCACAGAGTCACCTGCCTCACATCTCTCCTTTGGGACAAGAGGCCTAGTGGGAAATGGGCTGACGGCTGACATCAGCAGGCCGATGTCTTGGTAGACAGATGTATGTATACTGGGCCACTGGCTCAAGTGTCCTTACCCTGAGAAACAGGCTGGGACGCAGAGCTTTGAGGAACCCACTGAGCAGTCAAGTGGGGATCACACTTAGTGTTGTGGTCTATATCTGGCCTGCAGATCCGTCGTGCACTAGAATTTCATCCCATTGTGGAATATAAAGTTCAAGGAACCTAGTCTGAGCTAAGGCTTGGAAAATGATTGGGCCTCTGAAGTAGCACCACTAGGAGCCATTAACTGTGGGGCTGCACCTATACACTGGTGGATGGAGGCTGAGCAAGCTAGTGCTTTCTAAGGCTGTCCGGAGGTTAGCTCACATGTCTGGGGGTGACATCTGGCACCTCCTCCGATTTGAATTTGAAGCTCCCTTTAGAAACAGGAAGTCCCTCCAAAACATAACTAATCATTGCCCAGGACTGAAGGAAGGACAGGGCAGGGTTTTTTGTGAGCTATACACTGAGGCTAAGGAGAGACAACTTTTCACCTGTAACCTCATCACATACCTGTTCTGTGGCTGCATTCCCAGTTGTCTGGATTCTTCTGGAATCTTCTCTTCACTCCTAGGTATTTGGCCTTCATGGTCTGAATCTCCAGGGTCTACAGGGCTGGGTGAAGGTTTGTATTCTACAGATCCCTGGCTAGGAGATGAAGCCTCCAGTTGTCCCGAGGCTCCTGGACTCCTGTGTGGATTGCGGCCTGTACTTGGTGTCTTATCCAGTTGGGCTCCAGGCTCCTGCTCTGGCCATAGTCTGCTTTTGGACTGCATCTTGAAACCAGAAAGGCCATTTTTCCCTTCCAGGAAGAGCTTCCTGGGGTCTGGGGGAAAGAACTCAGATATGGCCAGTGGTTTCTTGAGCTGCTCAGTGACAGGCAGAGGGCGCTGGCCTCCGTGCTTTCCTGCAGCAGCCTGGGAAATGTCTGAGCCTTTTTCAGACGACTTCGCCTGAGGATGTCTCTGTCCAGCTCACCCAGGGGGCACCTGGCATCCAGGACAAGGCTAGCCAGCCCTTCCTGTCCTGGGTTCTCACCGTTTCTCATGGGGGCTGACAACAGTGGTTTGGGGGATGGGGCTCTGGGCCTCTGCCCAGCCTCCTGCTCTGCATCTCTGGAAGCAGGAGGCTGGAGTAGGCCCTTTGATAGGGACAGTGCCTCTGGATCAGTGCTGAGGTCTCCTGGCGTCTTCTTGGGCCCCACATTTCTTGGAGCAGGCCTTCCCCTCCATGTGTTCTCGCTGAGCTCTGAGCAGAAGGTAGGATACGGTTACAGCAGGGAAGCTTGGAATGGATTCTGTGCTAGGGTGCTTCCCTGAGAGCCACCTCTAACCCTGCCCTACTCACCATCACAGATCCTTCCCCAAAGTCTCACAGGGCAGGCTTACCTGTCCTGCACTTCCATATTCCCACTGCTTCCCTTAGCATAGGCTCCAGAGGTCCCCCAGGATCTATTGTCACATAATTCGCCAATTAGAGGCTCTAAAGGGAGGCTTCTGGGTCTCCCTCTTGGCTGAGTGTCCCAGAGGATCAGCTCTTGCCTGTCTAATTATTCTGTCCCAAAGCTCCTTATTTTTCTATTATGATTACAGAAGCTACTCCATAAGGGGAGAAACGGAATCTGGTGGCAGTCATAGGGCACATAGTTCTCTACACACATGGCATGCAGCATGGTCTTGCACACATGCGATGGACACAGCCTTGTGCATACACTGTGGCATGCAGTTTTGCATACATGCCACAGCAACTCTGCTACCTGTTCTACTCAGTAGCCTGTCTATGGCGCTGCATGCAGAAGTTACCTTCTGCTGGTGCTGGGGTGATGCTGTCAGTCATCAGGGCTACAGCAGTACAAACACTGCTGCTGGGGTGGAGGACCCTTCAACCACTCTGAGCCTCTGAGGAGTTGAGGGGTCAAGCACAGTCCTGAGACTATGATAAGTTCCAGATGTATAGCAACAGCTCGTCATGAGAAGAGGTGAGTGTACCAGACAAGGCTGGCTAGAGTCACTAATCCTGAGTTTGAAAATCCCAGTGTGTGCCCAGCATGCACGTGTATGGATGTATGTGGTGTGCACTTGAATGTGGATGTGTGCATACTTACACTGGAGTGTGTAGTATAAACAAGCATTTATGTGTTTACATATGCAGTGGTGTAAACAGGTGTGTCTGCATGGGATACATGTGCTGGATCTGAACATGTGTGTGACTGTGAGTGTGGTATGGTATATAAGGACATATAAACATGAGTAAGGGTGGTGCATGATTCTACATGTACATACTATGTGCACACTTCTGGGGGTGGTTGTGTAGATTGTCCCTGTGTACACATATGACTGTGTATGTGTGGGTATACATATGTAGGCATAGACACGGAGGTGATGGCACTTACCCTGGAATGCTCCAAAGGACTCAATGGAGAGCACCCTTCTTCCAATGGCTGAGAGACTGCGGCACAGGCGGCATGAGGACACAGGCTGCATCTTCTCCTCACACAGGGCTATGATGCTCTGTAGGTGTCAGGGTGCCTCTCAGGTGTGCAGCTCACCAAGAAGGAGACCTATCCTCCTGAGACCTTCCCTCCCCCAACTGCACAGCTCTGGGATGGCACCCATCACCCCCAGATCAGGCCTCCTGCTTCTGCATGAGCTTTCTGGTACATATAAAAACATACATCCTGGCAGAAAAACTCTCTTTTGTCCCTGATAACTTTTATTACAAACTTCATTACAAACGTGTAGTAAAAACTTTATTTTAACAGAATGCAGCGCCTCCAGATTCTAGCCAAGGAACCCCTGTGAAGCTTCAGGGTCTGTGCTGTCTGTGCTTATGTGTTCATGCAGCGTGCAAGTCGGGCTGGGAGCTTACCTCCAGGTCTGGCCGGTCCCTGGGGTCTTCTGCCTGCATTTGGCTCAGCAGTCCCTCCAGGTCTGTGCTCAGCTTGGGCTCCAGCTCTGGTTCAGCGACATACTCCAGAGCAGCCTTCAGTGTGGCCCCCAGGGAGTAGATGTGAGCCTGCGGTACCAAGGAGTGTTAGTACCTGCCCTGCGAATGGATGCCTCTCCTCCCCCCACAAGACTCAGGTCTAAGCAGACCAGAGAGTCTGCCATCCCTGTGTTCAGTGTGCTGCCTGGGCCTGTTGCCCAAGGCGTAGAAATCCTGTTCTCCCAGCTGCCTATTTTGCCTTAGGCACAAACAGGATGGGAGCCGGAGCAAAGAAGAGTTTTCTTTAGGTTTAAAAGTTGCCTTTGTCCTGTCTGTGCACAGGAGAGTGAGGGAGGGAAGGAAGGAGGGAGGGCAGACTCTGCACAAGGCTGGGACACCAGGTGTGCGGAAGGCCTTCATGGGGTGTGGGGAAACCAATGTTATTCAAGAAGGACTAGCTCCTCTTTTAATCTGTTTACAAAATGAAATCACTATGTGTAGTCAGAGCATTTTTTAATTTATACTTTTAACTCACAAATAACCATTTATATTTAAGGACACAGTGGGATGTCTCAATGTATGTTCATTGTGTTAACACTTGATTTTTCTTGTTTCTTAAAAATCTGCTGCCTTAATCTCTGGGATCCCTGTGGGTTTTGTTGCTCTTATAAGTGGCACATTTAAATTATATTTCTAGCTTGAAACTATCGATACAAAGGAACCCATTTGAGCTGGGCTGTTTTCATATGCGGAAGTCTTTTGTTCTCTTAGGCTGAGGTCTTAGAACGCAAGCCAGTACCAGTTCTGGATTCAGCCCCTGCTGTGCACACCCTGCTTAGGGTCTTTGTCTGCTGCACTCTTAGCCAGGGCTGGAATCCTGCTTTTCCAGCCCTGTTGTTCCCTTATCTTCTGTGAGAGGAATAGCCGTGAGGAAAGGGGACTGCAGACCTCCTGGCTCTGCCTAGTGGGTGTGAGCCTCCTTATCCTGTAAGTGGAGACTGTGCACCACCTTGCCACCTCCCCGGCTCCTTGTTTTCCTTAAACTCATCCTTTGGTCTGTAGCCTGAAGTCTTCCTGTGAGCAGAGGCCTGCAGCCCTTGAAGGACCTTGTTGCATCACAGCCTTGCTCACAGACTCATAGTCTCTCATGGCACGGTTCTGTGTGGACCGTGGTCTCAAGAAAATGATAGGTAACAGCACTGAGCCATCAAGGAGGAGCTACAGGAGCCCATCAGAGTGACAAGGGCAAGACAAAGATCTGTGTATATGGAGGAGGGGACAACACAGAGGCTGGGAGATTGTTAACTTTTGGAAGCTAGTGAGCCTGTGGGGGTTTTGGACAAGGGCGTTGACCATATTCAGTTCTGAGAAGACTGGCCCAGGAGATTCTAGAGCATGTGTTGGTCTCGGAAGCAGAAGAGGAGAGGGTGGTGTGTGTGTGTATGCGTTGTGTGTGTTGTGGTTAGATGGGGTGTGGAGCACAGAGGGTCCAGGGTGGATGAACTGGTGTTAGAAAGTTCCAGAAAGAGTGTACTTGAGCCAGAGTGAGGCTGTCCAGAACACACACTTAGATCCTGTGCTCTTGTTGATGTTATATCACCTGGACTTCTGGCAAGCCCCAGCAAAGGCCTCAGGAGTAAAGCCAATCTGGGACATAACAAAGACCCTGGGAACCATGGCTTATATTAGGGATATGGGAACACTTCCCATGTACACACAGAGTCTCTCCATAATAAATAAGGCTAAGGTAAGAAGAACTCACTCTCTGTGTGTGTACAACACAGGAAAGTTATAGATCATCCAGGGACCTGAAGAAGCTCAGGGACCTGGGCCCCTCCCTGACATGCACCCCCCAGCCTCCTGTTCCACCTTGGATAACCAACTGCAATCAACCCACAGGAAATTCCCTCCACACAGAGCTCAGCCCCCAGGGGAGCAAAGGATCTTTTCGTGCTGTGGCTACTTGCTCTGTAATGGTGGGAACATACTGCCCTCTACAGGAAGAGCCCCATTCACCACTTCCTAGAGGCAGAATTTGATGGTTACAAGGGCAAATACATAAACAATGAATAAACCAAGCAGAATGAACGCCACAGAAGATCCAGACAAATGGCTGAATGAGCCTGAGATGCATGGAAGAGGCTGCATCCTGTTCAAGAAACACTAGGGTTAACAGAACAAAGGTAACCTGCCCGCGTTGTATCCAGCAGGTATGCAGGGGATGGGGGAGGGACAGAGCAGTGGTTCAGCCGCAGACTGCCTGAGCCAGAAAGTCAAAGGAAAAAGACAAAGAAGCATTAAAAAGTCCCAGTGTGTTCAGAAATAAGAAACGATTCTAGGGAATGAATGCTTTCAGTAACTCTGCTCCCATGACAGCTCTTACAACTCGGGGCAGAGGAGCCAGCCTCCACCAGTCCTGCTGAGTTCAGCCACGGGGGAAGCAGCAGAACAGGATGATATCAACATCTTGTTCTGTGTGGTTGGACAGCCACCCTGGGGGTGGTGGTGCCAGCTTCTCATTGTGATAACTCCATCTGGATACTGATTGTCGAGACCCCAGCCTTTGAAAAGTTATGGGGCTGTGTACTTGTTACATGTGTGCCTTCTGTGTGTATATGTTCATAAAAAGGAAACCCAACCTATTCACATAACAGAATAACTCAAGTACTGAACTAAAAAAAAAATTACACAGAAGCAAACATGGTATGACAAAGCTCACACGCAGAGGGAGATTCACAGCGGGAAATATCGACTCTAAGAAGATGAAGATGGATGAGCCAAGTTCCCCCTGAAGTGAATAAAGAATCAGTTGCTGAACTCAAAGCAAACAAAAGAAAAGAGAGAATAAGAAATAAGAACCAAAATAAAAGATAGAATCAGCAGCAAGAACCCATAGCAGAGAGCACACAGATGCCCCCAAGGACCAGAGGATGCTCTAAAAAAAATAAGATAAACAGCCTCTGGTTAGACTGACAGGAGAAAGAAAGAGAAGGCAAAGAAGAAAGGGCCAGCACATGGAAACAGGAAATTTGCAGACATCACAGAGATGCAAAGGGCATCACCCAAAGCCTGTTAGGTGCCTGTTTTCATCTGCTGTAGTTAAAAAAGAAAGAAAAATCTTTGTAGCACAAACAAGAACGGTTCTATAACTATTAAAAATTGATGGTAGTTAGACATTGTTCACAAAGAAAGCTGAGGTCCTTTTCAATGACTCTTCCCAGACTTTCAAGGCATACATCATCCCATTCTTGTACAAACAGAGCAAACAGGCAAGCTCAGAGCAATCTTGAAACCAGTGTTGGTAAGAAGCATTCATATGGTAAAATGTATCAGCTGCTCATAAAAACCTAGAAGACCCCTGATAAGTACTCATTAGTCTGATCCAACAGTATCCAGAAGACATATGACACTTGGTTACTCCAGGTTTTCCTAAGTGGGGCAGAGCAGTAACAGTAGAACATAAAAACGCACACATTAACATCTTAATGAAGGAAACTGCACAATCATTTCCAGTGGACAGAAGAAATATTTTATAATATCAAATATGTATTCATGGTAGACCATGATAAGCTCAGAAAAGATAGGAACTCTTGGGGCCCAGGCCAATGCCATCCCTATGGTTAGGTCAGGGTAACCAGATCTCCCAGGCAGGTTACACTTCTACTATTGACTAGATGCTGTACTCACTGAGGATTGGAACAGAAATAAGCTTGTCCCCAGAAGAGACATCATGAAACACTGTTGGTGATTTGATCAGTGAAAGAGAAAAAAAAGAAAAGGTCCTCTAAATTGCTAGAAATAACTGCAAAATTTTGCAAGATAGTGTGATATTACAGTGGATAAAGTTAACAAAGAAACAGAAAATGGAAAGTAAAAACATAAGCAAACCATCATTTTTAGGATGGACTCGGAACCCGATTTCTTTTCCTTTAAGGCAGGATCTCACTATGTAGTTCTGGTTATCCTGGACTCACTATGTAGACCAGGTTGGCATGTGCCACCATTTCTGGCCTGATAAGTTCTAAGGGGTAAATGTAATAAAAGATATCCAGGACCCCAACAGTAAAGGAGATGTCAAAAGAGATCACAATGGGCTGAGCCGACACCATAGACAGTTATGGTGCTTGCCTAGGATACAAAGACACCCAGCTCTGGAAAACCAGACATACTAGTGCATGCATGACCTCTGACACTTGGGAGATGAAGGCAGGAGCCAAGTCCTGCTACATAATATGTTTGGCTACATATTGAGTTTGAGGCCAACCTGGATTACTTGAGATCCTGTTTCTGTAAGATAAGAAAGGAAGAGGAAGAGGAGAGGAGAGGAGGAGGAGGAGGAGGACAATGGACCAAAAGTCAATAAGCAAAAAATGTCTTGGAGATGAAGAACATAACATGAATGCTACCCAGACTGATTCATGCTGTAGGCCATTCTAGTCACCATGCAGATAGAGCTTTGATGGAGTTCAGTAACCAGATTTTACACATGCTACAGTGAAGAGGCTGGCATTCAGTGCCCCAGCAGGCAAGCTCTCCACCAGGTCACAGAGCTTGCCAGGAAGTGGGTAGTTAAGAGAATAGGGTTGGAGCTCAAAGGTGAGCACGTGATCATGGACCAGAGTGGGACAGACATCTGGAAGCTGATGGCCTTTCGCCTGGATCCTGATGGGTGGTTGTTGTATGTGCAGGACAGCTAGCCAATAAACAGAGCTGGGAAATGACCAACCAGTCACAGAAAAAGATAAAGTTCTAACTCATGCTGGGTGAAACAAAAAAATTAAATGCCACATTAAGCATCAGTGTATATTGAAGTCATTATAGCATCAGAGTGTATTGGAGCATCACTTTGTGCACTGAGAATACACAACTTTGGTTTGTCAACCACAGTTTAATGATGCTAAGGAAACCAGCTTCTCTGATAGGCTCAGTGTGAAGACTAGAGAGAATGCCAGTGAACTTGACACAAGCTGGAGTTATCTGAAAAGAGGGAACCTCACTTGAGAATATGCTTCCTTGAGATCTGGATGATGGCAGTTTCTTAGTGATTGATTGAGGGCAGTCCAGCCCATCATGGGTGGTGCCATTCTTGGAACAGTGGGTCTGGGTTCTATAGACTGAGGAAGTCATAAAGAGCAAGCCAATAAGAAGCAACCTCATGGCCTCTGCATCAGCTCCTGCCTCCAGGTTCGTTCCTGTCCTGACTTCCTCCAGTGATGGACCATGATGTGGAAGTGTAAGTCAAATAAATTCTTTCCTCCTCAAGTTGTTTTGGTCATAGTGTTTCACCATAGCAATAGTAACCCTAACTAAGACACCTGGGCAATGAAGTCAGACCCCTTTTCAAACAAAACATAGAAACTCTTTCAATCAATAGATACCAGCAGGCATCGGATCCCTTGAAATTCGAGTTAAAGATGGTTTGAGCCACTATGTGGGTGCTGGGAACCCAACTTGGGTGCTCTCCAAGAACAGCAAGTGCTTTTAACCACTGAGGCATCTCTCCAGCCCTCAGAGGTGTTTCTTAAGGCGGGGCCGTGCACAGCTTTTTCGGGTTCCTCCCACAAGTCACTGGTGAGGCTGAGAAGCCTTCTTTTTTTTTCTTTTCTTTTTTTTTTGGTTTTTCGAGACAGGGTTTCTCTGTGTAGCCCGGGCTGTCCTGGAACTCACTCTGTAGACCAGGCTGGCCTCGAACTCAGAAATCCGCCTGCCTCTGCCTCCCAAGTGCTGGGATTAAAGGTGTGTGCCACCACCGCCCGGCGCTGAGAAGCCTTCTGATTTGACTTTGCAATAACTGAACTCAATCCCAACCCTAACAGAGATGTCAAGGCCACTGTTCCCAAACACCCATGTCGTCCAGTAGCTACCAAGGATGAAAGTGGGGGCCACAAAGGCAGCCTCCACTGGGGACAGCCTTTGCCCCACCCCCTGTCTGGGCACAGCCTACTACACTGAGACTACAGGACTATGGTAACCAAGATAACCCCATAGAGGAAGAGGGCAAGGCTGGGTGAGTCACCACTTGCTGGTACTTACCTCAAAGGTGTTTCCTGTCAGGTCAAACTCTGGGGGTACAAAGGCACCCTCGGGGTCATCTTGGAGAAGAAAAGAAAAGGTATTCTGATCTTGCCCTTTGGTGAAGAATAACTCCACCCACCAGAGCTCAGACCCTGGGAGCCTCCTGGGACAGAAGGAGGATTCATCCCTGGAAGCCTCTGTTCTTTGCTCAGACTGACGCCTCTAAAGAAGGCTGTAAGCATCCGAGGCAATGACACACCACACTTGAGCCACAAAAGTTACAAAGTGGAAAGAGCAAAGGAATTTGATTCGATTCTTGAACAAGGTACCCTGGCCTCTTAACTTGAGAAACCTAGCATTTCCCTGGAAGGGGCCTAATGGGTGGTCAGCTTAACTAGCCAGATAGGTCTAACCTTCAGGTCCCCTGCATCTACTTCCTGTAGGCAAGAAGTGCCAGCCTAGGGGAGACAGTGACCCAGGCATCCTCTTATGAAGAAGGCCTGAATAGAGCTCAGAATTATGGCTGAGCACTTCTCTGACTCTTTGAGGGAGTACACAGCAGTCTTAGGATGCTGTGGCTCACAGAGGCCACCCAAACTCAACATCCAGCCTGCCTTTCTTTCTCCCTCTGTGCTGCCTTGGACAGAGGATTCCAACAGATTCCCAAGGAAACCCAGGGCTTGGGTCCTCCCGTATGTCCTCAGCTGCTTGGTGCTCACAGCCAACCTCAAGGTAGCTCCCCTGTGTTGCACAGGGTACCCCCACGCCCACCGTGCTCCCCTGTGCTGCACAGGGTACCCCCACGCCCACTGTGCTCCCCTGTGCTGCACAGGGTACCCCCTGTGCAACACAGGGGAGCACGGGGTATCCCCCACACCCACCGTGCTCCCCTTTTCCTCACCACTGAGCTGCTCCATGAAGCACACGTTTCCACTGGTGTTGAAGGCCAAGGTGTCAGGTGTGATGCACAGAGTCTGGAAGATGGCTGCATGAGCGACACTCCGCATGGACAGGCTGCACTCTAGGCACACAGCCCAGGCCTCCTGCTCACTGAGGCCTCGGTCCCGCAGGGAGAGGATGTCAGCCAGAGACACATTTTCCTGCCAAGACAGACTTGGTGTGAGCCCACAGAGGGCTGCCCCAGGAAGGACCTAGTACTCCATCCGGAGAACAATGCACCAGCGACACAGACACTTCACCCACAGTCAGGGAAAGGGCCTTAGGTCAGGCCCTTGTTTAGACAGAGTCATCCCGCTGTTCCTTGAATGTCACAACCATGGAGCATTTGGTGAAGCCACCAGTGCGCTGCTTGGAACAGGCACAGACATACTTGTCTGCACGTACGCATACTCACACTTAGTAAAAATGCTCCCGTACAATAATGCGGACTGTTCTACACACCTACACTCACGAGCACAGCCGAACTTGCCCACATATGTTCACACGCTCGAACTCATTCGTATCATATCAGATATCTAGGGCTGCAAGGCTCTTGCCTGGCTGCTGTCGGGGCCCTGGCATCCTCTGTGTCCATGTGTTTGTGTACCACCCACTTACAGGTGTGGGTGGGAGTTTCTTTGGGAACTGGGCTGGAGGCTGGTGTGGGCAGAGGATGTGGATACCCCTTGTTGGGGATTAGTAGGGTGCCGAAGAAGGCTTCTCCAGGAGTGGCTGTGGCCCCAGGACACAGGCAAATGACAGTCCTTAATGATCTTTGCCTCTAGCTGACACTGTAAGGCATCCCCATGACCACAGATCGCAGATGAGAAGGCAGAGTGCTTAAACCAAACAAGCAACCAAGCAAGCAACCAAGCAAGCGACCAGCCAATAGGCATGGAATCAAGCAGGATTCTCAAGTGCTGTCCGGAGCCTTTAGGTTTTGTGTGCATGTTAGACCCTACATAACCACAGGCCATTTCATTCTTTGAGTCCAAGGTAAGGCTTGGTGAGTTCACTTGCCCAGACCTCCTACTCCTGAGACAGAAGCCCCCTGACTTGTTAAGCTGTTTTTCTAACCAGGGCTTAAGCCTGCAGCCTGCAGTTTCTTTGTAGTACCAAGGACTCCTTAAAAGTCAGGAGAACCCAAGCTCCCAATGATGCCCACTGGCCCTGGCCAAAGAGGCACACACATATAATGAATGCATACACATGTGCACACACCACCCCTTCACACAGGAATGTGCCTGCACAGTGTACAACACGCCTGTACATACAAGTTCATGCAAACCTACACAGACACGTGAGGTAGTATGCAATGGATCCTGTGGGTTGTGCCATGTAAGAGGAGTGAAGCCAGCTCACTCTGAGTCTGAGTCAGTGTCAGTCCCTCAGCAGGGCCTGCCGGCACCCCACGGCTGCTGCTCATGCTGGCCAGCAGGCCTGCCTGCTCACAGCCATGACAGGATGTGCCGCCAGCAGAAGGCAACCCTGCCAGACATGCTGCTTGGCCATCCTGCAGCCTACATCACTGCCTCCTACTTAGATATGGTAGGAAGAGGCTCCTGACGGTGGGGAGCCCAGTCGGATCTCAGAGCAGCTGAAGACTTGCAGCCCCCAGTGTCGATTTGTGGTAGGGGTATAACTTGGAAAAGCAGGAGCCCAGGCTTATTTGTATGATTCTGGGATGAACCTGTGGCCCCTGAGTCATTGCCTCCAACCATGGCCTTCTCTAAAGACAGGATCATTAGCCCTTCCACACATGACAATCTCAGGTCAGAGTCAGCTTACTGCAGACCCTGCCAGTGCCCCCATGCTGAGTACTGAGGGACCCAGAGGCCTGAATTCTGGGCTCTGGAGTTACCTGCTTCTGGGACCTACAGCTGCTCCAGTTTTGCCAGGCAGGAGAAAAGACTGCCTTTTGCCCAAATCTATGCCACTGGAGGGGGTGGGGTGGGTGGGGGAAAGCTTTGGCTAATGGGCTGGGGACAAGAATAATGGACCAGGAGAGACTCAGCTGTCATTTGCCAGCTACCCCCTCCATTCCGATAGGAGCCCACCCTGTGTGTCTTCACTGGCTTCCTCAAGAGACTACCTGCCTGGAGATAGGGTAGCCCGGTTTATCTGCCATAAAGCTTGGTTCCCAGTGAAATATGTTCAGCCTGTCACAGGGTCTAACTTTGGCTCCACAAGGTATCATATCCAGGAGCCACTACAGACATGATCTACTATGATGCCCATGAGCAATAAAGCTCACTCCTATAGATGTGGGTCTGTATGGAGTTCCCACGCCAAGCACACTAAGGATCTCGTGCAGACCCAGACATTGTGAGCTCCAGGCTTGCAGTCTCTTACAGCTTTTGCCAGCATGGCCTGATCTCCAGCCAACTCTGTGGCTCCATTTGCCCTATATAGGCTCAGATCCTTGGTAGGTAAGAAGTTCCTTCACAGTCCAGCCTGTTCCTCAACCATCCTTATCAGGGTGGCACTTAAGGGTGTGGGGTGGGAATCACCAATGTAATTTCCCTGCAGACAGGAAGATCAGCTCTCTGCTTGCAGTGTGCTGGTACAAATTCAAGCAGATCTTGGCTGGGAGGGATGAGACCCTGGGGATTGGGGACTATGCTCCAGAGAGACACACTTCAGCTGATCCCTGAGCTTCAGAGGGCAAGCCCTTATCTGGTTTCTGCAGAGTGCCCTGCTTAGGGCTTATATGCACTAAAGGGCTTCCCCTCCCTTAGACAGACTTGGAGCTGGCTTATAGGGACTCTAGGGGTCATCATGCATACTTCAAGTGCATTTATAACCAATTAACTTTCTAGCTTATCATAACAGGAGCTGCCAACATAAAACTCAAACTGATGCTGGCAGCATTTGTTGGCAGCCTCAGTTCATGAGCAGCCAAATCCCATCAGGGATGCAAGAGCTTCCAAGGTGCTCTGTGGGCTGTGTCTGCCCCCAAGTGCCCACCCTGCTGGCTCAGGGTTCCTTTCTGGTTTTAGGCTATCTTCTGTTCAGAGTCTGTTTTGAAACATATTATATGGATTTTAAGGGCATGATGGGAAAACCCCTTTCTAATGGGAGAATCTCTGCTGTGGATCCCTGTTCATTTTCAGTTCCCAGTCCTGTCCAGCACCAGGAGGTTATGGGAGGCTTTCCATTATGGGAGGCTTAGGAACAGTGAGAATTCTCTGCTGACACCCAATGGTGCCATCTTCATTGCCAAACCAGTACTACTCTGCATTCCTGAAGTCCAACTCTATCATCTACCTCTTGATCAGCACTGCTGGACCCCCGGCCACAGCCATTTGGTGCATGCCTGCCTTTCCAGCAGCTATGGCTCTACCTAGATCCAGTCTTACTATTTTGTCTCCGACTCTACTTCCATGTCCAGAAAGACTGATGTTCTGTGTTGTTAGACCCAGGAAAGGCAATCTCCTTCAAGAAGTCCACCTTGCATGATTCTTGGTCAGAGTATCTCTACTGTGCATCCAGAGTCTTCTCGCTGTTTCAGACTAAGAGACCAGGGGACACAGCATGGCTTCAGTCTCCACAACCTAGTGGGACATGATGATCTATTCATGACGAGTTCTAAGTGTCCAGTGGGTTTTCTCATAGGCACATGGCCTGCTCATGTGGCTTGTTTGTCTGGAGAAATCACTGGGATGCAGATGTTGGTCTCATCATCACAAGAAAATGCCAAGATGTTTTCTAACAGGCATTGCCTACCCGCACCACAGAGGGAAGACCTGCTCACACATATCATGTTCAGTCTCATCTCTGGCCATCACGGAAGGCCTGGAGCCTGTTTAGCCCTCTATCAGTTATCAAGGGATTAGACAGTATGTTCTCAAGCCATTTGGATTTTCTTTGAGTCATGAGAGAGTACAGATATTCAGGGGCCCTTGGAGGCTCTGTAGGATTTTATTTTTTTGGTTGTAGTAGAGAGAATTCTGATGTCCTATGTGCTCTGTATGTATCCTGGATCTGGCCTTAACCTCACCTGTAAAGAGCTGTCATTGTGTGGGTCACACTGACCCCCATGGGATTAACCAGCACAGAGATTCAGGATGGGTGGCAGCCTAATTCTTTGCCACCCTACTCTGGACAGCTTTCAAATGCAGCCAGATACAGAAGGCCGTGCCAGGCGCCGAGTCATGTGACCTTGATGAACACAAATTTAAAAACCTTAATGGTGACTGAGTTGACTGCAGGAAGCCTAAAATCTAATCTCAGCTGTATTCTTAGACATGGGATTCTGTTGGCTCTAGGCCAGGACCCAAGACTCTTCTCCTATTTTAGAGACTAAGTTTTTGTTGTTCAGTTTCCTTGTGAATCCAAAGCCTTGTGTATGCTAGACAAGTACCTACAGCTGAGCTCTATTAAGAGCCACCTCCTGTTTAGAGGAATGAAAGTAACACTCTCGCTCAGGTGAGAGACTCACCTGAACTTCCCACTGAATGCCATTAAAATGGGGAATTCCGTTTCACACAAAGGACTCACCACAGTCAGAGGATGGCTCTCTCATGCATTATGTACATGAGAACTCTCCAACCTAGAGAGACTGAGGATATTTCTAATACAGAAGGTTTCAGGGCATGGTAGACAGATGGCACTCTGGGTACAAGGCTCAGCTTCAACCTGCAGACTTAGGTTCTGCTGATGAAGTGGTACCCACTGCCTCAAATGCCAGGCTCAGAGTAAGCCCTCCAAGCTCAGTGGCTGACACAAAAGGGCACAGAGGTTCTCAGATCTGCTTCTAGTGGTGACCAAGAGCTCAGGCTCCCACAGATAACCTAGAACATGTCCTGTCCTCCAGCAGTTCTGAAGGCCGTGTGCTGAGGGCATCCTTTCTTTCCCATCAAAGCTAGGGAGATGTCCAAAGGTTTATTTATTCCCTGGCCTCTCCTCTCTACAGCCTTAAATTGCACCAAATCCAGGCCACTTGGGAGGTGGGGGTGGAGGTGGGGGTGGGGGACAGCACCAACCCCAGCACTACTCAAAGGGCCCCTGAGGGAGGGGCAGGCAGGAGTAATGGGATTTTTATTCTTTCAGAATCTACTCTTTTAGGGAAAAGGAAGGGAAGAGCTGTCAGGGCTTGGTGCTACAGACTACAGGCTTATTCTTCAGGAGGGTTCAGGCCAACTTTCACTCATCCACTGGCCAGGCCAGTGGAAAAGGCTGGTGGAGGGTCTCTAGCACCAGTGTATTTAAGGGACTAAAGAATGATGGATTCTTCACAGGAACTCCAGAGCCTGGTTTGAAAGGACTCCCCAAATATCCTGTGTTCTTGAGGGAGGTAAAGATACCCCTGGGAGCATTTTGGGGGGCTAATTGCCATGCTCTTTCAAAGCATGACCATCATTTGGAGCCTGGGGGAGGGGGTCCCTAGCTTCTGCAACCAAGAGGGGTTCTGTGTAGCTCGAGACACTTCTGTACTAGAAGCTCTCAGGAGACTTGGGGGAGGGAGGTTTTCCAGGGTAGGAAGAACCCTCAGTGCTGGGGTCTCATTGGGCATTCCCAAGCTCATCTGCTTCAGCACCTGGTCAGCTGTGGAGGTCAGCAGTTTCCCTATTGTCCCTACCTGTCAGAATCTTCACCATCCTCCCCCCCCTCCCCAATTCTGTTCAAGGATTAAAACCAAGAGCCCATTCCTCTAGTAGACAACTTTGCAGGGACAGTCCCATTGCTGTCCCATATAGCAGCATGTTCTGTAGCGGGTGGGGCTGAGGACAGGATCCCCAGCAGCTGCTACTATGAGGGGCCAGAATCTATGCAGCAGGAGAGCTGTGTTCCACCCACTCCTTTTCCCCACCCCTTCTCAGGAGCAGGTGGGCTTCTGGGACGGGCTCACCTCATCCTCCGGCAGGGTGGGGAGAGGCTCGAAGTCGTAGAAATCCAGGTCTTTGCCATCTTCCTCGTAGAAGCCCCGGGAGGTTGGGTCCATGGCCTGCATCTTGGCGCTCAGCAGGGCCTGCGCGCAGGTTGGAACTCTGGTCCTGGACAGAGCTCCGGTCTGGGATCCCCTCCCCAGCAGGTTTCCTCTGGGTCAGATCCCCTCTCTGGCGGGTCTGGCGGGTCCCTTTCCTGGGCAGATCTTCGTCCAAGCTGGCCGCCGCCTCTGAGCCTATCGGGCTGAGCTGGGCACCGCCAGCTACGCGCGCCCGGCCGCCATGGCAACGCGCCCGCTGCCTGCCGCAGTGTCGCCAAACGGAGGCGCGGGGACGCCTGGGGCGGGGCCGGGGGTGGCTCCCTGAGGGCCGTGGTCACTGGCGGGCCAGGGCCGACTTTGGGCTCCGCAGATGTCTTCAACTACGTCAGCCTCTGGGGTGCACCCTGCGCCTGCCTGCGCTGTCCGTGACAGTTCGGGGCGGAGCCACTCCGCGCAGCGGCCGCCCTGGGGGTCTGCACCCACCTAGGCGCTGAAAGGGTATACCAGAGTTGAGCCCACCTAGACCACGCCGGGCCTCAGGACTTTCGCAGTTCCCGCCCCACCCAGCCCAGAGGCGGGGTTGCTGCAGTCACCTCCAGTGGCAGCCGCGGACTGGGGCAGGTACTGGATTCTTTAGCACCTAGAATCTTTTTCTTGGCTGGGTCCAGTGATGGGCAGGAAGTCAGGTGTTCATTCACCCCAAGCACGGAAAAGGACTAGATGGCTCTCCCAAACTTGGCAAAGGACAGACATAGAATCCCTTCCACTGGCTAGTGTTTTTGTTTCTCACAGTCGTCTCTACAACCTTAGCGAGTAGAGCAGCTCCTGAAGCACGCTGCAGGTCAGATTGGCTCCTGGCATTGCTGACCCTATCCCCAGAGCCTAGCCTGATCAGACATAATAGTAGACACTTTACTACGTGCTCCTTGAGTGAAGGAGGGTGGGTTTGTAACTGTTCATGCAAAGTCCAAGGGTACAGTGCAGTTAGGGATGCTAATTGTCGACAGTCTGCCCTTAAGGCTTCCAATTACTAGCCATTCATGAGCTTGCAGCCAGAGTAGGCGATGGAAGGTGCTGGAAACTTGAGTTGGAGAAAGGACATCTCACAGGTGTGCTACTCTGGTCTACTCACTCCTCTAACATTGTTTTGGGTCAGACGGGGGCAAATGTGGCCAGCAGACCCTGCTTGGACTCCTGGGCATTTAGCTGCAGCCTGTCCCAGGGCTGAGCCCTATGCCTCAGTCCTCTGCTTTGGGTTTGGGAAGCTACAGCCTTCCTTTGTTCAAGCTTTGATGCTTCTCAGCCACCCTTTCCTCCAGCTTGTGCTGCCCTGGTCTGTGCTCTCCTAACCTGTCCTCACTTCCAGCCTGTCCTCCATCCAGTCTGTGCTCCCAGTCTGTCCTCCATCCAGTCTGTGCTCCCCAGCCTGTCCTCCACCCAGTCTGTGCTCCCCAGCCTGTCCTCACCCATCCATGCTCTGCTGCCTCCCCAGCTGTACTCCCACTGTTCTTCTCCACCCCCCAGTCTCCCTTAGTTATGCTCCTCGTAGTCTGTGGTGGCCAGTTGTGCCTCCAGCCATGCTCTATTCCCTTGTGTCCCAGTCTGTGTCTTTGGTCTATGTCTCAGACTGTTCGAGCCCTGCCCCAAAATTGTGTGCCCAACTTATGCTTCCCAACTGTGCTCTTTCTAGGCAGTGTTCCCTGCAGCTTAGTGTTTCCTTAGTTCCCATCTCCATCTATGCTCCCTAAGCCTGTGCATCCCAAGCTGGTGCACCTCAGCTGGCCCCTTTTTCGAATCCATGCTTGAGGAATAGGTAGATATGACCACAAAGAGAAGGCTTGGGCCTGGTGGTGGCCAAGGTGGGGACTGGTGGCTTCATAGATGCCCTTGAGCCCTGGGTTTAAGGAATAGATCTAACATCGACTGGAAGGGGCAGACAACCCAAAAATTGTAGTGGACCACACTACAATTCTGGCTCTAATGATGGACTATTACTTTAGGGAAAAAAGTGTATCCAACTTGAGTGAAGTTTGAATATAGAAGTGGACTCAGCTTAGCTTGCCGTCAAATCTGCTCACCAGACCCTCGCCGGCAAGCTTGGGTAACGCCGTGGCTCCTTCATTGGGCTGGGGCACGAATGCTGTGGGGAATGAGGAGGGGATTTTGGATGGGTCAGGCCTATCATGTCTCTTTAGATACAAGGTACTTTCCTAAAGTTTAGCCCTTAACAGCTAGACATTTCGTTAGTCTCACTGAACATTTGCCCATGCATGTGCATTTTTAGTGAGCTTTACTGCAAGGGAACGGTATGCTATTGGTCCCGGTTCTCTGTACTTCGTGCACTGTAGATGCTGACTAAGGGTGTGTGAGGGGATGATGCTGGAGGGCAGAGCAAGCTTAGAACGGGCACTCCACATTATCATCTGATGAGCAGCACAGATGGTACCTGGATGTCCGAGGGCCTCTGGATCCAGAAATAGATCATTGGAAAGGCTTCCCCTTGCTGCTCCCTGTTCATGTGGCGTGCCTAACGTAGGCTTGGCATTTTCCTCCTAAGGCTTATCCTAGGCAGTGAGAACTCTGGAAAGGTGGTGAGTGTATCAGCAGGTCCCTGTGACTTGATGCACTCTGGCTTTCTGACAGCTGATTTCTTCTTCCTCTTCTTCCTCTTTTCCTCTTCTTCCTCTCTTCCTTCTCTTCCTTCTCTTCCTCCTCCTCCTCCTCCCTCCTCCTCCTCCTCCTCCCTCTCCTCCTCCTCTCCTCCTCCTCCTCTTCTCCTTCTTCTTCTGGACTGGCCTACTCATTCTTTATCCATCCTATCACTCTTTCCTGCTGGCTGTCCTGCTGCACAGAATGCTCTGCCCCTGCTGTTCTTGACCTGAGCTGTTCTCCCTGCCTGGGGTTGCCTCCTTTGGCCTTCTCTTATTCTATATCCTCTACCAGGTACCTGAGACCTTGATCTTTTCATCAGAGATTCTGCTCCACACTGGTCATATTCAAACATGGTCAGGATTTGTCTCGTCCCCTGACCCGTCTCTCTGCCACATAAAGGCTGCCTTTGCTTTGTGGCACACTGGTCAGCACTCAGCTTGGCCAGCTACACTTGGCGTCAGGTGGAATGGGAGTTTCAAAGCTTGGCTCACATTTTTTCCAATAGGAATTTTGACAAGCTGCCAAATCACATGTACATGTTGAAGCCAATATTTATTTTTTTTAAAATAAAAATGCAAAGAATATAATCTCTAGTGTGGGGTAAATATTGATATTCTGAAATAAAACTGTTAGTCATTCTTATAAACATATGCAAGAATCTAAATTCCAAAGAAGCCTTGATACCTGCTATCAGTCATTCAAGAACTCCATAACCACATCTTCTCCACTCAGAACTTTGCCCTACATCTTTTCTCCAGGCTCATTGTAGGCATCTAGTTTTGTTCATGTATTTTTTTTTTTAAATGTGGGGCATCCTTGCTCCTTCCTGATTTTATTTTTTCTTTCTCTTAAAAAACTTTTTACTGATTCTTTGTGAATTTCACATCATACACCTCAATTCCATTTATATTCCCATCCTTTCAGTTCTACCCTCCACCTGCCCCCCCTCCAATAAAATAAAAAAGAATCTCGTTATGGGAGCTGCAGTGTGTCACAGTGTGTCCCACAGTATACCCTTGTGTCCACACATCTTCACTTGCAAATGTCCACTGCAGTGAGTCAGTCATTGGTCTGGTTCAAGGCCTCTGGCTTCTGCTACACTATCAATACTGGATCCTTACCAGGACTCTTGCAAATATCCTGTTGCTGCCCCGAGTCACGGAGATCCTGTGGCTTTGGATCTGCAGAACTCTTTACTCAGAATTTGATCTTACTGTCATGTTTCTAGTCCTTAAATTTTTGTATTGACATCATAACTTGCTGACTCCCATTGCATTTTCCTTTTTGTTCCCAGTGAGCATAGACCCACAATATGAGAATGCACTGCTAGCTGGCTTCTGTGCACAGCCTACACCTATGTGGCTGGGATGGAAATGAGGACACACACAGGACAGGTATCTCCAGCTCAGCCACTTGCCCCGAAGCAAGCCTGAAGGGGGACATTCCTAAGAACCTGGTGTGATCTCTCACACCAGTAGGCTTTAAGCCTTGGTCCCCATGAGGACCTGTGGCAAGAAAGTATTGCCAGGAAAGCAGGGGCTAGACACGCAGGAAGCTACGCTCCTACCCAGACATGCTCAGGAGCACACACCTGTGCTCTGTGTTTGCCTCTCTGTGTTTTTTTTTTTTCCCCACCATAAGCTGAAGTCTTCACGCACAGCAGTTTCATTGGCCCATTTATTTTTCTTTTGTGTATCCTGGGATCTTTTTGTGGATAATGAGGACACATTAGTGAAGGGCCTTTCTCATGTTACATGCTTGTCATTCAGTCATGTTGTCAGTGTAGGGATGATTCTTTCATGACAGTCACTGAATTGGAATCAGTGACATGAACATGTCAGTCGAGGGTGCTGGGTGGCCTCTAGATTTCAAGGTGTGTAAACAAAAATTTGGAAGCCATCTTGTTTATTTTTCATTGCACATGTGTACTTGATTTGGCTAAGCCTATATTCATGAACTGGCAGGTCATCATGATGCATGATGTCATAATTCCCCCCCCCAAGAATGTCTGATTGATTGGGCATAATTTATTGGGAATAGTTCTTTGCTATCAGATTTCCCATTTTGATTTTCTTAAATCAAGTGTGTGCTCTGTGTCTATTGCTACTGTTAATTCCAGTGGGCATTTCTGTCTGTCAAACAGCATCACCCTGTACCCAAATGGCAGAAATCTCTATACACAAAATCCATCCTTTCTCCTTATGTTTCTTCAAAGAATTCCTTGGCCAGGGGCTGAGTAGATGGCTCAGCAGTCAAGAGAACTTCCTCAGAGAACCTGGCTTTAGTTCCTAGCATCCACACTGGGCAGTGCAATCACCTGGAACTCCAGTTCCAGGGGAATATGCTGCCCTCTTCTGGCTTTTACAGATACTACACACGTGTGGTACACTTAAATACAGCACACAAAACAAAACAAAACAAAACAAAAAATTTCTTGACCACACTTGTATATTCAGAATTAGCTACGTGCTGTAGAAACCTGGGATTTGATTAGATTGGAGTGTGTGTGATTACCTACAAATCTTTCTAAAAAATATCATTGTTGTGCTCTGTATGCATGTCGGTGTGTGCATGCATGCTATCCAATGCGGAAGTCACACCAACTCTGTGGAGTTGGTCCTTTCCTTCCACCTTTATGTGGGTTCCAGTGATCAAACTCTGCTTGCCAGTCTAGTGCAGTGCAGCAGGTGTGACTCACCCTCCTCCCCTACATTTTTTTTCTTTTAGACAGGATCTCACTATGCAGCCTTGGTTGTCCTGGAACTCACTATGTAGATCAGGATGCCCTTGATAGAGATCCACCTGTCTCTCCATTTTTAGTGCTGGGATCAAAGTCATGTGATGTTCCAACTGGCTCTAAATTTTTATTAGCCCTCTGCTTTAGGAGCACGCATGTATCTCTGTGTTCAGACTCTCATTGTGTCCTCTTGATACATTTTGCAGATTCCTGTGAAGGGATTTGTTTATCTTTGACTATATATTTTTATTGCTCATATCTGATATTTTGTGGTGTAATTGCAAATGAAATCCTTGTTAAAAAAAATCTTGCCGGGCAGTGGTGGCACACGCCTTTAATTCCAGCACTTGGGAGGCAGAGACAGGTGGATTTCTGAGTTCCAGGCCAGCCTGGTCTACAGAGTGAGTTCCAGGACAGCCAGGGCTACACAGAGAAACCCTGTCTCGAAAAACCAAAAAACCAAAACCAAAAAAAACAAAAAACAAAAACCAAAAACAAAAAAGTTTAAGTGTGTGCTTAACAAATGCAAGGGTCTGGGTTTGATCCACAATACTAGAAAACAAAAATCTGTTTTGTGTTGTCCTATGGAAGCAAATACACTTTTGACTTTGTAGCTACCTAGCCAATGTTACTCAGCTTTCTTTTCTGTTGTTTCTTTTCTTTGCTTTTCTTTTCTCCCCCTCCTTTTCCTCCTCCTTCTCTTTTGAGGCAGCATTTTTTTCTGTGTAGCCCCAACTATCCTGGAACTTGTTCTATAGATCAGGCTGGCCTCGAACTCAGAGGTCCGATTGCCTTCACCTCCCCAGTGCCGGGACTGAAGGTGTATCCTACCCTGCCTGGCTGCTAAGCCTGCTTATTAATTTTGATCTGTAGACTGCCATGATTTCCTATGCGAGCAATTGTATTATCACAGAATAGGAAGTTTTGAGTTCTTCACAAGTAGTCCTCATCATGTGTCTCTTTCTCTACGCTTCCTGCCAAGACCTCCTGCGCAACAATCAAGACAAGTGGTAATAACAGTCTTTGTTGAGTTCCCAGAGTGAAAGTAGACAAGATTTTTATTTTGCCAAAGTATAGTTTTATTATGGGTTTCTGTAATGTCATTCAGCTGTTTAAGTTCCTGTCTATCACTGATTTGCCTAATACATTTTAAAAATGGCTATTTATTTTTATTTATGTGTATAAGTGTTTGCCTGCATGTATCTCTATGTACCCCATGCATGCCTGGAGCTTACAGAGGCCAGAAGAGGTTTCAGATTCCTAGAACTGAGTCAGAGACAGTTGTGACCTGCTTATGTGGTTTCAGGAATTGAACCTGGGTCCTTTAGAAGAGCAGCCAGTGCTCTTAATTCCTGAGCTATCTCTCCAGCCCCCAGTAATGCATTTAACAAATTATAAATCTTCTTCGGGAAAACATCAAATGGTGGATGACGCTTGTGCAGCGGGAGGGCCTGGAGGACCGGGAGCCCAGGATTAGGAGGCCGTGGCAGCTTCCATGGAGGATTTGGCGAGCCGTCTTAGGAGTTGCGGTTGTGGTTGAGGTCATGCTGTGGTCGGGGTCATACTGTGGTCAGGGGTGGGGGGTGGCTCGTGGAGGTAAAGCTGAGGACAAGGAGTGGATTTCCGTCATCAAACTGGACTGCCTGGTTAAGGACTTGAAGATCAAGTCCTTGGAGGAGATCTCCCTGTTCTCCCTGCCTATTAAGAAGTCTGAGATTATTGACTTTTTCCTGGGTGCATCCTTAAAGGATGAGGTTCTGGAAATCATGCCAGTGCAGAAGCAGACTTGGACTGGCCGGCGGACCAGGTTCAAGGCTCTTTTAGCTATTGGGGTCACGTTGGCCTTGGTGTTAAGTGCTCCAAGGATGTTGCCACTGCCATCTGAAGGGCCATCATCATCTTGGTCAAGCTTTCCATCAGTCCTGTGTGGAGAAGCTATTGGGAGAACAAGATTGGCAAGTCCCACAATGTTCCATGCAAGATGACAGGCGCTGTGACTCTGCGGTTACGTCTCATCTTTGCCCCAGAGGCACTGGCATTGTCTCTGCTCCTGTGCCGAAGAAGCTACTGATGTTGGTCAGTATTGATGACTGCTACACATCAGCCAGGGGCTGCACTGCCACCCTGGGCAACTTTGCTAAGGCCACCTTTGATGCTATCTCCAAGACCCACAGTTACCTGACCCCCGACCTTTGGAAAGAGACTGTGTTCACCAAGTCTTCTTATCAGAAATTCATTCTCATCTTGTGAAAACCCACACCAGAGTCTCTGCTCAGAGGACATAGGCTCCAGTTGTGGCTACCACATCAGGGTTTTTATTCAAGAAAAATAAAATGAATTAGGTCTGTTTAAAAAAAAATCGTAGACATTGAATTTCATTAAAAGTGTGTCTTGTGCCTATTAAGATGATTATGTTTTCTCCTTTGTTCTGTTAATGTTTAGGGTTATACTGACAAATGCTTACTGTTTAATTATATATTTCTGGAATAAATCCACATGATTAGGATATGTTATCTTTCTCAGTGTGGCTGGGCTTGGTTGAGTAATATTTTGTGTAGGCTTTTTGTACTTATTTTTGTTGGCCTATATTTTATATTTTTATAATGTCCTTGTCAGATTTAATTAGAAGATTATGCTTACTCATGAGTGGTTGGATGGATTCCTTCTTTTTTTTTGTTCTTTGGAAAAGTTCTTGTAAACTCATATTGTTTCCATCTTTAATGGTTGGATAGAATTTTTTGATGAAGCCATCTGGACACTTGGACTAAGACACATTTTTTCTAGTGAGAAAGTTTCAAACTACAGAGTCATTTCTTAATAGTTATAAATTGTTAAATTGCTTTTATATTCTCTTAAGACAATTTTGTTTTATTCTTTTCTAGGAATTATTCTGTTTCACTCCACTGTTTAAGCTTGCTTGTATGGTTATGGGCAGTATGCATTCTTTGTGTCTCCGCCCCTTCTCTTTCATCTGTAGCATCTGTAGTGATGGCCCCTGTGACTCCTGGCATCTATAGCTTGTGTTTCTTTCTTTCTTGATCAGATTTGCCAGGGTTATTTTAATTAACTAACTAATTGATTATTTTTTTTGCAAGACAGAGTCTTAAGTAGCCCTGGCTATCTGGAACTCATTATGTAGACCAGGTTGGCCACAAACTCACAGAGATCTGCCTGTCTCTGTCACCTGAATGCTGAGATTAAAAGCATGTGCCAAAACACCTAACTTTATTAACATTTTAAAACATGTTTTTATAACATATATCTATTATGTTATATATAAGCATATATATTTATATTTTGTTTTTGATTTTATACTCTTCCTTATTATTTAATTTCTCCTAATTTTGGCTAATTATTATTTTAGAAATTCTTTAAAAATTAAAAAAAGTATTTTTATTTATGTGTACGTGTGTGCCTGGTTGTATGTGAACCATGTGTCCACAAGTGCCTATGGAAGACAGGATGGGTGTCAGAACCCCTGGACACAAATATAACTTTATCATTAAAGTTATATTTACTAAGTGTAAATGATTTCTGTAGCTCTATTCAGCAGTTTAAGTTCCTGCCTATCACTAGTTTGCCTAATACATTTTTTTTTAAACAAATAGCACATTTTATGTATATGAGTACATGGTTGCTGTCTTCAGACATACCAGAAGAGGGCATCGATTCATACGATGGTTGTGAGCCACCATGTAGTTGCTGGGAATTGAACTCAAGACCTCTGGAAGAGTAGTCAGTGCTTTTAGCTACTGAGCCATCTCTCCATCCCCCCTAATACATTAAAAAAAACATATCTATTTTTATTTTATGTGTATAAGCACTTTGCCTGCATGGTTTCTCTGCACCACATGCATGCCTGGAGCTTACCGAGGCCAGAAGAGGTTCAGATGCTCTAGAACTGGAGTTACAGACAGTTGTGAGCTGCCATGTGGGTCTGGGAATTGAACATGGGTCCTCTGGAAGAGCAGCCAATGCTATTAACTGCTGAGCCATCTCTCCAGCCCACACTAATGCATTTAAAAATCAAAATAGACATTGAATTTCATCAAATGGAGTTACAGTGTAGGCCTTGTTATCAGCTACCAGATTGGGATCCAAACCCAGGTTCTCTGACTCTAATCCTATTTTTATAAATAGGGTTTTTTTACTCTATTTTTATAGATTCCAATATAGGTGCATAACTTACATGTTTACAGAATCTTTCTCTCTCTTCTCTTAATGCCCCTCTCTCCCATCTCCTTTCCTTCTTCATAGTTGTAAAACTTAGTGGTAAAACTGCATGTAGCACAGTTTTACCATAAGTTTTGATGTATTACATTGTCATTGTGATTCTATCAAAATATGTTCCAAAATTTCTAAACATATGTTTTTTGCTTATTTCAATGTTCATGACATCCAGCTTAAATGCAGCGTGTTAGGAGATTATCTGAAGCTGGACACACTATGACCTCAGCATGTAGGAGTTACAGGCAGAAGAATCAGGAATTCAAGGACAGCCTTGGCTACATAGCAAGTTCAACGACAGTCTGAGACATACATGAATCTATTTAAGAAGTGCTCTAAGAATTAAAAATAATTTACTTCGTTTTTCTGTGTATGTGTGGGTGCCTGATTGTATGTGAACCCTGTGCATTCAGGTATATAAGAGAAGAAAAACCGGAAGGATAGGGAGAATCAGAAAATATGTGAAATTTTGTTTATAGCTCAAAATATTTTCCTCTAGTGTTACATGTAATCTGAGTGTTCTTTGTATGACAAGAGTTCAAACTTAACGGATCACAGTATTAGAGTTTCTATGTACCGACTTTACTCCTCTCCTCTTGTCTCCCACCCACTCCTCTCTGCTCTCCCCTCCTCTCTCCTTCCTCCCTCTTTCTTTTTAAAAAATATTTTTAAAAAATTTTATATGTATCAGTGCTTGTTTGCCTGAATGTTTGTCTGTGTACCATTTGTGTGTCTAGTGCCAAGGAAGCCAGAAGTTATCAGTCAGATCCTCTAGAACTGGAGTTACAGACAGCTGTGATCCACCATGTGGGTGCCGGGAACTGAACCCAGGACCTCTGCAAGAGCAGCCAGTGCTCTTTCCTGCTGAGCCATCTCTCCAGCCTCATCTCTGTCTTATCTTTTGTGAGGTAAGATTAGTCTAAACAGTTCAGAATGAATCCAGACTGGCAATTTTCTTGCCTTAGCCTCTCAAGTGCTGGGATTACAAACATACACACCATGCATGGTTAATCTGCATGTCTTTTAGTGCCAATAAGGGTATACAGAACTATCCACTGTGATTAGAATCATGTAAGTTCCTACTCTCAGTCTACCACAATGCATTTGTTATAAATGTACAATTTCAATTATTACTTTTTCCTATTAAAGTGATTCTTTATCTCTATGAAATATATTTTTTCATGAATTTGAAGAAATGACTTTTTAATATTAACACTACATTTTAATTAATTTAATTAATAAAAATGTTTTCTAGGCAAGCTTTTATCACTTTTTAAAAAGTATTTTCTTATGTGTATGAGTATTTTCCTGCATGTATGTATGTGTACAGCCTATGTACCTTGTGCCCCTGGAGGTCCTCTGGAACTGCAGTTACACAGTTGTGAGTTGTCTTATGGGTGCTGGGAATTGAGCCTGGGTCTCTGGAACAGCAGCCAGTGCTCTTAACCATTGAGCCATCTCTCTAGTATCGTTTTATTTATTTGTAATCCTTCTACATCCTTCTATTTACATTCCGTATTAATGGCTGTGGTGGTTTCAATAAAAATGATTTCTCTAGGCTTGCATATTTGAATGTTTAGTTATCAGACAGTGGCACTACTTGAGTCTTGTGGGAATGGATGTGACCTCATTGGAAGGAGTTACTGGAGCTTTGGGATTTCAAAAGCCCAAGCAAGGCCCAGTGTCTCAGGCCGCAGTGCTGCCTGTGGATCCAGATGTAGAACCCTCAGCTCCCTCTCCAGCACCAGGCCTGTCTGCACCCCGCCATGCTTCCTGCAATGACCATCATGGACTGAACCTCTAAAACTGTAATAAGCTCCAACTAAATGTGTTCCTTTATAAATGTTGACTTGGTCATGGTATCTCTTCACAGCAATAGAACACTGAGTAAGACAACAGGGTATGTGGATATTGATAAAGGTATAAGTACAACTATTTCTGGCTTCAGCTGCAGCATTTCTCCATTTATATTAAATATGCATTTTAATTATGAATACATTTGCCCTGGACTACTGATGCTTACTGGTCCTGGTGCCACCCGTGACCAATCCTGGGGCTCCAACCCAGTGCTTCCACTGAACACTGGAGTGGCCAGAACATACTCTGGAAACTCATGGAACACTTAGTCCATTTGCCCACTCAAGATGACATTGTCCTCTGTAGATGTCCCCAGGTGTCACTGTGGGTAGCTCCTGGACTGGGTTTGAAGATGACCAGAAGGGACAATAGATCCTTGTTCCAGCTGACCAGAGGCACAGGGATGTACCATCTCCCCTTGAGGCCTGTGTCTCAGTTGATTCTTTTTGCCACAAGGACATTCCCTGGCAGCTAGCCCATGGTGCCTGCAAGTTGGGGTTGGAGTCATTCTCTGACTCTGTGGCCTTTTCTTGGTGTCTCCCTGGCCTTCTGGGGAGAAATTTATGATTAGGTGGCCATGGGCTCCCTCTGGGTGATGTGTATGTGTGGGAATTCTGATATATCATTTTTCTTTCCAGGAGAAGCCGGACTCACTTTAGAGTGGATGGTTTCCTTTATAGTGTCCTCAGGGGAAGCCTGGGCTTTTATCAGCACCCACCTCTAACTCCTTTCTTTCCAGAACTGGAGTGGCCACATGGGATCCACGCAGTCTCCTAGCCTCTCCCAGGAGAGGTAAATAACAGTTAGTATTCAGGTGGTCATGTTTATGTCAGATCCTAGAGATTTCTGTGGAGTTGGGACTGTATCTGTGTGTCTGTGGATGTCCCTGACGTGTGGGGCAGGAGATGCTGTATCTGAGGACATCGATGGTGAGTGGCCTGTTAGCCAGTCCAGTGGTGGAAAGGAATGGGTTCAGTAGGCCTAGAGGCTTAGGTGTCACTATGAGACCAGAGAACCCTGAGCATGCCCAAGGCCCAGGTCTCAAAAAATACTCTTGGTCTTGATTCTATTTCCATGGTGATCATTCTGCCAAGAAATGTCCGTAGTCCCATGGTTACTCCCAGTATCTCAGGGAGGTTTTGGAGGTTGACGCTGAATGTCTGGGCCAGGGTGTGGCCCTCTGCTCCCTCCTCTTTATCCCCTGCTTCCTGATGCCATGTGCCAGATAGTTTTTATACAGATGAGTGACATACATGATACCAAATGTGAGCAAATTGTGCAGTGTGATATGATAAGTTGGCTGTGTCACCATAAGAAGGGAAAGCTTCATCCCCAGATTCCCAATGTTCTCTGAAGCCCAGAGCAGCTCTCTTTGTAGCCCCTCTTCCCAGTTTTCCTGGAGAGGTGGGATTATGTGGCGAGCAGTGAGTAGGGGTGGGGCTGCTGCTCCTAGAGTGAGGGTATGGAGTGTAAGTAGGATGATTGTAGGATGGTAGTCAGCAAAGATCACAGAAGATTTGGCCACCTGTCTTTGCTGGCTTCATCTGCCTGCAAAAGGGATTCTCTCCTTAGTTTCATCTTCTGTGTCCCACATCTCCTCCCAGTGTAGGGGAATTGTTGAGGGTATCTATGGTCATGTACCATCAAATGACTCAGGTCCCTAAGCCACCCCTGCCACAGCACGCGATTTCTATCAGCTTTGCTGGAGGAAATTTTAACATGTTGGGTTTGAGCCTTTTCACTTCTAATCCTAGTAACTAGCACAGCACCTGCCTTACTTTTTCCTCACCCTGAGTGTTCAGAGTAGAATCATTCTTTTCATCATTGTGTTAGTTCTGACCGTGGGCTTCCCTCCCAGGCTGTGATAACTGTTACTGGGTAAATTTTTAACAAGATTGTCTGATACAGATCACCAGCCTTACCTAATTCAGTCACTCAAACTGTAATGATACCATGTTCTTGTTTAGAAGCCTTTCCCTCATCTGCCTTCTGTGCTGGGTCACCTCCCTGAAAAAGCCTCTGTCCCAGATCCCCTCTCAAGACACAGACTGTGGAATTCAGTATAAATCAGGAGATGTAGTCCCTCTTGGTGAAGTGAAAATTTCTGGTTTTGCTAACAACTCAGTTGTATCACGTTATGTTTTTTTCTGGAAGTTGTCTTGTGAGAGGGCATGGGATATTTTGCTGAAAACAGACACTTGAGAGAGTGTGTGATGTTTAGAAGGAATATAAATGAAACCCCACAAATAATGAAAGGATGCTCTTGCATTTGCTATGCAACGCTTTGCTGGTCTTCGTTGGTCTTTTCTGATCTTTACTTTGTAGAGAGCGATGCACCAAAGAACTTCTCGTGGTGTTCTAGCTGATTCTGGCTGCTTCCGAAGACTCATGTGGACCTTGCTGTTTCTGTTGGTTCATGCCACTGCTACTGATTTGTGTTGTTTTCTATTGGCCTGGACTGCTGGGATCCTGACAACAAAGAGTGAAACTGCCCCAAGGAACTACTTCTAAGCAGGTCCACATCACCCTTTTCCTATTAACCTTCTTTTCCCCTACCTCTTGCCAGTGGATTAGAAAGGAGGTTAAAGTATTTAAGAACCCTAAATAAAGTAGATTCTGAAAAAATCTAAGCCTACATCAAGGTGATGCAGACGATGACGATTCAGAGACTCCAGGGATCACCTTCCCAAGGCGGTGGCTGCATTCACTGTAATGTCACACAGCACTTACCTATCCCGTAGTACTTCAGCGCTTTTCTGAATATACTAGTGGAGAGCACTCACAATCCCAGGGAACTAGAAAGGTGAATTCTGTTGGTGACACTCATCCTCCCCTGTGCAGGCCATGTCTCCTTGCCCTGTCAGCATCCTCCCCGACACACTTTCCCACAACAATTCACTAGAATGCCTCTCTGGGAGTCTGGGTACACGAGGATATGTTCCTGAGACAGGGCCAGGAGTCCTCTCTAAACCGAGACACAGGCATGAGGACTCCTCCAGCTCTCCCTGGTGAGTCAGCTCTTTCCACCCTCCCTCTTCAGGCAGGTGGATCTGGCCCGAGGACAGGCCAAGGACATTGGCTGTCAGGGAAGGGCCCGCCTTCTGCATGTCTTGCTGTTGTGTCCTTGCTGTGATATGCTTAGAAGTCCATGTGTCAAGGCTTGTTTCTCAAGGCAGTGCTGTTGGGGGTTGGTGGTGCTATGCACCTTTAAGAGGGGTCTTTGTGGGATGGAAAGCCTTTAAGTCATTGGACAGGCATTTAAGAGGGACTGTGGGTGTCTGATTCTTCCTGGTGTGATCTATGCTGCTTGCTCTTCCCTATGTTTCCCAACATGTCTTTTGTCACTCCCACCATGGACCCAAAGCCATGGTCTCCTGGCCCTGGACTAGATCCTCCAAATTGCAGGTCAAACCAAGCCTTTTCTCTCAGTCAATTGTCTTACAAGTCACTGGTTGAAACAGCCACAGGAACTGATTCACAGGCCTGGCTGCTGGGTTCCCCTTGAAGGGGCCATGGCTAGTTATGGCTGCAGCTTGGGTTATGGAGACAGGAATGCGGTAACACAATTGTGTTGATATTTATGCAGAATCAAATAATGGAAACTGGAATCAAAAGGAACTTAACATCACATCTCTAAGCACCCATATCAGTAGTAGGTGAGGAGTCAAACAGGGGCCCATCATCCCAGATGATCCCCTGGGACACCCTGGGATGGAGGCATCCAGTGCCTGTCTGGGTCTTGGTGAATGGAGAGAATGTGGCATGCAGCCATAGAAGGCCTGGACAGTAGTCCCAGAGTAGTGGGAATTGACTATATGGATACCAGCTTTGTTTAACCTTCCCGTCTGGGATCACAGAGGGCAATCCAAAGAGGCATGAGATGAAAACTGGTTCTCTGGCTCGGCTGATACTCGAGGTAGTCTGAGTAAGTCACTGTGAAGACATCCTTTACGAGGTGACCCCAGGGACTTCCTTCTTTCTCATGCCTGGACCTCATGACCTTCCTGCTCTATCCATCCTTCTGGTTAACCAAAGGACCCAGGTGGCCACTCATTTGTCCCAGAGACCAGTTCACTCACTTGGTTTCTCTATCTTCTATCCCAGGAACCTCCACTGGGTCCAGCCTCTGCCTAAGCCACATGTCCAGTGTTCCCCCTGTCTCTTTTGTCTCTAGCCTTAGTTGCGGATGCAGAGCTGGGCTCCATTGTGGTCGTAGGACTTCAAATACTTTGTTTTCCAGGATGCACTCTTGGTTGTAATAGTAACAGGTGACATTATAGAGGATAGTAAATCATAGAATGAAAGTGTTTCCCAGGCCACTGTCCTCACATGTAAACTCTAACAACACCATGAAGGGGTAAGTATGACAGGGGCTGCCCTGGGGGTTGTGATCCTTGCAGAGGGATCTGCTGATCGCAGAGCCTATGGTAGGCTGAGGCCTGTAGCATCTATCCAGAAATAGTGAGAGTCAGGGGACAGGTGGTAGGACTTGGCAGACTGCCTACAGCACAGTCACCATTAGGGATGCTTCTGTCAGGAACTACTAAGAAATATGTAGGGTTACCTGCTCCTGCAGAAGGATCCATGCACAGGTCTCCGGCCAAGGC
Source organism: Mastomys natalensis (assembly GCA_021653895.1). Lineage (NCBI taxonomy): Eukaryota > Metazoa > Chordata > Mammalia > Rodentia > Muridae > Mastomys > Mastomys natalensis. The sequence continues at coordinate 348,505 of JAJTUV010000181.1, forward strand.
TGTGCCTTGACCCACAGCCCTGACAGCCTCATTCCATCCTCTAAGCTGACTTTCCTTTGAAGATGGGGCCCAGAGTCTCCCTTGTCTTCTCATGTTTCAGTCTTGCCTGCCTGTTTCAGGCAGGTGGAATGTAGATCCCATCTAGGCTTCTTTCTGGTAGCTCCAGGGGCCTCTCAGCTGCTCAAAGTCCCTGAAGAGGTGACTCATTCATAGATCTGAGAGGTGTCCTTGATCTGCCTAGGCAGTGCCGACACCTCAGCAGGCAGACGTGAGATTGTCTGGCTGTGGAGTGCCCTCGTGGGAGACACAGCAGACACTGCCGGTCTCCAGACAGGCAGAGCCTCCATAGTTAGAATCACTGATGAGGTGATTAAAGTTGTCATAACATCTCTGTGCTGAGGATATAAGTTCATGAAATACTTACCTGTGCAGGAAGGCTGGTGTGTGTGTCTCATGCTACCTTTGTTAGGAGCTCACACACATCACACACACACACACACACACACATGCACATGTCACACAGACGGACATGCAACATGACTCTGACGATACCCACTCGCAACTCACACGATACGGCATGCATGTGCATTCACACTCATGCACACTCACCGTACAGCCACCGACACATTGGCCATGCGTATTCTCATGAAGGAAGAAGGAAGGGGCAAGGTAAAAGAAGGCCTGTAAAGTTGGCAGAGACAAGTTTCAGTCGAAGGGAGGTTGGTTCTGAGTCGAGGGGCTCTAAAGAGTAGGCATGCTGCAAATCGTTACACTCCCCCACAGGACACAACGGGGCCTCTGTTGCAGCATTGGTCCAAGTGGACTCATGAATCTAAATCAATGTTGAAACATAGCCAGATTCAATATTTAATGCCAAATTTCTTTGGTTGAATGAAGTGGTGTCTCTGTTCTCCCAGAGGCACCATGGTAGAAAAAAATGATGGATTAGGGCCAGGGAGCAGCCTGGGTGGGGTCCAAGCCCCTCCCATACTGTTCTTCCTTGTCAAGACTGAGAAACACACACACATGAATGCTATCGACCAGCCTGACCAAGGACAAACAATGTAAAACACTGTATTTTCCTCTGGATGGTCTGAATCTACAGTACGTACACAGCAGGGTGGATTCTGCACACATCAGCTATGCAAGCAGGTAAAGACGTCTGCTAGTGGAAGGAGCTGAAACAGCCTGGTGGTCCCTGGCCACCCACCTGAGGGATGGGTACGGGATGCTGCTTTAAGGGACATCACAGAGGAGCTTGTAAATGTCAGCTCTGCCTGCCGGTCTCCTTACTCAGATACTGAGTGTCTGCCTCTAGATGGCGCTGCCCACCACAGGCTGCAGAACACTGCCGCCTCCATTGCTCTAGGAGCTCCCCCGTGCCCTGTTCTCTGAGGTGGTTATCAGGAAGGCTATGCTCTGTGAAGCAAGTCACAGACTCACCCACATCTGCAAAGAGACCCAGCACTCAGGGCTTTGATACACACTCATTGTTTGTGGGTGCATATGAACACCAGTGTGTCTATATGTAGACACTGCAGTATGTGTGCATATGTGTGGTGGTGTGCAGGCATGTGCACATGCACGTATGTGGTGAGCAAGTGTGTGGAGGCACATGTATGTGGTGTGCATGGTGTAACTGTAAATGTGTATAAGCGAGTGTGTACATACAAATGTGTGCATATGTGGTGTGTTCATATATGTATGCCTGTGTGTGTGTGTGTGTGTGTGTGTGTGTGTACACATATATATGTATGCATATGGACTACAAACTTGGAAGAGAAAGCTAGAGAGGAAAGGTGGATAGTCTCACAGGTTGGCATCTCTGGGCTTCCCCTCTGTGAGGATCTCTCCTAGGACAAGACACTTGCTTTTACAAAAGGCTCATTGTTGAAATATACTCTTTGAGGTGGGGCTTTGTACCCAAAATGTTCATGAAAATGGCAAAAAGGAAAAGAAACCTTCATCCATGATAAGAAACCTTCATCTGTGATGACCATTGCACCCCACTTAGCCCTCCTCGTGGGACGGAGAACTTGACTACTACATGCTCGCATTGGAACAGGATCCAGTCTGACAGTGGCCGACTTTCAAAAGCATAGGCCCAGAGAGACTGTAGTCAGTCCCCGAAGGCCACAGCCATTAGTTCCTTCCTCTCCTGGTGGCTCTGTACCAGGCCCATCCTTAGCACCCAAAATGACCTCAGGCTGTTAGACCAGGGCCATGTCCCATACAGGTGCAGGTTGTGAGCAGGCAGAGGTGCCAGGGGTCCCCCAGTAAAGATGCAGGTGTGAGGTAATGCAAGGACAGCAGGGGACAAGAAACTGCCCAGTGTGAGCGAGCTCTGGGGGGCCACTGCTGTGGTCCCTAGAGTAAAACCTAACAAATATATACCAAAGGCAAGAACACCAGCTGGAGTCTCTGAGGCGGTCTCCCAGCTTCCTTCCCGGCAGCAAGGGAAGGTACTATAAACAGAATGCAGGTGACAAGCTTATGGAGATAAGCTTGGGGACCAGTAGAGGTGTATGTGGCCCAGTGTTCTTCCAATGGGTTCTTTCATAATAAAGGAGATCATGGTTGAGAGGTGTGAACCATTTCAGAACCACTTGGTCATTTGATGACCCTCCTAGCTCATAACCCCACATAGCAAAGGGCCACTCCCTGCTCTGAAGCTCCTTCAGGGACACATGGTGGCACTGGTGAAGGAGTTGTGTTCCTAACCTGGCTACACTGTAGTTTCATTTTTCCAGGGTCCTGTTCGGATATTCCCTGTCCCATCAGTGCCAAATGGCAGGCCTTCCCGAACATCACCCTGGAGCAGCCCATTCTGGCTGGGGCCCCCAAAAGGCAGAGACTGTGTCCTTCGTAGCATCTCCAAGTGGGCGGGGCCTGGGGATAGGTGTGGGGGACAGCCATAGAGCCCAGGGCTTGTGTCTCCACCCTCAGGCTGGCTGACCATGGGAAGGGGTCAGCCTGGGCACAGCAGGCCAATGTGTGCATCCCCATTGGACCCTCAAGAGAGCTGGTGGGGCTCTCCGTACGTGAGCTGTGGGGACTGCCATCTAGGCTGGAGGGGATGTGGTAGGCATACTCCCTCTCAGCTGCAGCTGCCTGGTGCCGGCTGAAGTAGTGGGGCTTAGTTCTGCCCTTGAGGCACCTGTGCAGGTGAGCGTCATGCAGGTGGGGATCGTGTGGGAAGGCGTCCTCCTCAGCCATGTGTACGTGGGCCTCCTCCTCCATTAACTGCTCACAGTGCATCTTGGCGCAGCACGGGGTGGCGGGTGACAGACAGCTGACATGGCCCTGGGCAGCCTGCAGGTTGGTCATCTTGCAGTGGCTGGCTGGTGGATGGCCAAAACCCCTGAGTTTTCCAGGGCACGGTGAGTCCTGCAGGCAGGCTGTATGCCCCAGCGCATCCCCGTTGGCATCAAGTGTAGGGTGGGCACTGGGCTTGGTGGTGGAGGTATCTCCCCGAGAAGGGCAGCATGACCACCAGCACTGCCACACGTCCTCTCGCTTGGCGCAGTGGTGGATAAGCACAAAGAGTCCCAGTGTCACGCAGAAGGCGCCATACAGACAGCTGAAGATCATGTCCAGGAAGTGGCCCTGAGACACGGCCAGGGCCCCAAAGGTCCATGTGGCTGTGAATAGGAACAGTGTGAAGGCAGCGGCACGAAGCTGGGCCTTGAAGGAATGCTCATTCTGCAGCTGCGAGGCAGCCAGGGCATCACAGGTGGGTGGGGTGCCAGGACGCACTCCATGGCGATGGCCGCTCTCTGGCACTGCCAGCCGCTGCTGCTCCTCTGTGCGCTCTCTGAGCTCATACCTGCGCTCCGGGTGACGCCGCAGCTGCGCATAGGTGCAGAGGAAGTACACACAGGTGACCAGGGCAATGAAGGCAGCCGGCCCATAGAATGCACCCAGGCTGGGTTCCCAGGCCATCCAGCAGCTGCAGGGAGAAGCAGGTAAGTGTGGGTATGTGGCTAGCACACTTGCCTCCCCTGCCCTCAGGATTGAATGGGGTTTCTTTCCTACAAGGGAATATTTTAATTTTATAATAAGGAAACAGATGGGCACCCAAGACTTGTTGGTCAGCCCTGAGGTTTGGATCGATGGGGACAGAACTGCAGTCTGGATAGGTGTTTGGAGCCAGCTGTTGGTTAGCCTGGTGTGCTGGCCCTTAGGAGGTGGGTCAGGATGGGACAGAGGCAGGCTGGGGTGGATGGGACAAGGAGGTCCGCTGATCGAGGCAGGATATTGTCCTGAGTAAGGAGGGAGTAGGTGGAAGCAGGTTCTGATGAGGAGGGTATGAGGCCCACTATGGCGTTTGTGAGGGTTGGACTTCCGGGGGTTCTGAGGGGAGACTGAGGGTGATGAAGAACTTTGTGTACCTGTAAGGGGTGGGTCTGGATCTGTCTATGCTCCAGGGGTATACCACGCTCAACTAACCTCCTGTTATATGATCCTAGACTATAGAAAAGGCAGGCCTTTGGTGTCTAAGAGTCAGTGGGAAGCTGAGTGTGTTGGGAGAAGGGCTTCTGATCACCTAGAGACTGGGGAACACAACTCTGAGTGGACTTCTGGGGCCCAAGAACCATGGCTTGCTGCTCATCTCAAGGGAATGAGTACCTTACCACAGGTACCTTTGGGGACAGTCACTAACAAAGGTTGATTATGGCAGATGTCTGTGGGCACCTTAGCTGCCCTTCCCAGCCTTAGGCACACAGTCAGCACATTCTGCAAGGGTCTGGGATGACCACAGGAGGAGCTGGGGAGTGCTCCCAGCTTTTCACCAGCTTACAGGTAGGAAGTACTCACTATGCCACGTCTTCATCCTCGGTCCCATAATTTCTGATGTTTGTGGCAGCTGTGACCCCACAGATGATGAAAGGGACCCCTCCGCTGATGAGGTAGAACCTGCCAGAGATCAGAAGGCTGACTTCCAAGAACGTCCCAAATTCTCCCCGTTCCCTGATGCAAAGGGGAGGTGACTGGATTCTAGGGCCAGGCCACCTCTTAGAAGGGACAAGCACACATCCAACAGGGAATCTGTCCTCTACTCATTTGGTTCTCAATGGTGGGGACTCATGGTGAATCTTCAGATTTAGAGGGACCTCACGGAGCCTGGGCTGGGAACTGGATAGATAAGAGGTACAGCCAATATGCCTATAGGGCAAAGACAGTCATGGAGGGTGTTGAGTGGGGCAACCTTATCCTGAAGTAGTGTCTTGAGTGGTGGCCCAGTTGGATTCCCTTTGGACCCGTCTTCAGCCAGAGTCCAGCTCATACCCCTTCTTTCACTGTCAATAGTACTTAGTGATCAGTGGGCCAGTGTATAGTGAAACTTAGCTTTAGGGTGAGGAGCCTAGGGCCCCTAGCCCTCCGTAGCAGTTGAGAAAGTTGCTCATCTTGGGCTTATCCCTGGAGAGCCAGCTAATCACCCTGGTGGGAGTAGGCAGTAACATGGACTGACCTCCCCTCCATGGGCCTCAAATGATAGCTTCAACTGAGAGTGATTCAATATCTAGCCTACAGGATACCTATTTGAGTCCAACCTCACTGAGCATGTGTGCCCTAGACTTAGCCTGTGCACACATTGGTTCTGACATACTGGTCATGACTGATAGCTTCCTATGGTGTTGAACCATGGTGGGGTCACCTCAGCTCAGAAAGGATCCTCCCAAGAAAGAGGCTGCTGTTACAGACACCCTGAGTGTCGCACAATGTCCCTACAAGCACTGTAACCAGGACCCAGACCCAAAGGCTGGGAGGAGGGCCTTCTAGGGATGCTGTGGCAATTAGAATTCAAGAATGAAGGTGCAGTGGAGCAGGGTAGTGCATGCCTGTAATTCTAGTGCTTGGGAGGTGGGGCAATGAGAACTGTGATGTTTGAGGACAGCCTGGGCTGCCCAGCAGTCAAGCTCTGGAGAGGCTAGTGCCACACAGTGATGCCTTATCTAAAAATAAATATAATAAAAAGGTGCACTGAAGAATAACTAACAGTCCCGGTGAACTACACATGAAGGAAGGTCATGTGACATTTCTAAGGCTAGTGGGATACTGCTCTGAAGGAGGCTGGGTCACCAGGAAGGGAGAGAACAAGGAATGCTAAGCTTAGGGGGAACTAGAAAAGACTTTTTCCTTTAACGTCTTCAAACAAGGTGAGTGTTACAACAGAAAAGTTTGACATTTTGTGAGTTCATGAATGACACACGGTGAGATGCTTGGCATTTGTGACATAAAAGAAGAGGGGGAGGTGGCCTCGAGTTACAAGATATCTCTGGATGTTTCATGCTAATTGGTTCAACTTTATTTTCCTTGGACTGTGATTAGATTGGATCTTTTAATCTCGGAGGTGGCTGCAAGACACTAAGAGAAAAAAAGCTAATTAATATATTAAATTTGAAATAAAATATTATAACAACACAAACACAGGAAGAGAAGGAGGAAGGAAAGAACAGAAACCACACTAAGATAGTATCACAAAAGAGATAGAAAAAGAAAAGAGAATAAACAGGGACAATCTAACCAACTGAAAAATTAGTTACATTGTAACAATCTAAACATTCTACTTCAAGGTAGAGATTGTTACAACAGAGGGGGAAACAAAAGAAAGACCCAGCTGGGGATGGGAGAGATGAGAAAAGATGGCGCCTAGAAGTAGACCTGTAGGAGGAGTCATCTCTCAGCCTTGCCCTGTAAGCCGCCAGTGGTTCTCAGCCTGTCCTGTGGGTTGTGACTCCTTTAGGGTCAAATAACCCTTTCTCAGGGATCACACATTAGGTATTTACATAACTATTCATAACAGTAGCAAAATTACAGATATGAAGTAGCAATGAAAATAATTTTATGGTTGGGAGTCACTAAAACATGAGGAACTGTATTAAAATGTTGCAGCATTAAAGGCTTGAGAACAATAGCTCTAAGCCAAGGAAGGCTACTAAGCCAGCAGCAGAAGAGAAAACAGGCTTGGGGCAAGACAGAAGTAATGCAGACTCAGGCAAGACATGACATTTGCATTGTCTGGGAGGCAGCACAGCAGCGACCAATAGAGGGTTCAAAATACCAGAACAAATTGATAGACATAGAGGAGAAATAGCAGTTCCCGAATTGCAGTTGACATCAATGTTTCCTCTTTTAACAAGAGACAGAACAACCAACCAAAATCCAATGAGGAAATAGAGCCATAGTATTTGAAGAAGTATGCCTCAAGACTCCTTGTATCACATCTAACTAAACAGTGTCACCAATGTAATCCTCCTCCAGTCACTGTGGCTTGTTCACCACGATACCAGTGGCATTTACACATTACTCTCCAGAATGTGTGGCTTATTCATCCAAATGAGAGTAGCACCCACACATCTTCATTCAGTCTGTGTAACCCATGCGCCACGGCGACTGTAACATTCACACATCTTCCTCCAGTGTGTGTGTTCACCATGTCAACCGTGACATCTTCATATTATCCTCTACTGTGTGTGACCTGTCAGCCATGGTCCATGTAGCCTCCTCCAGAGCTTGTAGTATTTTCACCATGAAAACAGAGGCATCTACACATCTTTCATTGTGTGATTGCTTCAGCGAGACAACTCTGGTAAGTATGCATCTTCCTCCAAGGTGCATGTACTGATCACCATGACAACAGTGGCATCCTGTTTCATTGCATGTGGCCTGTTTACCATATTAATAATGGTATTTAAATACCCTCCTTCACTGTGTATGTGGCAGTTCACCATGGCAACAGTGGTATCTGCACATCCCTCTTCACTGTGTGTAGCTTGTTTACTATGACAACATTGGTCCCCTATATGTGCTCTTTCATTACATGTGGCATATTCACCATGACAACAATGGCATCTTTTAGTATGTCACAGGTTCTTCAACAGGTATATGTCATGAAAGACTCAAATATTCAGAAGATTTGAAATCATGCAGAGCATATTCTCTAACCATAAATAAATTAGACGAATAGTGGGTAGCAATATTTTGCTCAAGATACCACAATCCTGTGGACTTAGCAACACATTTATAAAATATTCATAGAATAAGGATGAAATCATAAAGGATGTACCTTAAACAATACCAAAGAAAATGTAACACACCAAAATTTCTTGGCTGCAGATACAGTAGGGCTGAAAGGAAAAATTTTAGTTTCCAATCTTCCATTAGAAAGGAGAGACAGATTTAAAGTTTAGTGACCTGTTCTACCTTGACAAGGTGGAAAACAAGAGCTCAGGGTCGGCCCAAGGTTGTCACCTGATGAAGATGATGAAGATCAGGGGAAAATCCTGAAAACGTGCTTCCCTACAGCAAAAGCCAGTGAAGCTATCAACTCTTAGACTAATAAAGGGAGAAAGGCAGACAAGATGGTTCAGTGGGCAAAGCCCAAGTTTGATCTCTGTAACCCAAATAATAACCCAATAACTTGGTGGACAGAAAGAACCAATGTCACAGAGTTGTTCTCTAACTGCCACACATATGATGGCACATCCCACCCCCTCCCCATACACCGTGAACACACAATAGTGATAATAAACTAATTGAAGATTGTTTGAGAAGATTAATTCCCACTCTTAAGAAAGAGTTACTGTTATGCACTCTACAGAGACACTACAAGAATCAAGGGGTATAGTGGGCAGAAAAATTTCCTCAGATCTGAGGTCAGTGGTACCTGATGTCAAAACCAGACACAAGGTACTGAAGAGGTCAGCTATTTGTACCTGTAGTCCTTTGCAAATCAACTCTAATAACGCATACGTAAATGAAGTCCTAGCACTTAATGGAAGTAAGACTCTGGACTGGTTTATTATTCATACATTTTAGACAATGTAGTTCAATGTATCCGCAGTGTGTAGAACATGGTGAGATCATTAGCTGGATTCAGGAAAAGTATCGAGTGGAAATAGCGTGTACTCATTCTCCAACTCAGCCAACCAGCAAAAGAAGGCAGTGTCTATAAGTCTATAAGTCACCTGGGGAAAATTTGCACCAGATGAAGATGAAGATGAGGAAGACATGTTTCTGTTTGTAGATGATGAGACAGACTCCATGAGAGATTCTGCAGGATCTATGGGACATGTGTGTGAATTTAAGAAGGTCCACAGTTCACACACAGACACAATTTTTAGATGTGAATAATAACAGGAGACATTGAAAAATAAAGATGTCATTAAATGGCATAAACTTATCACAGTCACAGCCCCAAAAGATTTTCTTCTCGTGAAAGTTGAAAAACTGATTCTATATTTATCTGGGAGTATAAATGACTGGACTATTCAGATCCATCTTAAAAGACCAAGAAGAATCTCTGGTACTCCCAGATTTCTGACATGACTGGGATTTGTGTTATCTGTCCTCACAGGACATGGGTCCAGAAACATCTGAGCCAACCATGTCTGATACAAAAGGCTGCACACTGGAATGTTTTTTTCCCCTCTCTCTCTGATTGTACGAAAACATTCTACCACAGAGCCACACTGCAGCCCGGAGTGATCTTATTAATCCCAGGCACTAAGCCAGGCAGTCACTGTGTGACGGAAAAATATCACTCATAGAGGTGCCTAGGGTCAGCCATAAGGACACTTTTGGGACTTGGCTGTGAAAGTTATCAAACCCAAAGCAAAATGAATAAAAACCAGTGAGTAGATAAATAATCAAGTGGGAGATGATTAAGAAGAGCTCACACATGTGCCTGACAAGAAGAGCCATCACAGCAGACTGCTTGGAAACATAGCTTGCACAGAGGCCACCCTATCTGCAGTAGGACACACTCCTGCAGCTTCTCAGCCTCAGGCAGCACCATTTGGATGGGTGGCTCAAAGTCACTTATTAATATCCTATAGATATCACCCTCCTTATTTCCCTTGGTTGCTTCCCCCCATTGAATACATTCATGGTTTACTATGATGTGCACAGTCTTCATAGAATGGACTCTGATGGATACCTAGGTGGACGATCAAGTTTTTTTTGCCTGCATCTGTTGCAGCTCAGTAAGCATGTGGGTGCACTACCCACTTAAGCACAAGTGAGCTCTGCACAGTGGGGAAGCCCTGCAAACAGACACTGCTCAGCAGTTTTGGTGTATCTATGAGGTCTGCAGCATACTTGCAAAAGCACACAAATCAGGCAAACAAATGGATGGGCAGGTGTGTATGTCAGGGGTGGATAGCCACATGGGTATAGCTAGGACATGGAAGGAGGGTGGATAGCTGGGGATGATGGACTGTAGAGAGTGGGTACTCAAGCGGAGGGCTATAGCCTTGGAGAGTGACTAGACAGTGCAGGGTGGTACAGCAGAGGACGAGTGGTGAAGGCTTTCACCATAAACTGTTGGGAGGAGGTGGGAGAAGGCCACTGTTTTAGCAGGAAATGCCTTAGGGAAATTCCCTAGAGGATACGGAACACACCTGTCATAGTCAGCTTCAGCTGTCAATGTAAGACAAACCTAGAGTCACGGGGGAAGAGGAAACCTCAACTGCAGAACTGCTTTGATCAGGTTGGTCTTTGAGGCACTGTCTTACTGCTAATTGGTGTAGGAGGGCTCCGCCCACAGTATGCAGTGCTGTGTCTAGGCACCTGGGATGCATGAGAAAGGCAGCTGAGCAAGCCAGGGTGAGCAAGCCAGTAAGCAGCACTGTCTTCTGTGCTCTCTTCTTCACTTCCTGCCTCCAGATCCCCACTTTGGCTTCTCTTAGTGATAGACTGTAACCTGAAATCCAAACAAATCCTTCTCTCCCTGAAGCTTTTTTTGGGTCAGTGTTTTATCACAGCAACAAAAAAGCAAACCAGAACACCACCAGGCCCCGGAGCCCCACTCTTACAGGGACTCATTTGAAATGGTGATAGATACCCAGTGCTGGTACCATAGGAGAGAGTTACATGGGGCTAGGTGGGAATCTGGTATGGAGTGGGGCTCATTGACCTGGTGAATCCTGGTTTGAGCTGGTGCAGTGGGGGCTATGGTTTGGCCCCATTTGGGGCTCCATCCCCTACTGGTTCCCAGGGCAGGGGAAGACCAGATTTTCCAGGCATCTGAGAGTAATATCTTTCCTCTGAGCAGATGACAGCGACACTGGAAGAACCAGTTTCCCAGGACAAGGTCTGCAGGCCTGGGAAGGCAGTACTGGACAGTGCTGAGGGACCCTGGTGGTCAGGGTCTACAGCAGTCTTCAACCTCCAAGTAAGGACTGAAACGCAGGGCCACTAATTCTCTCTGACTCCTCTGGGTCCTGGGCTTGCAAAGAAGACTAAAGGTTTGCCTTGAACAGAGCAAACCCATCATCCCTGTCCCATTGCTGCCAGGAGTCTGCAACAGCCAGGGGTACCTGGAGGCTGGAACCTGTAGACATCACGGAGAATGTGACTACCTTCCCATTCAGAATGAGGTCTCAGGCTACCCTGTGTTCAGAACCAGGGCTTTCTGTGTCCCTAACCATAGAAAGAGCAGAGAGTCCCTGTGCATGACTTCAGGTCAACTGGCTCTAGACAGCCAGGCACTGGTTGGCCTCCAGAGCCCAGCAGCCAGCTCTGGACAGAACCTGCTTAGGGTGGATCTCCCCTTTGGCCCTGGCCTGCATAGGTTTAGTCCCTTCTTCTATAGATCAGCCACTCTCTTCTCACCAATGCCCTACCCTTCTTGGGAAGAAGTGTGTGTGTGTGTGTGTGTGTGTGTGTGTGTGTGTGTGTGTGCGTGTGGTCTTGCTTGATGAGAAAGTGTTACGGTTTTTCTTAGGGAACAGAGAACCCCAAACTATAAGGTAGTGTTTTCAGCCCAAAGACAAATACCTCAGTGGCCACTGAGCAGTGTGCATAAGAAGCCTGCAGCCCATCTCAGCTCAGTTCCTTCCCCTGAGCAGTCTTCTTTTACCAGAGTAGTCCAGGCTGTCTGCTTTGCCCCATTCTTGCCAAGCCTGCAGCTGTACAGTCTCCCATACCCCACCCCACCCTGAGAATCTGTTCTGTCACATCACTGTCCTGTATACATGGTGGTCTTTCCATGAAGGTGGAGACCAACCCGACCTCATATAGCTAGACAGTGCCTCCATGCAGTGGCTGCTAACGGGTGGGTGTTAAAGTCTGTTATCACAGGATTCCTACATTTCCTGGTGAAATTATGCTTCGGCTAAGACCTGCTACTGGAACTTGTATGGTGCTGAGTGCTTTGTCTATGGCTAAATGTGATCCTGCACCAAGCTAGAACATTAGGACTTGGGAAGTTGGTTTGTTAGGAAGCAGCCCAATTTGTATAATGCTATCACAGAGTAAGTCTGCCTGCCAGCTGAGTGAAGGGCAGAACCATGGTCAGAAACTGGCGAGTTATTCTGGCTGGATGTGGAAGGAAATATACAAAAACTTCCAGATTGCAATCTCAGAAAGCCAAGGGAAGGATAACAGAACCATGTGGGACGCCTAGCGTGTGGAAGACATCATGCTGTGTAGTGGCACACACTAGTAGGCAGCTTGATGATGCGACAGCACCCTTGTTCATAACAGCAGTAGGAAAACTCATGAATGAGCTGTGATTGGAGATCCACCCTAAGCAGGTTCTGTCCAGAGCTGGCTGCTGGGCTCTAGAGGCTAACCAGTGCCTGGCTGTCTAGAGTCAGCTGACCTGAAGTCATGCACAGGGACTCTCTGCTCTTTCTATGGTTAGGGACACAGAAAGCCCTGGTTCTGAACACAGGGTAGCCTGAGACCTCATTCTGAATGGGAAGGTAGTCACATTCTCCGTGATGTCTACAGGTTCCAGCCTCCAGGTACCCCTGGCTGTTGCAGACTCCTGGCAGCAATGGGACAGGGATGATGGGTTTGCTCTGTTCAAGGCAAACCTTTAGTCTTCTTTGCAAGCCCAGGACCCAGAGGAGTCAGAGAGAATTAGTGGCCCTGCGTTTCAGTCCTTACTTGGAGGTTGAAGACTGCTGTAGACCCTGACCACCAGGGTCCCTCAGCACTGTCCAGTACTGCCTTCCCAGGCCTGCAGACCTTGTCCTGGGAAACTGATTCTTCCAGTGTCGTTGTCATCTGCTCAGAACACACGGTGGGGAGGGGGGACATTACTCACAGTGGCTGGGAAGGCTGCTCCTCCCTTGCAGAGTTCCAGCTTCAAGCTGTCACAGGACATAACCACAACTTCAGTCTTTCCCTCCTTCCTGGCTTGCCTGCAATGTCGTACTTTGTCAGCAGAGGGCGTCAGAAGCTGCCGAAGTGCCTCATGGCCAAGTTATTGCTTTTCTTGCTGCATTTGTGTTCATCACCAGGATGAATGCTGGAATATGGTAGAGCCCCACCTCACTCAATGACAACTGTCTGGACCATGGGCCTTTACCCCAGTGCCTGTCTTGTCCTCATCCTGGCTGCTAGTAGATCTCATGAGTAGTAGGCAGTTGTCATGTTCTCTACACTGATTCCTTGCTTACCCTGAGGAGGCTCCAGATGCACTCTCCTCTGGAACCTTCTCTTGTGTCATGTCCCTGTAGTATCAGATTTGATACACAGAGCTTCCCTCTTAAGGGAAGCTTCTGTTTTCTGAGTCTTTCAGCTCTAGCCAACAAGGCCCCTAGTGACTCTAGGCCTCTTATGAATCATCAGCCTAGCTGACACAGGATGGTTGCTGCTTGAATTGTCTAGCTTGGGGTCAGTCCCAGTATGCCAAAGGAAGAGGAAGAGAGGACCTCAAAAAGCTGATCTCTAGACATAGCAGTTTAGAATCACACAGCCAGGGCTATAAGGACAGGGAGGCGGGACCAGGAAGCCTGAGAGTACAGGAGGCAGCAGGGCTGGACCAACATAGTACCATATAAGTCCATATTGCACAGTGAGGTGGAACAGTGAGCCATATTGTGGATAGTTATGTAACGGGCCATAAGGAATGGTGTGCAGGAAAAAACCATGATAAAAATAAAATAACGAAATGATCCCAGCATTCCCAGCTCAGGTTCAGGCACACCAGTACAAGGGTCACAAACTTGGGTAGCAAAGCACAGACAATGGGGCACTCTGAAATCAGGCCAGTGGGACTAGGGGCTAGATAGGCATGGAAGTCCCTCCTGGCTGCAGGCCACACATCCCTGAACATTGGTCTCTGTAAGTGCATTCTTAGCAGAGGAGGGGGAAGGGGGAAGGAGGAAGGGAGAGAGGGGGAGGGGGATGGGAAGGAGGGAGAGAGAGGGGAAGGGAGAGGGAGAGGGGGAGAGAGAGGGAGAGGGGGAATGAGAGGGAGAGGGGGAGGAAGAGGGAGGAGTGCTTAGAGGGAGAGGAGGAGTGCCTAGCCAGTGATATGTTAGAGCTCGGAAAGGAGGCTTTGTTGGGAGCCGAGCCTGTCCTACTCTGTAGCCCTGTTTTTTGTGGCCCCATGTGGGGGTACTTTTATGTCAACTTGTCACACATTGGAGTCATTTTGGAACAGGATCCCCTCTCAGTTGAGGGAATACCACCACTAGACTGGCCTGTGCAGAAACCTATGCTGCATTTTCTTGATTAACATTTGATGGTGTGGAAGAAGCTCGCTATAGTCAGTGCCACCCCAGGCTTGTGGTCCAGGGTGCTCTAAGAAGACAAGCTGAACAAATCATGAAGAACAGAAACCAGTAAGCAGAACTCCTCTATGGCCTCAGCATCAGTTCCTGCCTCTAGGTTCCTGTCTTGAGTTTCTGCCCTGACTTCCCTGATGATGGGCTTACAAGCTGTAAGGAGAAATAAACCCTTTCCTCTCCAGGTTCCTTTTGGTAATGGTGTTTTATCTATCACAGCAATAGAAACCCTAACTAAGACAGCCTGCCTTTCAAGGCACTTGGCTGCCAATTGGAAATGGTGTATCTGTTGGAATAAATTCATTCCCAGAATCCTGAGACACTATGGAAGAGGATTCCCAGAATCCTCAGACCCAGCCACAATCTTACCACACTCTGTGTTCACTCATGAGCCTACCATTTACATGAATGACATTTGTACAACACACAGTGCACACTTGGCATGCATGTATCATACAAACACAGGCTCTATCACACACGCACACACACATACACACACACACACACACACACACACACACACCTGCTTATGCATGCACATACAAGTTCAACACATAAATATTTATATACTAAAACTCTCATGTACTCATTGATTGCATACTTGCTGTAAGAGGGAGTAAGCCAGGTCACAAATATATTAGGACATCAGCTAACACATGAGCTGGAGGAATGCAAGCAAGAATCAGGCCCACATCAGGGACATGGCCCAGTGCTGTGGCTTTGCTGTGGGAGGGGTCTTGCTACTTGATGAACAACGAATCCCAGGGGTGTGGGAGCTGAGGCAGGAAGAGGACCCTCAAGCCTGATGTTGTTCCATCCCTGCTCTTGGAGGAGATTAGAGGCCCCTGAAAGCATGTGTGATGTGTTGAGATCATGGATGTGCTGAGATTGATTATCAAGGAAAGTGGTCAGGATATGGGGTTGATGCGGCTCAGGGCATTCCTGGACATCTTGGAGACCTCTTAAACAAAGGCAGTGACAGTTCCGAAGCCTTATGTGATGATATTTCCATTGTCAACTTGGCAGGATCTGGGATTGTTTGGCAAAAAAGTGTCAGCAAGAGACTGGCTGGATCAGGTTAGTCCGTGAGAGATTTTCTTTTTTCTTTTTAGAAAATTCCCTTTGTTTTTATTTTATGTGTATAAACATTTTACCTGCATGTCTGTCTGTGCATCACATACATGTAGTGCCCATGGAGGCCAGAAGAGGGCACCAGATTCCTTGGGACTGGAATTACAAATGGTGCTTTAGCTGTCATGTGAGTGCTGGGAATTGAGCCCAGACAGTGCTCTTAACCAATGAATTGCCTCTCTAGTCCCTGTGAGAGATTTTCTTAATTGGGTTAACTGAAGTGGAAGGTCCACCCAGAATGTGGGTGGAGCCATTTCATGGCTCAGGCCTCGGACCTGGAATGAAAAGAGAAAGCTGAGCACAGTCGTGCGCTGCTCTCTGCTTTCCAACTATGGATGCAATGTGGCGCAGTGTCTTCCAGCTCCTCCTGCTCTGCCTTTCCCACAGCAATGGACTCGTCTGAAACTGTGAGCTAAAACAAGCCCTCCTTTCCCAGCTTGCTTTTTGTCAGGGTATTTTAACAGAGCAGTTGGAAAAGAAATTAAGACATTTTTCTTTGCCCTCTGTGACCTTTATGTCCCCGAGGCACAGGTTTCATGGGAAGATATTTGGAGGGATTTCTACACTGAACTTAGGTAAGGAATTTTAGCTAAGGTACTGATCCACTCCCATCGACTTGCATAGAAGGGATGACTCAAGGTTCCTTTGTACCCGAGGTGCATCCGAAACACCCATGATGATGGAGGGAGGTGCTGTAGGCAAGCAGAAGACAGGTGGAGACACAGACATGGAGATCAAGTGTACAGTGAAACCAGGTGACACCTGCAAATGGCACTGTGACATCTTATTGTTCAGAAAGGCAACTGTGTAATGAGACCAATAAAACATTAAGGCACCACTCTCAAGGACTTGCTAGACTTAGGTTCCCATAGGCTGGGCTACGGGATCATGTTTGCCACGATGAAAGTTGATACTGTTGGGTCAAGTCTGCTTCCCACGTGTGGACTCAAGGATTGTTCCTGGATATGAACACCTGCCATGGTTTCACTTTTCCACCAAGGTTCTGGAATCCTCTGGGTCCCTACAGGGATGCTGAGAAGGCTCTTGTGGAGGTGGTGAGTGTGTTTGAGGAAGCATTAGATATCACTTTCTGGTCTTCCTGCCCACTTGCAGGCAATGAGAGCAGGTCAATGTTATGGCCCTTGGACTATGTGGGTGAGGAGACACAATATGGCTAGTGGTCTGGGATGCCTCTAGAGTCTGTAAGAATATGGGGTTCAGAATCTTGAAAGCTGGGCTATAGCTCTGTGCAGGCTCCCACACCTCTCTATCTGGGAAACTGGGCCAGGACATTTTAACTCTAAGGCCCTTTTTCCCTGGCACTCAAAGATCTGTGAAGAAAGGTGGGAGAGGGTAGCAGGGATGCTTTATCAACCCTAGAGCAGGCTCTAGAGGCAACCATCTTCATAACAATGTCTAGGCTGCCTAGCTCTGCATCTCAGCATCCTGTCAGCTTCCCAATGTGCCCCCACCATCTTTAGAGCGGTAGACCACCCAAGGAGAAGGTTAAGCCATGTCCCTGTCACCTGCCTGGCATCTGTCTGCCTGTATGAGACTACAGCTCACTGCAGCACAGGTCTCTTGAAGGCTGGCCTTGAGTGTGATGTTCAAGTGTAACAGAGGTAGGTGAACTTGCCCTGTTGGCCATTTTCACGCTCCCTAGCTCTGTATGCATATCAACCCTGGCTGGCACTTAGATGTAAGAACATTAGAAACACATGGTAAGTTTCAGAATTTGCTGTTGTCCAAGAAGAGGTTCCTGGATGAAGGTCCCAGGGAGCTATTCTACTAACATGTCTGTCCCCGGGGCTTCAGCAAAGCTGTCCTCATTATATGGGAAGAAACAAATGACATTTCTCAAAGCTGGCTCTTGAAGTTGACTGGTGTTCTATGAGGGTAGCTCTGGCAACCCACCCTTAGCTGGATCCTGGATCCTAGTGTGGTTTACTTTGGGCTATTTTGTGCCCAGCACTGAGCCTGCAGAACCAGCCTCCCAAGGCTGTTTATGTGAGTAACATTTTATAAACCAGGCAGCAAGCAGTATGCCTCCTAAGTCGGGGAGTGACACAAGGTTGTGCTCATTCACTAGACCCAGAAAAAACTTTGAGTGAAGCATGGAAATCAGCTTTCCTAGATGGAGACAGAATGTATTTAACTGTTGGAGGAAGAAATGAGCCAGAGACCCCAGGAAAATCTAGGACATGATTACTAACTGTTTTCTCTGAATTAAAACATTTCCTACTAGAGGTTAGAGGAAAGGTCTTAAGACTCAGGAAATAAACAAAATTGTAAGGCTCAGGAAGTTCCTGCAACTTATAAGATTTACAGGCTATGTAAGCAGTAACAATTGCTGGGAAGACTCCAAATGAGCTGAGCTGACTTCCAGTTGTTGAGGGAGCTCTACAGATAGCCCTGTTCTCTTCTGAGTCCTCACTCATACTTGAGTGGGCTTCCATGACATACTTGCCTATGAGTCACCCATACTCCAGTACGTAACCCTCTAACTATTATTCTGCAGGTGACCCCAACAAGCTTGTTGATTCATTAGGCTAGGCTACAGTGGAATTGTTTCTTTGGTCTGTTGGCATCCTACCTGCAATGAAGGGACCTTTGTTAATACCCTCCCAGGAAACAATTTGTACAATAGACACCTGCTCCTGATTCTCATTGACTCTAGTTAATGGATCTTCTGCATTTGTAGGCTCTGTCCTGTGTCCTTCTTTGCAGAGGTACCATTTCACAATGGTGGCTGCTTTGAAGTCCCAAGTCCTGGCTTGCTCTTGATGACATGTGACTGTGGGGCTTTGAAACTCACAAGGATGAGTGACCCCCATGGTCACTCATGCCTCACAAGGATAAGTTACACATGGCATCCCTTCAAAGTATCCAGCTCAGACTAGAGGAGATTCATGGAAGGAGAAGTCAATAAATATACAGTAGCCCCTGATGAAAGAGCACTCAGAATGCCAATATTTATGAATAAGACTTGATGCCAGCTTCTGATAAATGAAGGAGCCCCATGTGGATGATTGGAAAAGGGAGGTGTCCTGCTCCCATGGGGAGTGGAGGGAGGGTTGGTGTTGTTCCTAATGAGGGCTGGGTAATGAACTGTTTCCGTGTGTGTGTGTGTGTGTGTGTGTGTGTGTGTGTGTCTGTGTGTCTGTGTGTCTGTGGTGTGTGTATGTACATGCACAATGCAGGGGAGATCTTGGTTCCATTTGGATTCAGAGGAGTAGGTTATAGTTGCATGTTGACATGAGGGGGTTGGTTCTGGTCCAATGTGAATACTGAGGAGGAGGGTCGGCTTAATATGGGGAGAGCTTAGTCTCATGTGAACATTGTGGATGAGTTTCTGTTTTCATGTAAACATAGCTGGGGATACCTTCGGAGGATGTGGACACTGGGGATGGAATTCTAGTCCCATATGAAGACTGTTGGGAATCTTGGTCCTGTGAGGGGAGAATTTCAAGTAGACTGTGGGAAAGGCCTGTGCCTGTAATCACATTGAGCCATATGATAGCCTCTTAGGGGAGGTCTTATTAGGTAGTTACTTCTGTGTGGGAGTGGGGTGAGGGCTGGGAGTTGCACTGATGTGAGCCAGCCATACTTTCAGTGTGCTTGCCTATGGATCTGGCCACAGTGTAGTGAGCTAGAGCTCAGGATGTGAGAGCTGTGGCTATAATGTTTGGCTAAGCTAGGTGTTTCCACATCACCAGAGGCCCTGTGTATGTGGCTGGGATGGGCACAGCATCTCGCATGGGTTGGGTAGCTAATGCCCAATCCTGCTCTCCTTCTCAGCCAGGCAGTTCAGCTTTTCCTCAGGCTTCCCCCATCCCCCTCACCTTCCTTCTCCCAGCATAACTTCTCTCCAGTGTGTGTTTCATTCTGCCCACGTGCAGAATGTTCAAGGTCACCTGTTTAAGGCCTGTTCAGGGTCACCCTCTCCTCAATGGCAAAGCCAGACTGTCTTTGTCAGAGACCCTCAGTTCCCTAGCTGAGGTCAGAAGACTCTCTACTCCTGGGATTCTCTGTTTCTCTTGGCTACAAGTGGTTTCTTAACTGACAGAGGCTTGAGAGAAGGATGGGTGTCCCCATGGGATCTGTAGCTGTGGCTGTGCCAGAGGCTCCTGTCAAGGATCTGGGCCTGCTGTATGATGTCTGGGTGGCTTCTGTTCAGTGTCTTCCACCCTGGCACTCTCTAGAGGCTGTAGTTCCCACGGAGCACATCACAACACAGTTCCACACCTGACTCTCCTCTTCCTACTCAAAGAAAGCAAGTAGTGACTAGTCCAGGCAAAGCCTAGACTTACCTGGGAGATAAGATGTACTATCACCTTCTCTCTGCCCATTCTCTGCCCCTCTCACTGGTCACAGAGCCAATGGACACACACAGGATTTTCTAAATAATATAAAGAAATGAGACTTGTCTCTTGCTTGTAGCGAAGATCGCTCCATAGAACTGAGCGGCTGAAACCTCATTCCCCCGCCCCCATAACCAAGCTGGGGATTTCTTCCTTCTAATTATCACTGAAAGAAAAGTCTCCACATGTTTACAGTGTTTTCCTCCTGTCTTCCAATATATAATGATCTGTGAAAGTAAAACCACACACTCTTAAGTAACCAAAGACCAGGAAAGGAATCCCAAGGAAAACTGGAAACTATTTTCAGATGAATGAAAAACCACACAATATTCCTCTGGGACCCGGCAATGCCACACACAAGTAAACTTACAGCTATGAAACAGATATTTTCATTAAAAATTAATCCCTCAATTTCACATGGTTAGGAACAAGGAAGAAGGACAAACCAAACCTCTTCCCACAGAAGGAAGGACAGAGCAGAGATGACAAACCAGAGAGAGAGAGAGAAAGAGAGAGAAAGAGAGAGAGAGATACACTGATACACCAAAGGTTGGTTCTTATTTGGCACTAAGAAGAAAGAGAAGGCCAATACTGAGTTGGAGGTTGGGACAGAGCAGTTAGCTAGACAGAAGGAAAGACAGGCATTCAGAAGGTCATGGGAGAAGCAACTCTGTCCCTAGGCAACAATGCCATAACCATTGCACGCACACAGCTTCTAGGAATTAACCAAAAACCTTTGGAACTCAAGATCCACACACAGAATCTGTTGTGTTTCTATAGGCAAGCACTGGGTGATTAGAAATGAAAATTAAGAAAATCTCAATTTATAGTAACATTTTTATTTTTATTTTTGAGACAAGGTCTCTCTCTGTCATCTTTGTGGGGTTGGAACTCACTATGTATCACCAGCTGGTCTTGAACTTGTGATAATCCCCCTGCTCTAGCCTCCTGAGGGCTGGTAGTATAGGCATGAGCCACCACACCTGGCTATATTAATATTTAAAATAAAAAAAAGAACTTAAGAAAAAATGTAAACAAGGAGATCCAAGACTTCTGTGTTGAGAACTATAGGGATTCTGGGGAAATCAAAGATTTCCATACATGGAAAGGAGGCTGTATCAGTAGACTTGGACTGCTTCCTTACATGCTCTGCAGCCATGTCATTTGCACTGTAGGATGAGCTAAAATGACCAGACAGACTGTCCAAGGCCAGTGCTCTTCCTTCATCTTTGGTTCAGAGCTATGAGTGTGTGCATACTTGACCTGTTCCTTCATGGGGTGTTAGCCTCTGATAACTTGCCTCTGGGACATAAGCTCCATGTCTCAGCATCCACTGGCATAGCCCCAGGCAGGATCCTGTCAGCAGCGGGGCTGGTCATGCCTTCTTCAAGACACACCACTATTGCAGAAGAGACCTCAGTTGCTGCTTCTCCAAATACCCAGGGCCACTCTCTGAGGGTTTGGCTGCTCATTTGTTGCTCAGGGTGCCCCTTAATCTTCTCTGTGTATTAGCGTGTGTTAGTGTGTGTGTGTGTGTGTGTATGCATGCACATGCGCACATGCGTGTGCACACATGCACTCGAATGTACATCTTGAGAGTAAGGGGAGATGAGACCAAGTGAATCACTATCTAAAATCGCAGAATCCCCGCTGAGAGTCTAAATTTTTTTTTGTTGTCATGGAAACTACCAACCTCCATCATGGCTGAGAAACAAATACTTGGTTTTAACCTTGGCAATGAGACCCACTAAGCTGCTCTCTGCTAGGCTTCCATGGATCCCTTTCTTTTCTTGAAACAATCCCAGCATACATGTGGAGGCTCTAGGGAGTCGGAGCTGTCTGACCTCATGTTATCAGCCAATGACACAGCCTGCATAGCATCTAGCACTAACACCAAGGGCCTCAGGCTTGCTCACTACTCACTGCTTAAGTCCTAGGAATCTTCTATGGCTCTATTTTTCTTCAACGTTTCCCGAGGTGAGTGTGTCTCCTCAAAGCTGAGCAGGGAGTGTGTTTAGAATATGGAGACTGCAGTGTTGCCTCAGAGAAGGGAAGGTTGCTACAAATGTGGAAAGCTCCAACTGTGTGTCCTGGGCTCCCCAGAAGCCCATGTGGGCAGTTCTCTTAGTACCTCTTCTTGGAAACCTGCAGGCTAGGCTGGCCACATGGCCTTTGCACACAGGAAGCAGAGCTCACCAGCCACACAGGTGGGATTTGGCTCTTCCGCCTGTGGTAGTCCAGGGTGCGGTGAGAATTATTCAAGTATTATGTCCAGAGAGCAGTTAAGCAGGATATGTACCTGGTAGGCATCTCGAAGGTTCTCTCTAGGGACTGTGAAGTTCCTGGGACTCTGGAACTAATTTCAGCAGATGTTGATACAAATGTATGCATTTGGGGACCAGGGCAGGATGCAAACCCAGAGAGATGTCCATTGTGGTGTCTCAGGAAGAGACACCTGAGTGAGATGCTGGATCAAGGAGGGCATGTTGGAGGCTGCCGGGCCAGAGATGGAAGGTGAATTAGTCAGTGTTCTCTAGAATAACAGAAGCAATAGGATGAATGCATGTATGTCTATAGTGAAGCTTATTGTATTTGAAAACTATCTAAAAGGAGGTTTGTTACATTCGCTCACACAATCCAGGCTGTGTAGTCCAACTATGGCTGTCTGCATCCTGGAGAGGCAGAGGATCTCCTAGAGACTCAGCTCAAGAAGCAGGGAGCCTTAGAATAAGACGGACCAGGATGCCTCAGTCTGGGGCTGAAAACATGGAAGGTCCCTGGAGAGCCGCTGGCGTGAATATGTTTAAAGGCTAAAGAAGATGGAGTCTGATGTCTATGGGCCATTGTGGCCAGAATAGATGCATCCTCTCAGGAAGGATGAGGCTGGTGGATGCTGGCTGTTATTCTCCTTTCTCACTGCATTCCTCTGGGCCCCAGCCCAATGGTATGCTGCTGCCCTCATTCAAGGTGGGCCTGCCCTTTTCCTGTACCGCACCATGTATTAGTCATCTCTGGAAAGATCCTCACAGACAGACCCAAAAGTACTTTTCTGGTCTCAGGAATTTCTCAATTCAGTCAAGTTAACAACCAAGATCAAGTGTCAGAGGGCCATCATGAGGTCTGAGATGAAAGATTCCCCCTTCCTTCTCTTTATCCTCTCATCTTTCTAAGAAGGATCAAGCACAACAATTCCCTTACCAGCCTCAGGTCAGGTCAGAAACCAGAAGAGAGAAGCAAGCCTTTAGTGTCAAATGAAGCCAACACCCCTTATAATCCCTGAACCTGCACCCGTCAAATGACATTAACCTGCAAAGAGAGTGAACCTGTTGAGGCCATGCAAATGCATGTATATGTGGACAACATGTATCTACAGGGGCTATGTACCTGTGCATGAATTTTCCCATGTATATGGACATGTACCTACGTAGGTAAACCCAAGGTGCATATGGTATACAAGAAGATATGTATACGAAGCCCACAGCTAGCCATGGGGAAGACAGGAAGAGCCAGACATGCCAGTGACAAATATAGAGACTTACTATTGTGCTTTTGCAGCACAAAGCAATTGCTTTGCTCATTTCCCAAGGGAAGCGAGAGGGCTCCTGGCACTTTCTGGATGGGCTAGTCTTATGGTTTCTCTGTCTCTGGCCCCGGAAAGAGGGGAACAACCATCCTGCTGTCTTTGCCTTCAGGGGCTGTTTCCATGACTCCAGTATGTCCATGGTTCCAAGTCTGCTGAGCATTCTCTCCGAGGAAAGGGGTAGTAGACAGAGCTTGAGCAGAGCCTCCTTCTTAATCCATAGGATCCCAACATGCCAGTGTACAGTGACTATGAAGTTAATGCTAGACTGTGCAAAGGTTTTCTGTTAGCTACAAGCAGGTGCCTTGGTGTCACCGAAATCAGAAGTAAACTAAAACACAAATACTTAGTTCCTATGTGTGGTCACCCCAGGAGGCATGGAGGGCCTTCTGTCAGCAACTGGGCAGCTCAGTGTTGCCCAGGCAGCATAGGGACACAAGTCCTCAGACTAGCTAAGCTTCAGCCAGAGATACCATGAGAGAGCAGTGCCTGCTTTTCAGGTTGCCCTGGGCCTACCTATATTATACATAATATATAATTACATATTACTACATATAATAATAAGTCTCTATACTAGTCTCACCCTCATGATTGGACCCATTTACCTCAGGACTTTGCTCTACTACCCCATGCTACTGGTTTCCATATTCAGCACAATGCCTCCCAATTCCTGCCCCCAGACTCCCCCTCCCTACACCCTTACTGTGCCACCTCCTATCTCTGTCCAGCCCTCAGGTCACTTGTACCAGATCATCTCCAGCCTGGAGCCTGGTGAGGAAGGTTTACAGGACACATGAAAGGTATGTCCGGGGTCATGGGTTCCTTGGGCTCAGGTGATAGAGGGGCTCTTGGATACCTGAGCAAGGGCTGCTTAGGGTACGGTGGCTGGTCTGCACCTGGGCACGGCAGGGCCTTCTTGGTCACCTGTTTGTAGATGTTCCTGGCAGTCACTCCGATCCACAGCATGGTAGAAAGCGTGGAATAGTGCAGCGCAATGCCCACCTGGGAGGAGAGAATGTCAGCCAGTCACCTCCTCCAGTCACCTGCCCCAGCACGCACAGCAGACTCCTTGCGTGCAGCCCAGACTTTCTGGGCCATGAGTATACTGAACACTGATAGCTGCTCTGCAGTTCTTTAGGGACAATAAAAAAGTGAGACCAGTAGGAGAACAGGTAGGGAAGGAGTCAGAGGCAGCCGAGACTCTTATACTATTTTCTGTATATGTGAACCTGTGGGAGGCTTGTGGGTTTGCATACTAGTTCCCCATCTGCAGGATGTCTATGTCATCTTTATGTATGGGCTCTGGTGTACACACCTATTTGTGAACCCTGGCCCCACTGTGGACCCCCCAAGTGGAAGGCAGGCACAGCTGCACAGCAGGGCTCCCAACATGTATTCACTAGGCACTGAATTTAAGGAAAGGCACCTCAGGGATGAGGCTCTGATAACCCACCCTTGCACGTCACAGTGACTCATTGCTATGGAAACAGCCGCTGGAGCTGGTCCCAGCTAGCACTTTTACGCTAGCTAATTACGCATTCTGCACTGCTTCATCTCCATCTGATTCCATAAAATAAGGCTACCTTTGAGGTACTAACCTGACATTTTGAAATGGCAAGTAAAATATTGCTATAATCGGAAAGGACATAAATGTTTAAGGAATACAGAGATTTCCTGAATAAAGCTAACATCGCACCATTATAATGATTTATCGAATCCAGAGTTCAATTTTTACTTATGAGCAAATGCTATAATAATTGATGAGGATTTGGGGCAGGGTGGGGGTTGGAGAGATTGAAGAACTGTTTATGGTTTCAGATGGCTTCGTGGGTACAGCGCAGCACATCCTGTGAGTTCAGCCTTCTCTTGGCTTTGCTGCTGCTCAGGTGAGGTGGGCCACATGGATATTCCAGCCATACTGGGCTCACCTCTCCTGAGTGGAGTAGGAGGCCCCAGACCTGGGTGGCAAGAGTTGTTTGCCATCTAAGAGTTCAATGAAAGGCAAACAGAAAAGGGCAGGTAGGCATGGCTTGGAGGAAGGTCTGCAGTGTGGCTGTCACTGTCATAGACAGACAGAAATGGCAGACTCATCCTCAGAAGGGCCCCTGACTATTGCCCTTGAGACATTAGTTCAGGGCCTTGAGGTGGGTGAGAGCACGGCTGGGAGGAGTTAGGCCTGGCTGGTTCCTCCCTTAAGCTGAGTCTCATCCAGGCTGTATGGTCAGGGAGCAGAAAGTGCACAAATGCGGGTTTTGTTTCTTAAACACCAACTTGAGGCAGAGCACATAGGGAGGTCAAAGGATGCCGCTTGGCTTCCAGACAGCATGTGCTATTGAGAGGAAGAAGCAGGCAGGACACCCTCCCTTGCTTCCGGACCCAGGGCTAGCACTGACGCACATTCATTATGTGGGACTATCAGCAGCCGTCTGCTTTGTTTATGATGTCACTTAGTACTTTAATGAGACTCACGGTCATCTTTCTGTTGCTATGACAACTGTCTGTTCTCACCAGCCATCCAGAGCTTCAGACCACTTCTCCTGGTTGTTCTGTGATGATGCTGAGCTTGAATGGGGAGGGCCTGGGACTCCTGTAACTCAGTCACTTGGTTGCTGATCAAAGTGGGGACACATCTAGCTTCCAGTGATTTCGTTTTTTAGCCTGCTCCTCTCAGGTATCTCCCTCTTAGTAGGTGAGGTAGGGGAGCAGGTGTGATGAGTGAGGGGGGCTAGCTTCTGACTTGTCAAGCTGCTGATTAAAACCAGCTTGGCTTCTGGCTCAGGGAGACCTCAGGAGCAGTAGACAACCTCACTTCTGCGTATAGGCATGGAGGCATTTAAAAATGTCCTGGTGTGGTGGGGATTGCTATCTGGAATGCTTTGTGGGAGTTGGACTCCCCTTTAGCTCTTGTTTTCCCTGAGCTCTCCTGACTCCCCTGCCCTTGCAGCAGCAGTTCAGGGTCTCCAGAAAACTAACTGGCTGTGTGGCTTTTTGATTCTTAGTCTGCTGTTTACAATTTCCCCAACATAGCCCAGCAGATACATTTCCATTGGTCCCACACTGAAAACACTGCTGGTGCCTGGCAGGTGTGTCACCAAGTAAGGGATGAAAAAAGAGAGGCTGGACATTTCAGGGAAAGCCACCAGAGACTAGGAAGTGCCTGTTTTCTGAAGTCCACCCGACTCCAGCACCCCATCCATCACATCTGCAGTCCCAACATGGTTACTAAGGACGTCTCATCTGAGCACGGACAGTCTGTATAGATCTTAGTTCAGATGATATTTCCAGGTCCATTTGTCCCCACCTACCAAATCTTTCTTCCAGGCCCTGCCCCAGTGGAATTCTGGAATGCCATGGGTACCTGGATCCCTGGGGCTTCATGGGATTGGCCTGAGCCTGGGGCCAGTGCTGGATTTTATGGAGGCCCTAAGATGATTCCAATGACTGTGTGGCTAGCAGGCCTCAGCTGTGCAGCACTTGGTGGCAGAGTGAAGACATAAAGATAACGACCCACTCAATTGCCTTTTTGATGGCTTCTGGGCAAGCTTTTATAGCAGGACTGAGTGGGGTTTCCTAGCCCTCACTATGGTTGTTTCTAGCTTAACAGAGGCAATGATGGAGGAAACTGTCTTCTCTCCCATACAGGCATGTGGCACTGCCTCTTCTGCTAGTCTGGCCCAGGCCTTGGTAGTGGCCTGGCTTCCTGGAGTTTGATCTGTCACACAAGGGATTAGAGCATGGGTTGTGTCTTTCAAATGTGGGTGTCATGCTCCCAGAACACTCTGGGTCTCAAATGGGATCACTGTAGGGAAACAAAGTAGCAGTGGCTGAGTCAATTCAAGCCTGCCTGAGCTAGGTGGGTCTGGATGAGAACCAGGGAGGGAGGAGGGTGTGTCCTGTTAGCCAGGCTGTTCTAGGAATAGCCTATTGCCCATTGATTCTCAGGATAAGCCTCATCTGCAGCTAGCTACCCATGCAGGAGGACAGGTCATGGGAGAGGCCGGGGAATTGATAATGTGGTTATTGTCATTAATGTGGGTGATGCAGTCCTCAGGTTGGCTGGAGTCATTTCTACAGCTGCCAATAGCTATTTCTGAATTTGCAACAGTTAGGGATACCTGAGGATCCATGGCGCAGGGAAGATGTTGGCCATGAAATGACAGACACCACCAAGCTTTTCGGTAAGTTGCTCCGGGTCCCTGTCTGTCCTCACTCTCAGAGCTTAGGTGCAGAGCAGGACAAACACTGACTCCTTGCTGGAGGTACAGTTGGCTCTTTTCCTTGACCCAGAGCCACAACCCCAAAGGACAGTCCTGGGCTTGGCTTTGGAAGGAGTCTCTCTAGCATCATCTTAGCCACATGACACAGATCCTGTCTAGTTCCCTATTTAAGACGCTCAAACCAGGCCATGTGTGTGAAGATGATCTGCCTTGTGATCTGAGCTATTCTTTCCCATGCTGGGTGTTTCAAGCCCCCCTTTCCCTAAGAGAGAGCAGAGACCTGGGATGCTCTGCCTGCTTCATGTGGGGATAGAGCCTCTGTTGCTACTGGTAGCTATGACTGGCAGGTCTGCTGGCCAGGGTGACGTCAGCACTGGAAGGTCTCACTCAGCCCACCCATGGGTCCTGCCTCACTGGTATTTGGGAGAGACGTCATGTCCCCATTCTTTTGAAGATGAACATTTGATGGACACTAGCTGTCTAGGTGTGTGGCCCTCTAGTCCTTAGACAAACTGCTCTAGGGAAAAACAAAATTATTTCAAGTGCCAAATATTGGGCAAAATAACCTGCTTCTGATGGATGGGATTATAATACGGAGCCTCTATAGAAGCCTCAGTCTCCTCGGAGCAACAGCCGAACAAGCACTAAGGTATTACTTTATAAGCAAATTAACATACGTTTCTGCTGTGATAAGAAAACTGTCATGCACACTTTTGTTTTTTTTAGCACAAGGAAGGCAGCACTCACCGCTTGGCACAGGATGGGGTGTTTGGTGCGATTGATGCCACCAGCAAAGACGGTGAAGGTCAGAGCCGCATGGAAGCAGAAGTTGAGGAGTGCATGCCGGCCTTTCCGACTTATCCGGATGGCACTGTGGGAAACAGAGATTTCACATTAAAATCCAGAGAAAAGCCTGGAAAGACCATCTTTGTCCATGGTGGGAACAGTAGGCTCTCAGCAGGACTGGGAGTAACCCATCTGAAGGATCAGACCATGAGAAAGATAGAGAGCTGGGCCGTGTCCACGTCAGCAGATTCTCACAGGTGCAATGATTGCTAAGGCGTTTGCAGAGTTTCTACCCCTGTGCCCATTGACAGAGACTGGCTTGTCTGGGGTCTCAGAGGGGAAAGGCATGCTCCTGATTCCTGGAACCCCTTCTTCTCACTCTGAGTAGATGTCTGATACACAGAGAAGGCCAGATTGTGTGACTCCAAATTTGATTGCCGTTGGTTATGATAATGTCCATGGTCACCAGCATGTCTAAAGTTCTGCCTAGTCAGCCAGAGCAGGGCCAGCATTGTTCAGCCTATGACTCTTGACTCCATCATGGCTGTGTACCTGTCTAAATCTCATCTTAACAGCTTCAGTGGTCTGGGTGTGCTTCTCAAATTCTCTGTGGAAGGAGGCTTAGTGGTTAAGAGCACTGGCTGCTCTTCCAGAGGTCCTGAGTTCAGTTCCCAACAACCACATGGTGGCTCACAACCATCTATAATGGGATCCGATGCCCTCTTCTGGTGTGTCTGAAGACAGCTACACTGTACTCATATAATTAAATAAATCCTTTAAAGAAATCTCTGTTGAAACTCAATTGTCAGCACAATGGTATTAGAGATGGTTGTTGGGACGGAGTTCTCATGAATAGGTTTAGTATACTTATCAACGAGGCCCCTGAGGGCTCCCTTCTCATTAAACAACTGGAGGACTCAGAGAGAATGCCATCCATGTACCCAAGACATGAGTTCTCATCAGATACCAAACCTGCTCCGTACTCTCACTCTTGACTTCCAGTTTCTAGAACTGTGAAGAAACAATTTCTATTTAGCCATCGTTATCAACCAGTTGTTCTATGGAAACTTTGTTAGAGCTGCCAAAGTAGACTGAGAACAGTTTCGGATCAATCTTCTCCCTCGACAGTGGCCTTGACATACCAAGCCTCTGCCTTGTTGCCGACGGCCCAGGCCTAGGCATTACTCATAATTTTAACTCTGGGTTTGGCTGTGGCTATGGCTGGGATCACCCTCTCCTATCTCCTTGTGCATCTTCTATGGATTCGGGCACACAGAAGTTCCCAGACACAGGCATCCAGAAACAAACTCAGAAGTAGACTGAAGGTAGAAGGTCCTTAGATAAAAAGTCTCAATAGAGAGAGGACTTCAAGGACCCTGCAAACATGACCATGACCTGGGATGCTGGGACCAACATGCTTCCATTTCAGTACAGACTTATTTCACTCACTTTTACAAGAACACAGAGGCTGATGTTAAGAAGTCCCAGTTGGGGCTAAGAGATGGCTCAGTCTTTAAGCACTTGGTGTTTTTCAGAGGTCTTGGATTTGGTTTTCAGCATCCACATGGTGGCTTGTAATCATCCTTAACTCTAGTTCTAGGGGATCAGGCACCCTCTACTGGCCTTCTTGGGCCATACCAGGCACATACACTGTGCTGGGCAGGATAGGGTGGGCTTCCTTACCTCTGATGCAGGATGTAGGTGATGACAGAGGCAAGGAGACACAGGAGCATGACCGCGGTGCAGGCATACACCACGGGATGCAGGAACTCCCCTGGGTACTGGGGCAGGGAGAGGACAGTCTTCAAATCCTGGAAAGGAAATAGAGAGTTGAGTGATTTGTCAAGTGTCTCAGGAGGGGTCAGGCTGGTAGCAGAGAGAAACTCTCTTCAGTGAGTACTCATGCAGGAAGGGTGTAGGGTATAGTATCCCTGGAGCCCACCATGGGTTGGTGTCTTCCCAGGGCTGCTCAGTTGAGAGCATCTTCCTGTGACTCTGAGAGCAGTTCCTAGAGGCAGCATTTCTACAGTGCCAATATCTGCCTCCAGCCTTCTCTCTATCCATGTCACGGGTAGAGGGCAGGCAGGCGCCAGCTTGCACTGCGTGTGTGTGTCTGCTGCCTTCAAACAAGCTGCAGAACACTCAGCCTCCCAACCCACTTCTGCACCCCACTCTCATTGACATTATGCTTTTAAATGGCTCCCTGGGGGAATTCTCCACCAGTTTTCAGCAGGTCCTGGCGGCATTAACTTAAGCAGATGGAGAAAGAGAAGTTGTTATAAGTAATAGGTATGGCCTCAGAACCTTTTCTGGCTTCATCCACTGTACTGTGTATCAGAACTGAAGTAAAGGGTTGGATGTCACAGTTCACATGAAAGCATGGCTTTCTTGTGGTAGGGCAACACAGAGGAATGGATGCCTGTGTTGGAAATCCTTAGGGCTCTGGGGTAGATGTCTTTGCCACTATGTTTGGGACAAGAAGGTCAGGTCTCTGCTTGTCCTTGAAGAGACTTCTGGTCAGTGGGCAGCCAGGGCTCATGACCACAGTGTCCTCATACCTATTACGCTTGAGGGTTATAGCTGATGATGCAGGGAAGAAGTTTGAGGGGTAGGTGTGGACATGGGTAGCACATGAATAACTCTCTGGAGGACATGGGACTCAAAAGGTAAGGTGCCGCGTGACCTGTGTTCATCCCAGGTCATGATTTCCTAATGAGACATTGCGAAGCTAGCTCTAGAGCAGGTGCACTGTACTTCTCTCTATTGGAGGTCCCCACATCCTACCTGCCTGATCAGGAAACTTTCCACACTTGGCCCAAGGTTCTGGGAAGGGAAATCTGCATTCTGGATATCTACAGGATGGCCCAGCTAAGGAAGAATGCCCTTCACATGTCTGCCCCCCAAACGCCCTCAGAAGTTCTGGCCAGGCAAAAGTTGCAGGAGGAGCCTGTGCCTGAGTAAGGACAAGGCACCTGCAATGGATTGGGGATTTCTGAAGGGGGTGAGCGTTCTGTTTCCCCAAGGAGTGTTTCTTCAACTGGACCGTTCTTCCTGGACACCCAGCACCTCATTTGGTAGTTCAGCTCAGTTATGTGGCATACTTAGGATATTTGCCCATGGGTATAGGAACACAGCCAGAGACGACCCCACTCTCCAAGCAACAAGAGCCTCCATTAAGATCTCCTGAATGTCCCTGACTTCAAAGCCTCAGATGCTTTTCTATAGTGTGTTAAGTGGAGGGTCCCAGACCCAGTGTAGAGCAGCCACTTCCCAGACACTTGGTCTGTAGGGAAGACCACATGTCTTTCCTTGGTGTCTGTCTGCAGGAATTTATACTGTGGTGATAGAGGACACTCTAGATCCTGTGAGCACCAGGGCCATTATTCTTTTTGTTTCGGCTCAGCTGCTTCCTGTCAGACAGAAGCCAACTTCTGAGTCATGGGGAGCATGCTTCCTGATGAGATCAGGATATCCACATACCTGATGAGTTTGTGCTACTGGGAGCTGGAGTGCCCCATGGGGTTCTAAGAACTCTGGCTTCAACTGGGCCCAAGTGACATCTCCAGGCTCCTATGTACGTGTGTCTTTTCATGGGAGTCTTAGGATTTTGACCCATTTTTACCATTGTTGAGAGGTGGGAGAGGGGAGAGACTATGGAAGCAAGAAAAGAGAGAGAGACAGAGAGAGAGACACAGAGAAAAACAGAGAAAGAGTGAGAGAAAGAGAGGAGGGGAGAGACTATGAGAGCAAGAAAGAGAGACAGAGAGAGACACACAGAAACAGAGAGAGAAAGAGAGAGAGAGAGGAGGGAAGAGACTGAGCAAGAAAGAGAGACAGAGAGACAGAGAGAAAGAGAGAGAGGAGGGAGAGACTATGAGAGCAAGAGAGACAGAGAGAGACAGAGAGAGAGGAGGGGAAAGACTATGAGAGCAAGAGAGACAGAGAGAGACAGACAGAGAGAGAGAGAGAGAAGAGAGAGGAGAGACAGAGACAGAGACAGAGACGAGACAGAGAACAAAAGTAAGCTTCCAAGTACAGTCCTTGCCTTGCTGCTCGGCCTCTTCCCTGGCACTAAAACTCTACAATGAAGGCCTAGCTACGGCTTCCAAGTCTCCCATGCTCACTCATCATCACTGTTACTGTGTATATGGGGTGTGAGGATATCACAAGGGCTTGTGTTCCTGATGGTATCAGAGTCTTGTGATGGGAGGGATCTGAGGCAGCCACAGAGGGCAGAGGGCTCAGCTCTAACCAGAGCGGTGCTTGCAGTGTCCCTGGGGTTCTGTGTTGAGAGCACGGTTCCACATTCTCATCCCCAGTCCCTATAGGAACACCTGATCTATGGTTTTGATTCCAATAGCAAAGCCTCACAGGAGGCCAAATAATAAAACAGAGCTGTCTTCATGTAGCAGGCAGAAAGCTCAGAGAGCCAGCTTGCTACGCAGTGATTTTTTTTCTAGGATGCTGTCCAGACAGGATCACACATTCTTGGGCTGAGGGTTGGTTTCATTCTCAGCTGGATATTCACAGGGGGAGGCCTCTGACCCTTTGGAGGCTCTGTAAGCTTTGGAGACCTGGTCTGGAGGGGGTTGGAGTCATTTATATGAAGACAGACTTCAGATACTAGGGACAGGACAACCCAGGGAATGACCAATGAGCTTGGTAAAAAAAAAATGGGGTTTGGTTTGGCTTCCTGCTTATTTGTATCAGAATGATCAGCAGTGCCTTTCTGCATTTTTAGAGGTGACATTTAAAATTCAAAGTAGGCAATGCAAAATGGAGATGCATTTCATATTTTAAAGTTCACACATGGGCAAGTTCCTCTCAAGGAGTCTACTGTGCAAATGTTCCTTGGGCAAGATTCCAGTGATCTGACATGGGGTCAGGCAAAAGCTGCCTGGCTTGAGGACTGTTCCCTCTGTAGCTGTGGAGCCAGAGCCTTCTCTGGAGCAGTGATGGAGAGCAGAGCTTGGCTCTTAGGTCACCATATAAGAGCTCTCAAATGACCAAAGCCTGTTGTCCAGCCAGCTGTCACTTGCTCCCACAAATTACAGCTAACATGCTGATAACCACATGCTCCTGGCTGCCGGCTACCCAGTTACCACACATGTTCCACAGGAACTCTACATCAGTGAAGTCTGACGTGGAGGTCATGTTGACACGAGAAGATGCTGAGCTCATTATCATCTCATTATAGTGATACAGATATACCCACCGCACTGTCAAAGATCTTAATGTATAACCAAGTCGGGGGGGGGGGAGGAAGAGGTGGCACCCTGTTTCTCGAAAGTCTCCTCCTTTTTCTGATGAGAGCAGGAAATACTGAACTGTCAGAATGCAGGTCTAGTGAAAACCTACACCCGAGAGCAGCCTGGGAGCCTCGAGGGCTCTTTCTTTTTTCTGTTCGTGGACCACTGGATAACACTTCCTGCTTACTCCCCAGACCTGTTGTTGGGGGATGCTATCATCTTGAAGTAGGAAAAGTACCTGTAGATTCAGTAACATGGAGGAAGGGCCATTCTGGAGAACCCTCAGAAGCAGGGTGAATTTCAGTGAGGGATAAAGGCTGCCTCTAACCAGCTAGGCCCAGGTGACATACTGCTTGCATTGTCTGCAGGATGGGCTGATTGCTTCCGAAGCCACTTTGGACATTTCTCTACTCCCTTAAGCTGGGTCTTCAGCCAACACTCCCATGAATTTCCCCACTGTGGTGGTTTGGATAAGAATGGGTCTCACAGGCTCATGAATACATAGTCACTAGCACACATATTTGAAAGGATTAGAAGGATTAGGAAGTTTTAAAATCCCAAGCCAAGCCCGGTGTCTCCCAAGGATCTAGATATAGCTCTTAGCCAAGCTTGCCTGTTACATTCTCTGCCATGATGATAATGGACTACATCTCTGAAACTGAAAACAAAGCCCCCAGTTAAATGTTCTCTTCCATAAGCACTGCCTTGGTGTCTCATCACAGCAACAGAACAGTGGCTAAGACACCGGCTCTAACATGCAGTAAAAAGTATTCTCTTTTGAATCATGGCTTCCATTCACATTTTCATTGTATTTTAGTTGATGTATCCTTTAAGCTTGTTCTGCCAATAAAACGAGTCAGGGAGTTACACAGGACAAGAAGAAAAGAGGGAAGGAGGAAGAGAGTTCAACTAAGTAATATGAAAGCTCGTGGTGACTGTGACAAGTGGAAAAGGAGTCTCTTGAACCTGGGATGCCAGGTCTGAAGGCACATGGCTCTCTGACCTGGAAACTTTGAATAAAGGGAGCGACTGAATCTTTCTGATTCCTCCTCTGGTTTGTTCTCTCCCTCTCCTTCCTCCCTCTTCCTTCCTTCCTTTTTCCCTATTTATTTATTTTTTATGGTCCTCTTCCTCTCTGTGTGTGTCCGTTTGGGAATGTGTGTTGCAGTGTATGCGTGTGTGATGTATGCATACATGTATGTACAGAAGCGTGTGCCTCTCTGCATAGGTACAAAAGCCAGAGGAGGCCGTCACGTGTCCTGCTTTACCACTTTCTGCCTTAGTCCTTTGAGTCAGTCTCTGAGTGTAACTGGAGCTGGCCTCGTGGCAGGTTTGCTCTGACAACCCTCCTGTCTTGGTTGAGGTTATGGGAGCATATAGTCATGCCTGTTTTATTTGTTTTGTTTTACGTAAGTGATAGAGTTGAACCTGGGCTCCTGTGTTTTGCACAGCGAGTTGTCTTACCCACTGAGTCATCTCCTCAGCTTCGGTTCTTCTTTTGACTTAGTTTTCCTGGTAGTCTTCCTTGTCTCCATCTGTGGTTTCGT
Source organism: Mastomys natalensis (assembly GCA_021653895.1). Classification (NCBI taxonomy): domain Eukaryota; kingdom Metazoa; phylum Chordata; class Mammalia; order Rodentia; family Muridae; genus Mastomys; species Mastomys natalensis. The sequence continues at coordinate 383,904 of JAJTUV010000181.1, forward strand.
TCTCTCTTGTTTTGTGGCAGGGTCTCACTCTGTAGCTGCCTCAGCTTCTCAAGTGCTGGACTCCCCCACGTGAGTCACTGTGTGCAGCTTGCTTACTCTTCTTGCGCTTCTCTGTTCAGTTATTTTTTCTTTTCTGGTTCTGTGCCAACCCAGACTGGCTTCAATAGAGCCTGATGCATTTCCTTGCCTGTCTTTTCAGTGATAACTGGATCTTATCGATCGATCAGCCTTCCATGGGACAAGCAGAAGGTAAGTCACTCATTCTCTCAGATCGCCAGTGGATGTTACATGAATATAGTTTGCTGTGATTTTCTTTTTAGAGGGATACATGGGACGGTGAAATGATGGAGAGATTTGAAGAAAGACATTTTGAAGAGTATTATGGAGGTTTCCTTCTAGGCTGGCAGTTGCTTTCTTAGTGCAGATAGTTCAGGGGAATGTTGAGATTGGAAAGGCTCTGTCTGACAGAACGGTAGCTCTGCGAAGTTTCTGGCCATTTAGACCTTGGGATGAACAGAAAGAAAAAGAAAAAGAAACCAAACCAAATAAAACAAAAGGCAAAAGCAAAAATCAAAACCCAACAGACCCCAACAAACCCTGAGAGTACAAGCTCTGAGCTGCTCATAAACACAGTGATCTCTTTCACCTGCCTGTATGGGGAGGCAGGGCTAGGCCATTTGCTAGCTCCTGAGTACCACAGGCCTAGCTAGGCTGAACCGAACCTACCACATTTGAGCTCATATACGTCTCGTCTCACAGCTTAGGGCTACAGATCTCCCTTCACCCATGGTCTCAGAGCTGATTGCACACAGGTAAAGCTTCTGTGCATCTGAAAGTGCCCCACTACCAGCCTTTGTGACCCTCATGCACTGTGGGGAGGAAGGCAGTGCCTTGGGGCTTGTCTGAGTTCCATAGAGTTGCAGAGTCACGGTGTGAGGTCTACTCTTTATACATCTTTCCAGTACCTTTGGCATTGAAAATCATGTCATGTCTTATTATATATTTATTGATTTAATCAATTATTAGCATATTGTGTGTGTATGGGGTGTGTGTGTGTGTGGTGTGTATGTGTGTGGTGTGTGTGATGTATGTGTGTAGTATGTTCATGCCATGGATCCCGTGTGGAGGTCAGAGGACAACTTTGTGGAATCATCTCTGCTTTCACTTTTATGTGGGTTCTGCAGTATTAAACCCTGCCTACCCTATGACCCACACTCTTCTCTATGCTCTCTTATCCCAGGCCATCCTACATAGAACTACGTCAAGGAACATCATCATAAACCACACTGTGTCATCCCATACCACACACGCCCGTATCGTGTGGCCCCACACCACACCCGATTCTACACCCCACCACCCCACAGCACAGTGTTCAACCCCAGTACCCGTTATACGAGCACGTCATCCTTTGCTGTTTCCTCCACGCACGTCTATGCACCGTCCAAATGAGCATTGTCTTGGACAATAACTCTCTATATCACAGCACACTGGTTTTGAGACAAGGTCTTCCTGTGTAGCCCAGGCTGGCCTCAGACACATGCCAATTTTCTTGCCTCAGCCTCCTGAATTTGCAGATGACAGGCATGACCCACCACTCCTAGTTTACAGCACAACACCACTACGTCACACATCCCACTGCATACATTATCCACCATTCAACGCATGCCACCCTCACACCCCACACCATTTATCTCATGTCACACCATTCTATACCATGCATACCACACCACACTCTAACTCTGGTAACTCTATAACATCCCACCCCCACCCCTGTACACTGCACACTGTCATAACACATCCCGTGTCACACTCTGCGACTCCTCATACCCCACAGCATAAGTCCTACTACATATCACATGCTATGTGTTGTACAGCACACATCCCCCACCACACACCCTACCCTACACATTCCATCCCACACACACACCCCACACGAAACACTGCATGAGTCCATGCAACAGTCTCACACAATACCACCCAACTCCACACCTCACATTTTATACTGATCATCTCACAGCACACATCCTCCACACACATGTACACCACATAACACACACCCTTCTACACACCCCACACTCCACACCACACATCACACCACACACCACACCACACACCCCACACCACACACCATGCCACACACCACACACTACACCACAACACCCCCCACCACACCCCACACCACACACACACCCCACCACACACCAACAACCACACCAACCCACACCCCACACCACACCCACCCCAACACCACACCACCCCCCATCACACACACCCCACACCCCACAACACACACCACACACCCCAACCCCAACACACCACACCACAACACCCCACACCACACACCAATACACCCCACACCCCACACCACACCACACCACACACCACACACCCCAAACCCCACACCACATACACACCCACACCACCCCACACCACACACCACAACCACCCCACACCCCACACCCACACCACACACCACACCACCACACCCCAAACCCCACACCACATACTACACCCACACCCACACCACACACCACATACCACCCACACCCCACACCACACACCCCACACCACCACCACACACCACACACCACCAACCACACACACCACACACAACACCACACACCCCACACCAACCACAACCACAACACCACCACACCCCACCCCACACCACCACCCACACACCACCAACACCACACACACACCACACCAACACCACACCACAACACCACACACCACACACCACACCCTATACCATACATTATACCCCACACCATACATCACACATCACACACCACACTACACATCACACATCTACACCATAACCACACCCCACCCATACCCCATGCCACACACCACACCACACAGCTCCACCACACATTCTATATCCCACACACCACTCTACACATGTGTACCACAAATCCCACACCACACATCCTACAGCACACATCCCACAGCACACTAGTCTGTATCACAATCCCATTACACACTTTATATTATACCATTCTATACCAGTGCCATCCACGCCACTCCACCACACGCTATAGCACACACCCACACTATACATTCTACACCCACATCTTCACCACACACCCACATCACACTCTTCAAGACTGCACATCTACAACACACACCAACACTACAGCCCATATCACACACCACACACACCATCCATTCTACACAGATTCCGTGCCATGCCATACCCCACCCACCTTCTTTACACCCCCTGTTCTGTACCACACTATTCTAGACCACACATCCCACACCACAGCAGACACGTCTGTCACATCAGTCTATCCCGCTTAGCTCCTCGCCTCTAGTTGCCAGAAAATGAGAGCCATGAACCTGGCAAGTGCCTTAGTTCAGCCACCAATATGGATGCTCTCAGGGACCAGCAGAGAGAGGGCAGATGCTGAAAACTCTCCCTGTCATTCACAGGTGTCACTTTGTTCCTTCAAGAGCAGGTTTTCTTGGTGCTAACTGTGAGAATCACAGGTGACAGAGGGCAAAGTCGTCCGTGTCTGGGTGTCTGCTGGAATTAAACAGCAGTGCTTAGTGTAGCAAAGCTAGTTGGCTTCTGAGTTTGTTATTTGCTGTGACATGGATGCTCTGAGGACAGGGGTGCCCCCGGCCTCCCATGTTGGACATGGCCACGGGGAGGGTCAGACAAGGATAATATCTAGGAAGAGGAGTATGGCATGGCCTAAATAAAGAAGGTTAAACCCAGAGCTCTTTTAACGCCCTGGTATGTGGTTCAGAAGACCACTAGCTGTATCTTAAGCCCTAGAGCAGAAAAGTGGTGTCCTGCGAGATATGCACTGGAGAAGTTCCCAGTAGGCATGGTACAGGTAGCCATGGAGTCTCAGCTAAGGTGAACCAGTCTCAGAACTACTGACCATTCTGTCCCTGGGTCCCAGGTGATTTGTCCAGCACATGCACCACAGCCTGTAGACATACAGAAGGTGTAGCACGTCAGGCTGTCACCCCTCACTTTCTGTGTCTCTCAGACACTTCTCATCTGCAAACTATCAGTTGACAGTAATAAACTCCCTGAAAGTCCACAGGCTCCAGGCCAAGTTATCAGGGAGGCATTTACAGTGTGGGTTCTTGAATGGACAGCCTTGGGCTCCTGAAGTCTGGCATGGCCCTTGTGTGGGACAGAAATCTCCACAGGGCTGCTGGCAACTGCTGCTGAGTCCTGAACATCGAGGCAAGAGGGAGCAAATGGCAGACACTTCTTACATAGGGAGTTGAGTGTAGGAGAGGGACAGAGGCTTGTGTGTACGTGGGTGAGCTAGGCAGCTAAATTCTGCCCGGTGGGTCACATAGGGTGGCCACTGCAACCACTCAAGCCTCCTGAAGCTTTAGCCAGTTTTCCTGTCGTCTGCCAAGAGCAGTTTTCCATTTTGCAAACATCACGAATTTGAGGATGAAGGCCACAAATCATTCCAACCTAGGGCTGACAGCCATGTTGGGTGTGGCACCTGGGGGCTGACAGCCATGTTGAGTGTGGCACCTGGGGGCAGCTAGGAGACATAGTCCGAAGCCAAGGGGCCCTTGGGCCTAGGGTTCTTTCCTTTGAGAGCTGCCAGTGTCTGGGACAGGTAACCTTGCTGGGGTCAGAAGAGAGCATGGAATAACCTTTGCCTCAGCCAGCCATGCTAAAGTGATGTGGACTTGGGTATCCGGGACCTCTCTCTTGGGCATTTGGCATGGAGCAAGAAGCCAGCGAGCAGTGATTCCAACAGAATTCCTTACTAGGCAGACACACAGGTCTGCACTGAGGCACCTATGCTCATGTCTGGGCTACGGACACATTATCCTGGTGGTCATTGGCATTCTCAGCACGCACCCCAGCCCGAGCTGGCCCTGTCAGCTGTCCCTTAGGAGCATACACAATGCATTATTTACTCGGCTGTCAGCCCTCCTAGAGACCAATAGGCAGCAGCCACAATACAAGCTTGAGCCTTCAGGAAGGGCCCCGCCATGTCTTGGACACTGTTCCAACCCGCTGACCACACTGCCCTTACCCCTTTTTAGTGAGAGAAACACCCTTCCCCCTCCTGTTGTAGCCTTAGCTGCCAAAGCCAGCTGACTTTCTGAGGAGCAGGGACAGTAGGAAGGGCCTGGTGACCTGACTGAGGCCCCCTTGAGTGGGAGGGAACCTAGTCTAGGACTAGACAAGGTTTCCCAGGGCATAGATACAAGCTCCCATGGATGGATGCCACTCTGTTGATTAAATGCTTCGACATTGCCGTGTGCCTGCAGCTAATTAGTATGAACAGCACCAAGTGAGCTAGTGAGCAGACAGACCCTGGCAGGCAGCCAGAGACCCAATGTTGCCAGACCCCGCTGCCCTCAGTATTACCCCCATAGAGTTCTCCCACCCCAGGACTGACACAGGCTGGACAGTTGCTAACTGCTTAACCACCCCATAACTTATTTTCCTGCCCAGGCCTCCTCCACCTAACAGAGGTGGTAGCCCTTGATCTGATGTGAACAGCAGGGTTTTGGTCTGAGCTCTAGGCCCCTTGGGCTGTGTACTCACCGTGAGCCCTGCAGAGTTAGGGAGGCAAGCGCACAGATGGGGTTGCTGGCACCGACCACTATGTTGCGCCCTTCTCCCCTCTAGTCTCCATGGCCATCTGGAAGGTCAAGTCCCAAACAGTCACGGTCGAGCTCCTAGGAAGGCTACCTCAGAGTGACGGGGATCTGCAGGCTGACCCACCTGCAAAGACAGTTCCTGGTCAGAGTGCAAGGGAGCCTTCTCCCAGCCTGTTACTGACTGGTCAATACCCAGGTATACCCAGGGAACACTCAGTCCCTTCCCAAGTTTGCCCCTTTCTGGATCCTATTAACCTGGTCAGCCTGTTGGAGTCCCTGGCTCAGGCTCCATCTGAGGCATCCAGAGAGGTGGCGACAACCTGGGCTTGGAGACTTGGGAGCAAACCTGGCTCCTGGCAGCCAGAAACCATCCCTTAAGTAGTCTCTGCTCACCATTCCCAACATAAGACCGCAACTTGGTCATTTCAAGCCAGACCAGCATTATCAATTGAAATCAAGAGAATCAAATAAACCTGAATACATCTTTCAGTGCCCGGGCAGACCTGGCAGGCAAAAGCTTCTGCTGCCGGATGTGGCTAGACCTTGAGGGCTGGCGTCTCCCACATGGTCATTCTTGCCTGGCTGGAACTGTGTGGTCTTGCTAGGGCTCCAAGCTCTAGACTTACCCAAAGTTATTCAGAATCCACCTTTCCAACAGCAAGAGTGGCCGAACCCCTCACAGCGTTTCTGCTCCAGAAATGGCCCTCATGAGTGGACACTGTGACCGGCCAGTAGCTTGAGCACAAGCCCTACCCCTCCCCTTCCCTTCTCAGACACCAGGAGGAAGCCACCCAACTTCTCACCTATTTTGGTAAAGGCAGCTGAAGAGGCACAGGTCTCCCGCTTCTCACAGGCAAGATGTGGCATGTCCCTCGTGCTAGGGAACAGCTTTCTATGACGAAAGGCATTAGATTGGAGCTTATGAGTGGAGTTATCAACAGATAGCAGGGCTGCAGCCTGGCGACTGGCTGTGGCCAGAGCACTGCGCTGGGGACGGAGCTCTGCACCCGGAGGGAGTGAGTCAGAGCCGAGAAGAGCAGGCATCCAATGCGCTCTCTGCAGGCAGTTTCCAGCTCTGGGTTGGGGGACGCCAGCCGCCTGCGCGCCTGATTTCTGCAGCAACAGCCAGGGGAGTGAAGGACCGGCCGGGAAGCAGGAGCTGTAACCATGGGGGCTGGGGGAGGCGCGGACCGCGGCAGCGCCGTGCCCTGGCTCCCTGCGGCAGAGCGGGAATGGTTCTTCCCAGCCCGGCGGCCCGCTGCCCGTCACACTGCAGAGTCGATTTAAAGAGACAACCGACTAGGGTTTGCTGCTTGCTTCCAACCGATTCAGACAACTCACATTAAAGCATTTTCCCCCAAAGGAGGACAGGATGATGTTATTTCATTTTAAAAAGAGATCCCTGTCTCTCGAGGGCTCCAGGAACAGGAAGGTGAAAACGGAAATTGATTTTGGAAGAATCTTCACAATCCCTGTATTAAAATATTGTTCAAATCCAAATATTCCGAAACTGAGGTGAAGACTGTCTGAGCATGAGTCAGCAGGACTGGCCCTGTGTGTGGACAGGGCTTGCCGGGGCAAAAAGTGTCTTCCCTAACCCCAGTGTTGAACCCCTTCTCCAAGCCTGGGCCTAAGGACTGAACGTTGAGAAGCAAAGTGAACAGAGGCGTGTGTCAGGGGCCAGAGCAATAGCTCATCTGTCGTGGGATGGCCTGGCCCAGACTGGCTGCCTGAGGGGAGGACCAGGATCAAGTCAAGATTTTTCACAAGGTTTATCCCCTTGGCAGATGTTGGCGTGGCATTGTAATTGGGGGACATCCGTTTGGGAGCCATTCCCTTTTCCCCACCTGACTTCTTCGCTTTAGCCCTCAGGCCCACCCAGCTACTTAGATCTTTCAGGTCCTGTAAAAGCTAGTGCCTACTCTAGGAGGTCCCTAGGTTCTTGCTACCCTGGAGTATAAAGGGTTGGAAGCTAGAGTTCCTGGGCGGGGGGGAGATAGTTAAGAATCATAAAGATAGAATTGGACCCAGGGACATTGTAATTTTTGTTTCAGAAGCCCTGTGGTGTGTAACCTGTGGGTGAGATATGGCAAGCTGTCCTGTCCCATCCCCCTGAACTTCAGATAAGGGACTCGACCCTGAGAGATTCTGTTTGCTCAGCACCCTGTGAGTCATGGAGACCTCCATGTGTTCTGAACTCTCAGAGTCTCTTCTCCAGGACTGGAGGCCAGCCAAGATCCCTGATGGATCCTGGATGATAGTCTTAGTCAGATGGGTAGGGAAGGAGGAAGAGAGATCAGGAAGTCTGTCTGGGGAGGCGGCTCTGGATCAGAATAGGCTCTCACACTGGTCTCTGCTCAGGGCTCCAGGTCCATCACAGGTGGTCTAGGCCCTCAGCAGAGGCAGAAGAGCCCTGGCTCCTGGTCCCTGGGCTGCTTGAATGATGTTTCTCAGCTTCTTCCTGGAGTGGCCAGAAGGAGTCAATCTCCTTGTATTGTGTAGCTGAAGTCTCCAGAAACAAAGCCCAAGACCTGGTTTTATGAATACTTGGGCTCTAGACTAGTGGCTTCCACCCATTCATAAGTGTCACACATGCCCCTCTACATCCATGCTAGGGCCTAGGTTTTGGAGCTGCCCATGGAGGGCATCACTTCAGCCTCAATCTCTGAGGTAGCACTGGAGACAGAGGTGCCGTGATGACTTACATGGTGGGCCATGTTTTATATCAATGGTCCTCAACCTTCCTAATGCTTCAACCTTTTAATACAGTTCCTCATGTTGTGGTGACCCCCAACTATAAAATTATTTTTGTTGCTACTTTATAACTGAAATCTTGCTACTGTTATGAATTGTAGTGTAAATATCTGTGTTTTCCTATGGTCTTAGGCAATCCCCCTGAAACGGTTGTTCAACCCTAAGGTTGAAAATGCCCAGGTTGAGAATCCCTGTCCTATATCAACACAGAGTAGTTCTTCGAGGGTATTGGGAAACTGAGGCATGGCATAGTCAGGTATATTGCTGGTTGCCACCCAGCCTTTGCTGCTGCCCTGGGAGAGCCCCTGTCCTATTTGATAGACAGGCCACACTTACTTCTTACTGGAAGCATAGCTGGCTCAGGGCTGCCTTTTTTACACAAGAAGACCTGAAAGTCAGGCTCAAGTCTTAGATCTCATATCTCTCAACACTGTGAGTAATGTAAAATGACCCTGCAGTTAGCAACCTGCTCCTGCACAAGGTTCCAAGAGGCCTGAGTCCTTTTCTAGTCTGCTCCTCTGGGTATCCCCAACTGGGTGGATTCAATGTTGCTATGGGACACAGCCAGACCTCTGGGCACCATGGAGACAGTCATCTTAGAATACCAGCTAACTCTCCAAACTGGTCAAAGAAAGCACAGGAAAAGATCAAGGCTGGGACAAGGCAATGAAATAACCCCTCACCCGAGGCCACTAGGATGCAGGCAACAAGGATCCACCCTTACCAAGGACAGGTAAAATGCCTCCATGCTGGGAAATGCCAATTTCTGCCCATAGTGTGGGTCTCTGCTTAGGGCACATTCTGTTTACAGAAGTTTCCCAAGTCCAGTCCTTGCAGAGATGCCAGGAGAGGGTGAGAGCTTCTGCATCTATGACAGTCACATGAGCGGTGGTGTCTGGCAAGGAGCTGGCTCATGGGACAGCAGGACAATGGGGTAGAGACGAGTGCCAGGAAGTCTCCAGCACATGCTGATACTTTGTCCTTGGGGATTTCATCTCAAGAAGACTTCTGTTATAGTCTTCAGGCCTGTTCATTGCCAGGCAGGTTATCCTACCTAGGCATCAGAGTCATCTTCCTCACGTGTAGTAAACAGGAAGAGACTCTTAACATTCACACCATTTACAAAGTTCTCTCTCTGTAAATCTCCATGTGTTTGGCTGAGACAGAATAGTCCCTGTAGACACACAGCATGGAACATCCCATCATGGCCAGATTCATATAGGGCCAGACAGCACCTCTCTTAGGCTCCATGGGCTAGGTCCTCCTAACGTACCCCACCTTGCTGGTGTAGACAGGTCCTCAGCAAAGGGCTGGCTGGATGCCAACACTAGAAAAAAAATCACATAGTTCTCACATGCCATGAAATGTTATTCTTGCTTTCCCCAACCTTTTAAAAGTGCAAGAAAGAATGTCCTGTTTATAGGTTGTATGTGCCAAGCTGTAGTTGTATTTGCTCTGGGGCCATTATCCCAGGCAGCATGTCCTCAGGACTTGGTTCTCACCATTGCTGGCACAGGGCTGTGCCTAGCTTCTTAGCTGATTCCTGATACAAATCTTACCCACAGACACTTTCTCCAAAAGAAGATCAGCTAACAGCAAAGGTGCAAAGGGCTCTGAAACTGTGTAGCATGTTTAAAGCATAGTCCTAGGTCTCTCTAGCAGATGGACAGCCCAGTTCTCCAACTGCCCTCAGGTTCTGCCTCTCTTCTAGAGAGGTCAATTTTTTGTACTGTGATGAGATCATCCAGCTAGTCTGATGGACTGAACTGGTGGCTCTGGCCTCCTCTGAAGTGTTAGGATCTCATTCAAAGCTGTGGCCTTCCCAGCAGCCTTTGAACTTGACTTATTGATGCTGTAGAGATGTGAATGCTGACTACAGGCAGCTGTGGGCTTGTTAATACTGCCTGGTTAGGGACAGAGTCTAGATAGATTACAGCCTACTCTGTGCTCAGAAGAAGCAAGGTTGTCTGCCCTGCAGCACCTAAGGGGGAAAGTTCCAAGCATCCAGAACCCAAGGCCACAGGAGGCCAGGCTTCCCTCTGTATTGCTTGGCTTCAGGAATCCTCAAGCTGGTTGTGGGAGAACAGGAAACAGTGTGATGAGGAGGCCGAGATTGAGACACACACCTGGTTATTGGAATCAAGACTGACTGACTGACTGTCTTCCCTCTCTTGGAAGGGCTGAGGCTACCAAGGACACAGCAAGGTACTTGTGAGAAACACTTCATCTTAGACTAAGAATGGCCTTGGATGGCTGCTAGTGCCCTGGCTACTACATGCTACATGTGCCTCTTCTGAGTACTTGAGTCTTCAGAGCTGAAGGCTTCCCAGTCATTTAGTGGAGACCAAGAAATCAAAACAGGAAATCTGAAGATGTGGAAATGGTGGCCTCTGGGAGATGCAGCCTGGCCCTGGAGGGGGACGGAGGGTGGCCCTGGCCTCTCTGTGTGCAGCATCTGGGATGCAGAGCAGAATTTAAAAGGCTCTTGGGTTGCTGTGGAAACCAGCCATCTTCCCATCCCCTATCCCCCATAGCATCAGTTTGAATCTGTGCAGACCATTCTTAACAGATTCAAACCAACAAACTCATCCTTACCTCAAGGGAAGCTGAATTTGAGAAGCAAATAATAAAATTACCAAACTTACAGTATTCTGATGCTGCTGGGTCTTTAACAAAGCACTGTTTGACCCTGGAGAGGCCCAGGGTCAGTCCAGTCCCCTATCACAGCCTTGTGGAGGACAAGGAGCTAATGTGCAGCCTCTGCTTGGTAGCAGACGTTTTGGCTTTTCACATGAGCCCAGAAGGCCTCCTGGGCAGACACAAGACCCTGGCTGGTCCAGACTGCAATGAAGAGAGCTCAGGTCCTGTTGGTCTGAGAGCTGTAAAGACTGCACCCAAGTGCTGGGTGCCTCACTGAGCTTCAATTCCTGGACCTCAGTCCCTTCGTCTTTCTTCCAAAGGCCACTTTCCTTCCCTGGGATCCTTTGAGAAGTTTAGAAAGCTGCGGGCACAAAGAGGGAGGCATCGATAAGGCTGTTCAGTGGAGAACCTGCTTCATGTCTCCAAGATGATAGAGTAAATCCTGGGACATGCACAGTTTCTCTCAGCTTCTGTCAACTCTGTGGTAGATCCCAGCAGAGATATATGGCCCCTTTGCCTGTCAGACCTGCCCACACTCTAGACAGAGGTCCTGGACACTGGGCCCAGGCACAGAGGCTAGACATGTGTGGAAAGTTTGCTCATTCTGTAGGCACTAGGGAGCCATGGAATGATGTATCTGAGGGAGAGAGTAAGAGGCAGGTTTGTTCTTAGTTGTCATGGTGATGGGTGATATGATACAACTTTGTGGTTCTCAGAGCTCTCATTTTATCCCTCGAGGCCTCATAAGCTTCAGACATAGCCTTCTGAAACCCTCACTGATAGGCTACATCTACCATGAGCTAGCTAGCACACCACTAAACCATGTCTTCAGCATTGGAGGAGTACAGAACAAGGGAGCAAAAGTGGCCACACCATGAAGTGAATCCACAACCTTTTCCAGGGTCCATGTATCTTCTCTCCACCCCCACCCTGTGACCCATTCAGTTCCTTCTGGAAGGTAAGAGGGTAGTGGAGCTGCCTCTGTTGATACCAGGGAACACCTGCCTTCACCAGCTTGAGATGCAAACAGACATATAGTCTGATCTTATCTGCTTGCCGTGACCCCTGATAGCTCTGGGCATGTGCATGGATGGCCCTGGTAAAGCCTCATCTTTGTATATGGATGTGGGTCTCCAAAGGTAAAGCGAAGCCCACTGATGCCTGTTGGAGAACACCAGTCTCACCAGTATATAAAAAATGTTAGCATCAGCATCTCTCATCTCCCAGGGCTAAGGTATGGCCTGGACATATGGCCACAGACAGAGCAAGGATGCCTCCCTCGAGCTGCAGCACCTCTGACACTGCACAGAATTTCAATAAGAGCTAATCACAGGAAGAGATAACCAATACACAGAGCTTATCCCCACTGGTTAGACTGACAGTGGTGACTGCTATGGCAGCCAGCAAGATACACAGCCACCAGGAGCTGGCCTGCAACACTGTGGAAGACTCAGTAGCCTCCATTTTCAGGAGTTAACCTGGGTCCTCAGGAACATTTTTAAACACAGCGTTTCTAGCCAGACCTGCTGGGACTTCTGTAACAGAACCACATTCCCTACTGCTATCTTGATCTCAAATGTGAGCTAAAGATGGAACAGAAAAATCCAGTTATCCAGATGGCTTTAAGTTTTAGGGACTACCCTAGTCTCCAGACCTCAGTGATGAGCCAACAGCCTAGCTTTCATGAGAAAATGCCGCCTCATAGGGTGAGGGTTCTGGGGGAGGGGCAGTGTGCTATGGGCAGAAGTCACCTTAGCAGTCCATCTCTCAGGAATAGAGGTGGCTGCAGAGATTGTTATGCTTCCCCAACCTCAGTGGACGAACTTCTTACACACTCTCCTCCCAGCCTTCCTTTTTCTCCTGCCCCAGTTCATCCACCACTCCCTCCCAACTCTCCAGTCCATCCATCCTCTTCCATGGCCACTGTCAGCCATGGATAGGATATTAAGGTCAAGCCCAGATCTAGTTCACAGAGCACCTGGCCTGGAGGGCCGAGCATAGTCCCTCTTAGGCGCTAGGCTGTCCGGGAACTGTCCATGGTGCTGCCCAAACTCTGATACCTAAGTTCCTTTTCCTGTTGTAGATGCTTCTATATGGCAGCTAGATTCTAGCTGGAACCTGGAGCCTCCACCCTCTAACTATTCTGGGTACTACTAACTAAATTATACCTGGACCGTTCATCAGTGTGGCATGTATTTGCTAGCTGCCTGACCCTCCCAGGGGGCCTGGCTCCTGCTGTGTCCTCTGGCTGTTGGGCCAGAGCAATTTAACCAAATTAGATGTGGTGGAAAGCAAGTTGTTCCACCTGGCAATTTTGTTAAAGTAATTATTTACTTAAAAATTAATGTTTCTGAGTCACTGGTGTTTCTAGGATTAGCAATTTTGGCACAACCCAGGGCAGCCTTCTTCTTCTTTACATTGTGAAATAATTCTTTCTCTGTTTCAAAAATATCTTTAAGCCTAAAAATATCTTTGTATTTTTAAATTTCTAATAAATTTTCAGCCAGTCATTTGTGCTTTGAGCTGTTGGTAAGAGCAGAAGTTTGGAAGAGCTTAAATATCCACCACAGGGGTGGGTTGGAGACACTTGAATACCCACTCTGGGGAGTGGCCAGCAAATCATTCTGTGTAGGGCAGTACTGCTGCTCCATGAGCCCTTATCACAGACATCACGGTGTGCTGTGAGTGTGCAAATGTGCATATGTGTGTTAGTATGTGTACAGGTGTACAGGTCAGCATGTATAGGCAGACAGTGTAAATGTGTTGAAGAAAATTTTTGCACAAATGATTACATGTAAAAGTGTGTGCACATGTGTCTCAGAGTCCAAGTGTGTACAAGTACAGATGAATATAAGCGAACTCCTGAGCACTTAGGTGATTATGTGGATGTGTCACTATACTACCATGCACAAAAATGTGAGTGTGCCAGTGTGAAAACATGCAGGCTTAGGTGGATGTGTGTAGGTGTGTGGGTGGTTGTGAAGAGGTGAGTATATGTGAGTGTGTGTGCAAATGTGGATGCATGTGAATGCATGAGTATGAATGTGGAGGGGCAAGCAAGTGCAAATGTGTGTAAACATGCAAACATGGATTTGGCAAACATGTTAGGATGAGTTGTGTGGTTGTAGGAGTATGAACATGCATGTGTGTGTGTGGGGGGGTGTTTGAATGTGCATGAGAGTGGAGTGTGGGTATGAATATATGCGATCATACCAATGTGAATAAGTGTGAGTGGATTGTGTGAGCATGAATATGCACAAGTGGATGTGTGGATGTGAATGTGCATGGCATGCAGGAGTGTGTGACATGTGAGTGGGAATGTACATGCACATGAAGGTGTGCAAACATGTAAACGTGAATGTCTATGAGCATGTACACGTTAGTATGAATGGAAATGTCTCAGTTAGGGTTTCTATTGCTGTGATAGAACAGAAGGCCAAAAAGCAGCTTTGGAGGAAGAGTGTTTATTTAACCTCATAGCTATGGGTCCATCACGGAGGGGAGCCAGCACCAAAACTCAGGACAGTGACCTGGAGGCAACCTTATTGGCTGGCTCTTCATGGCTTGCTCACTTGCTTTCTTATGTCGTCCAGAACACTAGGAAAGAGGTAGCATCCCCCACAGTGATCTAGGCCCTTCCTCATCAATCACTGATCAAGAAAAGTCACCATGGGCTTGACCACAGGCCAGTCTGGTGGTGGCATTTTCTCGCTTGAGGTTCCCTTTGTAGAAATGACTCCAGCTTGTGTCAAATTGACATGGAACTAGTCATCACAGCAATTGTGTATGTGTGTTTGCACATGCACGTATGACTGTGGATGATGGAGAGGACACGAGTATACTCATGGGCATGTGTGAATGTGCATGTATGAGTGTGTGTGCAAGCAAGTCATGTGAGCATGTGAGTGGGCCTGCATTAGTGTGAGTGTGCACCATTATGTAGGTGTGAGCATGCATAAGTCAGATTATGTGTGCTTGGGTGTTAGCGTGAGTATGCGAATGCATGTGGGTATGCGAGCATGTGTGAGAGTATGCTCATGTGTATGTGCCATCAGATGTGAATGTGTGTGGTTGGTGTTAACATGAGTGGATGTGCATGTGTGAATATGTGTGTGTGTGAATGCACAGTTTGGGTGAATGGTCTCGAACATGTGGGTATGAGTGTGGATGTGAATGTGGGAGTTATGTACGTGAGTGTGTGACCATACAGTGTGAGTGTATGTGAGTGTGATTACAAAGGAGCTTATGAGTTTGAGCATATGTGTGTGTGTGTGTGTGCATGTGTGCTCGTGTCCGTGTGCCAGCATGGGAGTCCTCTGCACTGACCACGTCTGTGCAGCCACGGCTGGTCAGCTGATGGATGGTGACTGTCCTCACATGCTTTGCTGCCATTTTTCAGACGTCATTTTCTTCCTGTGCATTGTCATATTAAAACCCCATAATTTCATCATTAAACATAAAAATTTATAGTAGAGACATTTAGCTTTGTTGTTTTTCAGTTAGCTTCTTTTTGTATTCATTTGACATAGTCCAGTATTTGCTCATACTACAAAGTGGGAGAGAAAAATAATTAATTTCAAACAAAAAGTCAAGAAATAAGGGAAAAATAAACAAACATGGAGGCAAAAATGGCAACCCTGACATGCACAGGAAATTCCAGCAGCACAGGGAGGCGGACTCTTCCTGCTCCCTGGGGTCCTGAAAGTACAGGTGGGCAGAAGTGGTGCCCTCGGGATGAAATGGTGGCACCAACTAGCACAGACACCCTCTGTGTTTACAGCTGGCATCTGGAAACCATGAAGGTGGCAAGGCAGGACTGAAGAGTAATGTACCACAGGGTAGGGACACCCTGTAGGGTGTCATGGTGGGTAGGAGCCCTGCTTGACCAAGCTGTCAGAAGAACAGACATCAGCACTCCCACCCTAGAGAAAGGACTTGGTAGCATGTACTAATGGAACTAAGTCAGCATTCCGTGTGCACAGGGGTTAGGATCTAAAATGTCCCCCAACATCTCATGTAAGGGCATAGGTCACTGTGCATTTTCAAAGGTGGGACATCTGGGAGGGAACTGGATTATAAGCGCCCTGACCTTGCTGATGGACTAATCCATTGTAGGTTCAATTTTTGGGTGGTGTGTTGGGAGGTGGAAGAAACTTGGGGGTAGAACCTGGGAAAAAAGGAAGGAGCCCACGGCTGTGAGTTATTCCAGGCCTTTCTCCTTTCCCTTCTCTCTCTCCCTTACCCTCCCTCCCTCCCACTTTCCCCTTCCTCTCTCTTCTGCCTGTGCTTCTTTGTGCTTCTTTGGCTCTTTCTTTGCTCTTCTAACTATCATCTGTTTCACCACAGGCCCTGAAGCAATAAAGTCAAGCGGCCATGGGCCGCAACCTCTGCAACCAAAAGCCCAGTGGGCTTTTCTTCCCTTAAGTTGATTTCTTAGTGTATTTTGTTATATCTGTGGAAGACAGCACAGTGAAATGCCAACAACTACAGGGCCGAAAACAGGTCAGCACAAGCTGGTTTCACATAACTGTGAACTCTTTTTTCCTAAGTTAGTGTAGTTTGAATTTTAGGAGTCTATAAAAGTTAAAATCCTCATTAATTTCAAAATACATTTCACAAACTCCAAATATTTGACCTGTCAGGCCATCTGTTCAATAGTGTTTCCAGTGAGCACGGAGAAAGCTGTGGTAAGTGTCACAGCTTCCGAGAGAGAAGGCACAGCCACTGTCTTCTGACTCTCCTCCTTCTCAGGTTTGGTAAGCAGCAGGGTCCCCAGGAATCCAGACTCCCAGAACAACTGTTGAGCTGGAAGTGGGCAGGGGTTGGGGTGAGGAGTCAGAGGCAAGGCTGTGGGAGTGGACTCCTGTGTCCCTCACCCTTGGTCATCCCAGCTATTGGCAGATGGGAGGGGAGAACTAGAGGGCTACGCTTGCCTCTCCTTTCTCCCCTCCCTCCTTCCCCTGCCCCTCCTCCTTTTCTTTCCATCCTCCTCTAGCATCTGAGGTATCATCCCCACAAAGGGCCATGCTGTGGTCAATGGCTCTTGCCAGCTCCCTCCTCTTATTTGAAGAAGGCAGACGAAGCTGTCTGGCTGGGTCTGGGCAGGGCAGTGCACAAGGCTTCTGGCAAAGCTTTGGTCACAAAGAACAGCTTTTGGAAGCCTCTGCTGGGAGGCTGGGGGTGGGGCATCACAGCAGGCTCCCTGCCTGCTATTACTGCAGGCTTTCCTTGATTCTAAGCAGAGCAGGTCTCTTACCACGGTTCTACAGGTGAGGGTAGTGCCCAGCCCCAAGGGTCCATCCCCCTCTTGGTGGATGTAGGGGATCCAGGGAACTCTTCTGGATGATACGTGAGTTCCAAGAGTTGTGGTGAGACGGTGAGACATGCATGTTTAGGCTGATCTGATCTGATTGTGTAGGAAACACATCTCTTGACGATCACTCCTCACAAGCCCACCCTTCCCCAGAGCTCTCCTCTACCACCTCCCTTTGGGCAATGTGCTAAAAAGTCTCTTACTTGGAAAAATGCCCCTAAAGAACCTTGAAGTCTAAGGGTCTGGGGTGAATGAATAGCTGCCCTTGATAGCCTAGAGCTCACAGCACCTGGTGGGGTTCCCTGTGTGACTTGTGAATTCCAGGATGGCAGCTCAGCTCAGCATTTCCCCTGAGCTCACAAAGAGTTCAGATGGGCCAGTCAGGCCTGTTCCTGTTACCTTCTAGGACCCAGCTCCTTGACCCTGGGCTCAACCTTCTGTGCCTTTCTCCAGCAGGACCATGTACCTCACCGCTGCTTACTTTATGGCTTGTGTAGCTGTGTTCCCAGGGGACCTCAAGCATCCCTGAATATACTGGTCTCACATTCCTTCCTTTCTTACTCCACTGCAATGTCCAGGGCTTGAGGTCTCCTGTTTCTAAATCTGTCCAGAAAAAAAAAAAGCATTCAAGACACAGTGGCTGGTAAAGAGGAAAGCAAGGCCACTGTGAAGCTAGGATTAGAGGGCAAGGCTTGGAGAGGTCACTGCAAAGCCAGGATGGGTGCTGGCCAGACCAATTAGCCCAGATCTCTAGCAGAAAGTGAAAGCCACAGAGACTTGGCCAGAGGGTACAGGGAGGTCTGCCCACCTCCAGATGTAGGGGCCAAAGTTTATCATAGTCCAGACAGCCTGAAGCAAGCTTCATGCTTGATTACAAAGAATCTCTGTGGCTGTTTGAGTATTGGGTAGTGGTATCATGGCTGTGTTTACAAAATAGCCATTAACTTTCTGCTATCATGCTGAGTATTTATAGACAGTGATGAAATGTCTGGGGTTTGTTTCAAAATAGTCTGTGAAGAGAAGGAGGCTTGACGGAGATCTGGGTGGCTGTGGGGGACGTGCTATCCTTCCTGTGCCACTTTCCCTGCCAATGAGCACCATCCCTGAACGCATGATGATAAAACTGAGCATGTGTGGTAGGCTATTTCACTCTACTCTCTGAGGTAGCCTGGCCACCTGCTGAGATGACAGAGTTGTCCCCACTGGCCACTATCCCAGCTCAGCAGCCTTAGCCCAGGGCTCTCAGGGAACCTTGAGCCTCTGTGGCTCCCACATCCTGTCAAACAGAGTTAACATAGATAGCTTACTGGCCAAGTTCTTGGCCTGCTTCTTGGAGGCTCACTGGCTACCCAGTGCCTCATACCAGTGTGGGGTCATTTTCTTAAGGATCTGTCACCAAGTGGTAGGGTGGGGAGCATATACAATGGGTATGGGATACAGTTTTAAAAAAACCCCAAAACCAAACCAAACAAGAAAGCCAAAACACTGTTCCCAGGAGCTGTTTCCTGATAATAGGGCTGGCCGTTTCTGAGCAGGCTTCATGGACCCTGCTGCCTGAGGAGCATGCACAGAATGGTACAGTGGGAAGCAGGCCTGAAGGAGCTCTCCATCACTCCTGTTTAATGTCAGACTGTGAGAGGGAATGCTTTCGGGTAGACAATATTCAACTGAAAACAAAACTGAAGAGCACAATGCGCAACTCAGTAAATGCGATATTATGGTTCTTAAATTCTCAATCAGGTGCGACAAACACACATAGATTCGGCACTTGTTGTCGGAGATGAGGAGGAGGTTGTAGAGTAGTCCCAGTGGGAAAGTCTCTTGCCTCTTGTGGAAAATCTGAGCTCCCTAGGCTGTGCTTCAGCTCCTCTCTGCCTTGGCTCTTGTAGGCCTATGCAGCATAGTACCCACACTGCCTCATGATCTTACAAAGGATGGAACCAGCTAGCTTCTAAGAGCCAGACCATTGTCCCTGCCTCTACCTCCTGGCACCTTTCTTATCTGGTGACTCTACTTTGTATCTATTCCCAAGAGAAGGCTCAGATGTGTCCTTGGCTGCAGGACCTGGTTTGTTTGGTCTTTGGTGGAAATTGTGAAGCAATGATCAGTGCCTGGGCTAGCTTTCCTCACGCCGCCGCCATGACCTTCATCCTAGTTGGTAGTTTTTCAACTTGACATGAAAAAAGAAATCTTTTTTTTTTTGTTTGTTTTTTGCAGGACACCGAGCTTCTCTGTGATAGCCCTGGCTGTTCTGGAAACTCTACTCTGTAGTACCAGGCTGGACTCGAACTCAGAAATCCGCCTGCCTCTGCCTCCCAAGTGCTGGGATTAAAGGCATGTGCAGTCACTACCTGGCTGGAAAAAAAGGAATCTTAATTGAGAAAAACATCCCTATCAGATAGTCTGGTAAGCAAGCCTGGGGGGCATTTTCTTCATTAATGATTGAAGAGGGAGGACCCAGCCCAGGGTTGGTGGTGCCACCCCTGGGTGGGTAAAGGAAAGGAATCTACCCCAGGGGCTGTGTAAGAAAGGTAGCTGTGCGAGCCATGGGAAACCAGAGAGTAAGCAGGGTTCCTCCATGGGCTCTGCTTCAGTTCCTGCCTTCAGGTTCCTGTCTTGAGTTCCTGTCCTGACTTCCTCTGTGATGGATTGTAACCAGGGAGATGGAATTACTGTTTCCCTCCTGGAGTAGCTTTTGGTTGTGATGTTTATCACAGCAACTAAAACACCATCCTGGAGGAACCTTGCATTTAAGGACTTCCCTAAATTGATGTATAACCTAATTCTTAACCCTAACCACCTAACCTACCTAACCCTAATCTAACCCTGACCTTGACCCTAGCCCTAACCTAACCCTGATCCTAACCCTACTCCTCTGACCCTAGCCTTCACCTTGACCTTGACCCTGACTCTCACTCTGATTCTACCCTAACCCTAACCTAGTTTGATGATGTCCTTGCAGGCTTGAAGGCTTGAGGCAGGAACTAACCAGGTTTGAAAGTTCTAGAGGCTCTGAAAAGTAGACACAGAGCAGAAATCCTATGGTGTATCTACTAAAGAGAAAAAAATGTAGTTGTAGTCCTTGGGTAGGACTTAAATCTATTCCAAGAGTCTTCACTGTGTGTGCTGACCAGGTGACCCCTTGACAATGCACACTTGTGTGTAATGAAAGATATAATACAAGTCAGTAACCTGACTTTCCATCCTAAGTGGTGCTTGTGGTGATACAGTCATGACAAGTGTTCCCTTCTGGATCAGGCAGGGGCCACTGAACCCAGGCTCTCTGCTAGATCTATAGAGTGTAGAATGGATTAAGGATTTCTCCTCCTCCTCTTTCCATCCCCTCCAGCTTGTCCTTTTCCTCCCCTCCCCACTTCCTCCATTCCTTCTCCTCCTGCCTCCTTCCTGTCCTCGTCTCTTGATCCTTCTTCCTCTACCCTTCTCCTCCCCCTCTTTCCCATTTCTAACTTATTTCCCTTCTTTTTTTCCTCATTTCCTCTTCCTCCTAATTCTCTTTCTTCTCCCTCCCTCTCTCACCTGGTCTCCATTTCTTCTCTCCTTCTTTCTACCTTACTGCCTCTTTTTCTCTCTCTTCCTTTTTCCTTCCTTCCTGGCCTCCTTCAGTCTCAAAGTCTGAGAGTGGCTTTGCTCCCACTGACCAAACCTGTCTGAAGAAGGGAGCCACATCTGTTTGCTCACACTGTAGAGCCAGTGCATAGAAAGGGCCACAGACAGACAGACTCTGTCTTAACTGCAGGCCTCTGCACTGGCATTTCTCTGCCCTTTCAATACTTAGTTTTCCACTGGAAGAGCCAGTGGGCTTTTCTGTTCTAGAGTGGGTAATAGAAATATCCTTGGCCAGTGCAGCCAGAAACATTAGTAATTTCTGGTGATTTGAGAAAAACTTCCAGTGTGTTCTCTTTCTTTGCTTGCTTGTGGTTTGAGCCATCTACGATAAATTAATCTTTATTGTCAACTTGATTGGATGTAGAATCACCTAGGAGACACATCTCTGGGCACATCTGTGAGAGTGTTTCCAGAGAAGATTAAGTAAGAAGGGAAGACATACTTGAATGTGGGTGGGTTGAGCTCTTAGACTGAACAAAAAGGGGAAAAGAAGAAAGCAAGCTGAGCACCAGCGGTGTCTTGTCTCTGCTTCCCGATTCTCTGAGTTAGGAGAACGCAGCCTCACACTCCTGCATCCACAGCTGTGAGCCAT
Organism: Mastomys natalensis; assembly: GCA_021653895.1. Classification (NCBI taxonomy): domain Eukaryota; kingdom Metazoa; phylum Chordata; class Mammalia; order Rodentia; family Muridae; genus Mastomys; species Mastomys natalensis. Next base: position 405,431 of record JAJTUV010000181.1, read on the forward strand.
TTCTACTGCCATACTTGCACACTGTGGGGCCCATTCGTCCCTTCAACTGCGAGTCCAAGGTGTTCCTATTAGATTGTTTCTATTCTGTATTTTATCAAACCAATGAGAAAAGTAATGAATGTACCATCCACTTGCCAGCCAACCATGGTTAGTGTGAGCCCTGCTTGGTCTGCCCAGGGCAAACCCCAGGTCACTATGTCACTATGTCAGCTGCAGACATCAGAGTTGTGGGTTGGAATAGAGTCCAGACTGCTGTCTCCTAGCTTAGAGCAATGAAGGACAAGGTTGGGTTCCTCTGGGATTTTCTGAGTCAGACTGCGCTGCATCCTGGGTTGGGCCTTGTAGATGTATGTGAACTTGTTTATTGGTTTTGGTCTGAAACAGATGAAAAGTCACAGAAGGGTTTTATGATAATGAAAATCAGCCATCCGGCTGCAGTCCTGTGGAGTGGCTATCTAGCAGTGAGCCACTCTCCCCAGCCTCCTGAGGGACACCCGTTAGAGCTTCACTAAGTGACAGAAGTCATAGCAGCCATGTGGTAATTAAAAGGATAAAGTGCCAGAATTCCAGGAGCCTCAGAGGAACCGGGCAAGTGGCAGGTGTGAAATGCAGGCCCAGGCTTGGTCTGCACAGGGCTAGAGTCTCTGCTTCGTTCTGATCTGAAGGAGCTGCCTGCCTGGGGTGGAGAATGAATTGTCAATGGTTATGGAGTGCCGTGGGATCCAGGGCTTCTTGTTAGGCCACATCTGAGTGGCCCTCACCCCAGACAACATCTCTGAAGCCCAGGGGAGAACTAGGCTGGGAACTCTCACCCTGTGGTTTGCACGGGTCATTACTTGCCCACAACCTTTAAGATGCATACACAAAGACTCATTTGCTGTTCCAGGGAAACAGTGAGACGGATGCTCACATGAGACCAGTGAGGCCTCCTGCCCTTGAGGATGAAGGAGAGCATCCTTTCTCACTCCTTGACTATCTACTCACGTCATTTCGCCTACCTAACTCCTGTAAGCAAAGGGAGAAAACAAAGAGTTCTGGGCTTCGGCTTGTCATGGAGGTAGCCTCACCTGGGCTTGGGGTCAGCAATGACACTCCAGAGGCCTTTGAGTCTAGCTGTCTCAGACTCAGCTGAGTTTCCCCACGTCCTGTGGTTCGCAGAACCCATGGTCCACTTCAGTCTCTTCCTGTCCAGCCCCCCACCCCACTACTATAGGAGTCCAAAGAAATTTTGTCCTTGGATGCCATGAGCAGAGCTGCCATGATCTCCAGCCCATCAATCAGCCCCACACTCACACGGCCTAGCTCTGTACAATGGCCTCTCAGTGGTCAGGTTTGGCCTTAGACACATATTATGCGAGGTTGGGCAATGGCAATGCCTTAAGGTCCCCCTCATGCCATGAAACTAAAGCTCCTGGGTGTTCCAGGGTCTCTGGGTCTCAGGGAAAGTAAGCCATTCCCAAGGGGCTGGAGTCTTAGTGTTGGAGGCTGATCCTGCAATCATTCTCCTGTACAGACCCTGGCACCTAAAGCCAAGTAAAGGGCCATGCACAAGCCAAGAAGAAGACCAGAGAGGATCTGAGCTACTCTTCAGCATCTACCCTCTTCACACACTGGCTTTCAGTAAGCTTTTGCAGGCTTCCAGTGGTATGGGGTCTACATAGCATATGTCTTCCAGCCAGAGATCAATTTATAGCTAAGGTCTGTCACATGTTTGTTCCTTGTCACTTCTAATTGCTGTTTGCCACATAGGAAGAGTAAGTCACCTGGGGAGGATGTGCTACCTGCAAGGGGCTTTGGCAGGTCTCCTCTGAAGCTCTTCAGGGCTTCACCTGAGTCAGTCCCCTCACTGGTTGTGGTACTAGCTAGAACCATGCTAAGCAGAGGTTCTTCCTGAGTCCCAGGTATATATGCAAAGCCCTTTGGCTTCATAGTGACCTTTCTTCAGAAATGCCGGATGAGTACATTAGTCACACCCCCAAGTGGCTGTTGGTCTCCTTCCCATGCTCAGTGTGCTGGGGTTCTTGACCTTTTCAGGAGAACCCTGAGAAGACCTCAGACTTCTCATCTTTTCCATTTACATCTGGGCCAGAGCTAGAGGTGACCATTGGTCTCGAAGCCCTGTGCTGAAGGTCAAGGGCGAGGTGTGTGTGGTATATCCATGCATCGAATTGGGTGTGGGAGGCTGCTGTGACTTGGCCTCAGGTAACCTGGTAGCATTATGGTCAATATCATCTATCCTGGGTCCAGCCAAATGGCAGAGCTGTGGCTTCAGGGTGGGACACTGTGACCCTAGAAAAAGAGGATGCCTTGAGACATCTCAAGAGTAGGGAAGCTATGGCAAGCAATGTAAAGAATGAGGTATGTAGGAATGTGGAGAAGAGCCAACTTTGGAAAATGACATTTTACTACTGGCAGAAACAGGTAGGACCACTCTGTCAGTGGGTTGGTTATCACTAGACTTGACGTTCTCAGGCCTGCTTGAGATCCCTAGCCCAGTTGCGACCAAGCATGGTTGGACTGGTTCTTCATTCACATACAGACACCCATCCCAGAATGAAGAGCATTCTGGAGGTGTCTGCGGATCCCAGGAATAGGCAAGGGAGCTGGATCTCCCTCTGGCCCTGAGGCATTCCAGTCTGTACTGCCAACAGAACTGCACATACGAGAGTGTACACTGAGTGTGTCTCAGTGCTGGGCAGACGTCGGTCGCTGAGCCTTAAAGTCAGAGTCCACCTTCCAGATGAGTACATGAGACTCAATGTGTTCCATTGGCCTCTAGCTATCCCAGGGTCAGTATCTCTTGTCCACCCAGTGGTCCATCCCAGAGGGAGGCTCACATTGTGGTCAAAGTAAGCAGTGGACAGTCAGTTACCTGGCTGAATTCGGTGTGAGAAGCCCAGCAGGCTGATGACCCAACATAGTTGGGAAGGGCTCATCTTTCAGGGAGGTACATCCATTACCCTCCAAGTGTCCATGAATCCAAGCAATGAGGACATGAGGAGTCACATTGCTTCCTCTGCTCCTGTGCTCTGATGAGGATCAGGGGCTCCAACGACATAGAACTTGTCTCACGTCCTTGTGTCCATGTGTCCGTATTTATGACTACTCACACCCACCCATGCCCATCCATGGACTGTGTGAGCCACAATAACTAACCAACTGCTCAGTCATCACTTTTTACATGAACACTTAGTAATGACTATTTTGGGGAACACTAAACCTGTAATTTCTTTGCACAACCAGGATAATTTTCACACAGTAGCTGAGGAAGGCCCAAACATGTTTGTTTATGTTAAACTAATTTATATGTTTATGATACTTGACCTTGTTTAAGAAACATTTTTAGAACAAACATCATTTGTTCGTGCATTTGCCACAGTTCCCCCCTCTTTTAGCACTTCCATGAAGTGAGCATCTGTGGACACTCTGCAATCCCATTGGTCCTCAGGGCTGTGCGGCTCATGAGCCCCCCGCTGCTGTGTGGAGAATTTCCGTCTCTGTCAGTCTATTTTCTGACCTAATGTAAGGGAGTAAGAACATTTCCTTTTAACTCCTGTAATCCATTGTTACTTATGAGCTAACAGGAGATTTTGAGACTCACTCCCGTGGAGCCCAGGCAGGCCTTGGACTTGCTATGCATCTGATGTTGGGTTTCTGATTCTCCTGCTTCTGCTTCCTGAGGTCTGGGGTGTCAAGTGTGTACCACCATGGCTGGTTTTATGTGGTGCCAGGGATCTGACTCGGGCTTCCTGCATGTTGGCAATCATTCTACCAGCTCAGCTCCATTCTGTTTTGCTTCATTTATTTTACTCAATATTTGAATTTAAAGAAACATTTCTTGTGAATCATAGCAATAGCAACAATAATAAGACACACCCTCATGTGTCTGAATTCATGAAAGTATGATGTATTTGAGGGATAAGGTTAGGGCTTTCCTGGTCTTCCTTAGGGAGTTGTCCTCCCTTGCCATGTTCTCAGGCACCTGCTGCCTTGTTACCTCAGCAATCATGTTTCTTCCTCTTCCTCTCCTGCATGTATACCCCGATTCATCCATTCACCCAGCCCCTGCTCATCTATTCATTCTCTCATAGTCTTAGGGTTTCTATTGCTGTGATAAAACACCAGTGGTGGTTTGATTATGTCTGACTCAGGGAGTGGCACTATTAGGAGATATGGCCTTGTTGGGGTGGATGTGGCCTTGTTGAAGGAAGTGTGTTACTGTGGGGGTAGGCAATGAGACCCTCCTCCTAACCACATGTGAGCCAGTCTTTTTCAAGAAGCCTTAAGATAAAGATGTAGAACTCTCAGTTCCTCCAGCCTCATGTCTGCCTGGACACTGCTGTGCTCCCATTTTGATGATAATGGACTGAACCTCTGAATCTGTAAGCCAGCCCCAATTAAGTGTTGCCATTATAAGAATTGCTTTGGTCATGGTGTCTGTTCACAGGAGTAAAACCCTAACTAAGACATACCATGACCAAAAGCTGCTTGAGGAGGGAAAGATTTACTTATGTAGTCTGCTACTGAGGAAAGCCAGGGCAGGATCTAAAGTAGAGCAGGAACCTTGAAGCAGGAACGGAAGCAGGAGCCATGGGAAAGTGCTGCTTACTGGCTTGCTCAGCCTATTTTTTTTTAAATAGCAGCCAGGACCACTAGCTCAGGTGTAGCACTACCCACAGTGAGCTGGGCCCTCCCACATCACCTCAAGAAAATATACCACAGGCTTGCCCACAACCCAGTCTGATGCAGACTTTTTTTTTTTTTTTCAATTGAGGTTCTCTCTTTACGAATGAAAAGTTGACCAAAAAAAGCTAGTCAGGATACCATCCATCCACCCATCCATCTATCCATCCATCTGTCCATTAGTTTGTCTGTCCATTCATCCACCCATCTACCCACTCACGCACTCTTCCGTCCACCTCTCTAACTTAGTCATTCTCTCATCCATCTAGGCTTTGCTGGCTGGAAGAATATTTAGCTGTCACTGGCACAAGGAGAAGAGGCCCAGCCATGTGACTTTCAGCCGAGTCCAGACCTCTGTGTCCCACATCCCAAGGGAGGAGGTGGGAGCAAACAGCTTCCTATTCAACATTAAGGGAAGCGCTGCCTGCCTGGAGCCAGAGAGCATTCTTGGACTGAACTTTTTTCAGTGCCCTACATTTAAACAGCTAGAATTATTTTTCAAGCACCATCGTATTTAACCTTTAGAAATGATTGGCCTCCTAATGGGGTGTCTGCATTTGACTGTGCAGCTGGAATGTGACAAGGCCTCATTTCTTAGAGCACTTTTCTTCCCCTGTGCTCTGAGCACAGAAAAACTAAATACAGGTCACATAAATCACCCAGTGTCCACTGAGTACCCACTGAGTGTAGGACAGGGTGTTGGCTGAGACACGGGAAGATGTGAGTGGGGAGGGAGGGGTTGAAGCTCAGACAGGATGGCCTTTAACTGTGACCCTGGACCATCAGAGATTCTGGGGCAGACATTGATTCCAATTATGAATATAGAGGCCTGAACTGCTCAGGAGGGGCAGAGTTACCTGACTGATGCTTGGGACCACTGAAGGTTATCATGGGAAAACAGCTGTGACATTTGGGTTTAGACCCTCAGGGATCAAAGCACATACATAGATATGAGTTATAGGAAGTCAGACTCCCACTCCATCACTGTGAACCTTAGCTGCTCATGGCCTGAGAGATTAGTGAACCCAGGTTAGATAGAAGCAGACTGAAGCACTCTGGCTCCCTGAGAGACTCCTGGTAAGGGCTCTGTTCTCACTCCTGTTGCCTTGACCTGGAAGAGCCTGTTGGACTTTCACAGGTTTCTTGTCTGTCTCTGAGGCTCCTGAGTCAGAAAAGGATAAGGGCAGCTCAGGTGGCTATGGAAACCTATGTGTAGGCTTGTTAAGTTGTAGATACATGGCTGTCTTAGTTAGGATTTTACTGCTGTGAACAGACACCATGACCAAGGCAACTCTTATAAGGACAATCTTTAATTGGGGCTGACTTACAGGTTCAGAGGTTCAGACCATTATCATCAAGGCAGGAACATGGCAGCATCCAGGCAGGCATGGTGCAGGAGGAGCTGAGAATTCTACATCTTCATCTAAAGGCTGCTAGCAGAATACTGGCTCCCAGGCAGCTAGAATGAGGGTCTTAAAGCCCACACCCACAGTGACACACCTACTCCAACAAGGCCACACCTACTCCAACAGGGCCACTCCCTGGGCCAAACATATACAAACCATCACATTCCACTCCCTGGCCCCCATAGGCTTGTTCAAACATATGAACCTATGGGGCCATATCTAAACATAGCATAATGCAAAATACATTTAGTCCAACTTCAAAAGTCCCCATAGTCTATATCAGTCTCAATAATGTTAAAAGACCAAAGTTCAAAGTCTGAGAGTCATCCAATCACTTAACTGTAATCCCCAAAGCCAGACAGGAAACCAGCTGGGCAAACTCCAAACTCTGCATCTCCTTGTCTGATGTCAAAGCGGTGTTCAGATCTCCAACTCTTTTTTCATCTTTGTTGACTGCAACGAAGTTCTTTCTCCTGGACTAGTTCCACCCTCATTGACTAATAGATTCTGTCAGATATGTCTGTCACATGGAACCCTCAGTTAGAACTTCTATTGGCTGTGCTAACACACATTATGTCAGTCATTTGGGACCCTCAGCTAGAACTTCCACTGACTAAGCCAATGCATCCTGTCAGGTGTGTTCTATCCTACAGGACCCTGGAGGTTGGCTGCCCAGGGTAGGTTAAGTCTGTTGATTAGAGCTAAGGCTTGGCAGGGCAGCTACCTAGTCTCTGTGCCTCCAGTTCCCCATTGCATGATGGATAAGTAGTGCCTTAGTTAGGAGTTGGGTTGGGGAGGGATGTTGTTTGCATGTGATCCAGTGACATTAGATCTCATTGCCTCCCTTAATGGGAGTGACCTTGAAGGCCCCTCTCAGGAGCTACAGTTCCTGCTGGCTCCCTTCTGATGGGAGAAGTTTTGACTCTATTATATAACAGTAAAAGATGGAAAGTGAATGTGATGTGTTAATTTAACTTTCCTGAAAAAAGTATTTGCACAGTGGTTAGGCAATGTTTAAAGACCAGCTGCTTCTCTCTCAATGGGAAACTGGGCCAGGGAGGGTGCTGGCCCATGTACTCTAGCAGTGTCACTTGGCACATATTGGCCAGGGGTATTCCAAAGCCATAGCCTCTCTGCTGGGCACTGGCTGTCAGCTTGGCAGGTAGCCAGCACCTTGCCACTCATTGAAGCAAGATGGCCCTACAGATGTCACATGTGTGCATGTATAACAAATGTCTCCACTGTCCTGTGAAGGTCACAAGAGGACATGCTTCTTGTAAGGAGAGTCCCATCTCCACCAACCAGCTGCAGAGTGCACACCATCTGGTGGCTGAATGTTTGCCTTGATGTCTGCTTTTCTGTGTCTCCTGCTGTCCCCTGTATAACCTGTGATTTTTGCTGTGGTGCCCTTGGGAGTCCTATAGTGAAGCAGGCAGAGCACACTGAACTGCATCCTGTTGAATCCTTCCTGAGGTAGCTGTCCCATTCATGACAGGAGAGATGACACGGGGAACCTCAGCCTCTCTTGTGCAATGTCCCCAGCACAGAAGTCAGGGTGACTTGAGCACAGACATAGTGAGATCTTTGGGTGGACCAAACAGGACAGGCCTGTGTTCAGCTGCTTCCTGGAGTACCTGGGGCTGAGGAAGACAGTGTTGCTCCCAACAGAGGGCCAGGCCCACCATGCTGGCTTGGAAATGGTTCCATGCCTTGAGGAGCCTGCCTGACCCTCGTGGAGACCCAGATAAGGCAGATGGGAGGAAGTTGCCTTCCAGCCAATTGGGGGCTTCCTGCTCCTTTATGTAGGAAGAGCAAGCGCCCCTTTTAAAAAATTCCTGATGATATAAAGAGGTGGGGAACTTTTTATCTCAGTGAAAGGATAAGATACTGTATGTTCTATTAAGCATTTGGGAAGACTAGAAAGAAAAGGAAACAAACTAAAGGAAGCAGACGAAGACATCATCCAGAGAGTCTCAGGTCTGTTCCCCACCAACACTAAAACACCAGCAAAGGATGGCCACTACACCTAAATAGCACTTCGGGGTATGCCAGCCCCAGCTGGGACACTGACTCAGACATGAAGGTTCCTTTGAGGGGCAAGGGAGAGCACTACCCTAGACATACCCTTCAGAATGAAAGTCATCATAACCATATATCAAAACCAAGGTGATGAGGGGGAACACCCAGGGCAAGTTGACTTTCTGAATCAAAAGTAAAATCACTCAAGGAAGCAGTACCCAGAGACAGGTAGGAAGGGAGCAAGCAGATTCCCAAAAGGGGGTCTAATAGTCTGCAGACTTCCTACACATGGGACAGTGGGTGCAGAGGAGCACGAGTAGGAAGAGACAGGTGGGACAGCACAGTGGAGGAGATGGAGGCTGCTGACGCATGTTGCAGTCATTGGGAATCTCCTCACTCACGGTGTAAGCCGATGGCAGCTCTTCATGGACCACAGAAAAGGAAATAAGCCATGGGACACAGGTTGTATCCAAGGCAAAGAAAGACAGAGAAAGCAAAGACAGTGTTTGCTCAGTTCTGCCTTGTGCCCATAGAATCCATACCTGCCACCATTAGGGACACTTTCCCAGAAGGTTCCATGTAGCTATCCCAGCCTGTTGCATGGTGCTCAACACAGGGGTGCAATTTCAGTGAGCCGGGGAGTATCAGGTTCCATCTGCAGGTCTTGATATCCATGTCACCTTAGACCCACAAGTGAAGCCCTGAAACTGTTTTGGCACAGGGGTCATGAGATCCTAGTGTCTGTACTGTGAGACATCACCAAAGCCCTACTGGTTGGCACAGTCTCCTCTCCTGCTGTTAATGTTGTGATTGTTCACACATAGGAAAAGCAGCTGCCCTTCCTTCTGGATTTTCCAGTTAGGAAGGGGTAATGGGAGGCTGGGTGGTGGCAGTCACATGCTTTTATCTATCATTGCTGACTATCCTTAGAATCGTCCAAGTCGGCCTGCATGCAGAGGTATGAGTGTATATGGTATTCATTCCCTCTCTCCTCCCTCTCCTCCTACTCTTCCTTCTCCCTCCCCCTGCCCTCTTTCTTGACTTCCTTTTTCTTCCTTCCTCCTCTGATGCTTCAACTGCCCAAATAGCCCATTATCTCCAGCTATAAACTTTCTGGAGAGCAGACACGGCCTGTCGATGGCTGTCTTCTGGCTCGGAGACTCTGGGCAAGCATGGCTGAGGATCCCTGAAACTCACTGCCTGGGTTTTAGTTGCTGTGACTTCTCCACAAGAGGGGCTATGTTTTGATTAGGGACAGGTCAGGGCCAGACACAGATTATGGGCATCTGATGGGCACTTAGCCCCCAGACAACCCTTGTCATATTCAGAACACACCTCTTGTCCTTCTGAGCCCCTCAATATTTCCTTCAAACAGCTGTGAGGCCCGTGACAAATGGGTGACCCCAGGATTGTCTGGGGCTGTATGACAGTGGGGTCTGGCAGGCTGCCTCAAGAATTTTGGGAGCTCAGAGGTGCGGTTCCTTTATCACGCATGTGTCATGCATGAGGCAGGGGGATAGTTTTGGACACGGTTTTCAGCAAGGTCAGCTTCATATATTTCATTCCTTCTAAGTCGACTGTCTTAGAGAGAGCTTCTGCAAGGACATTCTGACAGAATCAGGGATGGGTGTGAATACCTTAAGTGCTTTCTCTCTTCTGTCAGAAGATGTTAGAGACTCTATAGATAACCTGTGTGTGGACACTGGGACCTGTGGCAGTCTGTTCTCTGGATACATTCTATGAGCTTAAGGTCCTGGGTCTGTGGCTTCAAGACCATCCTTCCCAAGCCTGGCTCTGATGGTCCCATGGTGCTGGTTTAGATAGACTGGTGTGTGCTCTCAGATGCTTGAGGATACTGGAGGGGTACAGAAAATGTCAGTATTCTACAGACTTCCTGAAGTTCTGCTTCAGGAAGGTCCTTGGATACTTGTCTCTAATAAATGCATCCCCCTCCCAATGTGTGCCTTCAGCCTGTGCAGGGGACCCATCTCAGACTGGGTCTTCTTACATTTGCCATGGAAGCTGCTGTCCCTTTGAACCTCTATGTGGGGTACATTCATTGTGACACCTGTGCGGCCAGTTCACTGGTTGAGTTGACAGTGTCTCCTCACCATCCCGTCTCTATGTTCCTCCCTGTGAGGGTGGTCCTGCCTGCTCATGCTGACCTGTAACAGTCTCTATCACCAGGCTAGAGCCAGGAGGAGGCCATGGATCTCAGCATACCTCGCTAGATCACTCCAAAGAATAAATCTCCTACCAATTCTGTATGTTACCATCAGAAGTAGCCTGTTAGGTGAGGTTCCCTGGTGTAGTGGTTTAAATAGGTTTGGCTCCTATAGAGTCATGTTATGGAATTTTGGCCCAAAGAAAGTTGCACTATTAGGAGGTGTGACCTTATTGGAGTAGGTGTGGCCTTGTTGGAGGAAGTATGTCACTGTGGTGGCAGGCTTTGAGATTACATATGCTCAAGTTACACCTACTCAGATAGTCCAATTCTGCTGCCTGTGGATCAAGATACAGAACTCTCAGCTGCTTCTCCAGCACCATGTCTGCCTGGATGTTATGCTTCCCACCGTGATGATAATGGACTAAACCTCTGAAACTGTAAGCCAGCTCCAATTAGATGTTGTTCTTTATATGAGTTGCAATGGTCATGATGTCTCTTGACAGAAATAAAACCCTAAATAAGATACCCTGTCTTCTGTGCTTGGTCTCTGGGCAGATTTGGATTCTGTCCTCTATTGAGCAGGTCATCAGCCATGCCCTAATGTCTCCCTGAGTTTCTCGGAAGCATCTGTTGTTATAATATGAAGGCTTCTGTAAAACTTATTGCCTCATAAGTCTGCCTTCTAGACAGACATTCAGCCACTTAGTAGTATACCCACACATGTGTTAAGTGTTAAAGCTGGACGTATTACACCAGGGTAACATAGGTGCTTCAGGAGGTGGAGGTCTCCACAGATAACCTCCTTTGGTCCCAGAGCAGGACCCAAGAATTACTGGAGTCTCACTGCAGGCTGGCAATATGACTCTGCCTTGAAACCCTTGAGTCCCATCATACTATGTGGAGCCTAGCTAGATGGGTATAGCTCAGGATGCTGGAAAGAGCTGCCTGTCTCATTCTATAATGGTCACACAGGAGATCCACTGGAGGCTTATACATAGCATATAGGGCAGAGCCTGTGTCCCATATTGTTGACCCTGCTAGAGTAAGCAGGCTCTTGAAGCTGCTGGTGGGCTACTCTTTCTCCATGTGCCTGTATGAGAATTCATGAGTAGAGGCTCTGAAGGGCTCCTCTTGTCAACTTGAGGCTTCAGTAGCTCCCTGTCCTGTTACCACCTCAGTCCTGACAAGCCTACCTGAGACCTGTGATAGAAGACAGGTCCTCAGCAGGACCTGTGTCACCTTGTAGGCTGCAGAGGCATCAGTGGACAGCAGAACCACAAGATCTACTCTCTGGCCCCTAGACTTTCCTTGTTCATGAATGTCAAGGCATAGATGGCTCTCCTGTGTCTCTTGGACACCTGGTGCCTGCTGGCTTGGCCCTCTGAGGACACAGAAAGTATGTATTAAGCAGTGGGCCCAGCCCCCCCCCCTCCCACACAGCTGGGGTTCCTGAGCTATTGGCTATTATAGAATTGTTCTATATAGCATTGGTCCTGGCTGTGTCTACACCACAGCCCTGGTACCTTGACTTGGGCCACAGCCCTACTGCCCAGTGCCAGTGGCCTCTGAGGTCCCAGCAGTGTTTTTGCAACTCCTTTGACTGAGCTTGTTACCCACTGATCAGAGGCACAGGCTAAGCAGGGGAGGGGGCCTGCATTGGACAGACAACTCTTCTGGAAGCTGTTGCTGTCGGTAACCCATGTGGGACCCAGGCTTCCACACTGGCTGTGAGCCTAGGCTGCATGTTAATCACACATCCTTCAGGCAGCCGAACTTCACTTCGGGGCTGAGCAGGGCTCTGTCAGCTTCTGTGGGAAAACCGATGGTGGGGGTGACTTGAAATAACCTTGCTCTAATTCAGTATGCATACTTATGCTGACAATTTCTTAAGAGGAGAATAATTTGGTTCCTTCCCAAATCTGCATTTAAATGGAGAGATAACTCATTCATTCTGGCACTCAGCACACCAGGCAGCCACTGAAGCTATGACAAAGACAGCTGCTGAATCAGCCCCGAGTCTGCTGTGGACCTATGTCTAAGACATGGCTCTTGCTTGGGGCCTACTATCCCTACTTGCTGGTGTAGACTCAGTAGCATGTACTGCAGGTAGGCTATAGTAATCAAAAGACTGAGAATAGTTCTGTGTCTATGCATCCAGCCTGGCCAGAAAGTTACTGGTGCAGCTCAGTGTTCTCCACGTTACCAGGGAGCCATGGAGCGCTGGGTCTGGGTAGGATGGCTTTGGACTCTATTCTGGGTCCTACATCGAGGCATCTCATTGTCCCACTGTTTCTGCCTATGTTAGACTGATCAGTTACCTTGGCCCAGGACTTTCCTAGGCAGTCTTTTCTGACCATAGTGGAGCAGAGCTGCAGCAGAGACCCAGACTCAGGGACTTAGGGGACGGGCTAACAGCCTAGCCTACTGGTCTCCCTTCTCTTGTCTACCATGACTCAGAGAGCATCCTGAACCCCTATCCTTCCACCTTGCCAACTTACCTGGATTGCCAGTTTGCCTGGGGTGTGATCTCTTGGTGGGTGTATTCTGTCAGTAATGGATGGCCTGTCAGTGAGGTGGTATCTCCAATAGGATAGGTCAGTGGGGTAGTCTCTCAGAGGATGTGGTGTCTCAGGGGATGTGGTCCTTCAGAGGGAGTGGTATCTTAGTGGGGGCTGTTTCTCAGCTCTTGAATTTTACTAGTGCGGTAGCCACCTATGTCTACAGGAAGAGTCCCAGCTGCCATCTACAGGCTTTTCATGGTCACTTATTGCCACCACCCATTTACTAACCAAGAGTGTTCAAAGCTAAAGGGCAGCCCAATGATACGGTTATCATGGGCCCGGGGGAGGGGCGCAGTAAGAGAATCATCTCATTATAATACATGGGGTCTTGGGGAGGGACCTTAGGAAAGTCTCGCTAGAGAGAAACTATTCTCTTGACTGGGCCATGGTCATCTGATGGCCCTGAGGCTCAGAAGGATTTGAAGCTGGCTTTATCCCCTATGAGAACTTCTTTGATACCTTCATCCCAAGCCTGGCAGGAATAATACAGTGCTATCTCAACAGGACAGAGCTTCCCCACCTCCTAAGTTTAGGTGTTAGCTCTCACCTAAAGAGTTGTTTGCCCACAGACCTGACTGGTGTGAACACCACAAGGTGGCTCTCTGCCTCAGGCCAGGCCATGTCCTATATACCCCCATACTGACCTCAAGCCACTGGTATTCCAGGGGGAAGCCGGTAGGGCTAGGGGGAATGTGAATGCTCAAAAAACTTTACAGAAGGGTGCTTGACCACATGGGCCCTGATGTAAAACCAAATCTGCCTCACTGAGAGACCCTGCAGCAGCAAGCACACTTAGTGAGAGACCATCTACTGACCAGAGATCATCCCCTCAAAGAGACCACCCCTATTGAAAGAGACTTCACTGAAGTGCTAGCCCACTAAGAGAACATTCTTCACTTAGAGGTCATGCCCCTACCCTTGGCCACAGGCATTTAATCCCACTTAGCATAGGCGATTTCCCGAGTTCCCGAGGCCCCCTACACAGTTAGTACGACAGAGTGTAGGAACCTTCTCTACCTGTATGCCCACAAGGCCAAGCATGTAGCCACTTTAGGCTGGTCGAAAATACTGTCTTCTATTTGCTGTCCATGTGTGAATACTGGCAGTAATGGTGGTGGCACTAAGTGACTGTGAGAAACCTGTGGATGGGAACTGGGGCTCTTTCTGTAGATATAGGTAGCTACTGTACTAGCAGAATCCAGGGGCTGAGAGATAGCCACCCATTCTAATGAAACTGGGAAATGACTGTCAGTCAAGTGCCTAAGATCAGTGGTGGGGTGAATAATCACCTATTGTCTAGTATATGTGGTGACCCTGCCTCCCTTGGAAACCAACTCCATCTGAGACAACCTCAGTGTAGATGCTGAGCCCAGCAGGTGTCAAATCTTCTCTCATGGCTTCCCTAGCAGGGTCCTCAAGACATTCGACCTTCTTTTCCTATCTCTCTCTTCCCATGGTGTAACAGGGCCAGAAGCATCCTTATCACAAGGATGGTTTGTCCTTGTAAATTCCAGTTCTTCCTATTTTTCTTCCATAAGAACTTAGACCAAATTTAGCCACAAGCACCAGTTTCTCCGTCTTCCTTTCCATAACTCACAGCTGCCAGCTGCTGAGTTCTGAGGCAATTAGCAGAGACTCGTGCCTAATTTAAGACGTGGGGCCAATGTGTGTTTGCCTATGAAGACAATGGACATAAACCGCTGGAGGCTGAAGAAGCCCAGGACCCTCGAGAAGAGAAATGGGTTTATTTGCTATTGTAACAGGCAAGTCAGAACTCCAAGCCTAGGAAGCTAGGATGAGAGAAGCTAGATAAGCTTGGATAAGCAAGGAATATGCCATAGATCCTCCCAGGGAATCCCTAGCTAAGAAAAACAACTGAACTAAACTTTCTGAGGCTGTTGGCATATAACCAGGACACATGGGAAACCTCAAGGTCGAGACCAGGCTTCTCATCTGGCTTATGCTTCCCTAATAAAGGTGGGCGTTGACATACATGATACCATGGGCTCTAGAAGGTTACACAAGCATAGACTCAGGGTACAAACTGCTGTGCAAGGCTGCCAACTAGGTGACAGTATCCCCAGTGTTGTCTTAGAGTCTTCTGCCTCATCTCCTGTTGGCTGAACTGGATTGCCTATTGTTTTAGTCAGGGTTCTCTAGAGTCACAGACCTTATGGAATGCCTCTATATATTAAGGAAATTTGTTATGATGACTTACAGTCTGAAGTCCAACTCCCCAACAATGGTCAGCTGTGAATGGGAAGTCCAAGAATCAAGTAGTTGCTCAGTCCCATGAGGCTAATTGTTTCAGCTGGTCTTCTGTAGAAGTAGATTCCAACAGATGTGCTGGCTAGTTAATGCAAGCAAGAGAAGAACAAATCTTCCTTCTTCCAATGTCCTTATGTAGGCCTCCAGCAGAAGGTGTGGCCCAGATTAAAGGTATGTATCACCACGCCTGGATCTGGGACTTGTTTTGTCCCAGGCTGACCTTGAACTCAGAGATCTCATTGCCTCAGTCTCCTGGGATTAAAGGCATGTACTACCTTGCCAGGGCCTAAACTTTCCATAGCCATTATTCCTCAAGATCTCCATGCCTAGATCCAGGTCAGAAACTTGTGTCTTCTAGCCTCAAGATCTGGATCACAGGTGTGCCCTCCAATTCTGAACGGTAGTCCATTCCAGATATAGTCAAGTTGATAACTAGGAATAGCCTTTACACCTATTGAGATAGGAAGAGATATGAACTCAGTGTCTCTTTCAGTACACATGGGAGCACACCACTTCTCTCCTTCTCTTGGCTCCCAGGAAGATCAAGACTGAATAAAGGCTCAATCACTTTGTGAATTAACTGATTTGCTTATGAATCCAGATTGTTTTGTGTATAATAGTGTTTGGGTGTGCACTCGTGCACGTGTGTGTGTGTGTTTGTGTGTGTGGTGTGTAGGTCAGATGGCAAGCTCAGGTGTTGCAACTTGAGTTGTTTACCTCATTTTTGGAGACAGGATCTATTATTCAAGTCAGCCAGGCTAGCTGGTGAGGATTCTCCTGTTCTCCCCCCTCAGGGCTGGGATTACACGCGTGCACCACCATGCCAGACATTTTTTATGTGGGTTCTGAAGATCAAACTCAAGTTCTCATCTTTGTGCAAACACTGCACAACTGAACCATCTCCTCAGCCTCCAGATTTTTATGTCTATTTTAATGTCCAATTCTATACATATAAGCAATGTTAAGCCAGCTCAAAACTCATCAAGCCAGCAAAGGAGATATAACATTTATAAAATAGGAAACTGATTTTCAGGATGTGGAGTGACTTGCCCACAGGCACCTACGCCACACTCTATTTCTCCCTCACATGGCTTCTTGCAAATCAAAAGAAGCCTTGGATGCATGTCTAGAGCAAGTCAAGCAAAGACTGCCCCTAAGAGGCTATCTCTGGCACACAATAGTCCCCTGCTCCTCCTTCAGCCCCAGGTAGTGTCCTGTGGGAGACAGGTAGCAGCCTTCTATCAACCATTCTGTTTTAGGGTCACATTTACCCTTTCCTGGGCTGGCCATGGAGCCCCCATCTAGGCATCATCTTAGGAGGGGCCAATTTAGGAAGCAGCTGGTCAGCAAGTTCCTCTGCCTCTAACCTGCCACATTCTTCCAACAGGGTCCCTCTCCTCACTCTGGTCTTCCAATAGGCACCTGGTCTCCAAGGGGCCTCAGCTTTAGCTGTCTCCTGTGAGATGAACTACAGATTCAAACTGCTGATTAACCCTGGAGAACCGGTAGTCATTAGCATGGAGTCACAGTGACTGCTGTATAGTCAGTGCTATGTGTTGACCTTGAGCTCCATCTTTCCATCTGAATGTCCTTGAAGAAGGAACAGAGCTGATATGGCTGAAGTCCACCTTAAGTATCAGATCCACCTTAAGTATTGTTGGAACTGGGCCCAGTTGATTCTGGGCCTCAGATTTCTAGCTCAGCAGAAACTAAGAGATTCTGGTTCTTACAGGGAAGATGAAGGTACAGGTTCCACGGTTCAGGAAAACTAGGGAGAAACGAAGCAGTTTCTTTCTTGTTGTTTGATAATGCTTGTGTGCTTGGGCTGCAGGGGGTTCTGTTATGGCCTATAGCCAGAGGAGGCTGTAGTGTTTCCTGAGGGAGCCTGGACTCAAGCTGCTGGTCTGTGCTTGGGTAATGTGTGGGGTCAGGGCAGGAGCAGGCTATGGAAAAGCAAGGACCAATGGCAACAGTGAGCACACCTAGCCATGTTTTCCTTCAGGCCAGACCGGGAAGGAAACTGCAGGCTGAGAGAGCCTGGGGCCTCTAGGGAATGGTCTCCCCTGGCACCTCTGTTCATGGGGCAAGATCATGAGAGTTCTGACCTAACCAACAGGTTAGTCCTTTGATGGGTTCATAGTATGATGGACTATTGGGATGTGTGACCTAGTTGTAGGAAAGAGGTCCCTGAGGGCATGTCCTTGAAAACTGTCTTGTCCTGGCTCCATCCTGTGTGCTCTTTGTTTTGCTTCCTGTCTGTACTAAGTGATCATCTTTTCCTACATGCTCCCATCATGGCGATGTCACACCATATTAAGCATTGCCACACATTGAAGTCTATGAAACTGTGAGCTAAGTTAAAGTCTTCCTTTCTTAAATTGTTCTCTCAGGTATCTTGGTCACAGTGATACAAGAGTAACTTGTGAAGCTGATGTGACCATGGGTGGGGACATCAGAGCTCTGTATATGTGTCGGATACTTTCATAATGTCAGTGACAGGTCAGTAGGATGCCAGTATAATGGCAGAGTATTTAGTCGGGGACAGCCAGCCCATGGCCAGGCACTGCTCAAGTATTTCCTACAGTCCTGTTTTGAGACAAAGTGGAACCTATGGTTGACATTACCTAGAGCAAAAGTGACCATTGAGTCAGAGTATCTCACTTCTTACCCATGTCAGCAGCACTTCTGGCGACATCGAGTACATGTGGAACATGGGTTACAGAGCAGGGTTCCTTCTGCACAGGGACTATCTTGTGTCCAATGTACTGTTAATACAGAGGTGCTCTGTTCTCAAGCCTGAAGTCACAGGCCTGGGGCAGAAGGGAACCCATTGCTAACACAGGAAGCATCAGACCTGGGCTCTGCCCAGGGATTTCAGACTTCAGATGATAAGATTCCCATGCTATCATCTTCTTTTGTCTGACATAAATGTCTCTGGCCCATTATCCTAGAGGAGGAAAGCTTGGGAAGGATCCAGCTGATGTCTCTACAGAATGAGCAGGAGCTGTTGGTCTGGGTTCCTATCTGTGGCTTCATATCACCCTGGAGCCTGGTGCCTACTACATTGGCCACATTGGCTCATTCTCAACACTCAGAGGCAACAGATGCTAGCTCTCATTGTATGGGTATGACAGCCCATGCTCATGTGCACAAACCCCACGGACATGGCCCCAAGGGCTTAAAACCAACATACTGTCTGTAAGTCACAAATTTCACGGATGAAAGTCTATTGATAGATATCAATATTGTCCTCATATTCCTAAGGTGCTTTTATACACTATGCCAACAGGTATATATGTGTGTGTGTGTGTGTGTGTGTGTGTGTGAGAGAGAGGAGAGAGAGAGAGAGAGAGAGAGAGAGAGAGAGAGAGAGAGAGAGAGAGATGAGAGAGCACAGACCATACCTAGAGAAACATGGAAGATATAAACTGACAGGCCCACAAATGACTGTTGGGAATCGAGTGAGATGGCATCATGAACATAGTCCCTCTTCAAGGTTACATGAGTTTGCAGGAACTTAATTGTATAGTTGGTCTTTTCTTGTGGAGGGAGAACTTTTAGGCATATTCTGGCCAGTTTAAGACATATTTTGGTCATTTGTTGGGTGTATATCAAAACATAGACTTAAATAAAAGACCCACAGGAAACTTATGGGTCCCTATGACTATCCAGCTGAGGTGGCTAAGTCCTCTGTTGTCTTGGCTAGGCTATAGAAAACCTCCCGAACCCCTCTAGGTGTCTCAGGCTGGCTGTTCTGTGGAAGCTGTTGACAAGTCCAGGAAGAAGTCATTGCCCCCAGGTGCCTAGAAACCTGGAGGACACACCTGGAGGGGACATCTGAATGGTGACCTGCTTGCCCCATCTCCCAGGCAGCCAATACCACCCCCAGGATGGGTTTGCATGGAGCTGCCCATGATGTTGACTTATTTGCACAGTGGCACAGAATCAGTATTCGTGCTGCGCACGGCTGCAAATCCCATTAGTCTGGGCGTTGAACAACAATGCACAGAAGACTGTTAAAAAATTAATTTCAAGTTTCCTTCCAGCTTGCACTTAGTTTGTTAAAGTAGTTTTCACTTGAAGATGCTCTTCCCATTGAGAAAGCAAACCCATGAAAACCAAAAAGCTAAATTTACCTCTGTGACCAGAATATAGAGCAGAACTGCCTGAGATTGAAGCTAACGGAGGCAAGCAGGTGGAGGTGGGCAGCAAGCAGATCAGGTGCCCATTTGGGCAACCAAGACTCATACACTCAGAAACTGCTAAGCACAATCCTATCTGGGAACAAATGGTGAATTTAATTAGTGCACGCTAATCAGAAGTTTATGAGCAGAATCAATTAATTGGTCTGGCCAGTTTCGAAGCTGCTTTGTTCTGGGTTAGAACGGGGAAGGAGCCCTAATCTTTTAGGCCCATAGACATCAAGCACAGAGGACCACACTGAAGACTACAGGTTGGCCCCAGTTTCTGGGAAGGGCAGAACAAAGGACTTTGGTTCAAGGGACTGTACTCTCCTCAAATTTGGAGAGTCATAAGATGCTTCTAGGATTGATAGGCCCTGGGAACCTGAAGTCGAGTAGCAAAACAGTATGGACCCATTAATTTGAGTTTTGTTGTTCGACAAGAATGGATAACACGGACATTCTTCAGACTCTGGGAAATCAAATCCACATAGTAACAGTACATGGGTTGATGACTACCTCCAGCTGGAAAGAATCTTCCAGAAATGCCTGAGGGTTTTTATAAGGTCATGATGGGGGTTCTGTGTAGTTGGACTGAACAGAGATGAGCCCCAGGTTTCCCAGCTTCGCCCAGCCTCACAACTGCTACTGATTTTCTTTCCCAGCGAATTTGAAGTTTAAAGATGTTTGTAGACTCAAGGCTAGTCACTCAGCAAGCAGAGATCATGGGAAACCAGATTTTACTATGACCTGAGTCACGGTTATGATTTAAAACTCCAGATGTAAGGAGGAGCTCTGAGACTGAAAATTCGAAGCAAAGGATTTTGGGATAGGGCCAGGTGTGCTGCTTCACAACACGACGCTTCGTCCTGGAGCAAAAGGACTGATGTGCAAGGGAAGGTCTCTCTAGGGTCAGGCTCTCTGTGAATTGCATATGAGAGTAGACAGTTCACACTTGCATTCCTGGGTGCAGCCCTGATTGAACAGTCAGGAGAGCATTACTTAGGATCTCATGAGCAGTCTGGCTTGCTTCCTCTGCTGTATATGGGCTCTAGGCTGTTCCTGCTTCTCATTCAGGCCTCTGGCTAAGCTTTTATCTTTTGAATTATATGTGTGCATGTATGTTTGCAAAATGATTGTATATGTGAGTGTGGTGGTCCCTAGGAGGTGAAGGTATATGTGGTTGTGATCCACCTGACAGGTACTGGGAAGCACATTTAGATCTCCTGCAAAAGCAGTATGTGCTCTTAACTGCTGAGCTGTCTTTCAGCTCCCTGTATTGGTTTGCATGACTTCTCTTCGTCTTCTCCAGCAACTACCCCTGCAAAGCTCAGATCACACTTCCTCATCACGGGACTTGCCAGTAGGCCACACTTGGATGCTGTGCAGGAGATAGATTGGTCTATTAGCCTCTGAGATAGTCTCGTGAGTAAAGGTGGAATATCCCAAGGCAAGGAAATAACTTCTCTCATTATGAAAGTCACTGCTGAGAGACTTACTTCATCCACGACAAGTTTGCATTGGGATAAAAGGAGTTTGCATTGGGATAAAATTTGGATAACTCATTCCCTTCAGGCTCAGAAATTCTCTTCACCCTTGGCTCTATGCCTTTGGGCTCTTTTCGATTGACTTTGTAGGCCCTGCTCTGCCCTGCCCTGCCTTGCCCAGGGCCCAGAGCAGTCATCAGGAAGGGCCATCTTGGCTTGGTGAGGATATCAGACTGAGTGTAAGCAGCAGATACATCTTCTCTGAGAGAAACTGTAGAGAATGGCACCAGAGATGCCTCCTGAGATGGCTGACCTTGCTCACCAACATTGCACTTAGTACCCTGGGAGCCTCAAGGAAGGACAGGCCCATCAAGGCCCAGAGACAACAGGCAGTCCTGCCTGAGGCCTCCCTCTGTGAAGCAGTCTTCATCCCGAGTGCCTATCTGTATCTGCGAGTGAAGGATGGACAGGCACCACAACTCCTCACTAGGCTCCTGAACTCAGGACTTCTGTGCCCTTTGCCACCCCAGCAGAGCCCTTAGACAAACCTTGACCCTCCAACTCCACATGCACCCCAGCCTCTGACATTCTCTTGGGGTAGCTCAAGTTCAAATGCTGTCTCAAGGTATGGCACATTTGAAGGAGGGCACACCAGCCCCCTGGAAACAGGATGTCAGAGTGAAGACCTCAGGTGGATGCTTGAGAACACTCAGAGCAGAAGGGTTATTGTGTCATTAGTCAGCACATCCCTGCCTTAGGCACCTCTGTCTGAGGAGGAGGAAACAAGTTTTGGGGTGACCTTAATCTTCTAGTGTTGCTCTTTATATGAACACAGAATTAGCCTTTCAGTGGAGACATGGGATAGATAGGTTAGCTTATTGCAGAGTAGGTGGTGTTATCTTCATACTGCTTTCCTCAGTTATCTGACTTCTGGAGTTGGCAGGCCTAGGCTTTGAGGCCTTGGGATGTAGGCCACTGCAGGTCCATGGTGCTCTGCTGCCCGTTGTTGACCTGAGATATCCTGGGCCGTGTAGAACTTTTGTCTCCAGTTAAGGAGAGTACACTGGGTTAGAGTTCTAGCCAGAAAAGACTCATCCTGTGGCCACTCTTCACAAACATGACTGTCCCAGGGTCAAGATGGCCCCAGGAACAAACTGACCCCAGGAAAAACTGATCCTAGGAACAAGCTGGTCTCCATAGCAGGGATGTCCACAGGATTTGGGGTATTGCTCTTTCCTTGGCTAAGAGGAAGGAAGGTGATGTTTTCTGATTCTGGGGCCCTGGGTTCCCACATTCGCCACTGTCTTCTCCAAGAACCAAACCAGTGGCCACTCTGGACAGGGGTTGTGTACTCTGGGTATCTGTGTCCTTGAGCCCTTGGAGTGAGGCCTGGACTACAGATTGAGAAGACAGTTTTCCTAGTCCCAGAGGGGTCCAAATGGGGCAGCCGTGATTAATCACCAGATGCAAATAGCTCATTTAAAAAATTAATCACACCAGGACGATCTGATTCATTATTCAGCACTTGAGTGGTGTGCACAGAATTCCTAACAACCTGTCAAACTAGAGATAAATGACGCAGGACCACTGTCCCTCGGCATTTCTTGTCCTGTCTCAGCAGGACACAGGCTTTGATGGGCTCCAGGGAATCAGGGAGGCTGCATTCTTTCAATGTGGGTGGCTAGCCTGCCAGATGAGCGTGAGAGGCAGTGTTTAGGCAGACCTAGAAGTGCCTAGTTCCACCCTATCAAAATGGATGCATGCCCTGGCTAAGGAGATGACTCAGTCAATAAAGTGCTTGCTTTGCAAGTGCAAGGACCAGAGTTCAATACCAGAACCCATTAAACAAAAACCAAAACCCAAAAAAGACATGGTAGCTTGTGTTTGTAATTCCAGCACTGGGGAGGCAGAGACAACTCACTCACCCACAAGCTCTACTTACATGGCAATTTCCAGGCCAGTAGGAAAACACTCAAAAACCAAGGTGAGCAGTACCTGAGTGTGGGAAAACGGGGCCACAGCCGGGGGAGGCTGCCTGGAGACTTCCATGCTGCGGGTCCCACATCCAGGAGAAAGTCTGGAGTTCCAAAGGCTGGAAGCTTCGACGACAATGGCAGGCCCAGCAGGCCCCAATGACACGAGGAAGTCTTTGGTTCTAAAAGGGTTTATTTTCATGGCGGGTGGTGGATGGATCTGGATGTACCCCCCAAACTCAGGACAGACCTGAGTTAAGTAGGGAGGGAGAAACGGGGAGGTTCTGGGGGCAATGCTTAATTGGCTCCGCCCTCTGGCCTTCATTAATATGTAAATCTCTAGGGCCTGAGGCCTGTAGTCACACCCTCTACCGTGCACTTTGGGAGGGGCTGTAATGGCCAATGTGACTGAACAATGTAGGTCTATGGAGATTGGACTGCTGCTTGTTAGAACCCTGAGTTCTGGGGATGTGGCCGAACTGCCGTTTCTCCCTTAGAATCTCAGGCTTCTAGGCCCATGCCCAGCCAAGAACCAGGATACCCTTACGCAGTCCCACACCTGAGGGATAATACTTGAGGTTATTCTCTGGTTTTCACACATGCACATATATGTGCACCTACACATACATGTTTACCTGCATACTCACATGCAAACACAAATGCATATGCACACACACTCACACATGGACCTCTTCCCTGTCCATGGTGAGGGATGCTTCTCTGTCTTTGATAAAGGTTCCTTTATCTTCTCCACAAACAAAAACCTGCCATGCCCTCTCCATGGCACTGGCTTCCCTGACTTGCCTGTCAGAGCGATGTTTATGCATGATCCACCTGTGACTAGTGAGTTTACCCTTTGTGACTGCTGTATAGGAATGGAGTTCTTGCCAGGTCTTTCTTACTTCCTCTCCTCATCCCAGAGAGCAGCCTCCTCAGCTGCTCCCCCAAGAGTATCTCACCATCTCCTTGCCTCTGACAGCACAGGTTGTTCATGACCCTACATCTGCCAGCTTTGAGCTCTGGCTGCAGGCCTGTCCTGTTCTACAGGGACTCAGATGGATGCAGGAAAAGGAAAGGCATCATCAGATGACACAAAGGACAAAGCCATTACTGTTTCCTGCTGTGCGGATGGAACCATGGTGGCACGGAGGCTACTCCTCTCTGTGAGATGCCATTGTTGTGATGTTCTTCAATGTAAGTCTGGCAGCTCAACAGCATGGTGAGTTCCATGCTTCTGTTTTCCATCCCATTTTGCAAGGAGCATGTTTGCCCTTCCAAGCTCAGGGAGCCACAGATCATTGCTGCCAGAGCTATCCAAGGCAGAAGGTCCACACGCTGTCTGCCCAGATGGGCACCTCAAGGTCCAGCCATACAGATCCTCGACCCACAGCCTGATAGTGTCACTGATCGAAGTGGAGAATCTGCCACGCGTGGAGTGTGGCTCAGCTCTGTGTCCGTGAGATTTGGCTTGGCAGAGAAGCATGCAAAGTTATCAGCAGGTGCTCTGGTTACACTGAGCAGGATGCAGAAGCCACAAGGCATCAGCAAGTGCATTGACAGGCCAGGGTCAGCTTGTTCATGGGATGTGCTTCTGTGGTGTGGACCTGAAATGGAGCTGACTGTAGTCTGACTGACTGCAGGGTGCTAGTGAGGGGTAGAGTCAGGAAGGAGATTTCAAGATGGAGGATAGTTCATGGACACTTATGGAGTCTCTTGACTTCAGACGAAATAGATTTCGTTTGTTAAATTCATTCCTGCAAAGGGTGTGTGTGTCCGTTTAGAGCCAAGCATCTTATTCTGACCATGGATAGAACCTTGGAGAGAGCCAGTGGGAAGGAGCCACGTCAGTGAGCTCCCCCAGGTGTCAGGACAGATTACCACATGCTGCAGAGCTCAACAACCACAGACATCCGTTCTCACATCCCTGCACCCTTAGTGAGGTGAAGGCAGGGTCTTACTCCCCGAGGACCTGGGAGCAGTGTCCTCACCTTTTCTATTCTGGGTGGCCAATGACAATGTCCTTTGAAGTTCCTGGGCTACATTTCTCTAGTTTTCCCTCTCTAGTGAGTGATGTGGCCTCTTCTTCAGCCTGGTTAAGCCTTCCACTTATTTCTTCTGTGAAGACACTTGTCATTGAACTTAGAACCTGTGGACAATATGAGCCGTCCACATTGCAAGATCTTTGCAAGACATCTGTAAAGATCCCCACCCCCACCAATAGATTCATAGCTCCAGGTTTGGGGATTAGGCAAAGTTGTATCTTCCTGAGACTCTCTCAGGCCTGGGGGCCTCCAGCACTCACTACCTACACACCGGGTGCAGGATGAAGCCAGCAGGACATATATGGTGACAAGACTGTAGCAGGAACCCTAACCCTGAATACAGGAAACCATTGGCCTTGTTCAAACGTCCTGCCTCAAGATTATCATCCTGTGGAGCTCAGTCTTCCAGAATTCTGGTAGGAGATGGGAGTGGGTATTTCTTTGGAAACCTTCTGGGCTGTGCATGGTTGGTCCAGGAGTCTGTGGGCAGACAGCTTGTGGGTTGCTTTCCCGAAAGCTGCATTTGCAAGGGTACAGCTGGGGTGAAGGTGCTGTTGCCCCTGTATTTTGCTGTGGCTATTACTACTTTAAGGCTAAAATCACACTACAGTGTACAGGAGCGCTACAAATAAGGAAAATATATGGTTCTGCCAGATGTGGTGACACATGCTCTTAATCTCAGTACCAGGGAAGCAGAGTAATGATTCTCTGAGTTCAAGGCCAGCCTAGACTACCCAGCAAACTCCAGGACAACCACAGCTACAGAGTGAGACCCTGGCTTATTTTTTAAAAAATACATATACACATAAACACATGCACACACATACACATATATACTACATACACATACATATATATATATATATATACACATACATACATACATACACACATACATACATAGCAGGGTGGTGAGCAGATGCAGTGGATCCCAGCTCTGTCTGCCTACCTGATCTGCTGAGATCAAAGTTGAGAGATAATCTCCCTCCACAATCCACAATGAGCTGTCCACAGACTTGACCTGACTATCCCCAACTTCAATCCTAACCCCAATCCAACCCAACCCCAGCTCCAACCCCAACTCTAACCCCAATCCTAATTCTAACCTTAACCCAAATCTAAGTTGCATGCATGCTACTTGGGGAAATTGGCTCTGTCCTCCCACCATGTGGATTCAGGATCAGGTCATTAGTCTTGGCTCCAGCATCTTTTTCCCTGCTGAGCCACCTCACAGGCTTTTGTAGAGCCAACCCTACAGAAAAGACTTAAGCCAAATGTTAATGTTTGTTGAACAGGAGACTGAGAATCTGGGCTAGCAGTACCAGTTTCTTAAAGGTGAGACATGACCTTTGATTTTTGGACTGGAAGTGCAGACTTCATGGGAAGCAAAATGTCCTCTCCCTGCAGCCTGGAGATGCTGGAAGCTACTGCTCATATATCCTTGGGACAGGGGGACCACAAGTCACAGAGCGTGTGAGCTGTGGGCGTGTGGGCACAGGTGCATGTGGTTTGGCATTTTCTTCAAACTCCATCTTGGCTGCAGCAGCGTTTCTTCCCACAAGAGCCTGGGCAGAACTCTGAGCTTCCTGTTGCTTCCACATCTTGCCTGACAATTCCCTGTGGAAAGTGCTTCATTTTAAATTTTGGAGCAGGCTGTTTTTATTCTCGCCCCCATAGATGAGAAGCTGCTGCCCTCGAGTGGGGCACCTGGGACATGGAACAGGTGTGTGATAGGCAGCCGACCATATCCAGACACCTGCTACGGGGCTATGCCTGACTCTTCCTGCAGACCGTGGCTCTGGTCAGCTTCCTGCTCTCCACAGGACACACCTGGCCTGAGCCTGCAGCCTGCAGCCTGTAGCTGCAGCACAGGCAAGGGCTAGCTAGTTCAAGGCCATACATAAACAGCACAGGGTCTGTGGCTGTGCCTCCAGACTGTGCAAGGCTCATAGATAGGATCCAAATAGGGAGGAGAGGGGACCTTTGCTAGCTCCATGCGGTCAGCATATTCTGCCTTGCATTACGTCTCATAGATGTTTGTGTTGGGATCCTAGAAGAGCAGGTGGACCTTTCTCTTCTGAACCATGAGTGGGCCCAAGACAGCATCCTCACTACCCTCCCTCTCCCCCAACAGAGGCTACAGTGTCACACTTGGCTCTCCTTTCTCCATAGCCTTCCTAGTAATGGAGAACTGAGGCAGCTATAGGAAAAATGTCCTGGGCTGGATCCAAGTCAGAAGGCCCCCAGGAATGCCACAGAACATTCCATTCTCTATGCTACTGTCTCCCTCTGCCACACAAGGCTCTGGTCTTGGCCAACATGAGCTTCAAGGATTCTGAACTGCTCTATTGAGCCACTTCCTACCCAGGTGTCTGACAGGTGAACCTGATGTCCTGTGTTTCACCATTGTGCCACTCTACACTGGACCTAGCTACTCCCTTGATTATCTTTCTGTTTGGTCAGTCAACAACCTCAACATTCCCACTCATTGCTCTGTCACCTGCATCCCTGGGTGCACCTCAAGTTCCAGGATGGAGCCTTTCTGCTATTTACAAGGGTCTGGGCGCAAGCTCTCCATATCAGTTTCAGGGTCATGATGACCAACATTAGTAGGCACTTCCACCTGGCAGGCTGGGCTTGGATGCTGGGGGCGGGGGTGTGCCACTGGGCTTTGTGTTACAACTTAGCTGTAAATGTTACTCAAGAGCTCATGGGCTGAAGGCATGGTCCCAGTACTGTTCAGAGGTGATTGGGTCATCAAGGCTCTGACCTCATCAGTGGATCAACCCAATGATAGATTCGAAGCTGAAGGAAATGTTGGAGGTGGTGGCCTCTGTAAGACATAGAGCTAGTTGGATGGGAGGGAGTTTTGAAGGACTGTGCCGTTGGTGGCTATCTCCCCTCTCTCTACTTCTCCCCCTTTTATATGAGCAGCTTTGCTCCTCTATGTGCTCCCACCATGTTGAGACCTTAACCAACAGGCCAAGAAACAACAGAGCTAGGTGATGATAGACTGAAACATGAGTCAAAAGAAAGCTCTCCTCTTTCAGTTGTTCCTTCAGCTGTCCTGCCACAGTGGTGAGAAGTCGACAATGAGCAAGGGGCTGCTGGAAGTGCTGGAGAGTATACAAAGAGGCCACAATGGCTTCTCAATATACTCCTTAACTGGAGTCTAGTTACGAGCCTAGGGCAGTGGGTAGTGGCTGACTGGCTAATTGGCTGGGGGAAGTCCTGAAGGAATTGAGTACCATTTTCCAGTGATGGAGGGAGGCACTGCACACAGCTAGCTGTGTTATGTTGTCTGTGTCAGTTATAGCAGTGATGGAGCTGGAAAGGAATGACACCAGTCCTGCCTCAGGGTCCCCACTGGCAGGAGGCACAGTGAGTCACCAGAGAGATGGGGTCACCCAGGCCACCTAACCCACACGTGTGACTCAGAGAAGAGGTTGGCACATTTCTCTACCCAGTGAAGCTTCCAGAACCACCGCTGGCAGGAGCTCTCCAAAGTCACAGTCTCAAGCAAGATTCTTCTGGGACCTGCATCTTCTAAGAGACAGTACGCATGAGCTTATCCTATTGACTATTGCCCTAGCAGATGACATAGAGACAGACAGATGTAGCAAGGATGGAAGGTAGGAACTGAGAAGCTAACTCAATCAGTAACTTCTTGGCTCAGTGGCCATCCAACTTTGCCTCTTTTGTGAGTTTCATATCATGATGACCCAGTCTCAGAAGGAGGTAGACAGCTCTTAAGGAGTGACCCAAGGTTGTCCTCTGACCTCTATATGCATGTGTGCACACTCACACATTCACCTGCACACATGAACACACACAAGAAAGATTTAAATTCAAGGATAGAGAATTGTGGCTTGCATACCCGATGAAGGGAATCTCTGCCTCCGTCCGTCATGTTTCTTAACGAGCAGACTCCACGGCAACGACATGGTATTGTTCTCTCACACGAGGTTTGCCAGTCATAAGGGCAGTTTTACATGCAGAAAGAGTGATGTGTGGCACAGGCGTCTGATTTGCGGACACAGCTTGGTCTCATTCAAGTGTCAATTATAAATGCCTCCTGGTTCTTCCAGCGATGTGTAGTGGCATATCCTCCCACAGCCGCGCGGTGAGGCAGCCCCAGGTGAAACACTTCTTTTCTTACCTCATTGCCATGAGATCAGTCCTCAAAGTTGACTGGCCAGAGACCGGCCTCAAAGGCCTCTGGGGCGGCACCCTGGGCCAGAGTTGAGCGTGCTCAGAAATGGCTCCGCAAGGTTTGATGCGTCTTCCTTAATACCAAAAGAATGGGTGGCTTTTGATACGTATTTCAAAAATAAAATCCGGTAGACTTTGTGTGGGATGCTCCACACCTCAGGATGTGTCCTTCCTTTGATGGCAGCACAATGACAGGCACCCTTGGCTTTCACTGCAAAGTGTGGGAATTTTTAACAAACCTTTTGTTGTTAAAGAATGGGAGGAACATTTGCTGGCTCAGGCTTCAAGTGCCCCTGGAGCTCCAAGCGGGGGTGTTATATTGAGCTTAGTGTCTGCTCAAACCATGTGCTTTTAAAGTTTTATTTTTAACTGGAGCATCCAAGCTCCAGTGGTTGGGGGCCAGGACCAGAGACAGGGGCAGTCCAGAACAAGACATCTCTGCATCCAGTAAGGAAAGACTGCTCTGAGTCTACTTTCCAATAGCTCTTCAGGCTTAGCCCTGCCCCTACTGAGTGGGTGGGGACATGTTCAGCCACAGCGCCATTTTCTTCTGGTTGTCCTCATCTCTACAGTGGGATAAACACCGCTTTTGATCTCCATGAAGCACATGTTTGAAGGATGATGTTAAGGTTCCATGAAAAGCTCAACACATAGGCCCTGATCTTGCTCTTCCAGAAGTCTCACTCCACCACAGACTCTGTGCTTATAACAACCAACAACCCAAATTTAAACTATAGCCAGTCCTCTGTCTATTTAACAGTCTTTGAGTCATATTCGAGGGATCCCTATGTCCTTAATTGATGCAGTCTAAGGACCAAGCAGCTTCTGCCACCAGGCAGGCAGCCCAGACCACACAACAGCCACAGACTGGGTTCAACACCATCATGAAATCTTCATTGCAGGAGAAAATGGCAAATCTGGACTTTCTAATATTTTATTTAGGAGGCTCAATTATTCACTAAGTCATGAGCCTCCAGAGACCCTAAATGGCCTGTAAAGTTGGGTGGCTCTGTGTGCATGGCCCTTGCTGTTGATGGGTAGGGAGCATGGGTGCAGGAGATTACAGTCTGGATCTCTGGCCCTGCCCAGAACCTAAGGGTTCTAAGTGCCCCATGGAAAAGAAAGGGGGAGCTAGATGGATCTTGGTGTCTTACTCAGAAATGTTTGCTTTGTATTGCTGACACAATACCCATCTTCTTCCTCATGGGCTCATCTTTCAAGGTTGTTTGGCTTCAGTGAAATCAGGAGTTGATCCTACCATGGAGTCTCAGGGTTCTACCTGCACCATCCATTCAGGTACCTACATGCCCGTGGGTCTTTCTGGGGCCTTTCACACCCACCTCTGAAGTGTTACAAAGATTGCTGACCTATGTCTGTCTCCACTGTAGGTGACTAGTCTCCTTGGTTGCTGACTGTGATAGGTCTCTGGTTGACACTGTGAGCCAGCCACAGGGAGATTATTTCAAAGCAAAGTTTCAGACTGACTCATGCTCCCCACAGACAACAGAAAAAATTGAAGTTCACTTCCCAAGGGGGTGGATTTGAAGGCAGTAAAACAATGTGTGATTACTTCCCAGCTACCTGCCTGACCACTGGGGAGTGACAAATGTCTGAAGAACACCAGTGAGTGGTGATGGCAGCCAACCAGAGAGGTATATGGTCTTGTATAAGCCTCTAGGGGAAATGATGCCTATAGTTATAACAACCCAAATCAATTGTCCCCTTCCCCAAAGTCCAAGGACCACATAACCAGAAGCATCATCTGAACAGATCTAGATTCCAGGAAAGCCCTGCCTGGAAGGAATCTCATTCATCGTTTTGTGGGGAAATAAGTTTAGAATTTGTGGAGAGGAGGTCTTGCAGTTCAGTGGTTATTCTGTCTATTGACAATGTCCCAGCCCTGGTTTGAAGCAGGTAGAGGCAAGCCTCAGCACTGCTGAAGAGACGGTCCTCCCATGAGGCTAGTGGAGACTCAGAATCTGTAGCTGCTTCTCATTTCTGTTACTGCTCTGAGCTCTGTGTCCTTAGAGCTAGAAGAACAGATGCTGTGATCTGAGCTGTAAGTCTGCAAGCGCAACAGCTTAGAGATGAGAGTTTCTCTGGTCTCACTCCTGGACACCACTGCCTCATGAGGACCCACCCATGCTCCATACTGGCTTGAGACCTGCTGAGTTAGCACCCTGCCACATGCATGTCTTGGAGTTCCCAGGCCAGCCTGACATCTGTCAGGATAGCACATGCTTTGAGATGTGTCTGTCAGTTTTGACTGTTGGGAGATGTTACTCTGGCTAACTCTTGTCTCACATAGCTTGTGACTACTTTCTGCTTTTGTAAAGAGGTATAGCATATAATCCTACCAGGATTACTTATCATTGTGCATGAGGGTCTTCAATAACCTTGACAGAGCCAAGTGACTGGTTTATACTTGTAATTTAGCTCTTGAGGGGCAGAAGCAAGAGGCTTACAACAAGTATGAGTCCAACCTGGTCTACATAGCAAGTGCCAGACCACCCAGGGCTACATATTATCTCAAAAGGCTAAAAACCCAACCCACCCTAATAGAACCAGTCCAGAAGCTATTGAGTTTGGGGATTTTGACAGCCAGTGATGTCTGCACCAGCCATCTGAGCAGTAACTTTTGTCTTCTTCTGGAACTACAGGGATGACACCATTTAGCAAAGTGCCTGACTCAGGTAGGACCATGAAGGGATCAGCACGAGGCAACTCATCTCCATCTTCTCAGATACAAAATCAGTGTCTGGTCTTGAAGCAAAAGGGCTTCTGGAAATCACCCTTCTCTCTACCCTGCAAGCTGTGACAAAAGTCCAGCAAAGTCTGTTCCATGATCCACAGTTTCAAGGATGGCTAGTCCTCTGACAGTGCCTGATTATCTAATCAATGCCACTGGGGTGAGGGAGCCAGGGGATGCCTTCCTGAGTCAGACCTGCCATGGCTGATGCATTGATAATTTGCCAAGTTATAATTCAGATACTTTTAGCTGTCAGATAGCCAAGGTCACCTAAGTAACAGCTTTCTAGATCCATAGACAGAGATTTAAAACTTCATTCTGCCATTGCCAGCTTGGAACCAGGCTAGCTACACGAATCACATGCTTCCAACTCCATGTCCACCATGCTTGCAAGGGACTAAACACACACACACACACACACACACACACACACACACACACACGGTGTTACCAATTATGCAGAAATTGAATTTGGTACTTGAGCAGGTTACCTTTACTCTTGACATCAGAGTAGAGATGGGGATGAGAGTCAGTCCCTGTCCCAGGGCGGAAGGGGCGTATTTCCTCTCTGCTTCTGACTACAAAGCCCGGAGAGACCTGTGTACTTTAAAAAGTCAAAACATAGAAGACAGAATTCTTCTTAGTTTGGTTCATTCAGGAGCTCAAAGCTGAAAGGAACCTTGTCCTGTGAGATCCAAGGGAGACCTTAGACCGACTGGTCTGTGGGTGTGACTTGATCAAGGGTGGACATAAATGTGACCATGTCCCTTGTGTCAGTAGCTCTGAGGAGCCATCATCAATGCAGTGACCACTTCATGTTGGACTGTAGTGCTCACCAAGCCCCAAACGATGGCATCAGACCAGCCTGGTGACTCTCCAAAGCTCCAGTCTGCTCTTGTTCAGTTGGGTAGCTGAGCCTCATGGGGAGAGCCCCTGGGGAGAATTAAGTGAAGCCCCTTGGCTGACCTGATACAGAGGAATAGAAGTAGCACCATCCTCTTCAGGGGACCAGACAGGCCTGCATGTGGGAATGTTCTAG
Organism: Mastomys natalensis; assembly: GCA_021653895.1. Classification (NCBI taxonomy): domain Eukaryota; kingdom Metazoa; phylum Chordata; class Mammalia; order Rodentia; family Muridae; genus Mastomys; species Mastomys natalensis. Next base: position 438,218 of record JAJTUV010000181.1, read on the forward strand.
AAGTAGCATGCCTTCCTAGTGGGAAATAGCTCCACATACTTAGAGATTAATAAAGAACTAACTCTTTAATAATACATGGCCGGTTCTGGCTGGTGCATAAAAGGGAACAGCCTTGAACAGAAAAATTTACCAAGTTTTATAAGCCTTGAGCTTACCCATTTCACATAAGCTGCCATCCTTAAATCTCTCCTAGGTCTCAGCTCCATACTATACTTTTAACAATTTAAACAGAGGCAGGAGACTGCAAGTCTGGACACTTCGGGCAGATGGAAGATTTACACAGCAAGGATATTGCCAGGATTCTTTCTTAAGTGCACCTGTTTTGTTCATTTCCAGAAGTTGTTACCCAGGTCTATCCTGCCCTGATGGCAGGATTATGATTTCCTGATAAGAACTCTGGGGACTTAATAGCAGACTAGGACTTAATGATGGTTGTGCCACTGGGCTGCCCCTGGAGCTGCCCCTTAGGGTCATGCATGTTCTTAGATAAGGGAAGCCTACTGGCTGGTTGTAAGTCAGGCCTGTCTCCTTTTGTTATGGGGGAGGTCAGCCTTGATGTACAAACATTAGCAGAAACTCTCTCAGCAACCCTAAGCTGCAACTATGGCACAAAATGTTCTTTCCTACAGTTTCTGACTAGCCTGGTCATCTTCCAGTCATATGGAGGCAGCTCTCCTTTATATCCTGCTTCGTGTGACTTAATATTTCCTAAGTGAGTTTATTAGTGAATCATCTATAGCATTAAATTTGTTATTTCTAGTTTTCCCCGTATGAGGGGCAGACCCTGGTTCTGGACCCTGTGCTTTTTCTTGGTGCTGGTAAAAAGAATTCTGTGCTTGGAGACGATGCGACCCTCTGAGAAAATTGTCTTGATGCCAGCCTGGAGCCTTCCAGACTGTTCCCCCTCTGTCTGTGGTCAAAGGAACTATAGACAGGCTACTGAGCCAGCTGTATGGCTGTGACATACTTCCCAGGGCCCTGGCTGTTCCACCTTTTGTTGTTTTACCAGAGTCAGTGACATTTGTATAACATTGTGTGTCCCAGCCTGGGTCACCAGCTACTTTTCTGGTTCCACCAGCCAGCTCTCTTTTCACTGCCTAGATCTGATACATTGATGACCATGTACAGGGGCGCTCATGTATTGGAACAGCCTCAGAAGTGTTAGGAAGGGTATAGGGGGCGAGGCCCACCCATACCACATGGAAAAGAATATGTTTCATTCAAAACAAACCTTGCCTTAACCTGAATATGGAAAGATGTGCATCTTGTATGTTCAGAGTCTCCTGGGCAGCCCTGTTCACTCAGCCACACGGAGCTCCTGCTTCATCCGTCTTCCTGTAATGAAAAAGAAGCCACGAGCTTTCATAGGTCTCACAGTAGCAAAATGATGTGTTTTGTTGTTGTTGTTTTTTTTTCTAGGTGCGAAATTCTTTTCTCCCTCTTAAAAATCCCATGTTGAGAAACCAGACGGTAGATTCTCAAAGTGGGTGTGGATTTGGGGGAAGGGTGCTCAGGGTATGGGCTTCCTCCATCTCCAGCATGGTTCCTAGATACGTGTGTATGTCACTGGTGTGGCCCCGTGTCTTTTAGACTGGAAAGGTTTGGTGGATGAAGGACAGTAGCAGCGCTCAGCCTATCAGGCACCTGTGAGGTCAGGCATGTGAGGTCTGGTGGGTCACATGGCACACAATGGTCAGGCTGGTGGCTGAGGATGGAATGCCGGAAGCAGTATCTTTTTTCTAAGGGAACACATTTATGGTGGCGAGGAACCATACTGGCAATGTCCTGAAGCCCCTGAGCTGGCCACATCCCTCATTTTTGAAGACTACCACTTCAAACGATGAATGTCTGGGAGCCCTGGGAGCTTCACTCAGCTTCGGTTCTCCTCCTGCATTTCTGCTAAACCTCTGAGTAACCAAGCAGCAACTGTGGAACATGGGGTCAGGGGCCTACACAGTGACTGCCACAGCTTCACTGTGCCTCAGTGCTACCAGAATTTGCATGCTGGCAACCACGGAACTCATCTACACTACAGTGTGGATATCGCTGTGGGTCAGCATCTGAAACCAATATGGGTCAACTCAAGGATCCTCTAGGGATGTGCTTAACCTCAAAGAGGACTTCTGAAGTCTTAGCAGAACAAGAGGTCTGTGTAACCAGGTAGTATGTTGTGTGGTTATCATGTAGCTCCATTCTCTGGTCATTACCTGGCTTTTACTATTTTGAAATCATAGCAGGTATGGTTATCCACAGGTGACCCTCACAAAATTGGACCCACTAACGTCCCCTTGTGGAAAGAGGAAAGGTTCATGAAACTTCAAGATACGAAAGTAATTAACAATCGCTAAGGATTGAACAGGAGCAACTCTTCTTGAGGGTATAGCTGCTCGTAAGTTCCCCATCCCCCTGTAAGTAACTCTTCACACACACTGCTATACGTAATCCCTATTAAGCAAATAGACTTTTCAAACTAAACTCACACTGGAATAATTCATTTGGTTTGTCCTTGGTGATCTATATGGCAAAAGATGGCTATTCATGTAGCACCAGAAGTACTGGAGTAGGAACAAACGGATATATTCATTGTCTGAGACTCTGGAAGCTGCCTGGGAGCTCACACACTAGTGAGGCCCCTGTGACTGGTCTTCTCAGCTGAGATCACAGGCGTTGTTCTCTGGAAGAGAGACTCCACCCCTTGTCAACAATGCCCCTGGGAGAACACGGAGAACTGAAGCAGGAAGCTTTCCATTTTCTTTCTTCAGAAGAAATCAGATGTTCACCCTTGGCTATTTTCTAGGGACTATGCTGACTGGAGAGAAGCACCTCTGGATGGTCATGCGTCTGTGACTAAAGCCTCTCAGGGCTGGTGAGAGGTAGGGGAGAGCCCTGCCAGTGTTGGTGCAGGAGCTTAGCTGGGGGCAAATCACTCAGTGGGAGCTGTGGTCTATTCTTAGCTCTCTTCCTGTTATCTTGATGGAGTGCTTTGATTGCAAATAATTCCGTACAAAAGAAAGCCATCATCAGCACACACTTTGGGACCCTCTTCATTGATTAGATAATTACAGATGCTCAGCCAATGGGGATTGAGGTGACTTGCTCAGCAGAAAGCCTGGCTGGGCTCTCTGGGATGTGGCTCTGTAATATGCAAACACTAAGCAAAGAGTGTGGTCAGTCAGGCATTCTGTCTCATTCCCTCTCGCCTAACTCTCCTAGACTCCCAGACCTGGTCATGGGACACTGCCCAGAACTCCTGGCTCTCGGGGATCTGGGGCTCTTCACATTGTTGCTGCAATGAAATAAAAAAAAATTTTTTTTTCCTTTAGTTTGCCAACTCAGCAAAGTGTACCAGCCTGAGTGCCACCTCTCTTAGACTAAGCAGGGAGTTTGAGTTTCTAACCTGCTCTGGCTTTAGTGTGGAGGATTTAGACCCTGCGCAGGCTCAGAATTTCTGTCCTGTTTGTTTGTATAAAATCTGTAGGGCCTAACACACAGCCATTTCAGAGACAGGATGTGGCTTGTTGCCTCAATAGCAAAGACTGATTGTCATGAGGTAAATGTCATACTTCCCAGGACAGTCTAAAGGGAGATAAACCCACCAGAGAGACTGACTATCCACAGCCCCCGCAGCCTGGCCTCTGGTCCCTGGTCAGACTTTGGGCTTCACACAAACTCTATAGGAACCTTCTATTAGCCAAATGCATGGAGGGACTGGGAATGGGGTCAGAGATGATCAGCCCACACCTATGAGCTCATAGTTTTGGAGGATCGTCCTAGACTGAAGAACTGAGCCAGCACACGTACTTGATGTAGGCCGCATGCGGGACAGGAGGTAGAACTCTCCTGCTCACTTTTTGCCCTTTCTAGGGCTGGAGGTGTGTGACAGAGGTCTAACCTAATCTACTTGCGTCCAGGTAGGAGCTTAAAGACACTGCAAGGGCCCCCATTCCTGCATTTTAGGGCCCCTTGAAGCTGAGATCCTATGTCCTGGGTATGGGTAATGGTCAGGAGCTTGAAGAACTGTCTGGCCCTGGAGCAAGTGGAACAGGTAGAGCCTGCTTCCCTTCCCATAGAAGGCTTCATGTGGCCACATCTGAACTTTGACATGAAAGTACATTTGAAAGCAGAGGAGGTAAATGACCTGGTTCCTAAAAGCATGGAGATAGGATCAGGAGGGGAAGCATGACACAGACTGCCTGCCTCCTTGGAGGCCTTAGCTGGTCAGAGCAGGAAGTGGGGTTTCAAAGGCCACTAGGCCTGCAAGGGCTAGAAATCAAGGCAGTGTGGCTTCAGGTTTTCATGGGAGAGAAGAATGCCCATAGAGAAGAGACTGGTGTCCCCAGGGGCAGCGGGTGGCTCAGTGGTGACCCGACTGCCTGAGGAGAGGTAAGGCAGTATCAGAGACAAAACACCAGATGCTGAGAACGCCTTTTAGGGCATCTAGGCAGGGATGGTTAGATGTGGCCAATGCCTGGGGTCTGAAAGGTGGTGGAGAGCTAAGGACTTGTAGCCCATAGGTTCTCTCAGAGACACCATGACTGTGCTCAAAGCTTCACTTGATCCATTCTGTGAGGGTCTGGGTCAAGGCTCAGAGTGCAGAGCTAGGAAAGGGCATCCAGTGGCACGGCCCCTGGAGGACTTGGTCCTCTTAAGGTCCCGGAAGTCCCAAGCTGCAGCAGGCAGGATGGGAAAACTACAGAGGGAAGATTGATGTCCTGTCAGCCTGAGAAACCCTCACAGGACCTTGTGAAGGGCCTGCTCACAGCCATTTGTGGTGTTCAGAGCAGAAGCAGAGAACTGTGAGAATAACCTGTGGAAGATCATGACCAGTGCCAAGGGCAGGAGGGAACTAGCCAAGAACTTCCCTGGGTAAGCCACTCATGTGAATTTCGGAGCCAAGAGCTCTGAGGAGTCCTGGCATCGAGCAGGAGAAAGTAGAAAGTATCTCTAGAAAGCCTTCCAGATACAGAGGGAGTCCAAGTGAACCCAGGCTTGAAATGAGCTCTCTTCATACAGGCAATCAGTCCATCACTAGAGAGAAGTCTTTTATAGGGATTCATGTTGCAACACCAAGGGAGGCAGCATAGGAGAACATCTCCTGCCAGCTCAGTAAGTGATTCCCAGAAGCACGCTTATATAGCCAAAGAAAGTTTTGGACCAATCACAGCACACCCTTGAATGCAAATGAAAGTTTGTGTTTGCACCAATCAGTACACCTCACGTGCAAATAGAAGTTTGTGTGTGTACTGATCATCACGATCATAGCCTTGGCTCTTTAGCACCAGTCACAGGAGTCCTTGGTTAGGTCATCAGCCCCTCCCCCACCTTATTTCTTACTCAGGTTGAGTGGTTACAGAATCACCTAGAATTCACCAGGCTTATGAGCACAAAAGGTTTGACATAAACTGTTTGAAATAGCTTTGGCTGAGGCTGTCCCCTCAGGAGCTGGGGGCAACCTGCTGTGATTGTGTAGTTATTCAAGGTACCCATAGTGTTCAAAACAGTAGTTCTGGTATGAGAGGAGAATTGCTCACCATTTGACTGGCAATCCTTTTGCTCAAGGCAGCTAGGACAGTGAAGGAGCACCCACCAGATGCTAATTAGGGATTCAAATTATTCCAATCCCCTGTGGTCTTTATTTGTAGAAAAAAATGAATGTGTGTGTGGGGTGCTTACAGTAATAATTGAGTGCCTAACACCTGTCCAGTGCCTCAGGGAGAGGTGCTCCTCTGTCTCTGCGGGACCATAGGCCAGTTACTGTCCTCTTATTCTGAGTTTGATTCTGTAGAAATGTATTCCCAGTAGAAATGAGGCAGCTGCTTCAAGTATTCCCTGTACCCAACATGACAGAAGTATAACAGCTGTCCGGTGAAAATCGCCAGCGCCCAGTTGTTGTCATTTTGGATGAAACTGTTTGAGACGTAAGTATGTCCTAAGGATTATATTATACCAACATTAGTTGTGTTCATCCACACAGTTTCTATCACAGGCTTAATGGGACTAATTAATTTTCTTGACCACGCCCTCCAAGTGTGCAGTCACCCTTGGATGGCATCTTTGCCAGCCCCTTAGCGTCACTGAGAGCTCAGGGAACAGGTCTGGAGCATTCTTCACTTTCTTTGTTGAAAATGCCTGTCAGTGTAGAAGTTCATACTCCAAATTAGCAAGCAACCTTCATAGACACAGCCTCCCCTTTTCTAAGAACTAGGGTGTCTGAGGTGTGATCTTCTTAGTGACACCAGGCCTGTAAGTCCACCTTCTATTTCCACATGTTTCAAAAGAAAGCAGAAGACATATTGGTAAAGAAAATTTGATTTGTTTCCAGGTTGCCCAGACTAGGGAGAGAAAGACTCCTAGTTGCTGTGTTTCCCTGGGGAAATATTACACTTTGGGTTTCTCTCTGTTGGAGCTGAAGAAACCAGTTTCCTCTGGCTTGGAGAACACTGGAGGTCTGAGAGGAGCTCTCCATCTATCCCTGGTACTCCCTAAGGAGACCCACAGGATGTACTGAGTTCCTGCTCTTCTGTGTGTCCCTGCCAGGGAAGAGTGGGTCTGTGAAGGTCTGAGTTGTAAGAAGGTGTTCATAGCATGGCGCTGAAGTCACAAAGGGTCCCTGTCAGTGATGGAGCAATATCAGGAATGGAGGGGAAGCTCTCATCAGGAGGAATTATGTCATATGTCTGTTCATACTTCACACAGGCCATGGAAGACATCGATGGCATCTGGGACTGTCTGGTGTACTCTACCATATGAGATTAATAACTTTGCCATCCGTCTGAACACTCAGGATGTGAGTACCCAAACCCCAGTGCACTGAGTTTCTGTGTCTATGGATAGGAGGGAAGGAGGGAAGGAGGGAAGGAGGGAAGGAGGGAAGGAGGGAAGGAGGGAAGGAGGGAAGGAGGGAAGGAGGGAAGGAGGGAAGGAGGGAAGGAGGGAAGGAGGGAGGGAAACACAGAGACAGAGACAGAGACAGAGAGAAGGACAGAAAAAAAAGATAAAGAAAGAGAAACAGAGAGACAGAGAGTCTGACAGACAGAGACCAAGACTCTGGGCCCACATGTCTGATGTCAGACAGATTAGATAGATAGGACTGTGGGGAGATACTGTAGGAAGCCTGTGATAAAAACTGTTGTCTGGAATCCACAAAGCCCTTTCCCGTGTCATAGGATATTTCACTTTGTTGAGGCCCTGGCCACCAGGAGGTACAGACCACACATTGTCCATATTCTTCTGTGCATATGTGAATCTCAGGGATGCTGCATGGCCTGATAGGTTGTTCACTCTTTCTTGGAGACCAAGATTTTACTCTAAAGTGTTTGGAAGTTTGATTGAGAGTGTTTATATCTGAACCTTTCAGAGCAGAATCTGTAGAGCAATTCTTGGAGATTCTCAGCACAAATCCTCCATGGGCTTGTCTGACAGTGTGGCTGGTTGCCTGTTCAGAGCCTTCCAGTATGTCAGGTATACAGGAAACGATGGTGAGTTCCCAACACACAGGCCCACTGTGCTCTCAGGACACATGGTTGAAGGAGTCCTTGAATTTCTGGGTGGAGACTCACTTTTGGTGAGCACCAAGTAAAGCCACAAGAAGCTGTACTGCATGGAGGTTGTATCCTCAAACTGGAGGCCCAGAGCCTACAGTACTCTTATGCTTGAAGCCCAAAGCTGGAGCTGTGGGAGACAGACCTCCCTGGGAAGATGAGTCATCTTGATACCTTGAAGCCTGAAATTTGGTTTTGATTAATAAGCAATGCTAAACACAGGATATAAACACACTGTCTTCAAACATTCATGTGGATTCCTCAGTTCATGATGAAGAATCTTCCTGTGCCAGCAGGACACCAGGACTCAGGGTGGAGGTGGGCAGGAACTGCTCTCATGTTTCTCTTGTGCTCAAGGATCATTGAAAAGTGACCACCTATGACCCCTGCTCACTGGAGCAGGAAGTCACCTTCGATGCTGTGTGTCTGAGAAAGAACCTGCTGCTTGTACAGTGCCACTTCATCCCTGGCAAGCGTACCCTAAGATCCAGTTCACTGGTTTCCGACATCATCTGCACACATAGCTCACAGGTTCCGACAAATCCAGTTTGTGGTAGAGGGGTGAGTTAACAGGTGACCAAGAATAGCCCTATAGTTTTACATGAGGGCCATGGCTGTGTGTCCTCAAAAATATTTCATCTCCATCATGGGCTTTTGATTAGTCAATTCCCAGATAAAATACCTATGCGACCTTGAATTTATAATAAGCCTTTATCAGCATTAAAGCTGAGCCGATATCTACCTTCTATGGCTACAAGAATCTACTTTTTTATCAATACCCCAAGTTATTACTTACTATGTTCCATCTGGGCGGCTCTTAACTCCAATTGGCCAGCCCTTGTGGCCATGACATCTTCTCCTCTCTTCATCTTCTTCCTCTCCTCAGACCCCAAGCCTGGGAATCAAAACCCCTGCCTATATCTCTTCTGCCCAACTATTAGCTATTGGCATCTTTATTTAACCAATAGCTTTAAATTAAGGAGCAAGGCCACACTGTACATGTGGTTTCTCTTGTTCCTGAAAATAGCCAGGCCTTGGGGGCCAGTATTTATCATTACAATACCTATCAAAAGAGCAAACCTTAACAGCTGTGATTCCAATTTATGGTTCACAGTTCTTGCACACATGGAGAGCACTGCAGTGAAGGGGTGTTGGGGCCAGTGCTCTCTGGTTGGAGCTCCTGTATAGCAGTGACATGGGTTTGCTGGCCTGTCATAGAGAGACATGTCACTGCCCTTAGATGGCTCAGCAGTTTTGTCATAGTGTCTCTATTGCTGTGAAGAGACACCATGAACAAGGCAACTTTTTTTTAAGTTAGTTTTATTTATCTATTTATTTATTTATCTATTTGTTTATTTATTGGCAACTTATAAAGGAAAACATTTAATTGGGGCTTGTTTACAGGTTCACAGGTTTAGTCCTTTATCATTATGGTGGGCAGCATGATGGCACACAGGCAGACACCGTGGTGGAGAGATAACAGACAGTTCTACATTTGAGTCAGCAGATAGCAGGAAGAGAGAGATAGTGAGCCACTGGGCTTGTTTTGAGCTTCTGAAATCCTAAAGCCCATCCCCAGAGACACACTTCCTCCAACAAGGCCACGCCCACACCAACAAAACTACAGGTCTTAATCTTTTCAAATAGTGGTGCTCCCTGTGAGCCTGTGGAGGCCATTTTCACTCAATCCACTACAATTCTAAAGTCTACAGTGGTGCTAGTGGCAGGATCTATAGAGGAGTGTTCATATACTGGTTTCTGGGGTGAGTGTAGGGAAGGACTGGATTAGCCAGGTTACGTTCAGTCCAGGTACCTCTTCTGGATCTGCTGGTCAAGACTGAGGCTGGAGCCCAGGGATACCACAGAGGCCACAGACAGAGCCAAGGAGCTGCCTGTGTGTGCTTGACTGTGGGCAGGATTCCTTTCCTCTCTGGCATCACACAGGAGACTGGCTTCTTAGAAACTCCACATTCTCTTTTTCAGTTTCCTTGTTGTTGGACATTGTGATGGTTTGTATATGTTTGGCCCAGGGAATGGCACAATTAGGAAGTGTGGACTTGTTGGAGTAGGTGTGTCACTGTGGGCATGGGCTTTAATACCCTCGTCCTAACTGCCTGGAAGCCAGTCTTCTGCTAGCTGCCTTCGGAACAAGGGGTGGAACTCTCAGCTCCTCCAGCCCCATGTCTGCCTAGATGCTGTCATGCATGCTCCTGCTTTGATGATAATGGACTGAACCTCTGACCTGTAAGCCAGCCCTAATTAAATGTCATCCTTATGAGAGCTCTCCTGGTCATGGTCTTGTGCACAGCAGTAAAACCCTAACCAAGATCAGACATTTAATGTTTTCTCTTCCTCTTCTTTCCAGTTGCCCTGAGTCCTTTCCTGAGTATGGTGGTTTTGAAACCCCAAAGACTTTTGCATTTTGTTAGTTCTATGGAGATGGCTGGTTCATGGCTCCTTCTAGATGCCATGGATGGAGCATGCGTGCACATCTGCAGGTGTCTGCAGGTGTCTTCAGGTGGTCCTCCTGTAGTTGTTCTATGAATCACTTGTGATGGGAAGTGTCTTAGTCACTGTCCTATTGCTGTGAAGAGACAACATGAACAAGGCAACTTTTGAAAAAGAAGTCATGGAGTTTGCTTACAGTTTCAGAGGTTTAGCCTATTTTCATCATGGCAGTGATCATAGTGATGCTGGAGAAGTAGTCTAATAGTTCATCTTGTAAGCCTCATCTTTAGGACAAAAGAGAGACTTTGGGCATGGAGTAGCCTTTTGAAATCTCAGAGCCCACCCCTAATGAAACACTTCCTTCAACAAGGTCCATAGCTCCCAATCCTTCTAATCCTTTCAAATAGTGCCACTCCTTGGTGATTAACCATTCAAATATATGAGATTATGGGGCTATTCTCATGCAAACCACTGCAGTAAGCCTGTGATTTTATGGTAAGCAGACCTAAGGTCAGGAACAATGTTTGGGCTCTCCTTATTTTGGGGAAGTCTCACTGACCTGGGAGCTCTGTCCAGCTGGTGGCATCAGCAGACGCTAAAAGAGAGCTACACGGTTGTTTTAGTTATGCAGGAACTACAACATCAGAAAGTCTTTAGGCCAGCCAGGCAGCATCCCTTCACTCAGGTCTTCCCATGTAGGGCATTATGCATTGTGTAAACAAGAGGCTGGCTGCCCAGAGCTGTCAAACATTCATATTTGAGCCACACACATGTTCACCTAAGAAAATATAATTATAGAGAAGGCTCCATGGCAGCTTGCTTAGCATGCGTAATGTCACCCAGCTCAGTGTTCCTGGTGTAATTAGCATGAGTACACGAGCAGCTGAAACCACTGCTAAATTAAGCCGTAGCAGTGGAGTATGCAGGACCCACATTAACCTCACCACAATGGAAGGTGCAGGCGTCTGCTAGAAGCTCAGTCAGAGTGAAGCTTGCAGCCATACACACAGATGTCACCACTGACACCTGGTACATGTGGGGAGCCAAAGCCCTGTGTGAAATTAGACACGGTAATTTGACACAGGAAGTACTGCCCTGGTTATCAATGACTGAAATGGGTTACTTGATGATATTTTATTTTGACTTCATGTAACTCCATCTTCAAAAAGTATTCATGCTGAAGACTTAGGGTGTTTTTTATCCAAGTGAGAAGCCAGTAGTTTGCCAGGATGGATGCTCCTCACAGAAATGCTGATTGTATTTTGACTCCTGAGTCAAGTCTTATACACACTATGTCCCACCTGTCTTGTGGCTCTTGCCTTTTCTCCTGGCTCTCATTCTGTTTTCCTGAATCCCACTCATCACTGTTCACAGTCAATGGCAGACTCTGAGAGGCAAGTCTCAGCTTTCACAGGGGCCCTCCACAGGCTAGCCCCCACATCCATGGCCTAGCCTCAGCTTGGATGTAGGACAAGCTGAAGGAAAACGTGAGTCTTGGGGAGGTTGTTCAGTCTAGCTACATTTGGGATTCAGGCAGCGTTGGTGTATTTTATTATGTTTTTATACCTCTACCTCCCTTCCAACCCTCATTCCAGCCTAATCCCTTCCAACCTTCCAACACTAGATAGGAGAGAAAGAAGGTTAGAGGAGAAATGGGGCATAGCTCTCTTTCAGCCAACAAAATAGATTATTTTCTGCTGATTAGGGGTGTTGGTTCCTTGGGGTAAGTCCAACCACAACAGCAACCAGGAGCAGCAGGGGGAGCTGCAGCAGCCTTCTCCTCAGAGCCCCAGCTGCCACCTGCCCCCCTTTTGGGGCTATCTGCAGCTAGCAGAAATCACACCTCCCCCCTCCCTCCAGAGCACAAGACAATCTCACAGGAAGACAATCATAGTTAATAGCCATGGACAAGCTGAAGTAACTGCCCCATATCCCACACCTGGGATTAGAATTAAAAAACGTATCCACGTAACGTAACTGGGTTTTTCAAGAAACCAAAACTCTCACTACAAGGCAGTCCTTACTGTTCCAGAACAGTCCCTGTAGAAAAGAAGCACTAAGTTGCTGCCACCCCACCCTTGGGAGTTACCAAACACAGAGGACCAGGGAAATTCCAGCTTCTATCAGCAGCCAGCAATACCTGCCTCAATCTTCAGCAGAAAGAAGATCTGTCCTGATGGGCCTGGGTCTCAGGTTGTGTGTTCTTGGGGACAGTCCCAAGAGTCACCACAGTGAGGGTGGAGACTGGGTGACAGGGAGCAGTGGCTGGCTGTTATGGCTGTCCGTGACACTTGCAGGGAAGGTTCCTTGTCCTGCTGTTAGGGGTCAGACACAGGGGCCCTGGGACATGATATCCTTACATTGGCACCACCTCTTCTCCAGCTGTGTCCTCAGTCCCCTGCCCACACTCAGAGACCACAAGACTTTACCTTGGCTCAGATCCGGGTGAGCTTCAGTAATGATCCCAGCTTTTCACTGCTGCCTTCCATGTATAAGTGGTTTAGACATAATTGTCAGAAATGATTCTTACATTCAGGCCGTTAAAATCCATTAACCATGGGAAATTCTGAACAAGCCTCAGTACATCTATTTTGCGGCATGTTTTTCACAGCAGTCTTCCTTGTTTTTGCCCCAAGACAAAAATGATCTTTTAAAAACTTCCCTTAAAGGTATTTTGAAAACAGAATGCAAAATGTAGATCTAGAGAAATCCACAAAGCAGATATATAAAAATGTAAAAGGCAGCTGCATTGTGCTTGCTTCCAGAGAGCTTCTGCGACCAGTGACTGGTGTGTGGTGAGTTTTCAAGGTCCCGCAGGGAAGATGCCAATAGAAACACCATATCTGTGGTCATTCAAGTAGAATTAATACATACAGACATGTTGATTCTGAGAGTCCAAGGAAGCTCAGGTCAACTGTGTTGATTATGTTATTTTTCTCTGGAAGGAAGAGAAACAGTGAGTAGCCATCTCACAGGAAGCATGAAACAGCAATCTGAAATGGTCAGGCCCAAGATCACAAAGCTCTCTCTCTCTCTCTCTCTCTCCCCTCTCTCTCTCTCTCTCTCTCTCTCTCTCTCTCTCTTCTCTCTCTCTCTGTTTCTCTCTCTCTCTCTCTTCTCTCTCTCTCTCTCTCTCTCTCTCTCTCTCTCTCTCTCTCTCTCTCTCTCTCTCTGTATTTTATAGGGAAATAAGCTTTCTAGGTAATCTACCTGGATGTGTGTGCCTACCAGGCTAGGGACAACTGCTGGTCCTGGCTGCACAGAGTTCAAAGGCTCCTGCACTAACACAAGCCTTTCTTGGTTTCTCCCTTGGTTGACTGCCATGTGTGGTGTCTGGTGCAACTGTAGCCACACCGATGGTTGGCCTGTAAGACTTGTGTTGTTTCTTTTGTGTCCCTGACATTGGAGTTATGGGCCCATTTCACTTCACATAGTTAAGACAGGGAAAATCTTGCTGCCTGGGACAAACCCCTGTCCAGGCAGGAGAATTGAGGCAAGGATACTCAATCTGTCTGCTAAGTATACCTTCCAGACAGTTTCATCTGATTTAGATGGGGAAGCAAAATGGAGGGACTCAAAGGGTTTCCACATTCTGTCTTGAGGCTGCTGGAGGAGAAACACAGGGGTTTCTTGCTATGCACACTGAGTTTGCTCAACTTGGGAATAAGCAGCATCCATAGCTATTCTCAGACTGGCCACACTGATCTTACCAGGGTGACCTAGAGCTTTTGGCTCCAGAACATTGCACTAGACCAAGCAAGACTCTGGCAGGGGTCTAGCTCTGTTCCCAGTGGCTACTTAAGCTGTGCAGGGCTAAATCCAGATCCAAGCTGTGAACCAAACCAGAGAAGGGCTCTGGATTAATAAGATCTGCCATCATGCCTACAGAAAGGAGAGGTTCTATAAAAGCAAGCCTGGTGAGGTGGAGACACAGGGACCTTGAAGAGCAAGGCAGTCATGATAGAGCCAATCAGAACAACCAACCTCCCTGTTTCAATACCTGAACTGTTAGCTGTTTGGGTAAAGTCGAGGATATGAATCAATAGGCCAGTTCTGCAGCCTATTGCAGACACTTGAGGGAGACCAGTTGGTTCTCATGGGATTTCATAAGGAAAAGATGGTACATGGTGCTGGCTTCAGGTCATTATATTGTGGGGGTTCACTTCTTGCAGGGAAACACTCTAATGAGTACAAAGGAAATTTAGCTCATCATGACTTAGTTAGCCAGGCTGAATCAAACTCCTGGAGTCTGACACCAGGCCAGTTTATTTTAGACATATTAAAGTGAGTACAATTTTGGAAAAAAAAGTTACCTGTAACAATTATCCAAAGCTCATTAGCACAATAAATCTTAAGGCATGATTACATTGAGACTCTTTTGAAGTACATGTGACCTCTATCATGAAGATGGGTTCTATAGCTTAAGGGCCCAGGATCTGGCGTGGTCTGTGAGAGGATGACATAGTCTCCATTTTAGGACCAGACTTGACTTCAAATAAAAGTCATCTGTTCCAGGAACTGACTATAAACCCCTAAGTCATCATCCCAGGAACTAGGCCATATGTCACCAGCTCTAGAAACAGATCATAAATTCCAGGAACAAGGGCATAAAATCCCCAATCCAGAAGACAGTCTGGAGATAATCACAAGGATGGGTAAATATCTTATCTCAGGATGGGCCATCTGTTCTGGGCAGCCTTATATGGTCTGGGTATCTCATCCTGTGGTTAAATGTTCCCCAAACAGAAATACAGTCCACTCATCACATGGACACAAGCCAATCAGACTCATGTAACATCTCCAGCACCCACCAATGAAGTTTTAGATTACCTAACCCTAGCGAAAATTCCCCTAGTTTCCTATAAAAAGGCCTGCATGCCTTTGGCTGTAGTCACCATTTTTGTAAGTGGCTAATCCCTGCATGCAGACTTCTTGCTTTTGTGAAATAAAAATATTCTCACCAATTGTATATGTGAGTGGTACTCTCCAAGCAGTGCTTTTGGACAAGCAACTGAGATGGCGTAATACTCATCAGGCTATAAAATACATATGACATCTCCCCTGTCTTGTTAGGGTTTCTATTTCTGCAACAAAACATGACCAAAAAGCCAGTTGGGGAGAAAAGGGTTTATTTGGCTTACACTTCCATATTGCTGTTCATTATTGAAGGATGTCAGGGGAGGAACTCAAACAGGACAGGATCCTGGAGGTAGGAGCTGATGCAGAGGCCATGAGACCATAGTGCTGCTCACTGGCCTGCTTCACAAGGCTTGTTCAGCTTGCTGTCTTATGGAACCCCAGACTATAAGGGATGGCACCACCCACAGAGACCTGGGCCCTTCCTCACTGATCACTCATTGAGAGGGTGCCTTATTACTGGATCTCATGGAGGCTTTTCCTCAACTGATGATCCTTCCTCTCTGGTGAGTCTAGCTTGTGTCAAGTTGACACACGAAACCAGTCAATCTATCCCCTAGGGATGGTTTCTATTGACTGAGAAAGATAACTGTCTAGGAAGGGAAAGTCTGGGATAAACATTCTGGGAGATTTGGGTAAGGTCTGGCTCTACAGATAGCAATGGTCACCAGGTCATTAACAGCATCCACTCCCAGCCTTCTGGGTGGGTAACTGGTGTGTATTTTCTCTATTGAGGGGACAACCCCGTGTGATTACCATTTCCGGTTTCTCCGGTGCTTATCTGTGAGCATTCGCGCCCTCGACAATGTTTGTGGAATGAGAGCTTGTGCAAAAGATAAATTCACTAGAATGGATCAAAGACTTGGCACAGCCAAGAAAATAGGAGTGACACTGTATGGCCACATGGCAGGAGATGATTTAGCAGTGTTTCTCAACCCATGGCTTGAAGTCCCATTGCAAGTCAAATGACCCTTTCACCTAAGACCCTTGGAAAACACAGATATTTATATTACACTTCACAATGTAGCAAAATTACAGGTATGAAGTAGCAACAAAGACAAGTTTATTGTTGGGGGTCACCACAACATGAGGAACTGTATTAGGAAGGTTGAGAATTACAGATTTAGCAGATTCACAAAACATGTGATGAGACAAAAAAGCCAAACTTAGACTTCTAGAGATAACACTTAAAAAGCTTTGAGAAGCTCTGCTCTAGTCGCAGGGCTCAGAGCCACATCTCTGACAAAGGATTGTACCCACAGTGTACACAGAACCCTCAGCAGTGCGGGATGGGGACAAGCAGGGTGGGGACATGGTGTGTGGGCAGAGAATGGTCATGCCCTCAGGAAAGGAGATAGCAAAGCCACCGTGGACTGTGGCAGCCATGGGGCCATAGGCTCCAGCAGATGCCCCATCTGTCCTTAGCTCCTCAGGACCAGAGGGGAGACTCTTAGCACTGGAAGCAAACACCAGAAAGTGTTGAGAGTTCAGGGAAACCCGAGTCTCGCTCCATCTTAGCCTGTGTGACAAGGGCAGTCAGTTCAGAAAAAGAATTTGACTTTGTTTAGTTTTCTGTTTTACATTTTCTTCTTCTTCTTCTTCTTCTTCTTCTTCTTCTTCTTCTTCTTCTTCTTCTTCTTCTCTCTCTCTCTCTCTCTCTCTCTCTCTCTCTCTCTCTCTCTCTCCTTCCCTCTCATCCTCCCCCATGTCTCTCTTACTGTCTGTGTCTGTGTGTGCATGCGTGCTTGCCTGCTAAGGCAGAAAAGCCTGATGTGGAGGTTTCTTTAAAAGTAACACGTAAGCTTACTATTCATCCCTGGCATCCATTTCTAGGAAAGGGGGGCATCTGTTGTCACAGGCACTCGGGATCCCACATAGTGGTGTTCACAAGGACCAAAGAGCATTACGTGGACCCACTGAGTGGATGGTTCATGCATCTGGAAGACCAGTATACAGCTTCAAGAAAGGCTCCTGACTTAAATCACTGGTGAGATTTGAAGATGTGAGTGAGTGGCCAAGGGCCATGCATGTGTGGTTTCACAACTAAGAAACCACAGACCTAGGAAGCCCCACAGACAGAGCTGACCAGTGCTAGCTGGCAGGGGTGGCAAGGAGGCCATGGGTTGACTATGTGTGACCCAGGGGAATATTTCTGAGGTAAAGGTGACACTAAAGCCATTGAGTTGTAGGCTACAACAGGATGACTTTCTGGAATGTTAACTACACTCTAAAAGCTACTGAAACAGTCCAGGTGCCCTGAGGGTCAGACTTGGGTGTGGGGTGGGGCTGAGTGCTCCTGGACTACACATTCAGGGTAAAAGTCCTGTTCCTAACCTGAACTGATTCTCAGAGAGGGTGATGCTTTCCTATACACATCCCCTCTATTTCCCGGGCATCTCTAGGTACCCAGATGGCAGCTTCCCTGAGGCAGGAGCATGGATCTCTGGCATGGTCCGGGCCAGGCATTTGCTGATGAAGGATTGAGTAAGAAACCATCTGATCCCCAGCATGTCCAAAACCACAAAGAGAGCGGGGCTCTCCCACTGGGGCCTCGGCGTGAGGGGAAGGGTCTTTGTCTTTTCCACCTACCATAGCATGTCAAGGCCTCATGTCCAAGGACAGTGTGGACACTTGGGGACCTGCCCTGCATGTATCAGGAGAAGATCTTCAGCTCATTGCTCTTCATTGGCAAGTCTAGTTTGTTTGATTTCAAAGTCAGTGTGTGTGTGTGTGTCTCAGAGACAGAGACAGAAAGACAGAGATGGGGACAGAAACAGAAAAACAGACATACAGACAGTCAAGAAAACCATCTTGCCCTAAGAAGCCAGACACAGTACACAGTGGTAAGGGCCCACTGATGCAAGATACCCAGAATGATGGAACCAGAGACAGGAAATGGCTTAGTGGTGGCCAGGGCCTTGATAGGGGTTTTGGGGGATGGGAGTGGCTGCCCATTGGTTGGAGTTTCTTTCTGGATGACAGTATTTTAGAATCAGACAGTAACACATTCTGAATGTACTGACTACTGATCTGAGTACTTAAACTGGCTAATTCTATGTTATATGAATTTTACTTTAATTCATATCAAACCCATAAGAAGTTGTTTCTTGTTCTCTGAGTTCCTGGGTGTCCATCTATCTTGACATCTATACCTGCTGAAAGGCCCAAGGTGGGTTGGCCTTTACCTGTCCTATGGATGCCTAGAGGGTGTCCACCCCTGTATTAGTCAGTAGCTTCTTATCTCAGTCAAATATTTGTAGAAACACCTTACAACTGTCCTGGGTGAGGTAGGGCCTTGAGAGAGTTCAGGGAGGATCCCTGATGGTAGTCAGAGTTTTGTGTCTTAGCATGAGCTCAGCCAGCCTTGATACTGCTGAGCACTGTCACTGGGTGTGTCATTCCCTCTCTATCCCAAGGGCTTGGTTCTTCATCCCAGCCCCCAGGATGACTCTAAGTGCCAATTCCTTCTCCTGCCCAGTATCCTCTGCTTGTCCTAAGAGGTCTGAAGCTCATGTCCAGGGATCTGTGCCCCCTTTATCTCACTTCAGAGGATGTGCAAGACCGGCTTGCAGAGGGACTGAAGGCTGTTGACAAACAGTGGCCCCGGCTTTCCTGTTGTCTCTTTCCTTCCTGAAGCTCCTTGGCCATCTTGTTTTGTTTCCCTCCCTCTGGTCTTGCTTCTTACCTATCTCTGACTTTTACTTTTATGTTAGAGAGATTTCCTCAGTCCTTAAATTCTTCTTTGCTTTTGCTGCTCCCTTAGCCCCTTCCCAAGGCAGTCGCTGGGTTTGGTTCTTTATAGTCTGCTCTGTTCTTATTTCATGAATATACCATTTTCTTCCATCTTTGAGTATTTTTGAAAGCTTTCTACTTCCTGTGTTGGATCCGTTTCCGGGCCATTCATGTGTAGAGGATCCTGCCTTTGTGGGAATATTTGGGCTGCTCAAGGGTGGGTGGGACTCTGAATGGGTAGCTTTATTCTGTCCCAGCTTTTATGGAGAAAAAGCCAGTCTCTCCCTGCCTAGAGAATATGAGCTTCCAGACTTTGGGGCTGGAGCCCCGGGCAGCAGCGCAGATCACTCCCTCTCCTGGACCATTTCCCAGGATAAATCTGAGACAGATGGATGTTTGCAGATCTCCTCTCTGGCTGAGGTTCTAGAGCAAGATCTTTCCTCCTCCACT
Organism: Mastomys natalensis; assembly: GCA_021653895.1. Lineage (NCBI taxonomy): Eukaryota > Metazoa > Chordata > Mammalia > Rodentia > Muridae > Mastomys > Mastomys natalensis. The sequence continues at coordinate 457,306 of JAJTUV010000181.1, forward strand.
TCTCCTTGCTCCCACTAATTACAGTCAAACTTATTCTTGAACATTGTTTGATTCCTTTCAAAGTGTGTTCATATTATGGCTTCTAGCCTGTCTGCAGGGGCTCGGTGGACCTGAGGCCGTGCAGCCCCTACGCCAATGCGTGACCTTTCAGGATACCCAAGCCTGCGCATGATGCAAGTGGGTATGCCAAGAGTTTGGAAATCTGCAGACCTCAGTTTCTTCTGTCTTCTCATGCCCTGTGAGAGGCTTCAGCCACACAGACCAAGAGCCTTGGAGTATACACAGCTGCCAGGCTCCCTGGCAGTGCCCTCCAGAACTGCTCTCTGGGAAGAGCCTCAGTCTGGGTGTTGACAATCAGCCATGTGCCCTGAAAGTCAGGAAACATCCCAGACCACAATGAGGGTGAGAGGGGCCTCTATAGCACATAGTGGGTCAGTTAAGAGACTACAGAACCCCCTTTCCACTGCCTAGGCAGGAGCTGTTGCAGATACAGCAACTATGGCAGATATAGACAGGTTGCAACAGGTATAACAGGTATGGAGATATAGGCAAATATACCAGGTATGCCAGGTGCACAGGCAGAGTCGTTATAGTAGGTGCAGATGTGAAAAAATATGACTGCATATGTGCAAAAGTATGTCAGGTAAACATTGCAACCATATGTCAGGTACACATGTGCAAAAGTAGGTCAGGTACATGTGTGCAAACGTAGGTCACATACATCTGTGTAAAACTGTGGCAGGTACATATGTGCAAAACTGTGACAGGAATGTATGTGAAAATGTATATGACAGGTGCTCAGGTACAGCTGGATGGCAATGCACAGGTGCAGCAGACGACAGGAGTGCAGATGCAGCAGTATGGCAGATGTGAAAGCATAGCTGCATGTCAAGCACACAGGTGCAGTGAGCAGTATGGCAGGTGTGCGGGTGCACAGTGTGGCAGGGATGCAGGTGCAGGTGGTGTCATGTTCTCTTCCGGGGCTTAGGCTATGTACGGACAAGGATCTGCCTGAAGCCTGGCTTTTGGGCAAAGGGGAAACTTTAAATTTTTGCCTGGATCTTAGCGTGCACATCCTGGACTGAGCCAACTCTGCTGCTCTGTATGTGGTTGCTTCTATCACAGGTGATTTTGGAGCAGGGTGGGCCCCTCCACTACCCTTTCTCCAGGGTTGGGGACCTGGTTTGCCTTTCCTCCAAGCTATGGTGGAAGGTGGAAAAAGCCCTAGGGCCCCCAATCACCCCAGGCAGGTCTGACTGTGGTATCATCCCCTTCACACTAGTGGGTCCTTGCATTGATAAAAAGCAGAAGGCTGTGTGTGCATCCTGGCACTCCAAGTATTCACAGGCAGCACAGGCAGTTCAACCCTGACACACTGTGGAAGTGACTCTGTGTGGAAGCCACTTCTGAGTCTAGAGAGGGTTGACAGAAAGGTACAACACGCAGGGCTTTCTTCTGTGTCAAAGCCTTTTTTCATCCAAGACCACTAAATTCATGCTGGTTTTCCCCTTCAGATGACGAGCGTCCAGCTGCCCATCTTCCCACAGCTCTTATTTTGGGAAACTTAGCTGCCACCACCCCGTGATTATGAACAGCTCTTTGACCTAATTACAGCTTGCCTCTTTGTTTCCCGCCGGCTCATCAGGCATCCACCCCACACTTGACAGCTGAGTGGAGTGAGTGGGTCAGTTCCCCTCCCCAGGTCTATGCCAGGGCCTCCAGGGCCTCCAGGGCCTTGCCTATTAAGACTACTGTTCCAACCCACTCGGCCCTGGGTCAGGCATAGAGTCCCAAGCCTTCAGGGCTCTTAGACAAAGCTGTGCTTTCCCAGTTTAGAGCCGGTGTTGGGCACCTTTGCTATCCCTAAAGAACCCTTCCTCCCACTGACCATATCCAGAGGAGGTTTATGTATGCTTCACTGGAATAACCACCCTAGGCACAAACCAGTGACCCCTCCAACCTTCCTGCCTCTCAGAGGCCCATCCCCATGTGGGATTGGTGTGGGGGGAGGTGTCCTGGTACAGGAACAAAAACAGGAAGCCAGGAAGAGGACAGACTAGAAATCGAGGAGGGATGGCCCTTAGCCAAAGCTCCCAAGCAGTCAGGTAGGGAGTAGCCAGCCTACATCACCTGCCCCTCAGCAGCCCCTGGAAGCTGAAGAACTCAGGAGAGCTCCTCCCCGCCCCCATACCTGTTCCAACTGCACCATAGGCTGAGCCACAGACCAAACATGGGAGGGCATTGGCCATGCCTGACCCACTTTGAGTCCTTTTCAGTGTGAGTCTGCTAGTGACTTTAGGGGAGTCAGGTTAGAGGGCACCTTCATGCAGGCAACCCTTCACTTTTCACTGGCCATGCCTTACTGGTACCTACAAGTGAGACCAACAATGGATCCAGATGCAGCATCTCAGTCACATGTGAACTGTAGGAGAAAGGCAGGGTTTCCCCCAGTGCCTGGAGCCCACGCTGGTCCTTTTCAGAGTCCAGATGTAGGCCATATAGGGTAAGAGTTGGTCATGGCGCTCTTTTTTAGTTTAGTGCCTAGAAGGGCTCTGATCCCCATCTCTGGTACTGTCGCTCAAGGCAGTGCCTCAGCAGTGAAGACTGACCATCTGTGTGCTCACAGAAGCTCTGGAAACCTACATAGACCTCAATTATCTGCCACCTTTGATGTTGCTTTGGCTGGGTCTACCCCTGTCAGGCTGAAAGTGTTCACTTTGGGTGCATCTGGCTTGTTGCATGCTTAGGGCTCTGACAGACCTCTTTAGCCTTCAAGGTCTTGGGTATGACCAAGTGCCTGGTCCAGGCTAGGGAACAGGACATGAAAGAAAGCCAATGAGGTTCTTCCATCAGGAGTTAGACTCTCCCAAGCTGACTTTACTCTCCTGTCTACTAGCCTCCTCCGCAGAAGGTTACCCCATCCTGGATCTAAGCATCTACATAGCAGTCACCCAGTGAACTCTGGGGACTCTACTCAGTGTCTTGCAGTTGAAATTGCTCCCTTGGAAGCAGAGTGCCTGTAGCTTGGACATGAGTGTGTCCCCAGAGGTCCTGTGCTGGTGGCAAGGTCATGGTATTGAAGTGATGGGGTGTGTTAAGCTATGTGGTCTGGTATGAGTGATTGGGTCACAAGGGAACTGTCCTAGGACTGATGTAGTACTCAGGAGCCAGTTACCCAGTACCCCAGTTAGTTCTAGGCTTCCTGTCCATATAAGCATTTTCTCTGTCTGTGAGGATTTGTGTGCCCTCACCAACTGGTGGCTGCAGGACTTCCGTATATAACCAGGTCTCTGGTCCTCCCTGCTGCAAGGTTAGATACAAAGTGTTGTAAAAGCAATTTTGTGTTCCTGTTATGAACTTACATCAATTTTCTTTGAAAAGAATTAGCTAAAACATACTGTTCTCTAACACGAGATTCATTCCAGTTGATCGTAATGTCATGCAATGATGAAAAATGCTTTCTGCCTGCCCTTGATGCCAGTCCCTGCTGATGGTACTTCACAGACAGACACCTCCAGTTTCTATGACCTCTGTCCCCTTGTCCTCAGTGTGTTTGTGTAGAGTCTCGGAGATTGCCCATTTCCAGGAGTCCTTTGGGATCCTGTGTTCACTTATTGTATTAACTTTGATCAGTTATCCCCAAATGTAATTTTCTGACATGAGGAAAAAGTGGTGCTTGGCACTGAAAGATGTGTTCTTAGTCTATAGTTATTCTCTGAACAACTGTGTCTGTGTGACAGCAGCAACGGAGTCAGCCAGTCATGAGGAGGAGGATGTTGCAGAGGCATGCAGCCAGAGCCCACTTCCTGGGCTGGAAGAACAGGTATCTGTGTACTGGCAAATGCCCTAGGTGATTACAGTGCCCACCATAGCCCTGGCAGCCTCCTCACTCGGAGTGCATGGGGCCGGCCTCTTATTGTCACATTGAATCTGACTGGAGTTCAGCTGCTGGTGTGTAGCTATTCCAAGACTATCCGTGGTTTCTCTGCTTCTGCTCTCCCCTCCTCCTGCCATCTACTCAACAAACATTTATTTTGCACCGCAGCCCAGGCTTAAGATATGATGAAAATCAGGCACAGATAATGAGGTACACACTGTGGTTTGGGGACCAGCTCCTGGTCCTCCTTGCTGCTGTAAGAGCATAAGGTGAATTCCTTTTCTTGCTCAGTACTCAGAAGATCTTGTTCCGTTCACAGTGGAAGATCTGGGCCAGAGAGGCTCCAGTACTTGAGGGCAGTGTAACCTTTCGGGCTTTTCGACGCTACCTTTGCTTTCAAAGAATGACATGGAGATTTATATTTATTAATGATACCTTTGGCCTTAGCTTAAGCTTGCTCCCCAGTGAGCTTCTAACTTATATTAACCTATTTTATGTCTACCACATGACTGGTCATCTCTCAATTTCTTTTTTTAATTTTATTTTTTTATTGGATAATTTATTTACATTTCAGATGTAACCCCCTTACCCCATTTTTCCACCCCCCCGCCCAGGAACCCCCTATCCCATCCCCCCTCCTCCTGCTTCTATGAGGATGTGCCCCCACCTACCCCCCCATTCCCACCACCCTACCCTCGAATTCCCCCAGCCTTCATGGTCTTATGTCTGATTTCCTCTGAGTGTGGGTGATGAATCCCTGTACCCCTCTCCCAGATTTCCTCTTTCTGTCCAGAAGTCCAACCTTACCATTCTGCCTAGCCTTTTATTTCAACTAATCAGAAGGTAGGTACCTTAGGCAGACAAGGAAGGACAGAGACACATCTTCACACAGTGTTCAAAGACATCACTCCAACAGGGCAGTAATTAGGAAGTACAGATGACAAGCCCTATACCTTTATGGGCCCAGGAGCCTCAAACTAGTACACACAGCATTCTGCATAACAGAGGCCCAGTTTGCCTGACTCCTGGTTCTCAGTCTGTAGGCAACAGTCTCTACATGAGCATGTCTCTATGGGGAATCTGGGAAGGGAACCCAGGCCACCAAGACCTTGGAAACCATTGCTTGGAGCCCATTTCCTAGAACACTTGTCTCTATACTTCCTCATTTGTTACCTCTGAACCAGCCCATCCTGAAGCTGGTACTCCTGTTTACCCCAGTCCAGCCTGAGAAAGCTGCTCTGAAGCACCCTGGTGTATGGTTGGTGACATCGAAATACTCAGCACATACATGAGGAGAATTAGAAAGAGATGAACATGCTGAAAGAAAGATGAAAAAACACCCAGAAGACATTAGGTTAACATATCAGGCTGGTCCTTGGCAGGCACAGCCTATAGCAATTAGAAACAAAACAAAAACCCTTGCAAAACCTAGGGTAGAAGAGAGATTCTCATATCCAGAGGTGCTACTTAAATGTCGTGTCCAACATAAAAATCCAAGCAATCATGCAGTGTAATGTGACTCAAGAAAAATGCCAGCAGAAGCTGTTCCTGAAAAAGACTGATGGCAGATAAACCTGGCAAAGGCCTTGAAAACAAGGCTTGAAAATGCCCATAGAAAACATGGAGAAAGCCAAGAAATCAGTGGAAGAATGCAGGACCTATTGTGGTCTGGATTTTAAATGCCTTCCAGAAGCTGTGTGTTGAGAATTGGCTCCCCAGTGTAGCACTGTCCAAAGGCAGGGGCTTTGCATGGTGATTGGATCCTAAAGGTTCTGACTGTATCAGTGGATTAACCTGATAACAGGATAACAGGACTGGGGATGCAGTTTAGTTCACAGAGTGTTTGCCTAGCATGCAGGAAGCCCTGAGTACCTTCCTATATAAAACTGGGTGTGGTAGTCCATACCTATAATCCCAGCAGGAGAAACAGTAGTTCATTGTCATCCTTGGCAACAAAGGGAGTTCAAGGCCAGGTAGGCTTGCCTCAAAAGCATGCACAAAATAGAAACCACAAATAGACTCACAGCTTTATGGGCTACTGGGAAGTTGTGGGAAACTTTGGGAGGGAGGCTTACTCAAGGGCAATAGGTATGGGGAGCAGGCTCTCAATATCAAAATGGATATTTTGGCCCATGTCTCTTTTCTGGTTCTCTCAGTCTTTCTGCTTCCTGGCTCATGGGAGGGGATCATCTTTGCTCTATCATGTGCCCCCACCATGATGAAATCTCACCCAGGCTCAGAAATGTTAGAACATACTGGCCAAGTGAGCCAAAATACATCTTTCCTCCGTCAAGTTGACTTCGCAGCTATTTCCAAAGTGGGGGGAAGCTGCACAGCACAGGAACTATCCATAAAAAGAAAATAAACTTAAAAAAAATCAAAGCTGCAAACAACCAGTGAGGAATGAAAACCCACTAGGGAGAATCAAAGACAGATCTGAGCAGGAGCAGGATAACAGAGTCCTGAGTCTGAAAAACAGAAAGGCAGAAAGAAAGGTTAGAGAAGAGGGAACAGAGCCAAAGGGACCTGTGGGATGCCATCAAACAATCTGTGTACACATCGTGGGAGACCTAGGAAGAGAAGAGAGAGGGAGAGATAAAGAGATTGTCTTAGATAGGGTTTTACTGCTGTGAACAGACACCATGACCAAGGCAGCTCTTATAAGGTCAACATTTAATTGGGGTTGGCTTGCAGGTTCAGAGGTTCAGTCCATTATCATCAAGGCAGGAGCATGACAGCATCCAGGCAGACTCAGTGTTGGAGGAGCTGAGAGTTATACATCTTGTTCCAAAGGCAAACAGGAGAAGACTGTCTTCTAGGCAGCTAGGAAGAAGGTCGTTCAAAGCCCACCCCCACACTTCCTCCAACAAGGCCACACTCCCTGGGTCAAGCATATTCAAACCACCACAGAGAATATGTATTTAAAAAAATCCTCAAACCTTCCAACTTTAATAAAAGAGATGTAAACACACAAGGAACTCAACAAATTTCAAGAGAAATGAACTCCAAGGGACCCTCCACCCAAGTGTGTTAAAATGAGACATTCAAAAGACAGAGGGCATCTTAGAAGAAGCAGGAGAGACGTGACTCCCACATGGGATCCTCAGGGATGTTGCCAGCAGCTATTCAAAATTCTAATTAGCTTAAAGAATCTTCTGTCTAATAAAAATTACCCTTAAATGTAAGGATCAGTGATAATATTTACAGTTAAGCAAGAGCTAGGGTAGACAGTCATCACTTGGGACCCAGAGGAAGGAAATCCTTCAGGGAGACGACGCTGGGAGGGGATCTGCAACCAAATGAGGACACTGAACCTCGCCAGGTAAGCGTGGGCAGCGACAAGCGAGGATTGTAACCTGGCTTCATAATTCAAGATTCCGTTTTTGACACGAGTGAAGGTCCTGATTATTTAACAGAGTTGTAACTTCATGTTCGTGAGGACACTGTGTAATGATGTAATTTTGTGGCATCAGTCCTGAAAGGCATGGGGGCAAGGGTAAAGGAGGGGGTTTGTTCGCTGTTGAAATGGTGTCTCCTTCGAGTTAGATTATTGAAAGGGGAAAGAAAACAGGTAAGGGGTAAGTAACATAAAAAAAGAAGTGAAAGAATGTAAACATTTTGCTATAAAAACATCAACTAAACAGAAAAGCCCATTCTGGAAAAGAACCTGCAGGAAATGAGGGACAGCAAAAGCTACCAGACATACAGGAAACAAATACCAAAGAGAGGAAAAGAAGACCCTACTTATCAGAGATTTCTTTAAACACAGATAGTTTTCACTATAGAATCGAAGAAGATAGGTTGGTAAAAACAGATAAAAATAAATGAGTTTGTTATATCTTTCTATAAGAAACTCACCTTAGGTCAAAGATAGGCTATGAGAGACAAAAGACACGTTATATTAAATAAAAAACTTATTCAGCAAACAGAAAACAATCATAAATATATTCACACCTAGTAATAGACCAACAGGGAATAGAAATAAGGGAGAAAAGTCTGGGGAGAAGGCTCAGTGGGTAAAGGACTTGCTACACAGCATGGGGACTTGAGTTTTGATTGCCAGCATCCATGTAACAGACTAAATGTAGCAGTATGACTGTGACCCCAGGGTCAAGGACACAGAAGGTTAGAGAAGAGGGAACAGAGCCAAAGGGACCTGTGGGATGCCATCAAACAATCTGTGTACACATCGGGAGACCTAGGAAGAGAAGAGAGGGAGAGATAAAGAGATTGTCTAGATAGGTTTTACTGCTGTGAACAGACACCATGACCAAGCAGCATTAGGATCCGCATTACTAATTGGCCATCTCGCCTAGCTGAATCACTGAGTTCCAGATTCAATGAGAGCCCTGTCTCAAAAAAAAAAAATATGAAGAGAGTTTGAGGAGGACATTCAATGTCAATTTCTGGACTACAGACACGCGCACACACACACACACACACACACACACACACTTGTGCACACATACAAACATACATATACACAGGCTGCGTGCCTACACACATACCACCACCACTAAACAACAAGTGAAGGGAGAAACGGAGTTCTTCAATAATAAGTAGAGGCATCAATGCTCCATCTCAAGATTGGATATCCAGACAGCAGGTCCAGAGCCTGGACCCCATGCCTGGCTAAAGGGTTATCCACTAATAGATGGAATTTTACTTTAAAATGTAATGATTTCCCACAGAATTAAGATTCTCTCTGCTGTTACAAAGACAGATTTCACATATCAGAAAGCAAAAAAACTAATGCATTCAAGTCTGACGAGCTTGCCATGGCTGACTTCGTCTTCGGAGAAGCTGAGATGCCAGTTATTTCTGGAAGATAAATAGCATCACGAAGCTGGGCTCTAAGCAGCAAGAGAATTCAAGCTGCCCTGATGCTCACTGGGCAAAATACATTCACCCTAGGCCCACTTGTGACTGAGCCAGCTTCAAGATGTTTTCATGTGAGCAATAATGTCCTCATAATGAGAAAAACACAAATTTTCTGCCTCCTAGAGAACTGTACTTGCATGCAGCCTCTTGGGAAATGTCAAGAGCCTTGCAGCTAAGAGTCGGTGTGCGGTTTCCGATACAAACTGCAGCTCTTCCCCACCCCAGCCAAGCCAGTAGGCAGAACACGTTTTTGAAGACAAATGCCTCCTGGAGCCAAGTAGTAGGAATTTGGAAGAAAAACCCACCAGCTTTCCAGATGAAGGTCAATGGAGAAAGGACCTGAGAAGACACAGGATGCTTGGCAGGAATCCAGAGCAGCTAGCTAGTCGATGGTCAAACTGATCTAGACTGAATGAGACGCAGGACTGGCTGCAATGGAGAGACCGAGCCGACCCTGTCCACATAGGCTGCCTTTGCACACACACACACAGACACACACACACACAACACACACACACACAGACACACACACACACAGACACACACACACACACATATACACATACATACACCCCCTCATCAGCAAGAGCAAGAATCACAGTCAGTGGAGAGCCAGAGAAACAAAGAAGGGGTGGGAATCAAGGCACCATCTACAAGGATTGGCATCAGGCCACAAAGACATTAAACCTGGGTTAGAGAGGACTCTGCTCCTGGAATAGTGGAGGATGGTTGCATCCTTCCTTCTCTCACCACACCACGCCCTCCTGGACAAGACACTAGAGCAAACAGGAGTCTGAATAGTGGAGAGAGGGAGACAGTGGGACAGGCCAGCTACAGAGACAAAACCCAAACAGTGTGTGTGTGTGTGTGTGTGTGTGTGTGTGCGCAAGCATTTTCTTTATATGTAGTCTACATATTATTCAACTACAATGGAATCAAATTATAAATCAATAATAGAGAGGTAATAGGTGAAAAAACAAACAATATAAATGTAAAATCCAAATAATATACTTCTTAGTAACTATGAGTTAAAGAAGAAGCCTCAAGAAACAACAGTGTAAAATACAAGGAATCGAAAGGAAATAAAAATGCAACTTATCAGAATTTGTTGGATGAAGACACAGCTAAAACAGGGTAAGTGGTAAATTTACAGTGCTGAGATTTTTACATTAGAAAAGAGGAAATGTCTTGATCAGTAATCTAAGCTCCCACTTTAAAAGCCTAGAAAAAAATAAGAAAAGAACCAGGCTCCAAGGGATGGTTCCAATCTAATGGTTACACAGATGATCTTGGTTAAACCAAAGGGTCACAAACGAAAAGTCATGATCTCGGGAAGCATCTACTCCCCTAATTATGCTTGGATGCTTACAACAGTCTTAGCCACACTATCTGACTGGACACTCTTTGTCAGATAAGTGCCAAAGAGGCTGAGCTCATCTGTTTTGAGGTTTGGTCTTCTAAGTATTGTGATGCTGAATCCTGGCCTGGCCACTCCCAGGGATGAGAGAGTCCACATGCACAATGTGACCTTGCTTCTTAATGTAAAACTATTGGTTAAGTAAAGATGCCGACAGCCAGTGGTTGGGTAGAAGAGACATAGATGGGGTTTGGGGTTGCAGGGCTTGGAGTCTGAGGAGAGATATGAGGAGAAAGCAGAAGAAGGTGGAGAGAAGAGGAAGCCACCATGGGGTAGGTGAGTTATGAGTACATGGCCATGAGGTCTGGCAAATAAGAACAGCCCAGATGGAACTAATAAGTAATAACTCGGGGTTATCAATAGAATAATAGATTCTAAGAGCCTACAGGGTAGATATCTTCCCAGCTCTAGTGCTGACTAAGGCTTATTATAATAACAAAAGTTGTGTGGGTTTTATTCGGCAACTGAATGATCAAAGGCAGAGTAGAAACCCTAGATCGAGATTAAATATTTTCTACAACATATCTACCTTCTTCCATAAGGCTAGTTGACATCAAGAATGAATGAATGAATGAATGAAATGAATAAGGAGTAATTGACAAGGAAGCTTAATGTACCTCCAAACTTATGATGACCGAGAACTGACAACTCCAAGAGGTTTTACATGCTACACTTCCATGTTCATGTCATTCTTAAAGTGAAAAGGCAGGGAATTTGAGAACAGATTAGTGGTAGATAAGCATTGAGAAGGGATTGGGGAAGACATAGTTGTTTTTGGGAACTGTGTATAGACTTGTGTGTAAGGATGCGTGCTGTGCACATTGTGTGTCTGTGGGGGTGTGGGACATTGCTTGCATGTCTGTGTATCAGTGAGTGATTCACTTGCACTCCTGTGTGTGTGTGTGTGTGTGTGTGTGTGTGTGTGTGTGTGTATGTGTATACACATTTGTGCTGGTACATATAAGTGTGTTACTTGCGGATGTGTCAGGGATTTTTGTAGTATTGTGAATGAGAATGGTCCCATAGGATCATATGTTTACATACTTGGTCCTCAGTTGGTGGAACTGCGTGGGAAGGGTTAGAACATGTAACCTTGTTAGAGGAGGTGTGTCACTAGGGGGCTTAAAGGTTCCAAACACTTACACCATTGCCAGTTAGCTCTTTGTCTGCCTCCTGGTTGTGGATCCAATGTAAGCCTTCAGCCACCATGCCTGTAAGTCCCAGCACCATGCCTGTCTGTCTGCTGCCATGCTCCTCAACATGATGGTCATTTCTTCTGTAAGTTGTCTTGGTCATGTTTTTGGCCAAGGCAGTGGCAAAAGAAAAAATAACTAAGACAGTTTCTGTTGTTAATAAATCATCATGACCAAAAGCAACCTGAGGAGGAGAGAGTTTATTTCAATTTATACTCCCATATCACAGTTCAACCTTGAAGGACTTCAGGAAGGAACCCAGTGCAGGAATCTGGAATCAGGAACTAAAGCAGGATCCACAGAGGAACACTTCTGGTGATACTACCCAGAATGGGTTGGAACTTCCTCATCAATCGTTAAGAAAATGATCAACAGACTTGCCTATAGGCAAATCTTATGTCTTATGAAAGCATTTTCTCCATTGAGAGACCCTCTTCCCAAATGACTCTAGTTGACAATCAAGTTGACATAAAACTAACCAGGACGGAACATGCACATACACCTGGGTACACAAGTGTGCTTGTGTAGATCCACCTGTGTACACAGGAGTGCTTGTGTAGATCCACCTGTGTACACAGGAGTGCTTGTGTAGATCCACTTGTGTACACAGGAGTGCTTGTGTAGATCCACCTGTGTACACAGGAGTGCTTAGCTGGCTACTTGGTACTTCTTGCCTGGCCTAAGACATATAATGCCATGTGATACTGGACCAAAGTGTTTTCTAGAAAAGAAAGTGTCTGAAATGACACTGGCAGTAGGAAAGTAGAACCCTATAGGGAAATACTCACTTTACACAATGTCTGGGCCTGAACTGACATGAGGAATGAAGCCAGCACTGCCAGAAGCACATAGTACCCTCAACCCAACCCATGAGAACTTGACCATGTGCAGTCACTTTGGAATCCTGATTCAGTTTTCACCCTAAACCAAGGCACAGCATCTACTGGATGAAGGAACAGCAAGTTCCTTTAAATGCACCCTTCCTTAGAATGTATTTAGAACATAACTCCATTAGACAGAATGCAAGGCAAATGAACCTTGGTTGAGAATCTCAGAGTCAAGAAGAACAAAGGGCAAATGAAAAGAATCAGAGTCAGTGCCACTCATGGAGAGCAAAAGTCAGAGTCTCATGGAAACTCCTCCCAGGTTCTGGATTAGGGTCTCAGATCAGGCTAGAAAGTGGTTTAGAAAGCTGTACACCTGGGTCAGGCTTTCTCCTTTCCTGTAAAGGACAGAACCCAGCAACTCAGCAGCTTTTGTGCCCTACCAGGATGTTAATTGGCTCTGTTCAGCCTAGACGGGCACTGGGTCTGCAGGGAAAAGAAAGTCCTCATCATCCATCTAGCCTCCATGCAGCACTTGACAACAAAGGAACCCTGACTTTTTTTAGGTCTTGTGTCCTGAAACAGACTGTGGCTAGTGAAGTGATGGCCTGCTGGTGGCTCTTTAGTCTGCCTCCTCATCCACAGGTTGTTTCCTGGGCAGTCAGAGCAGTAGTTTCTCAATGTAGGAATTGAAGCATGTTTAGTCTTTAGCTGCAATGACTTTATTGGAAGCTGATTGTCACATAGACAGGATAGAAAGGCTGGGTGATCAGAAAAGACATGGTGACATCTTTGGCTTCATGGCCTCCAATGGCAGGTGATGGAGGAGAGGGGACCTCACGGAGCACAGAGGGACAAAGTCCATTGGACTTCAATAATCATCAGTCTTGAGGTATGTGTTTTCATACTTGGGAAAATTCAGGAATTTGGATAAATTTTGAATAGAGAAATTGACAAAACAGAATATGAACACCCAGAAGCTAGCTGTTTAGAGTCCCTGTCCCCTTATAGTGATCTTATAACAGGTTTCAGTGACCCTAAGGGCCAGGACCTCTTCCTGTTTGCAATACTTCCTCTAAAGAACAGCCTGCCCCAGCTTTAGAGATACAGGACCATGAGAAATGAGCCATGCTTCTGCTGAGCGATAGGACCCCAACAGAGTTGCACCCTGTTTGGGGAGGATGGGAGGGGCTGCATGGAACCCCAGACGCAGCATATGAGGCAGTAACTCTAGGACCCGGAGGAGCAACAGGAGTCACAGGCTACAAATGGGACAGCTCAGACTGGCACTGTAAAAGATGGATGCTAATCACTGCCCACACTCCAGACCAAGGGCAGCTGATGGCCCAGGGCCAGCCTAGGACAAGTCTCTGTTCATCAGCCCTTCATGGGCATGTTAGCACTTTATTAGCTCCTGTCTCTCTAGGATTTGGATGTTCAGAAGCTACCCCAATTCCCTCCCTTGTTAACCATTGCTGGCCAAATCCAGCATCCCTCCTCCACTAGTTCCTTGCCAGCTCCCACCCACAATTCTTGGGAAAAAGACAGGATCATACTCTCAGCCTTGCTGAAAATCATGGTCTCCACATGGGACCCTTCTGCTTCTCAGGACCCTGAAAGGGGTTAGAAAGGATTTTTCATAATCAAAGTAATAACTTTACTGAATAAAAGCATGCAATTATATGAAATGAAAGCTGCAAAGTTCTAATCACTAAATTATGTGCTCTGTTTCTTGTTTCCTATACAGCAATAAATAAAACAGAGACGGTAATTTCTCACCACAGAACAGGCAATTACTCCTTCCATGCATTTCTTTTTAATAAGCGCATGAACAGCTAGTGCCCCGTGGCTCACCAGGATTCCAATAAGAAGAACAAACATCGGGCGCTCAGCCTTCCTAGGGAAGTATCTTTGCTTCCTTTTTGTTTAGAAATCAGATGCAGAATGTGGGGTGTACACTCATGTTTGGGAACCAGGAGAAGATGGGCAGGATGGGCAGGATGGAGTATGGGTAGCTGGGGTGGGGCCAGCTCCTCTCTGGGCAGTTTCTCAGTTCAGCATCTTCGTTCTCCCTTTTGGCTGGGTTGGGCCACTATGTGTCTGCCCTCATGGGGTCCTGAGGGAGAGCTCTGAGGAAGGCTCCTGGTTGGCAGAGGTCAGGAAGGGTGTATGGCTTAGGTCTGAAGCTACTCCAGCAGGTTCTCATGTTTGAACACCTAGTCCCCAGAAGGTGCCACTGTTTTGGGGAAGTTCTAGAACTTTGGGTACATGGGTATAGGGGACAGACATAGGTCATGAGAGTGTGGCTTTTTGAAGGTTCTGGTCTTCAGCTCTAGCCTTTTTGCTTTCTGTGATGAGAACAAGCAGTGGCTTCCTGTTCCAACCCACATGGACCAAGCTGCTCCCACCACTGCACCTGTCCTGTCATGATGGACTAAACCTGGGTCCAAAGCAAATCCTCCTCTCTTGTAATGCTTCTGTCGAAGTGATGAGAAAAGTAATGAATACAGGATTCCTGCAGGAGAGGCGGTTAAGATGCATCTGGGAGAAGGAAGCAGTTTCTAAAAAGGCAGGCGGGTCCTGGCCCTAGAACCAGCAGAAGGACCAGTTGGAGTCTCCATGACTCTAAAATGAAGAGAGCACCAGAGTGTCTCAGCAGCTGTCACTGGCTACCCTGACCCCAGCAGCTCAGCATCCCTGCTCTGTTCAGACCACATACACCCCTGCAGTTTTCCATAGCTTTCTTTATAACCTGTACTATCAACTCGACCTCTGGGACAGAGTGATGGTATGTATGTTTTCTGTGGTAAGAGTTCCAACATGCCCAGGCTCTGTGGGGAGTCTGCCCATGTGTCAGGAGGTTCACACTTCACCAAGTGACTTAGAAAAGGAATCTGTTTTGCTGCCTACCCAGGTCCACCCTGGCACTTGTGAGAAGGCCCTGGACCCACTCTCAGTAAGCATAGGTTAAGCAAGCTAGGAGCTGACATATCCAAGGCCATGTTGGGGTATAGGGAGAGGGTGCAGGGAAGGCACCATAAGAGCAACAGCTTTTCTGCCTACCATAGGCATAGACCCCTCAGCTGTGCACAAACCTGGTTAACCTTTGCTGGAGTCCTCCTTAATAGAGCTGCATATATAGATGGTGAACTATGTCAAGGGTGGGTGTCAGCCTAGCTGGACATCACTGGGCATCAGTGTCTCCTCATCAGTGAATCCTCTGGAAGGTGTGGGCAGCTAGAGAGCAGTGTTGAAATGATGGAGCTGCACTAACTAGTTGGAGCAATTGTACCATGTGTCCTGAGAGAGCACCAGCACACAACCTTGCAAAGGAAAATTCTAGAAAGTTGAAGGAATCAATTAACTTTGAAGAAACAAACCACTGTTTGTCTGCCTTCAGTGCCAGGCATGGTCAGAATGCCTCTCAGGGATCACTGTCCCCCACAAACCCTGGACATAGCTCCTGCATGGTAAGTCTGGTTAGGAAAAGGTCCTTCTAGCCCTTGAGTGTAGGTCAGGGTCCACTGAACCTGAGAAGACTAGTGTTGTTTTGAATAAGAATGGCTCCTGTAGGCTCCTAGATTTGAATGCTTGGTCATCAGGGAGTGGCACTAATAAGAGGTGTGGCCTTGTTGGGTAGATGTGGCCTTGTTGGAAGAAGTTTGTCATTGGGGGTGGGGCTTTGGGGTTTCAAATTCTCAAGCCAGGACCAGTGTCTCTCTCTCTCTTCCTGCTGCCTGCTGATCTATATCTAGAACACTTTCCCAGCACCATGTCTGCCTGTGCACCACCATGCTTCCCGCCATGATGATAACAGTCTTAGCCTCTGAATGTAAACCAATCCCAATGAAATGCTTTCTTTTATAAGAGTTGCCGTGGTCATGGAGTCTCTACACAGCAATAGAACACTGACTAAGACAACTAATGACTTCTTTGAGCACAGGGGAGGTGCCTATGGGTGTGATTGAAGTTTCAGCATGGAAGAATGGTTAGAAGCATCTTCTTAATTAAATAATTGGTGTATTTGTGTGTGTGTGTAGGACTTTGGGTTCCAGGAATCGAACTCAGATTGTCAGGCTCAATAACATGTACCTTTACTTGTCGAACCATCCTGCGAATTCTAGAAGCATCTTCTAAGAATGGTGTCACTGATATGTAGCCTTTGATGTGAAGAGGCAAATGCACAGAATGCTAGACACCTACAGGTTGATGGGCATCTATCACACAGATGCCTATGTGCAGGGCCCCAGGCTAGGTTTCTTCATAGCCACAGAGCATCCTAGAAGGGTAAGAAGAGACCATCTTGGGAGCCAGCAGGGGATTGCCATTGTCTGTGGTTAAGCAAGTCCCAAGCCATGATGGTAAGCCCCGGAAGCATTAAGGGGGATAGGTGGGAAGGCAGCACCCAATGTGGCCACATCCGGAAGAATCTGCTGTAGCTGAATGCCTTGATTCTGGAAAGTACTGGTGAGAGTTGAGATGCCAGAGAGATGCAGGCTGTGTGTGGGGGTTTCTGCCAACTAACTCCTCACTCAGGTCTCAGCTGTACTCAGCCTGTCTGTACTGAGGTACAGGTGTAAGCCCTGCAGTCCTAAATATTTAAAGAGAAAAGCAGCCTCTGCTTGGTGATGGGCCTATCAGGGTCTGCCCAAGGCTCCTGGGATGCAGGCTCCATCTGTGCCTATGATTTTTTAATGACTCACTCCATTTCTAGGCAAAACATGAAGCCTCTTTCCTTGCTTTCTGTGTATCCTTTCTGTTCGACTCCCCCCCCCCCAAAAAAAAATAAAACATACCATGTCCAGGTTGGGATAGAAAAACCCTATGTAACAAGATGAGCCTGAGTACGGATGTCAAGTGTGACAGTTTACTGCACAAGTCCCCATGAGTTCAAGAACCTGGGACCCAGACTTCAGCTTCCTTTATTCATCAAAGGCTGAAGAGATCAGCCAGGCCCACCTGTGAGAAAGGCCCTCTGTGAGCACTTCAAATGCCAGTTCTGCTCCACACTGCAGCCCAGGGATGAATGCAGCGCATTCTGCAGTTGCATGACAATATGAAACACCCACCAGGAGGAGCCTGGCTGGAGCCTTGGCCAAGTATGCCCAGGGGTGCACCCCCATCTCCTGACTTTCAATATGGGTGTAACTGGCCTCAACAGAACTAAGACACACTGCAAAAAGTTTTCACAGAAATCTCAGGGAACTGGATGCAATGAGGAGAAATGCACTTGCAGATGTGTTTTTTTGACCTACAAAACGTTAGGAACCATGCCAGAGTGCTCCATCTGCCTGCAAAACAAGTGTGTGCACCTCAGTCTGTTACAGCAAATTACCAAAGACCAGCTGTGAACAAGACATAGCTATCAGCTCACCTGCCAGGAGTCCCAAAACCTTAAACCAAAGTCTAGGCAGAGCCAGACTCCTTTCTGCGGGTGTGCGTGCGTGCGTGTGCGCCCGTGCGAGTGCGAGAGTGTGTATGTGCGCGCGCGTGTGAGTGCGTGTGTGTGTGTGTGTGTGTGTGTGTGTGTGTGTGTGTGTTATCCTTTCTGCTGCTTCAGTTCCTGGGTCTACAGTCATCCTTGGCTTTTGGCTGCAGTCCTTCAGTCTCAGCCTCTGTCGGCATGTGTCTCATAGCTCCCCCTCCTTCCTCTGACGGCACACGCACTGCTGCTCTCAGAGAACCCTTCAATCCAGGATGATGTCATCTCTGGACCCCTGATAGTCATGTCTCAAAAGATCACATTTCCAAGTAAGGCCACATTCCTAGAACAGGGTGGAGTTGGTCACCTCTAGGGGAGACTGTTAAAGCCACTTTAGTGGGTTTATCCACATCCTTGGTATCATGTAAAGAAATCAGCGTCTCCATGGAGATTCTATGCTCTGCCTTCGAGAGAAACTCTGCTCAATTTCCCAGGTAACCCCCATGTCCTCCAAGCCAGCCTGCTCTGCTTTCAGCCAGTTCCCAACAGGAGTATGCATGGGGCTTCAGATGCAACTGGCTAGAATTGGGAATTTAGACTCAGGAAGCGAGGGTGTGAGGTGCTTAAGCTGGGTAAAGAGAGCAGGTCCAGCTGTGGCTCCGTATGCCATGACTGAAGAGGCTGAGGTTCACTGAACATAGTATCAAGCTGTCTGTGTACCAGGGAGGAACAGGCAGAGTTTAATGGCCATCCCCGAAGACTCTAGCAATCAGGGGTACCCCAGAGCAGGAGTGGACAAGACATTCAGTTCACAAAGACCTCCCTCAGAGCTACATCTGTAAGACAGCACAACCTCAGACTTGTGCTGACCCATGTGGAGGTACTCCAAAGATGCTCTCTGTCTTTCAAATGCTGGGCAAGGCAGCAATCATCTGCACTTTGGTTATGGGGCAGCCACAGAAAGAATGACCTTCCATTAGAGGCAGCCAAAAAGTCAGACAAACATGCAAAGCTTACAGTTCTTGACAGCTAAGAAGAACAGGATTTCTGAGAGACAGACAGGATGAAGGGTGTCCTATGACAACCCAAGCCTATAGCAACATGCAGAAGTGACAGGGCACAGCTGCCAGGGAGAAGAGCTGTACAGCCATGAGAACAAGCAGAGGTCCCACAAAGTGTCTCTGAAGCTGGTCAGCACAGGAATAGGAGAAAGCCATGGACCAAGGTAAGTACCGGATGCTCTTGGGACCACCCTACTAGATGGAAGAAGAAAGGGATTTGAAGTTGCTAGGGAATGCACCCAAGTTCCTGTCTAGGTTAAGAGGATCGAAAGGACTGTACTTCCCTGTGGAACTGTAGCCCCCTCATCTTGATGGAGTCACAGAACCATGCAGCAGCCAACAGGATGAGCTACTAAGTGTTTGCCATCTAATTGAAGGTGATCAGGTCTAGAAGGGGCAGGAGAATGGGACCCGTGATAAAAAGAGTCTATCAAAGCTGATTAGAATGACAGTGTGAAGACCTCTGAAGATGTTCTTTATTACAAAAGGAACAGATCACTGGGAAAGGTTGTCAAAATAGCCCTTTCAGAACTCTGAGACTAATCAAAGATTGTCGCTAACAAGGGAGTATTTATATAAGAAAAGCAGCCGCATCTTGCAAAAATAATGAGTATTCTAGGGTTTTAATGTGTCCCTTTCCCATTCTCTGTCTTCCCAGCTCCTCAGCAGTCTTGAAAACCAACAGTTCCTCTCTGTCTGATGGAGATCAGGAGCCACTGTATGAGATAGATTAGACTTGGTGCTAGAAGTTTCCTGACCCACCTGGGAGTTGCCTGAAGATGCATTTGCAAGGCTATTATTATTATTATTATTATTATTCACCCAGAACTAGTACCTTTCTAGGGTGGAAGAATTTTTCAGAGGCAGCTGTTTAACACACCAGCTGCCCAGGATGACAACAACACAGGAAGTAAGAACAGAGCTGAGCAAGGGACTTAGAGAGCAAAGTGAATAAAACAGCCACCAGGGACTTCGAAAAATTCCAACATATTCCTGAGAACAGCACAGCTGGCCATGTATGCAGGGTGACACCCGGGACAAGCAGGGAACTGAGAAGGCCCTGAAGTCTCACCCTCCTCTGACATTCATGTTCTATAGAAACAGCAAGTGAAAACTAAGCTGAGGTATAGTCTCCTTCTGAGTGTTGAAAGCATGCCCAGCCTGTGCCAACAGCTCCTTACCAGAGTCTGAGAAACTTACCCATTCCAAGACTCAAGGGAAATGGCTGTTCAGTGATCATCTGAACACAGGCTCAGCAAGCAGAGCCTTCAGTGAGCACACATAATACACACAATGCACAAGGAATGTGGAATCCACAGTGCTGAGTCAAGGAAGCCCCTATACAAGAAGCAATGGCCACAAGCAGAAGAGATAAAGAATCTCATTCCAATTTATACTACTTTACTACTTGAAATATCATATTTTCAACAAAAGTTAGGAAATCTGCAAAGGAGAAAAAAGTTTTTCCACACACAGGAAAGGAAGCAGTAGGAGCTGTCCCTGAAGAGACCTAGGTGTTGGGATTGCTAGATAAGATCAAAAGCAGCTGGCTTTAGTCAGCCATAAAATAAAGAAGAAAGGCCAGCAGTGTCTCCCCAGTGAGAGAATTTCAGGAAAGATACAGATATCAAAAGAAAGGATGAGATAGAAATTATAGAACTGAACAGTGCAGTAACTAAAAAACATAAAAACCAACCAACCAACCAAAGACTAGTGTTAAGGGTTTTATGGTATCTTGGTTTTTGAATTGGCAGAATAAAGAACCCAAAATCTTGACTCTCAGACAATTAAGGTTATCTGATCTGGGGATCAGAAAGAACTCTCAGAGAGCTGGGGAGGGAGCAATGAGCAAGCAGTACAGGTCTCACAGGCATCCTGGGAGAGGGGAGCAGGGAGAAGGCAGGCAGATGAGGATGGGAGAGGCTCACCTTAGAAAAGGAGGCGTTCTCCACAGCAAGCTCAGTTTTCCTGTTAGATAGAAGGGCACACTAATCCTAGAGTAAGCAGAATAGAGCAACTAGAGAAAGTACTGGCAACATCAAAACAGGAAAGAGTAGAGAAGAGCAAAGAAGCAAAGCCTGGAGAACATCAGTGAAAGACTTCCAGCTAGACTATGGTAAGAGGAAAAGAGATCATAGGAGTGAGGAAATTATTTTAAAAGAAGGAAAATACTGATCATCTAGACTTTTCTACAAGTAAATGTCTTTGGTTTTTGAAAGACACTGGTAAGAGAATGGAAAAACAACAAGAACAACAAGAATAAAAAAAAATGAGTAATAAGTACCTGAGCAGGTGGCAAAGTCCTCCAATACACGCACCTAGCAAAAGACTGGTCTCCAGAATACAAAAGAACATGTCACTCAAAAGTAAGAGGACATGCAACTCATGAAGTACAAAAATTCGATAATCAGCTCCTTCATGGAGTGTGTGAATATGAGGCCAATGGGTGTGTGAACATCGCTGGTGTCATTCACCCATAGGAGAGAGGCACATTAAGCCACTTGGAACCTAACAAACTGACTAAGTAAGAACAAAGCAAAATGGGCCCTGCCAGAACTGAGGATGCAGAGACGGAAGTCTCACTGGCAGGAGCCCAGAATGGCAGTTACTTGAGAAAATAACTTCCTAATTTGTTTAAAAAGTCAAATATACACATGATGTTTGCCCAAGACAAATAAGAATGTTATTTCTACAGACCTATACAAGAATACTTGTGAGAGCTTTATGTATGCAGGTAAAACTTGGCACAATTTAAGCATCCCTTAGCAGATGAGTAGGTAAGCTAGCTGTAGGACTTGGGTACCAAGGAATACAACACAGCCACAAAAATGACCAAGTACTGACACATGCAGGACCAAAGTGATGAATCTCGAGAGCCAAGTAGAAGAAGTCAGACCAAGAGACCACAGCCCTAAGAACCAGATGTGGAAAGTTCTTTACCAGGAGAAGCAAGCCCTAGTCCATGCCTGAGAAGACCAGGGTTACCTGGGACTGAGAGAGATTTTCCTTGGAGGGCAGAGAAAGCTTTGCAGGATGAAAGCAGTATTCTGTGTCTCTGTTGTGATACTAAGATGCTGAAACCAACAAACAAGCTCTCAAAATGTATGCCTTTTCCTATCTACATTGTAACCCAATAAAGTCAATTACTACTTTATTGCAAATTACCCCTTGTTGCAAATGTAAAACAATTACTACTTGTTGCAAAGGAACATTTGCAACAAGCCATTTCTTCAAAGCAACCCCTTCTTCTTATGTTGCTTCCCTTACCATTCCTGTCTTTTGCCTAGGTTCAGAACCCCATTCTTTTCTCCATGTTCCTTCTTAGAACAACATGAAAAATAGGCATACCTTAGTTCCAGAGACCTCACTGTGAGGTGTGAGGTCAGCTACACTCTAGCAGAGTGGCACTTGGTGCTGAGAAGAGCCCTTCCCAACACACACACACCACACACACACACACACACACACACACACACACACACACAAACAGCATTTGGTGCAGAGGAGAGTTTCTCCCACTAACACACAAACACACAGAGCTACACACAGACACACACCCCCATAGGATGCCCTGTATCCTTTATTCACAGCCCACAGAATCAGCAGATGCCCCCCCCCACACACACATTGTTCTCATGGCCAGGGATGTGGGAGAGATGAGGCTGAAGCTCTGGTTGCTTGGCCTCCTGCTGATGGTGTCTCCACAGCATCCTGTGATGACGCCCAGGCGCTCTCATCTCCCTCAATGAACGGTAATTACTCCACTTGTTTCTTTTTGCCTTGCACAATGCCAGCGTCGGTCTGTTTCCAAATCTGTTCTTGTGTTCTGTTTCATCTGGTTCTAGTTAAATGTGCGTTTTGTTTACTGCATATAATTGGACTAAATCGTTAAAATATATCTTGATGAAAAATAACCTCTCCAGTTGGGTTTGAATTGCTGAATGACAGGCACGGCATCATCTATCCATATTTTTGAAAAACCTCTTCTGAATTGTTATTTGAGTAGGATGATCCAGCCCAGGCTTCCTGCAGATGACTCAGTGGCCCATGAGACTGAATGACACCTACGTTCAGGGCTGAGTACAGCTCTCAGTTTCAGACTTGAGCTTCAGTATAAGTGTCTCCCAGAGACTTTGCATGGGGGCTGTACTTCCCCTTACCGTTGAGGTCAGGATAACCCTGGCCAACCTTTACTCTTCCTTCCTCAGACCGCATGAGGCGTGTTCTTGGGAGGTGTCTCTGTGTGCTGAGATTCTTGTATTTGAAGGAGCTCAGGAGTCATTAAGCCCCTCTTCATGACCCTGAGATGTTGGAGGAAGTGTCTACTTAAACCCCTTAGGGGATAGGAGAGGGGACTACCAATAGGGCATATCTTGATAGGATTGGCACTGAAGGTTCTGCAACAATCTGTGTAATTCGCCACCGCTATTAGCATGCAGACACTGAAAGCGTGGAAGCCCGGCAACGACTCTCAGCAGCACTGTACATTTGACACTCGGGGCACTTTCTTGGATCAGTTCCAGATATGCTGCTTTGGCCTAAATGAAAAACAAATCGAGGATGGGATCAGCCAGCTTCCTCAAGGAAGCCAGACCAGGGATTCTCAGATAAAATTCTCTAGTCAGGGCAGCCTGGCCCCAATAGTCCAACTTAATGGTGCCCATACCCGTAAGAGTAAGACATTGAGGGTTGAAGGACTTCAGGGACTATGGGTGACAGCAAAGTCTGTGGTTCAGGATCCCCCAGCAGATGAACTGCTTCACACCATACCCTGCCCTTTACCACCTAGGGCTCCCAGACCTGACCATTCTCTATTCAACATGGCTGACATGTTTGCTTTTGTCCTTACACCTACAGTCCTCAGCCTGCATAGCCTGTAGCCTACAGCCTGCAGCACACCCTCATCACCTTCCTTTAGCTGCAATACTGTCTATATTACACTCAGGCTTGCTGGTCACCCTGGGCTTGTGATCTGCCATCCAGCCTATGCTCCCACCCTGGAGTTTCTAGCCTACATCTCCAAGCCCATGGGGTGATAACTTTGAGATTGGGTCTGCTATTGGGGTGTACTGGGGCAGTATGCCCCAGGGCTACCCACGGTGGTACACTGAGTGCATATCTTGCTTGGAGGGTTCACAAGTAGGAGATAGGACCCAGTGGATCTTTGGATCTTGACACTTTCTGGGATCTGAGGTGCCTGTGACAGATGAGAACCCTGCCCCATCCGCAGGTGGCTTTATTACACCCTGAATCAGAGGCATTACTGTGAGCTTCTAAACCACCCAGCCAGGTCCTCAGTAGCTCCTAGCCTGTCTATGGCCTAGATCTCTCACAGTGACCTAGAGCTGACCCTCTTGCAGCTAAGCCCCCACCCCTATTTCCTGCATCAGAGGACCCCAGTACAAATGGAGAAACCAAGGTTTAAAGACCACTGAGCCCACCCAAGTAACTCAGCCTCAGTTGGGTTTCCCTAGGGACACTATGGCCAGCCGCACAGGGAGGGGCTGATGCCAGGTAGGTGATGGTTAGGTGTGAGTCAGTCCTGATTGGCCCTCTGCATCCACATTACTCACTCCTTTCCAACCCTACCCCCGACCCCTGACCCCATGTATCCTACTAAAGAGTGTCTGGCACCCCAGCCACTAGTACCCCTCTGGGCAAGAGCCTTCCTACTTGGCTGAGTGCTCAAAACCAAGTCATGATAGCCTAAAGATAATACCTCTTTAGGTCTCATCAATGTCCTTAAAATGCCAAGCATCCACATGTCCACCACCTGCCTTAGGCCAATAGGAGCAGAGTAAAAGGGGAATTGCTTCCCTGACCCTGCGCCCGAGAAGTGGTGGACAACAGAGCAACTCCCAAACAGCCTTCTTTCTTGGGCAAAAGACTCCTCGAGTTGTTTTGTTGTTTGTTTGTTTATTTTTTAACAACTTGTCACTATAACAAATACTCTGTGTTTCTAATCTGGCCTCCCTTTGTCCCACTCAGCACATCTGGCAACTATTTGAAGGCCACTTTCCAAAATTGACCAGGCTTACAAATTAGAGGCTTAGGGAGCTCATGGGAGATAACAGGTAGGCAAATGCCAGACAGATGCCTAGTACTGAGCTCATTGTCCAAGTCCTAAGCCAGTCTCAATACAGATTTAAACCATTTTCAGCCTGGACCAAGGTGATAGGCTGGTAGGGTCACCAACCTGCTGCTATGACCATCAGTCCATGACTTTCATAGATCCCACCAGGTCCCCTTGTTGGGCGAATCACCAGCATGCAGAGTCATAGGCCAAGGTAGTCAGTGCAAGGTCAGAGGAAAGAGGTTCTCCTGGGATTGTCAATCTCCCAATTTATCCCAGAATTTTTTCTCTCTCTCTTTTTGTTTGTGTGTGTATGTATATGTGTGTGTGTGTGTGTGAGAGAGAGAGAGAGAGAGAGAGAGAGAGAGAGAGAGAGAGAGAGACAGAGACAGAGACAGAAACAGAGATAGAGAGAGACAAAGAGAGATGATACGATTCTGTAGATTCTGTACAGGGATTTATGAGATTAGCCCTCAATTACAGATAAGTGCTATATTATAGGGAAGTCTACAACTATAACCCAGGAAAGCCACCCTTACCTACGGCCCATAGCTTTATTTCTTTGTTCCTTGGAATAAGACAGAAAAGGCCTGCCCAGCCCAAGAGGCTGAGAATGGATTGAACATCCTTCGGTCTGAGCACTGCTTTTACAGTGTAGAATTGTAGCCTTGATCAAGCTCAGAGGGGACCAGACCCACTGCTATCTATCTCCTGGGATCTGCCAGCATCCCCTGGGACTGTCTGCCACAGAGGTGGCAGCATCTCTCATGGTGCCTGCGAATGCCCAAGGCAGGCATTTTATTTTGAAGATTCCACCTGTTTATCTCAGGGATAACATTTGCTAAGGTTTTATTTAAAAAATTTTTTAAAAAAAAATAAATGCAAGTCATTGACTTTATAAATACAAAACCACTCAAGCTCAGGAAGTATTTAATTAAAAAAGAAGCAGCCTCCTTGATCTATCTCATAGTCAGCACAGCCAAGAACTTTCTCAGATGGTGTGAATTCTCACATGAAAGGACAGTTAAGAAACAGATGCCACCGGCTGCTTGGAGGCTGAGCATTAAACATAAACAGTGCTCAAATGGAGCATGTCAGCATCAAGTGCTCATTGAGCAAGTAGGCACTCATACACCTGAGAACAGGCTGGCACTGTGGCCACTGCACGGCCCAGAAGGTGAGCGAGCTGCTGTGTGGCTAGCAGCTCTGCTTCCTGCCACGATCCAAAGAGCTTGCTTTGGCCCAGAGAAAGGCCTGCAGGCAGATGTTCAAAAGAGCAGAGGAAGGGACTACCCCCATGTCATCAATCAAGGAAAGTGAGCCCAGGCTGGGGATGCTGGTCTATAAACAAGGGGAATAGACATGAATAGGGGTCATACATGGGGGACCTTGAAACCAGGAGATCTTAAAATTGTCCCTATTATAGCGTGCTCATCACAGGGTCACATGCCATCTGATTTCATGTATGTGGAATGTTCAGAAGAGGAAGGGCTACAGTAAGTAGAGAGAAGTCTTCAGGTGCTGGGAGCAAGGATAGGGATTATTGCTAATAGGTCAGGAGGTTTTTTTTTTTTTTTCCTTCCAGTGACTTGTTCTGGATCTAGACAGCAGTGACAACTCCCAGGATCATGTCTGTACCAAACTCCCAGGACACTTTAGATGCCTATAACAAACTTTACCTGTATAAAAATGCCAGGAGTTAACTGTGTCAGCTACCTGCCAGCTTACCGTAAAGTCAACCCCATTTACTGTTGGACAAGATGCTGTGTGTGTATGTGTGTGTGTGACCAGTTAAGGAATAGCTGTATCATCCAGGCCAGATCTGCATGGAGTCCACAGCAGTGTTGACAAGTCTCAGGGCTCAGAAGGCACAGCTGGTAGAGGAGGTGGGATGCTGGGAAGGTCACATCCTCAATAAGCCAGTGACGACCAGACACAGCAGGCTAGAGGCCAGTCATACCCTTGGATGTAGCTTCATTTCTGATGAGAATCAGGTTTACCTAACTAGATGACAAAATGGAGGCTTTCTGTGCGTCTTGGAGCTCTCCACCTCAGATTCCCCTCTAATGCCAGCTGCATGCTGTGTTCTCCAGGGAACTACAAGGCAGGGAACAAGGAAGGAAAGCACTGGAAGCTCTCCCAGAGGGTGGGAGGCTCCGCCCCTCAGCTGCAGCTTCCCTGTTAGTACACAGACTCACTCTGAAAGGCTCTAAAAGACAGAAGGGCTGGTCCTCTTGAGAGCTTCATTCTGACCCTCTGCGATGCAAAACACAACTCAAGGGTGAAGAGAGACAGGGTTCATAATGGTAAACTGACTGAACTTCTCTTTGCTATGAGATTCTGGAAATTTCCACCCTCTACCCATTGGCATTCCTTTGTTTCCAGACTGAAAAGCTGGGGACTCACAAGACTAATTCAGGGAAATGCATCAGTTTGAAAGGACCAGATGCAGAAAACCAGAAGTGAAAATCAGCTTTTACTGAAAAAACAACAACACAGCGACAACAAAAATCTTGCCAGGGCATAAAGGCCTAATCTTTGGTGTACAAATATGAGTCTGGGGCACTGAGCTGAGGCTTGCCGTCAGCCTTGTGTTCAATGAGGGTGAGAACATAGCCAGAAGGAACTAAGAGTGACCTCTGTAGTGATGAAGATAAAGGTCACCCAGTGTCCCCATGTCCTCCCCAGAGTGGCCACAGGGTAGGGTTAGTGAGGGCTTTGACCTCAGGACCTGTGAGGAGATGGCACAGCTTCCTCATGAGACAGTGCTGGACAAGAGTCATACGGACTAAGCCAAGAGAGACACAGTCTCCTTGCTGAAGGAACACTGAGAAAAAGCTCCCGCCTGCATGGAGACCTGGGGCTCAGGATGGGAAGCTGACTGAACGGGTAGGGTCAGCTGGGGAGATGGCTCAGTGAATAAGACACTCACCTGAGCCCAGGTCCCCAGAACTAGCAGGCATGGCAGCTGCATGCAGTCACAGCACTTTGGAAGCAGAGATAGGGATCCCCTCACAAGCTGGCTAACTGACTAGTGGGCCCCAGGTTCAGCAAGAAACCCTGCCTCAGTAAATGAAAAGTAGAGAATGATCAAGGAAGACACTGATGTCCTCAGATCTACATATACATATGCAAACATATACACATACATTTGCAAACATACACACATACATATGCAAACATACACACATACATATGCATCTGTGAAGTGAGAGGGGCCTGGGAGAGCACGGAGAGGTCTCAGAAACTACCTTAAAATTTATAAGAAAGTCTTGGTGGAGGTGGCTAAGGAAGGCTTCAGCCAAAGGACTCTGTGAGGAGGCTTTGGATGCAAGTGCTGGGTGACCAGGTGAGGTGACATGCAGCCTGTGTACATGCTGATGTGACTCCTGGTAGAGAGGAGGCTGCCAAGGGTCCTAGGCTGAGGTCAGACCAGGGCAGTGGTCAGGACAGGATCATCTCACCAGTCTCTAGAGCAGAACCCCATGGCCATCTGATTGAAGAGACAGTGACTCAGAGCCCCTGGTGGGGAAGGCCTTCAGTGTTGCAGACTGCAGAAAGAATGTTCTAGTCACTCATTGGCAAAAAAGAAAATGCCAGTCTCCCATTAAGCCATATGGAAGGGTGTGATTAACACGTCACATTTAAACCTCAAAACAAACTACAGACTTGGTTATGAGCACCCAAAATCATCTCCCCATAATTGCAAAGTCTGAATATTTAATGCCAGGGGCTGTATTCTAAATGAACTTGGCATCTGAATCTCAAAGATGCAAAAGGCCAAATGTAAGAGATTAGATCAGCATGGCCCTGGAAGGGGGCATCAGAGCCACTTCATGGCCCTAACTGCCCTCTCCCCACCTGCTCCCTGGGATCTCACCTCCTTAACTACACAGTTTGCCTGAGATCAGACCCAGGGGCGACTCAGCCTTTGCTTTATACCCCAGAGACTCAGATCAGATGGGGACAGGCAGGGAGTCACTGTGAGGTTATAGCACAAACTGGGGCCCTGTCACCCTGAATGAGGAAAGGCCTCACGCTGCCCTGATGGTTCGCAGGCAGATGCTATCCTCTTCAGTGCAGTCCTCCACACTGAAGAGACCCTCTATCTACATAAACTCTATTCGAAAAGAGCAATTTAAAAATCCCACTGGCCGTGAGGCACAGTTGTCTGATCTGAAATTGATTGGCACAGTGGTCATGGGATGGCGGCACATAGACTCGGGGTGGAGTGGCCTAAGGAATCAGAGAGAGGGAATGAGGGGAGGAATGAGAGGCCTGAGCAGGGTGGATGCTGGATTTTAAATTGTGCCCTGCAGGGGTGCTGAATCTGAGATTCTCTGAAGCTGGCATACAAATGTCTGAAGCTCACGAGGAAGAGAATGGCGGATTCAGAGGAAGTAGGCTCACCAGCTTTATGGTCAGGAATGGGGAACTTGAGGCTAACCCACTTTCAAGGTTCATTGGGAGAGGCCTGGGGTGTATATATGCACATACAGACCTACATCTATGATCAGGGTCCCACCAGGGCACAGAACTATGCTGGATATAAAATCCAAATGAGGCAAGCAAGCTCTTGGCCTCTATATAAGGAAGACTCCAGGCAGGACAGAGGCAGAGGACCAGAAACTGTGGTGAATACTTTTGGGAAGGAGAAAAGAGAACAGGGTAACTTTAAGAAGGGGATACCTGGGTTCACCCTGGGCACTTTCCATACTGGCAGAGGATGTTCATTCTTTGTCTACATGGGATGTGACGATTCCATCTACAGCCATTCACTGGCTGGCCTAGCTGGCCTTGAGAGACCTGTGAGCCACAACTGGCATCTTCTGCCAGCCTTTTCATGGAGAGGTTTCCTCACGCCCTTGTGGAAGGTGGAAGGCCTTACACATCAGTCCTAGCAGTCCACATCCAAAACTAAGTAGGCAAGGCCACATTAGGTCACCCAGTGTTTACCAGTGTCAGATGGCTGCAAAAGTAGGGACCCATTGATGACTGAAGCTGAGGCCAGGAGGCTGCAGCTGGATACATACTATAGGAAGCTCCCTGTGGCGGGGGTGGGTGGGTAGATTGTCATCAGTGGCAGATGGCTGACACAGCTCCCCCACCCCACTAGCTCTCCTCAGACACCAGCATAGCAGCCTTGCACCAGGAAAAGCAGTCCCTGAGGGAGCAGGCACATCCCTTAGTCTCATCCCTCTTTACATAAACAAGACAGCATGAGCAAGGCCCCTTCTTGTCTCATTTCTGCTTGACTACTCTGTGGCTTGCATCTGAAGAGCTAAGCGAGCTACCTCTCAGCACCCCATGACCTGGGCACGTTCCACTCAATCCTCCTCTCCTCATCCATCTGACTCATTAGCATATCTAGAAGAACAGACATCAGTTGAGTGTGTCTGTTCCTTCTTGGCCATAGAAACAGGCAGACCAATCGAGCTAGCCCTCCTCCCTTCTCTTGGGCACTCACCTACCTTATACCCCAGCTTGGAGAGATTCATCTAGCCAATGGATTGAGACGAGGATCTGAGGTTAGTGTACAGAACTGAGAGCTGTCTTTGTGTTGAACATGATCGATGCTGGGATGAGATCCAGGAAGACTCAGACCAGTAGGAAGACCCACTAATACAGTGTCCCTTTGCTTCTCAGCTAGTCTGTCACTCCAAGTGACTCTCATTCCACTGAGAACACTGGTCTGTTGGTGCCAAGGCTGGCTTGCTTGTCTGTCTGCTTCTATGCCACTGTTCTGCCCAGGCCTGGAGACACTGCATGATGAAGGATGTTAGGATGACCATGGAACAGCCCAGCCAGGGGGACAGGAGAACTCAGAAACAACTATTTTTCTTTGGGTGCTATGTTAGAAAGAAATAATAACAACAACCACAACAGAACCTATCAAATGGAAACTGCCAACTTGCAAAAGATCAGAGCCTGGTTGTCTCCAATTTACCCTACTGGAGCTACAGTAGGGGATGAAACACAAAGGCAGACTCAGGAGAGATGTGGCAAGTTCGGAGGTTGCTGGTATCGTCTATGTTCCCTGGTGATGCTGCAGTGTAAGAATCCACACATGTGCTAAAATCCACAGAGCTGAAGACAGTTTTGCTCAGTGACAATGAAAAGAAACACAAAGTTTGTAAAGTCTCCTAGCCACACAGGCCCTGGAACTGAGGTATAAGCAAAGGCCCAATGGCATCTAGAGATGACCCAGGTCTGATTCAGAGAGGATTCTGTGCTTCCCTTCCAGGTGATCACATCTGGAAGGACAAGATGTGGACCAAGTCTCTAGGATACACATATGGTTAGCAGTCTTGCCATGGCTGTAACCCTGGCTCCAGATGTCCAAAGCCTTCTCCCTTCTTCAAGGGCAGGACAGGAGATTGAAGGGCAGAGTGAGCTGAGCCCAGTGAGAACACTGGTCTGTTGGTGCCATGAGTGTGGGCCGTCTGAGTCCCCAAGGACACTGTGTAACACCAGCTTTGACCTCACCCTGAAGCACAAGAGGGCCCTTGGAACTGTCTGCTTGTCTGTCTCTGGTACTGGAGTCCCTGATATTGGAATTTTGACTGTCTTGGCCTCCTTGGCCAAAGTTGTACCCTCAGGCTCTGGTCTCCTAGTGGTTCTAGAGGTCTTCTGGTGCCATAGTCAATTACTAAGCTGCTTCTACAAAGAGCATGAGAAATATGTCTTTAGTTACAGTGTGACCCATAGTGGCCTCAGTTTTTAGACCATTGAAGAGCCACTGTTTGTAGAAGCCCATGTTATCCAATGGTCACTTTGGGGATGGTCACTGATGATCTGGGCTGCTCAGCTGGAGCTGGACCAGACATGGTTGAATGGTAACATCCTTGAAGCAAGTTGTTGCAAAACTGAGGCTGCTGCTCTCAGTTCACCCTGAAGCAACAACAGCCTCGGATGCCACAGTGACAGCCGCCCTGAGAAAACTCATTCCTAGCACTCTGAGTCAGGCAAACCTTCCTCAGGAGTATCTCCTCTCCCAAGACATGTCCCTTCAAGGTCGCACAAAGTGAGATGGACTCAACAGCTCTAATGGGACAGCTTTGTGATGGATGAATTATGGTAGAGATGACCTTACGATGAGCTGGTGGGGACAGTGGGAGGATCTGGGCAGCACAGTG
Organism: Mastomys natalensis; assembly: GCA_021653895.1. Classification (NCBI taxonomy): domain Eukaryota; kingdom Metazoa; phylum Chordata; class Mammalia; order Rodentia; family Muridae; genus Mastomys; species Mastomys natalensis. The sequence continues at coordinate 489,190 of JAJTUV010000181.1, forward strand.
ACCAACCCTGGTCATAGACCCAGGTAGAATAAGCCCAGAACCACAGTCACCATTGTCAGAATGAAGCTGCTTCTGAGAAAACACCATAACAACAGGGATTCAGGACCAGCTGGGGACAGAAAGTACCACTGTTCAGGATCCAGTGGGCAGCAGGGAGAGTTGGGCATCACAGCATTATCTTGGGTGGAGGGTGGGCTGACTAAGAGAGGTGAGCTCTGTGGGGAGGATACAGACAGGCATCAGGGACCTGGCAGTAGCCACATGCTATGCACAGCTGAGGATACACGTGTTTGTGTGGGGTCACTCCTGGCTGGTGTGCAGCCATTATACAAAGCTAGGTAGATGATGCAGATCTTATGTGACCCAGGAATCCTGACGTTCTCACCACTGAGCCCTTGAAGGAGATTTGATGCCAAGCTCTGTTTAGGAGGCAGAGTTGTGACACTGTACATACTGGCGTCCTGAATCCTCGTTCATCTGCCGTTGTAATCATGTAAATGCGCTCTTTTAATTAGGTGTGCTCAGTCTGCGAAGCGGTTCATTTTCTACTCACAGGAATGCACTCGTGAGCTGCTTCCCTGAACTCTCAGTTCAGGATGCCGACAAAGCCACATGGACAGTGCTGGGTCACAAGAAAAGCCACACTCTGCAGGCTCACCACACCCTCCTTGCCCAACCCAAGAAGACACCAGCTCCCTCCTGTCTCTTGGAACCAACCACAATAAAATATGCCAAGAAGTAACAATTTCTTGAAGGTTAGGGGAGAATATATTTTATCAGTACACAGTCATACTGTAATGAAATGATTTCAGAATTTGCAATGGAAATTGATAAGCCTGTTACAGCTTAAAGCCATTGATGTAAGGCACAGTTAATCCCAAAGAGCTCTTCTTCAAGCAGGACAGCTCGGCAGAAGCCTGCAGCAAAGCAGATTGACAGCTCTGGCCACCAGCCATGTAAGTCCATCTTTCTGTACAACTCAACTGGCCAGTGGCCACGATGTGCCCCGTGTTGTCCAGTAAGCATTAAGTTAGACCCAAGAGATTTCAGAGCCAAAACAAACCTGGTCCTGGGCAAACCAGTGGGTAGGTCACCTGAGACTGTGTTTGTCAGTACATGAATTCTAGCACGATGTAGTGTTTTACTAGCTATAAAGACAGGTGCCATGTAAGGCTCTTCCTGAGCTCAGAGTGCCCAGAAACACTGAATGGGTAAGGCCAGCTCCTGGAATACATGCCTGTGCACATTCTAGATCATACTTGATGTTTGCATTGCCCAAGAAATAAGCTAATGGCTTTTCAATTGTTCATTCCCGTGTACTCCCCATGCCCTACTGACCCTGCCATCCCAGAGGTTAACACTAGACAGTAGCTTTGAGATGCTGGTGCACACCTCAAGTTCTCCATTCTCCAAGTGGAGAAGCATCATCAGATGGAGGTGTGGCTGGCAGCACACAGGTGATGAGAGACCCTGGGATATCCTGGTGCTCCAACTGCCTGCCCAGCCTCCTCCATCCCAAGTCACCCCGAGAAGAGAGGTAAGGTCCTGTACTCAGCCTTCCTGACTGCTTCCAAAGGCACACTTGTCTAGCTGAGCTGGCCTCTCACCGGCAGGATAGGCAGGGCAGCTATTCTCACCCCCACTCCTCCAGCCCACCTAGGCCTCATCCACTGGCCGTTTTGTTTCTCCCCGTGTGGCTTCAAGGCTGGAGGAGGCTGCCTTTACTTGAAGCACTGTCTACAGGAGCTACCCCTCTGTACTTCTCTGGAGGTTTCCTATAGGACATCTTGGCGGTTTGCAGGAGGTTTGAGAGTCAGATTCTTCCAGCACTGTGAACAGTGTAACACATTGCAGCAGTGTGTGTTCCCCTGGCCAGGGATCTTTTCAGGGCAGAAAGTTTCTTTTCATATCAAGTAGAACACAGTCACAAGTGGCCCTGGACTGGGTTGCCCATAGCTATGCTGGTCTTAGCTCTGAAAGTTTGGAGGTATATCTCTAATGTCTAGGAACTTAGTGGAGGAGAATGAAGGCCACTTATAGGTATTGACAGTTATTAGGGCTTCTTAGCAGAATAGGGCAGGCAGGAAATAGTGAATAAGCACTGAGTATTGTGGTCTCCACTGCCATTGGCCAATGTGAAGGACTGCTATCACCATCACCACCATCACCGTTATCACCATCATCACCATCATCACCATCATCACCATCGACCCTAACCTCACCACCATCACTGGATAAGTCTCTCAAATCAAGGAGCTACTATTCAAGAAATTTCAACAAAGTTCAAAAGAGTGCTTAGCTATTCAAAGCAGGAAAGCAAGCACACCTCGTTAAATTGGCTTTTGTCTTTCATCCCTAACACAAAGGGACCTTAGTGGTCCCTGGTTGGTTGATAGTTGACCGTATCATCCACATTCAATTAGACAGCATATGGGGGAAGGAGTGGTCTTGAGGACGGATGTTTGGTATCTAGAGAGTGAGACAGCTTAGCGTGTATACCAGGGAACCATGGAGAAAGAATGGATGTCAGGGTGGTGGGAGGCGTGTCGTTGGGATTTCTGTGATACAACACCATTACCAAAAGCAACTTGAAGAGGAAAGGCTTTCTTACAGCTTACAATTTTCGAGTCACAGTTCATCACTGAAGAAAGTCATGGCAGGAGCTCAAAGAGAGCAAAAACCTGGAGGCAGGAGCTGCTGCAGAGGCCATGGACGGGTGCTCCCTACTGGCTTGCTCCTCATGGCTTGCTCAGCCTGCTTCCTTACAGAATCCAGGACCAGCACCCCAGGGACGGTACCCTACACAATGTGTGGGCCCTCCCACATCAATCACCAATTTAAAATACTCTGCAGTTGTGCCTACAGATAAATCTTAGGAGGCATTTCCTAATTCTCCCTTCCCAAATGACTCTGGATTGTCAAGTCAATCTAAAACTAGCCAGCGTTAGAGGAAACAGGGGCATTCCTGCAGACTCACTTCACAGCAAAGACATATTCCTCTCATCACCATAATCACCATCATACCTCCCTATCACCACTACCACCATTATCACCATCACCATGCCACTGTCACCATCATCACCATCACTGTCAGTGTCACCACCATCACTATCATCATTACCACCATCATCACCATCAACATCACTGATTGATGATTCCTAAGTGAATAACTCTGAACTGAAAACGCCGCTGTCAATAAGAGGCGGGACAGAAAGACATGACTTACCTGTGAAGGGAGAAGAGAACAATATTCTCCAAGACTCAGTTTATGGCTTCAAACACATGACTTTTCCAAACCCCTTCCTCCTTGTCTTTTAGTGAGTTTAAAAGGGAGAACCCACATGCACGGAAGGAGCACTGCAAAGTCCCTTCTACCTGGATCTTTCTGACAACTAAAGAGGAAAGTGGACTTTGAGCCAATGGGTTTGGGATCTTTCAAGTGGATGAGCCTCCAATACTTCTGAGCAAAGCTCCACCTAGACCCCAGGATGTATAGTGTCACATTTGAGCCCCTCTGGCTTTGCAAGACTAGAGGCTAAGACCCTGAAACTTCTTTCCCATCTGCCTAGGGTTTGGTCCTTCTCTTCTTGTGCACTAAGAGTCAAGTCCCTGGGCACCTCAGCTGTGTTGGTGCAGGAGAAGCTTCAGGTAACAAAACAGATGCCATAGAGGGTTTATGAATAAACTCACTTAGGAAATATTAAGTCACACGAAGCAGGATATGCTAAAGGAGCACTGCCTCTGTATGACTGGAAGATAGCAGTGTACTGACCAGGCTAGTCAGAAACTGTAGGAAAGAACGTTTTATGCCATAGTTGAAGTTTAGGGTTGCTGTTTCTGCTAATGTTTGTTCACCAAGACTGACCTCTAATTAGGCTCCATCCCCATAACAAAAGGAGACAGGCCTGACTTACAACCAGCCAGTAGGCTTCCCTTATCTAAGAACATGACCCTAAGGGGCAGCTCAAGGGGGTGGGGGCAGTCTAGGCTCAAAACCATCATTAAGTCCTGGTATGCCATTTAATCCCCTGAGTTCTTATTCGAAAATCATATTACTGCCATCAGGGAAGGATGGACCTGGGTAACAACTTCTAGAAAAGAACAACACAGGTGCACTTAAGAATAATTCTGGAGACCCCATGCCATGGTGGCAGATGGGCACAAGACTCCCAGAGGCCTGGCTGCCACCATGTAGTGTGAGCAGACTGAAGATTCTATGATGAGCAAGTCTGTGGTGGAGAGACAGGAGAGAAAGAGAAACTGAATGGTCTGTGTACTATGAGGAGATGCCGAACTAGAGACAAGAGGATGGTGACACAGGCTGATATGCCACCTGAGGCCATGGTGAAGTCCTAGCCCAAGCAATCACTGAAGGCCATGTCTGGGTCCATAGCCCCACAGCAGTAGGGGTCTGTGTTGATGTCTGTGGTCCATGTTATCTCCAAAGGCTATGCAGACATTCCTGGTCTGGGCTGCCTCCTGGGGCCATATTGATGTCTGAGGGCTATGCAGAGCTGGTCCTCTCAGGCTGTAGCATGTGAGAGAGCTGGCCCCATCCCTCACCTGGGCAGCACAGTAGAGCTGGCCTTGGTGACATGGGAATGGGAGAATTCCTCCCATCCATTGATGGCTACTGCATTCAGGAGAGCAGGCCCTGGTGGCCCAGGCATAGGAGAGCTGACAGGCTGACCAATTCACCTAACACCCAGGCCTGGATCCAGGACTTTGAGTTGGCCCACCCCACCATCTACCCCATCTATGAACTTCTGTAGCTTGGGAAGGGGCCACTCCTGCAGAACCAAAGCTGTAGGATCTCCATGACACAGAGCAACAGCAGATACCCTAGAGGAGACCTGGCGAGGATCCAGTATTGATGGCAGAAGCCAGAGGCCTCAAAACCAGACCAGTGACTCATTCAGTGAACATTTATAGGTGAAGCTGTTTGGGTAACAGGCTATACTGTGTGACACACCTTGACACATCACAGCTTTCAGGGCGAGATACATTTTCTTATTTTTTTTAAAATTCTTTGTTTTCTTTTTTGAGGGGAGTTTGCAAGGGTGAAGAGCAGATATGGGGAGATAAGGAGATGAGGATTGGGGTACATGATATGAAATTGACAAAGAGACAATCAAAAGATTTTTTTAAATGTGAAGAGAATACAGAAAATTTCAGCATAATAATAATAATAATAATAATAATAATAATTCTGGCAATATCTTTGATGTGTAAATCTCCCATCTTCTCAAGTGTTTAGACTTTCAGTCTCCTATCTCTGTTTAAATTGTTCAAAGTGTGACCAGGAGCAGGGACTTAAGAGATATTTAAGGATGACAGCTTGTGTGGAATCCATACACTTATGGTACATATAGATTAGTAAAATCTTCTATTCAATGCTGGATCCTCTTTGCACATTAGCCAGAGCCAGACAGGTGCTGTTAAAGGCCTTTTCCTTTATTTATCTAAGTTTATTTATTTAAGTGTGGTGAATGGTTTCTTACTGGGAAGGCATGCTCTCTAACATTACCACCACCTGAATGAACCACTAGGCCCTTTGAAAGGAAAATATAGACCATCCATTGCTAACCCCTTCAAAGGGAACACGGGAAAGAGAATCCAAGGCTGACATCTGCCCTGCCTTCATGCAGAGTGAGCATCGGAGACCAGGACCAGGGTTGCCTGTGGGGTTTAGTCAGAGGCCTTGAGGAGAAAGGCTGCTCTGAGGCCAACACATGTGACCAGAGAGTGGACAGAATTTAAAGGGGTGCTTGGGGTAGCAGATATGGACATTCATGGATCTGTGGTTCTCAAATTCTTGCAAAAAATGAAGTTTTTTTTTTAAACAGTAAAAATTTTAATCTTTTCCATTTATTTCCACTATGTTTTCAGCATCCAATTATCATTCCATTCTTAGGAAACACTTCTATTCTTCACCATCAGGGAGACAGAGTGCCAAGAGCCCTGGCCACAAGCAGTGTGAGCCTGCAGGACTCCCATCAGGCTCTGGGTTGTTTATGTTTTCCTGCTTGTTGGTTTAGGTGTGGCTCCATTTGAGAAATGAGGAATCCTCTGTGAACCCTTCGGAAGCTAAGGGATAGCTGAGGTCCCAGGCTGCAACCAGAGGCTGCCTGGCCTTTGTGTCTCTTCTTCAGAAGAAACCACTGGTCCTAAGACCGGGAGCTGTTGGATGAATGCCATTCTGTGTCTTAGGACCCAATGGGCTCTAAGCAATTATTCTCAGCCACTGCTTTGCTTTGCCTTGCTTTACGATCTTTGTTTGCACACATGGTGTCTATCTCCACCAGCAATTAGTAGGGGAAGGAGTGGCATGGGGGTCTGTTAGGTGTGAACAGCATACGCTTTACCAACAGGAGAGGGAGGCGGTGTAGTCCCCAGACAAGCATCTCCGCAGTGCATTCAGGGATCCTGTTCAGCTGGTTGGTGGTTGTTTCTAGCTGGCCTACGCTACCTCTCTTTCTGTCTTTTTCACTCCCCTCCCCCTTCTTTTCCACCCCCACTTCCTCTCACAGCCCCTGACCATGGGAGAGCTCCTTAGACCTCGGAGCCCTTAACAGTGAGCCCCAAGACTCAGGTAGAGGGAAACCAGGGCTCATTCTTTTCCAGTTTACAGATGGCCCAGAACTAGCCTAGCACCTTCTGGGAGCAGAAAGAAGACTGGCTTCTACCACTGAGCCTCTGAGCCCACTGGTGCTGCCCCTTTGTGAAGCACACAGGCCAGTTCATGGTCACCGGCCCCTGATGCAGTAGCCTGGTCCCACCCAGCCTGTCAGGCTGAGACTACAGCTTTCCTCAGAGCTCTGACCAGCCACTGCCTCCACACCCACAATCAGAGAGAGAGAGAGAGAGAGAGAGAGAGAAATCTACCACACCTCCCCTTTCCTTGCTGTACAAAGGTGGGTGCTCCCTAGAGACCAGAGATGCAAGTCCCTCCCTCCTCCAGCTTCTTACAGGTCACCCCATAGTAAACAACAGTACTCAGAAGACTTCTTGGCATCAACATGGGAAGGTTCGGAGCCTTGATAAGAAAAGAAAAGGCAAAAAAGATTTTAGCATTAGAAGTATGTAGGCTATCATGCAGGGAGTGGGTGGCGCATGCAAAGTTATGCTGTCACAGCTTGGGACCTGACAGGCCCCAAGAGCTGTTGTGGAGAGGTAAGTTCAAATTCACCACGAAGGGATGTCAGGCTGGACACAGGCACCAGCCATGACAGCTGTTTTGAGCTTTAAATGCTTATGGAAGTGGTCCTTGGGGTACTGCAGTGTATACGTTACAGATGGAATCACACGAGATGGCACTGGGAACAAGCTGTGTCCTTGTGGTTATGATGCACTGTGTCTCCAAGGGACCACCTACAAGAAGGACACACCCCAGAGCTGCCTCTGTGATGAGACTTCTGAATTGGACAGAAAAGAGGCCATACCTGTCTCTTGCCAGCCTTGTGTCTACTTGCACCTACAAAGGGTACATTTGGCACCCACCAAGATATAAATGGCTGAGATCAACCAGTGCTCCAAGGGTATTTCCACTGGCCCTGCCATGTGGACCCGCTTCAGATCAAGCCCCTACCTCAGAACTGCTGGTGAGAGGAAGTGGCAGCCACGGAGCAGGAACCATCCTAACAGGAAAGACAGGCTGAAATTTCCAGGTCACCAGGAGGTGTGCTTGGCTATTCTTACCTAAATCACTTGTACTTTTATAGGAGGGACAGGCTGTTTCTTTTCTTCCCATCGGACAGCTGCTGCCACTAATAGCAAAATCTGTCTTCAAAAATCTAGAAAAAGGTTCAATAAAAAAAAAAAACAGCCATAAACTGTGCTAAATTAATATTTATACCTTTCTGAGTCTGATGCTTGTCAGAGGTGGATAGCCTGGCTTCTTTTCCTGCTCTGTAGAGGAGCTTTTGTCAAGAGATCTTCATCACAGGGTGAGATAGAGCTTGCATCCTCCCTAGCCAGCACAGGACAGAGAGCCCCAGGCACCAGGAGAGGAGTGTGAGGAGGGGCCAACAGTGGGACGTGTCTGCCTGTGTGTGCAGGGAGGTGCCAGAGTGTGGATCTCTGAGCCTGAGGGAGTTGCTGCAACTTAGGATCTAAGACACAACTCTCTGGTTACTTAATCTCATCTCACTTCACCTGCCTGGGGGGGAGGGGCAGAGCTTTTAGGTATAGCTGAGTCTGAAGACAGAAAGGGCCATTCCTCCTCCTCTCCCTCTCTCCCTCTCTCCCTCCCTTTCTTCATCTTTCTTCTCTCCCTTTCTCCTTCCTTCTGTGCTCAAAGCCTGTCTACAGAGATTTGCCATTCTCTGGTGATGCTAAGACAGTGTGGTGACCCACTACTATTCTAACCTAAAGACCATCATCTACCTCATGGCCCCTGTCATGGGCCTTCTACAGGTACCCTAGGGTGTTGTTCTCAAGCACATGGGTCTAAGGCTGCCTTGGTGGAAGCAGGTACAGCATCTCTCCCTGGTTATGGCTGGTCTCCTCCTAGCCTCCTTCCTGCTGACTTGGTCACAGGACAGCAATATCGATGAGGCAGCAACCCTGAGCCACTCAGCACTGACCCAAAGCCAAGCTCCTCAGAGCACTGTTGTGACTCGTGTCCCTAGGATTCTGAGCAGGATCAAGATGTGCTCTGGTGTTTTGTCAAAATTTCTCCCTAACAGAAACCTTCGTTCCTAGAGCCAGGAGAAAGTGCTTAGGGTTCAGAAAGTAAACGAAACTTACAAGTCTCAGGGATCTCATGAAACTGATAAGATTTATGGGGCTGGATTCAATCAAAATATGTACATATGAAATTCTTAAAAATAAAGAAAGAATAAAGATACATAAGATTCACAAGGCCATGTATATATAGCAATATATATGTATAACAACATATATATGTATAGCAATATGTATGTATGTGTATACACACACATACACACATCATACACACACACACACACACACACACACACACACACACATACACACACACATATATATATATCTATAAAATCAATGGCTAGCAATTCAGAGTAGCTCAGGGATGCAACTTCCACGAGTCATCACTGATGCTGAGTGAGTTTTTCCAGTGATGCAATCGTGTCTTTGAGTCATACATACCTCTGTAAGTTATCTTAATGAACCCATTGGTTCACCAAGATAGAATTGTTGAATTGTTCTGTCATCAGTGACCCATCTCAGATGAGCAGACATTTGCTCACAGCATGCCAGGAAAAGTCACCCAGTACCAGACACAGAGGTAGAGAGGAAGGCAGAGGTAAAATGGTCCAGGGATGCAGCCACATATATCTGTCATGTCAGGCATCACATCCTGTTTGGACATTACAAAGACTAAGTAAAATCCAATGGGTCTCCAGTCCATCCTGTTGACTTCTGATTTGCAGTATCTGGATTCCATTCATACAAGGGCGTCAGAGACCAGTGACCTCTCTCACCTCACAAACTTCAGTGTGACATCCACATGGGGAGTTTGCCTTTTCCTAATTTTCCTTCTTGAGTTACAACCGGGATAAAGTATTCACAGGATGCTTTTTACTTGAACCAGTGAGTTGAAGAATAAAAATATGCCTAAGTGCAGCAAGAGGGAGAAGAAGTGAGACCTCACACGTGCTCCAGAATGTGGAGTCTCAACAATGGGCTCTGTCAAAGCAGTGATGGAAGAGCCAGAAACCAAGGCCTGCAGACACCAGCTGGACAGCAGTCTGCATTGCTACCAAGACTATCACATATCCCCATGATACAGCAGTGTGAAGGCCACAATCTCACGACCCCTGCAGAGAAGGGGCTCCTGCTGTGTTGAATCATAGCGAATCCAGAACCTTGAGAATGGTTGCTTGTCTTACTTGTTGATCTGAGTCACCAAACACAAAAGGTCTATTAAAGGATTCTGGGTCATCCCATATATGTCTTCTTTGAACTCTAGTAGAAGTCTAGGTTAAGGGTAAGAGCAAGGCTCTATTAGGGGACCTTGGTAAGGGGCATCCTCATAGCTTGGAAACAGAACCCAGGCTACAGGACATCCCTGTGGACCCTGATGTCCTGAGTGGGCTCTTGGGGCTCTGATCTATAACTGCATCCCCATGACCAGGGAGTTTCCTGTTCTTGGGGTATCTGTGGTCTCTTCCTGGACATTCTTCAGGACCCACAGCCCTTCCTGTCACCATCAATCGTAAGTTGCATCAAGATCCTATGTGATTTCAACATCTCCCACTGGCTAGAAACTCAATTCTCAGTGTGAAATGCCCATGCGTTGGAGACACCAGCATGTTTCCTGGCTTCTTGGTGACCCACTGGATCGGGGGTAGGCCCTGGAGTGCTGTGAGCCAGGTGTGGTGAGACACTGCTGTGCTCCACTGCATAGTATGTCTGACATTTCATTGTGAGCATGTGTGAGTGTGTGTGCATGTGCGTGTATGTGTGTGTGTGTGTGTGTGTGTGTGTGTGTGTGTGTGTGTGCGTTCACCATAGCTCCACAGCCAGTCTTGAAATCAAGACTACAGTTTTGGTAATTTTATTTTTGTTTTTAACAATCATCTGGATATTATGAGTTTTTGCATTTTATATTTCAGTATGCCTTTCAACCCACCTTGTCAATTTCTACCAAAAAATTTACACTGAGATTTTTTCTTCAGATGTGATTTTGTATCCATAGATCAAGACGAGAACACTAACAGTGTACTAGATTTACATTATTTTCACCTGAATATATATAGCTTGAGCATGGCCGAAGTCTGTGGAATTTCTCTCATGTTCATGAAATGTTCTGCAGTTTCAGCAAAGAGATTTTATACAATACAGTTAAGTTTATTTCTACATTTCCAATGTCTTCATCATATATTTATCTTGTATCTTTCTTTTTTTATATTCTTTGTGTGTTTGTCTGCTTATAATACATTTATCTTATGTATTTGTCAGGGACTTATTTTTTGAGATTGCAATTTCCAAATGTTGGTTGGTATCATATTAAAATACACTTATTTTTTAGATATACATCTTGCACCTCTGCCAAACTTACTTATTAGCCTCCATGGCTGCTTTTCATAAGTAATAAATCATGCTATGTGTATGGCTCTCTTTAGAGCTAGTCTTAATTTTTTTCTTCCAAACGTTATACGTTTGTTTCTTTTCTTGCCTTATTGCGTGGAGGCTAGCACCTCCATGACAACACAACAGAATCAGTGAAAGCCAACATCCCTGTTTTGTTCTGAGCATCAGCAGGAAGGCTGAGGATTTTCCGGAGGCCTCTTAAGATGTAAGAAATTCCGTTTACCCTTAGTCTGCTGAGAGTTTTTGCTTGTTTCTCTTTTCTGTGACTCATTATTACTGGTTATTGAGTTTTATCAAATGCTTTTCATTTGTTGAGATTTTTTTCTTTTCAATGTGACTAAATATACCAACTTAAAAAAAATGTTAAACAAAGTCTACATCCCTGGAATCATGCCCATCGGACCTCACTGTGTTATTGGCTGGGTTTTTAATATTATATTTATTTATTGTGAGTGCGTGTTGTGTGGATGCAAAGGTGCCGTGGTGTGCTTGTGGAGGCAGGAGGACAACCTCATGGAGGTTGGTGGAATTGGTTGTCTCCTTCTACCATGTGAGTGCTGGAGATTAAACGCAGATCATCAGGCTTGGTGGGAACCTTGGTTGATATTTTGTTAGGGAATTTTGCATCTATATTCATGAAAAATGATGATGGACTTTTCTTTTTATTTTTTCCTCTTCCTATTCTATCTATCTGTCTGTCTGTCTGTCTGTCTGTGTGTGTGTGTGTATGTATGTATATGTATATATCACACGTAATGAGTATTTTGCCTGCATGTATGTCTGGTGTCTCTGAAGGCCAGAGAGGTCATCAGATCCCCTAGCACTGGAGTTAGAGACCAACCGGGTATTCTGGAAGAGCAACCAGTGCTGTAACCTCCTGAGCCATCTCTCCAGCCTCATCCTCTTTTATAATAATGCCTTGTTACATTCTGGGTTTTAGGCTGTAGTGAATTCAAGCCTTGGTACTAGAGTGCTATTGCTTAATAAAACTCACCAATTGAGCCATTTGGGAATGACTATTTGGACCAAGGCTTTGATAAGGAACGTCTTTGAAGGGATGGAGTTAGTCATACTTTCTATTTCATTTTAGATCAATGTAGTCAGTCACTTGAACACTGAGAGAATTTGTCCAGTCTGGTGCTGGACAGATGGATCTGGAAACAGCAGAAATGAGACAAGCCACATACTAAAAATAAGTCAAGCTTTTTCTATTGGGACATCAGCTTGAGCTGGTTGGATTGAGCCAAAAGGGTGAGCACTAACCAGAGGTGACCAGGCTTATCGCTCAGTACAGGAAACAGCAAGCTTTGATTGATTTTCTGGAGTGGGCTCAAGTTTAGTAATTGTCTGTGGTGCAGTTTCAAATAAAACTTCCTACTGTGTGAAAACATCGTAGCTTCCCATTTGGAGAGCTCACAGGAGGCCCCTTGGCCTTGGAGAGAGTTGCAGGACTTTCAGCATTTGAGATGAACAAAGCATGTAGGTTCTGTAGACAGAACTCACACATTGTTCTGACAGTCAACAGGCCAAGTTCACCCTGTGTGATAGTCTTAGATAAAGTATCACTCAAATGATTGACATGTCTAGTGCAGAGTTCAGGAGAGTCAGCTCTAAGGTTAAGGCAGCAGAAAGGGGCAAGCACAATGTGTAGAGAGCGACACGGAGCTTCTTCCTGTGTTCAGTCACCCATTGGGGCTAGAGGCTAGAGGCATTAATAAAGAGTCAACGTTTTTGCTAAAAGCACACTTCAAATTTCCACAGTGACTTGGGCAACAGTTCTCAAGACCCACACATCAGAGGGGACATCCTGCAGCAAATTGAGTACGAAGCCAATTACATGTTGCTCAGCCATGAGACTTCTGAAGTTCAAGATTTTAAGTTAATGAGAACAAGCAAAACAGGAAGGGTTATTTGTGGTTGTTATTTTTTCTGTAAAAAAAAGAAATCCTCCCTTATATTAGTCATTTGTAAATCCACTGTGACAGCCATTAATTTGCTTAGTCGTGAGGATCATCTGCTGTGTAAACATTTTCACTTCATGGTCTGACCTGGGGACCTGGGGCTTCACGGTCAAAGCAATTGAGAAGGCCTAAGGACAGAAGAAGAAGCATGTTGCTTTTAACAGGCAGCAGGTCAATGTCCAGCTTCTGTCTGCAGTGTTTCTCTGCAGTGGTCCCTACTTCGTGCTCCACCAAAGCTAGTTTGCATGAACTCTGCCAAAGTACTTGCTGTCTTCACACCTTGTGCTGTAGCCGTTTATTAAGCAGGGTTCACTCTGCAGTCTAAAACTCAAATAGATCCTCCCACCTCTGCCTCCCCTCGCACCTGCTTGGATTTCAAGCCTGAGCTACCACATCCAGCCTGGATCTGTAGGAGTAATGGTCAATTACTATGTATCACTGTTCTTTTTTTGTCAGCTTGATACAAACCTAGACCTACCTGAAGGAGGGACTCTCAGTTAAGGAATTGCCTCCGACAGTTTGGCCTGTGGGCACATCTATGGGTAATTTTCCTGATCGCCCAGTCCACTGTGAGTGGTGCCATCTGTAGGCAGGTAGGTCTGGGTTGTGTGAGCAGGGTAGCTGAGAAAGTCAGAAGAGCAAACCAGTGAGCAGCACTTCCCCAGTCTCAAGGTAGGATTCATGAATTCCTGCCTTGAGCTTCTGGCTTGGCTTTCCTTAATGATGAACCATGACCCAGAGGCTGAAATAAATTCTTTCTTCCTCAAGTTGCTTTAGATGATAGTGTTTATCATAACAACAGAAACCAAACTGGAACACTATGTTTGTGTGTGTGTGTGTGTGTGTGTGTGTGTGTGTGTGGTGGTGTGGGGAGAGGTCAGCATATTCTGCTGTACTTCTTCATGTCAACTCATTTAAGAAATTGGCATTTGGTTTTTAAAGCTTTTGCCACTACGCAGGGTCTTGTATTTTGTTGAGTTCTGTGCCTTTCTTAACTACTTACTTTAGGGTTTTTTTTCTTTCTCTGCTTGATGAAGTCACTGACCATAAATATTGCAAATTTTCTAATATAGGCTTTCACTGTACAGCGTCTTCTGGTGTTGTCTGAGCTATGGTTTATTCATGTTAGTGTGCTGTTTTCAGTGTTATTTACTACTGAATAATTCCCAATTCTCTTTTTGATTTTGTATTTAATTATTGGGTGGTATAGTGTGTTGTTTATTGCAAATATTTGTGATTTTCCTTATTGATCTCAAAGTTAATTTACTGTGTTCAAAGGGCGTCCTCTATATGATTTTAATCTTTTTAACTGTGTTGTTGGGTTTTTAAAATAGGGTCTTGCTACACAGTCCAGGCTAATTTTAGTTTCTCAAGTACTGGGCTCCCTATACTTTAACTTTATCAGTACCTTTAACTCTATTGAAAATTGTTGACTGGCCAAGGACATAAGGTTCTGTTGAGTGAGGAGACCATGTGTGTCTGCAGTAGCCTAGGTCTGCCAGTATGGCTAACGCGTTTTCAAGAGCCAACTGGTCCAAGACAGTTGGCTGTGAAGGACTAACTATACAGGTTGCTTTTGTCTAGTTCTGTCAATGGCTACAAAAGGAGCTTTCAAATCTTACAATGATGTAGAATAATGCTTTTCTCTTTGATTCTGTCAATTTTTGTTTCATGAATTCTGAAACCTATTTTATAACTATTGTGTCTTTAGATGAATTAACCAAAATTGATCATTTTTGGATTGTCCTTTCTTACCTCAGTAACAATCTTCGTAATGAGACATAGTTTTTATGATGATACAAAATATGGTCCTCCCCATGTCCCTCCCACTTATTGCCATCTGGGTGTCTATCTCTTCCCTTGGTTCTACTTGAAATTTTTTCTTTTGTGGGACTCTGTCCTCCTCCAGGCATGACTTGGCTGCTGCTGTCTTGAAATCAAAGCAGCTGTGGTTACCAGCAGGAGACCTTACAAGAAGGAGCCTATGAACATTGCCTGGTGGTGGTGGTGGTGTGTGTGTGTGTGTGTGTTTGTGTGTTTGTGTGTGTGTCATGTTGGGGGTGAGGTGGCCAGAAACTCACTATAGCATGCCATCCCCCACTCTCTTCTGCAACCTCACCTAGCTGTGTTATTCTTCCCCAGGTCATAGCCCCCAGGGGTACTAGAATATGGAGAAGGTGGAGTGTGAAATGACCAGGGAATCTATCTGCATAATTTTCATGAGTCATCACCCATGCTGAGGTGGGACTTTGCAGTTACACTGACCCATGCTTTTGTAAACCACCTCAGTGAGCTCTCTGGTTTACCAAGTTGGACTTTGGTGAGCTCATTTTTTTGGTTTGTAGTCTCCCTCTCTATCTGAAAAATAGAGAAAAACTGCACAGCAATCTCTTTGGAGATAACATATACCTAAATTGGCTTTGTTTGTTTAGTCTTTTATCCATTTTTATAATCCCTGCCTTTTTGATTGCCATATTTACTCCACTAACGTTTAATATAGCAATTGATATATTTGAACTCACTTTCTGTCATATTGGTTTCATACAATTTTAGAATTTATTTAATTTCTATTGGCTTTTTGACAAAATCCCTGCACCTTTTCTGTTATTTTAGCTCTTGCTTTAGGCATTGTTTTAGGCATTGTTTTCTCTTGTTTTAGGAAATGTTTACTCTTCACTACCTTGTCAACTTAAAAGATGTAACACTTTACATAAAGTGTGGAAACATTGTAGCCATGTATGCCACGTTTTCACTCTTGCTGTCTTTGCTATTTGTTTTCCTGCCCTGTAACTTTTTTTTAACATGGTAATGTTTTGTTTATAGGATTATATGATTTTACAATTTTAAATTACATTTATTCATATGTGCCAAGGTGGACATTTGGAGATCAAAGGACAACTTGCCAGAGTCAACTCTTTCTTTCCTTCAAGTAGGTTCAGGCACTAAAGCACAGGACATCAGACTGGATGCAAGGACTTTTTCTCACTAAGCTGTCTTGCTGATGCCACATTTATTTGTATTTTAAGGAATTAAACCATAGATTGTTCATTCAAAGATCATCTTTTTCCTAAGAGTTCCTTTGAAGTGTCTGAGCATCAGATGCTTCCCTTTGAAACACTTTTCAGTGAACTGGTGAGGAACTCTCTTGCTTTTCACTTCTGTCTGCTGAGGTCTTCATTGCTAGTGAAGATTCTTGTCACATACAGAATTCTGGGACTAAGTATCATTTCTCTCCAGACTATATTCCCTTTTTGTCAGATGGTCAGTCTTGTCCCAGGGTTCCCTGCAATACTGTTCTTTACTCCCTTGTTTGTCATTTTCCTCATCTTTTCTATGGATTGGGTTTTTCTACTGACTTGTCAGGTCATGAGAGTCTTAATGCAAATATGAAAATGTTAGTTTTCCAGTCTCTGTTTGTCAGTAACATTGGTTTCCTGGCTGATAGTCCCCATTCTTACATTCACTATGGGTAAACTATTTCCTTTGAGCTGTATCAAAGTCCTTTTCTGATTGCTATCTTGGGGTCCTTTAGGGTGTTTCTGATGTCTTAGAAGAATTTCCTGACCACATACTGAGTGACCAGGAACATATTTGCAACACTGAGTTTTAAGTTGTGCAGTTTCTGGATCCAATCACATTCCCCAAAAGGTGATGATGCTTTCATTTGCTGCAACTCCTAGGTGCATGCTTACACTGCGAATTCTGCCTCCCTGAGGCAGTGGCTTCAGTCAGTTCAAACCTGTTGGTCCTTCTCTTCTTGGAGAGTTGAGATCAACCCAGAGACTGAGCCAATAAAAACACTGTCTCCCCCACCTCTGGCTCTTCCTCTTCCAAGATTCCTCTCCCACCTCTCTCTCACACACACTTAGGCAGCCTGAGTGTCCAGGGGCCCTTGACTGTTACCTCTGCCAAGGCAGAAATTTCCTGTCATCCTATCCACCCATGCTGTGTGGCTATGACAATGCCCTAACACTCACAGGCAGCCATTGCTGCCCAGGCTTAGACTTGCCCCTGAAGTCTGCCTCATGCTCAGGGGCTCTTGGGTGGCCACCTCTGCATTTCACCTGGGCTTACACTGACTGGGCTCTGGGAGTTCTGAATGTTAGTCCCCGGCTTCTCCACACCAGAAGCAGAACCCTTGAATTTTTTTGTACAACATTCTCCTGCCAGCTGTGTTCATTTCCCACGGTGCTGCCTTTGTCCCCAGAGGCCTTAGATACAGAGTCCCAGCACTGTGAATCCTTATGTAAGTCAGGAATATGTGTGAGAAGACATAGGAAAGTGTGGCAGTTGGGCCTGGTGCCAGAAACACATGTTAGGAAGGCACAGTGCTAATGTTCCTCCTCTCCAGAGGCTATGGAGCACTGTACACCTTGGCCTGGGCTCGCTCATCTTGCCTCTCAAGGCCACCATGACCCCCTGCCCTGGACCCTGGCCTCCTCAGACCAGTGTGATCCTTTGTATCTGCCATTTAGGAGACTGGGACCCCTGTGACTGCTTACCTGTTCCCGTGATTCTAGTGGAGATGAGCAAATGACAAGAAGCACAGGTACAAAAAGAGTTGAGGGACCCCATGGGGACACCTTTGTCTGAGGAAACTTGAGAGAGGACAGGCAGAGCTTTAGGTTATAGAGCAAGGAAATGGGGCTTTGTGAAAATTTGGGGCACAACAGATCAGTCATTAGGAGAGCCTGCCTCAGATGCAGGGATCAGAGCCTCCAACTATACGGGAGCTCCGAGCTCACAGAGGACCAGAGCTCCCAGCTGCCCCTGCGGCTTCAGCTTCCCCAAGCCTGAAGTCCCTAGCTTACACAATGCACATTCCATTCTGTTGAAGACTATCCTCTGGGCATATTCTCTTAAATTATTCCAACCTTTAGAATTAGATGTAGATAAAAACTTCATCAATTTCCCACCAGGTTAAATGTCAAAATATCAAATTGAATTGCTGCTAACCTATACACCATAAACTAATCAGAATAAGAAATTAATTAATAAACAAAAAGAGGTTACACACCTGCCCTGGCAAAAAGAAACATCAATTAAAAATAACAGCTTTCTTGAGATCTTAATTTAAAAATAAACAACTCATATCTTGTTTGACATTAGTGAGTGTCAGAGCAGGACAACTTTGAGATGCCCCTGACACACTGAGAGTCTCAACACTCAGAGTATGGGAAACTGAGTGTCACAACACAGCCGTAGCCACCTGTAGCCACACTGGGTTGGTTACTCTGTCAGTGAGTTTTTAAATTAGCACCTTTATAAAAGGAACAGTGTATCATCCCACTGCAGTTAATATTCCTGCTACCATCCACGCTACTAGGGAAGCTAGGAGCAAAGCCATTGTCTTAGTCACTGTTCTATTGCTGTAAAGAGACACCATGACTCTTATAAGAGAAAGCATTTAATTGAGAGCTTCCTCAGTTTTAGAGGGTGGGTCCATGATCAGGAGCAGTAGCTGAGAGATCCTGATTTTCAGGCTGCAGGCAGGGAGAGAGAGACAGAGAGAGAGACAGAGATAAAGAGAATGGGCTTAGCATGGACTTTTGAAATCTCAAAGCCCACTCCCTAGTGACACACCTTCAATAAGGACACACTTCCTAATCCTTCTCAAACAGTTCCACTCCCTGGTGACTAAGTAGTCAAACACATGAGCTTATGTGGGTGGGGGATTTCTCATTGAAATCGCTACACAGTTTTGGAAGACTCAGTTCTAAATGGAATGTTTTCATCAAACCCTCCCCTCAGGGATCAGAAAGCTATGCAGAAGAGGAGGTGGAAAGATTCTAAGAGCCAGAGGGGATGGATAACACCAAGGAAATGGTGTCATCTGGACACAGCAGGTCTGACTCACATATGAACTCATGGAGACTGTGGTAGCATGCACAGGGCCTGCACAAGGTCAAGCCAGATGGGGGTCCCAGCACTGAGTGGGGGGAAGTGGGCACAAGCTCCCACCTCCAGACAAGAAACTATCTGCAACTGACACCTGCTGCAAAGGAAAAATCAGTTTTCTCTGATGGTGTCTCATTAGGAATATAAACCACACTTAAGGGTAGGCTGCGCGCCCAGCAGTAGATGTTCAACACAAAATGAACTCAATAGTATTTTTGTAGACTTTTTGTCTCATATGCCTTTGTTTAGGCTTGCTTTCTTTCTTCCTTCCTTCCTTCCTTCCTTCCTTCCTTCTTTCTTTCTTTCTTTCTCGTCTTACTGATATCTTGCTTGTATATTATAGTTTTCCATTTTGTATTTTCATGGGGTGTGTGTGTATGTATTTCCTTGTGTCTTTTTTCTTTTTAAGAATTCTGAGGTTTTGTGTGTTTATTTGCCCATTAGTTTTCTAAGGAGAGAGAAGAAAAAGGATGTGGAAGGATCTGGCAAGATAAACTGTGATCAGAATGCATTCTATGAAGATTAAAAAAAATAATAATAAGAACAGAATCCTCCCGGCTGTACGGGAGTCTGCCTTCTTTCTGGGATTTTTACCTGCATCAGGTCATCAGGCAGTGACTATGAGCTACAAACTTTAAAGATCTGACCAGGCTGCCATGGATATGCTAGCTTGCAGACAGGGAAAGCAAGGTCCCTCTTCTTCCTTGAGCATGTGTGGGCCCCTCTCACACACAGACATCCCCATGCAGCATCCTCTTGGGGGAGGCAGGTCTGCAAACATACCCTGTGACACTTGGGATGAAGGTGGTACTGTAATAAAGCCCTAAAACCCCATGAGTCGTGGTCCCGCTGTGATCACAGTCTCAGATGTTCCCCTGCTTTCTTTGTCCTGTGTTGTTCAAAGGAATCCCAGACACATAGCAAACCTGCTTCTGTGATAACCTTGTGGACCCTAAGCATTCCATACCATCTGCGGAGGCCGTCAGTGTTACTATCTCAACTGTTCATTCTTAAGCAAATCTCAACAACAGAATTTTATGTATTAATATTTCAGTGTAGTTCACAAAGGGCATAGCCCCTTATTAGATCAATAACTTCAGTACCATTTCACATTTACAATGAGTGGCAACCAGTCTTCTGCACCGTCACATGTCCAGTAGGGATCTGTCACACTGTGTAACTATGTGACTTTCCTTTCCTCTCTTAGGATATGGCCTTAAGACTCAAAATACTGGACATAGGCACTTGCCTGTTATGTCTCTTCTGCACAGCAGTTCCCCATCTCTGCCTTTTCTGCAATGGTCCTCATTTTCTGGGTTGCACCCCTCCACACTTTGCCTTTCTGCGTAGCACATTAGTGAGACAGTAGGATTGAGGCATAATCACAGGGTCTTTGGGTTTGGTTATAAACACCTACCTCCATCATAGGTGACATTTGCTTGGGCTTCTTTTGGGGAGAAGACTGATGATCACTAAATGCTTCAGCAGAGGACTGTTGTGAATGGAGGAGGGCAGAACAGATGGATGGAAAGCTGGGTGGACAGAGGGATGGATGGATGGGAGGATGAATGGATAGATGGGAGAGTGGGTAGGTACATAAGTGGGTGGGTGGGTGGATGAATGGGTGGGCTTACAGAGCTCTTCCCCAAGGCAGACATATACACACCTTTCCCTTGGCCTCTGATTCTCTCATGAATAGCTTCTTCAGCTTATTTAAATTAGTAAAATGTATACAAAAGTTGCATCAATAATACAGACTCCTGTTCCCTGGAGACCTTCATTACTGACCCACGTGGGAACTCACTGCAGACACTTAGCTCCCACTAAGTTACACATCTCAGTGTGTTCTCCAAGAGCAGGCAGTGTGCCATTCCTGCAGCACAGTCCTGGCCCTGCCCTGCCGCCCACAGTTCCATTCAGCAAAGGGCCTCTTGCAAAGTCCAGGGCTGAGCTACAACTTCAGTCACCGGGGTTTGGGGATGAAGTGATTCCTTTACTGCCCTTGAATTTAGAGCTCCCACAGACCAGCTGTCTTGTGCTATGTGCTATGTGTCCTTCAGTTTGTATAGCAGAATGGCTTGTTTTTCCAGAACACAGATGCTATACTTGGTTGTTTGAAGGGAAGCATATTGGTGTCAGTCATTTGTCCCTGCTGGTCACCTGGCTAACAGGATGGCTGCTGGGTTTCTCTGTTGTTACAGCAACTAAGCAAGCATGACTTGCCTGGCAAGGCAACGGCCCCCAGCATGGCCCATGTCCTGATGCCCAGAATGTGGAATCTATAGAGCAAAAGGGTTGAAGACTACAGAAAAAGAACGGGTGGCAGACAGCTGTTCTCCTCTTGGAGGTTCTGCAGATACAAAGTCCAAAGAGGAGACAGGCAGAGGCTGCAGGGCTAGAGAGAAAGCTAGAAACATGTGCAAGCTTTGAAGGTGGAGGTGGTCTTTGATACAGGAGTACCATCACCCATACATCTGAGAATGTGGAACCCTGGAAGACCCAGGCGGAACAATGACCTCAGAACACTGGACAATTGTGTTTAGGTTGTTTAAAGCCACCAAGTTTGGGTTAACTTTTTTGTTGTTGTATTTGCAGCCACTGAAAATGAATACATGTGGCACACATTAATTAAAAAGCAATTAATTCTTATTTTCTGGGGAGATGCTTAGAGACCAGTTTAGTTTCCTGTACATCAGAACTCTGCCTGCCAAGTTAGCATCCTTGGAGGACTCCTGCCTGAATTAATGGCGGCTGACATACTGCTCATGGCAGTTTCCTGGGCCGTGCTCAGCAGAGACTTTTTTGTAAAGCCTTTGAACACTCCAGCGGCCATGCCTCTACCAGGTATCCATAGTGCTCTGAGGCAGCGCTATCACCAGGCAGAGGTTCCGTCTGCCCTTTGAAAGCAGATCTCCATTACTCAAGCACATTCTTATGAGTAGACGAGAAGGCATCCTGCACTCAACTTGTGCACTCGCTGTCATCATCCCAGAGTTGTTATCTAGATGTCTGTTTGCAGTGTGTACATGCTTACATGTTAGGTGTGCATATAGACAAGTGCATGCAGGTATGTGTGATGCTGTTTCATCTATGTATACAAGCAAGTATGCTTATTCATGTGTATGTACATTTGTGTGTATGTGTGCTATGCATATGCATGTATCTGTGTATACATCGGTATACCTGTGTGTATGCCACATGTTTGCTTGTGTTCTCTCTCTCTCTCTCTCTCTTGTGTGTGTGTGTGTATGCGTGTGTGTGTATGTGTGTGTGTGTGTGTGTGTGTGTTGTGTATGTGTGTGTGTACTAGCATGTATATGCATAACTTTGCTTGGTTATCCCGGTCACCTGACCACTTTCTCTCCCAGCACAGGTGATTTTAGTGGCTAGAGCCCCTAGACAATCTATAGGGCTTAGATGGCCTGTTCTCCATGGGACTCCTCTTCAGGGTTCTCCTGATTCTACCCAGAGGGAAGACCTCCCTTGAGATGTTTACAGAGCCTGGCTGCCCAGACCTGGTAGTCCAGAAATTCTGTATTCATCTGGGGACAGTTTGGAAACAGCTCATTATAGTTCCAGGATGCACAACCCTGCCTGCCATCAGAGAACATGAGCTAAGAGTCAGGAGGCCCAGTGCCTCCAAGGGTGCTGATGCAGGGACAGTGTCCCCTGTAGCGGTAATTATTTAAACCGCCAAATTTGTTGCTGTAAAATCTCCTACCCGAAGGAGACCAGTAAGGAAAACACAACTCAATAATTATGGGTATAAATTGCACGCCTAGATTGGGCAGATTTACCATTACACTACTCTAATCCCCAGCTATGAGATCCCTTATATCTTGCGGTTTGTCCAGGCCTTGTGCTCCTCCGTTGTCGACTTCCTTCTGCTTCTACCTCTGCCTCTCCTTTTATATCAAATTCCTCTCACTCTCTCCTCCCCTAAGCCTTTTTCTCCACCTCCCCTTCTACTGCCCAATCACTGGCTCTAGCCTTTATTTTACAAGTTTAATTGGACAGAAGGTTCACAAGACATCACTGTGTACAGATTCAATCATCCTCTGCAGCCCCTCCCAGAAAGTGAAACTAGGATCAAAATACAAGGCTGGAGCTATCCACTGGGAACTAGGATCAAAATACAAGGCTGAGGCTATGCACAACATCCCCCACCAGAGAGCTAGTAGCAGAGGCAGGTGGTCAGATGACCTTGGCCTTGCCTACGTGTGGAAGAAGCCTGTGGCTGGAAGGGCCCTGTGCTGATCTGCTTTCTCATGAAGCTCTGAATCTCAAGACAGCAGGTCTTTGGGGAAAAACCAGTTGTAGATCTTCAAGCAGGAAGAGAGCTAGGGACGGGAGTCTGGGGTCTGGGAAAAGCTCTGAATGCTGTGAGTGGGAAGGGTATTGGGCTGCTCTGTAAGGACATGAGACTGGGTCTTCTCTCTCTGTCTCTCTTCTATCTCTCTCTCTCATCTCTCTCTCCCTCTTCTCTCTCTCTCTCTCTCTCAACAACAGCTGTAAAATATGAAACTATCTTACTGGGGTTTGACTACAAGCCACAGCTCAGAAACCCTACCAGGCTGGCCGTGAAAGGGGCCCAGTCAGCTCACAAACTGGGAGGGAGGGAAGGAAGGAGGAAGATAGATAGGGAGACCACAGCTTCTGTGACATGAACTTTTCTCTTCCTGGGCCCAGTCCTGCCCCCAATAGACATCTAGAGCCCCAGCTAACCCCTTCCTTCCTTTGAGAGGCAAGGTTCTAAGGTCATAGATAGGGGACTACAGGAAGTAGGGGGACACACTGGACTCCTCTTAGCTAGTGGACTGCTACCCTAGAATGTACCAACATGAGTGAGAAGCTTTTGGACAAGCATTCAGCTATCTTCCTCAGACTCTGCAGAACCTCTCGTGGTTCTCCAAGTGCCCTAGAATCCTGCCTAGGGCACTTGTGCTCTTCCCAAGGCAGTAAGCAGGCTGCAGTCTGCAGGCTGTAGGGGGCAGAGGGTAAGTTGCACTTCAGGGTACTTTTGACAACCTACTTCAGTCCAGCTACCCACCACACTGGGGATGGGTTCCTGTGCTGGTCTGCTTGTAGACCTGCTCATTTCTGCCCCAGTTTCCAGATCTTTACAGGAGAGCAGAGGTGCCTTTGCCATGGTCCTGTGCTTCCAATACTTGGCAGACATATACCTGCACTCAGCACTCATCCCCACCCCCAGCACCTCCACCAGGCTTGGTTCTTCTTGTCTCCCAGACTCATTGACATCCAGAGCATCCAAGCCTCCTTGTGTCTTGTCCGGCCTGAATCTAAACCTCCCTTTCTTCCCGGGGCCTTGTTTCTGCAGGGCAACCATAGACAGGTGACCAGGTGAAGATGTCCCCGGGCCCCTCTGCCCAAGACCTTCTGAAGCCTCAAAACCTATGGGTGAAGAGCTGCCTCTTGCCTGGCTTTAAATAGCTCTGCAGGGAGGTGAGGCAACTCAAGTCAGAGGACAGGAAGGTAATCACGCCTGACAAGTGTTATTTTTACACAGATCTGTCCAGCTGCGGGGGGTGGGGGTGGGGGCTTATGTAACTAAAAGCAGGATATTTGCTAAGTCTAAGTAAACCCTAAAAAAAAAATGGGAAGAGAGGAAAGGGGAGTGGAGAAGGGAAGGAGAGAGGGAGGGAAAGAGAGAAGGAAGGGAGGGAGGGAAAAAGGGAAGGAAGGAAGGAAGGAGAAAGAGACAAAAACATAAATAGAGATGAAGGGAGGGTGGATGTAGAGAAGGAAGAAAGGAAGGGAGAAAAAACGACAGATGCTAGGTCAGCACAGACCAGCTGATACTTTCTTTTGCTGCCACCTGGTGGTCACCAGTGTCTTTTATAGGTATGGAGTCATCATCACAGCGCCAGAACCTTGGAGTAACCTGGGACAAGTGTAGCTAACTTAAGTGGGGCACAGGGAAGAGGCCCTTCCAGCTTGCACTGAGGACCAAGCCTGCAGCTCCCACGGGTCAGCACAGCTAATGGTGGTGTCTATCCTGATCACAAAGCTTTGAGTGCATATGGTAGAATTGAACCTCTACATCTGAGGATGGGGAAGCTGTCAGGAAGCAGTGAGCACCATGACACTATCCTGTCCCAAGGAAGCCACAGAGCATGCTGTCAGCTACCAGGATTCTGATTTGAGGATGCTGGACACTGTCTCATAGGCTGGCAACAGAGATGTCCAACATCTTGGGCTGGATCCAGGGACAGTGTATGCTTGAAGTCCACACAGCATGTGGAAGAAGGCTCCTGCCCCTTGGGATTCTGGAAGGGCTGAGAGGTCACAATGTGTGCTTCTGCAACAGAGAGACTTGGCCTCAAGGGAAATAGCTTCCCATAGTCTCCATGAGTGAGCCTGTCTAAAATGGGGCTCTGTCACCTCCACTGCACAGCTCAGCCACATCCACACCAGTAGCCCCAGCGACTCTGCCAGCAGATTCAAATCTCTACACTGGAAAAAGAGAGGAAGTGTTTTGAAAGCCATGGAGCAGAGTAAGCGGTATGATGCACGTGCGTATGGAGTCCCAGAAGGACATGAGAAAGACAATAGACAAAAACTTAAGGGAATATGGCCAAGAAATATGTTTAAGGACTCGAGAAGTCCAACAAGCCTAATGCAGAATAAACAAAGAGAAGTCAGACCTAAACACAGCACCAACAGCTAAATAACCACAGACCAGGAGAGAGTCGGTACAGTGGCCGGGGTCGGGGTGGGGAGAAAAATGATCAGAAAATGATGACACAGCTGCTGACTCACTTACTTATCACTCACAGTTCTGTGTCTGTCGCATATGTGATTTTTATTTGCAAAATAGATGCATCTCCAGATAAAATATTCTTAAAAACAGAAAGTCAACCAGAAGCGTTTTAGAGGCACTGTGTATATAACTAAATGTGGAAGGACTGTATTCCTTTACTGTCTGATTATCTTAAAATGATGTGAACAGTTTAACATAAAGAGGATAACATTGACGTTTATTAAACATGCAGATTTACACTATGGGATGGTAGCATTTGGAGACGGGCTGCACTGTGTTAGGTGAAAGTGGATCAGTGTTTATACTAAATAACCGAGAAAAGCCAAAGTTGTACTTTCTAAACTCTGAGATCAGGCATTAAAATAGCCATGCAAGGAGGCAGAGGAAAAGCATCACTAGGAGAGTTAAAATATATTGATGGACTTTTAAAGAGGCAGAAGGAAGGGGCAGAAAAGCAAAAGAGGCAGAGAGAAAGAAGCCAGGTGACAGACACAGGGCAAGCACAGCAACAGTTACAGTAGTTATAGAGGGTCTGGCTCCTCTGCTAAAACCTGGGGTTGCCAGACTGGAGGGCTCATGTGGCTCAGGGTAGGATGCTTGCTTGGCATGCATGAGGGTGTAGGCTCAATCCCCAGAGGTACCAAAATAATAAACAGACAGGTAAAAGTCTAAAGGCAATTGCTGGCTTATAGTATAGGAGGCTATATTTTAGAGATTTCTTTTTATTATTTTCATTGAAGTGGGGAGGACTGTGAGGAAGCATGCAGTGTGAGTACGTGTGCTCAGGGGCCAGAAGAGGGCATTAGATCCCCTCGTCTCCAGCTGGAATTACAGGTGACTGTGAGCCCCCAACACGGGCACTGGGAACAAACTCAGGTCCTCTGTAGGAGCAACCCAGGCTTTTTACAGATCATCTTTTCAACCCTCAGGCTATATTGTAAATACAGTTAGGGGGATAAGATAAAGACAAAAATGCCAAGAATGAGCAAAAAGTAATCTATAAAAATTAATATTAATTACTCAATATAGGACAAAACAGATTTAAGACAGTATCACAGAAATAAAGGGTCAGTTTGTCATTAGACATATGAACCATAATGTGTATGCCCCTAATAGAAACACTTAAATATAAGTCCAAATGGTTTTTAGCTATAAAAAGTAAAACGATAACTGAAAGAAAGGAATATAGGAATTTGTAATCCTGGTGTGATATTCTACAAGAGCTTTTACTGAAGGGTGGAGCAAGCAGCTGAGACGGGAGCAGGGAACCAACATTCCCATCCAGACTGGCCTCGTGGCTCCCGCAGGACACGTATGGTTACCTCAGATTACACCATCTCAGGTGCACATTGAACATTTGCCCATGCAGTTGGTATGGTCAGCCAAAACTAAATTTTAATAAATTTCAAGTCATTGAAATTGTATTGAATGTTCTCTAATCACAGTAGAATTAAATTAAAAATTGGTGCCAGGAAGAGATCTAGGAAAGTCTTCTGCTTGCCAGACATTTGGCAATTAGGTGACACATTTCTCAATAGCCTGTGGGTAAAATAAAATAAAATTTAAAAAGTTATAAATATTTTAAATTGATAATGAACATTCAAAGTTCTTTTATGTTTCATCTTACTTAGATAATTTTAAAGAATAAGAATTCAAAAGCAATTATTTAAGGCAAGGTACTTCAGAGAAATCTGACTACTCTACAAATGGATGGATAGATAGATAAACTGATAGAAGACAGATGCACAGATACATAGGTAATTGATAGATGATGATAGTATAGATAGATAGATAGATGATAGATAGATAGATAGATAGATAGACAGACAGACAGATGAGACAGACCAACAGATAGATTGCAGCTATAGAGAATAGATGATTAAAGATAAGTAGAGCAAATGGTAGTTCAGTTCAAGTCCAAGGGGCTGAGAAACACAAAGGTTGACGTCTGAGGAAATGGATTTTCCATCTCACAGAAGGCGGTGTACTCCTGACCTTTGTGCTCTGTGGCATGGGTGACGCCCACTTACACTAGTGACAGTGAGTCTCCACTCAGGTCACCCATTCAATTGCTGGTCTCTTTTAGATGCACTCTCACAAACACCCAAAGGATCCTGTTGTTCTAGCCATCTGTGCAGCCTGGGGCCCTCCTAACTGTTGCATCAGTAACGAAGACTCTGCAGCCACAGTTGTACCTCATGAGGAGAATTAAGGAATTACTGAAAATAAGAATAGCACTCGACAATATAGGAATCAGAGAAAAAGGAAACTAGATCAATTCTAATGTAAATTATCTTTTAATTTCTAGTTTTTCACATATATGCTTATACGTGTGTAGAAGTCAGAGGACAACCTGTGGGAATTGGTTCTCTTCTTCCATGTGTGGACTCCAGAGATTAAACTTAGATGAGCAGACTTGACAACAAGTGCCCTTACCCACTGAGCTATCCTTGGCCCCCCAAATGTATTTGTTTGTTATTATTTTTATGCACACGAGTATTTTGCCTGCATGTATGCCTGTGCACTGTGTGCATGTCTGATGGCTGTGGAGACCAGATAAAAAGTACTGGATCCCTTGGAACTAAAGTTACAGACAGTTGAGAGCAAATGTCTTAAACTCAGGACTTGAACTCAGGTCCTCTGGAAAAACAACCATTGATCTTAACTGCTGAGCCATCTGAACTAAATTTAATCATTTAAGAATATGAGTACAATCAAGGGAAATCATGATAATTACTTCATAGAAAAATTTAAAATTTTAGACCATAAAATGAATTTGGAATATTCCTGAGAAGCAGAACTTAAACCAAACTATGATGGAATGAAATGGAAAATCTGAATGTCAGCTCAGATTAGGGGTATGAAGATAAAACAGATCACATGATCCTAGATGAGGCCCAGAATGTAGGGAAGAAGTGAAGGACATTCTGACAGCTGGCGGCAACTGAATGTCTTTGCATTAGTTATTTTCTCTGGATTTAATTTCCGATTTTGATAACTGTAGTTTGGTTATGAAAAATTATGTCCTTTTTGGGGAATGCAGCAATAATGTATTTACAACAAATTAGGATAGTGTATTTCATTACCAGTCTGATCTCAAACACACACACACACACACACACACACACACACACAGAGAGAGAGAGAGAGAGAGAGACAGAGACAGAGACAGAGACAGACAGACGGACAGACAGACAGAGGCATTGCTGCTTACAGAACCTGAAGCTAGAACTCTTCCAGACTCTGTTGTGAGGAATATCTTCAACATGGACTCAGAGAGCAGAATAGTAATGGATGATTGGTTCCTGAGGCTGCATGGTCCTTTGAAGGCTGGGACAGGTTGTTCCTCTGCCTTCTGTCACCTGTGGCTCCAAGACTAAATGTTTGTTTGTTTGAATGTCTCTAGGGACCTGTTCACACCAGCATCTTGGTTATGTTTCTGTCCTCTTACCCTCAGGTCTCCTTTTTATCAGAATCCTGAAATGAAGCCTAGATAAAGCCCTTAGAAGTCCCCAAGCCCACTTCTCCAAGCATGCGATGCTGGGGCAGCGAACTGTACTCGGCTGCAGGAGGTGGCTCCGAGGTTCTGGTTCCGGCCCTGTGCTGTGATCTACTCAGAAAGGGGCTCAGACTAGAGCAGCTTGCGTTTAGGGTTGGCCCTGGGTGGAATGGCCTGAGAGGCATGTGAAATTCAGACAGACATACTGGAAGATGGAGCAAAGACTGAGGCATCCAGGGAGGGGCCGCCTTTCCTGGAGCACTGCAGAGATGAAGCTGCAATTTTAGGTTTTGGAAACCTGGATTGGAGGCGATAAATGTGTGCTGATTTCAGCTCTCCAAATCTGCCATTGCTGCCACAGCCTAGAGCCCGTAGGTTCCCATGGCTGCTTCCTCCTGACAGTGGAGTGTGTACCAGGAGTCCTTTACCTATGGGGACTCTCCAGTGCAGCTGGTTCAGTTGGTTCAGTGAGGTCTTTGGTCAGCAGCCCTTGGACCATGTCCACGCATCTATGAGAGGCTTCCCTGGGTCCTCTGAAGGCAGCAGAGCAGTCTTTCCCTGCATGCATCCCACCAGAGCAGCAGAAAGAGATGAACAGTTAGCAGGCTTTGGGCGTCCCCTGGGAAGTGACGATAGATTCCCAGGTGCAAATCAGCCCCAGACTTAACCCTGGGAGTTATCAGGATAAAACTGACATTCATGAAATGCAGACCCAGGAGCTCTACCCCTTTCCACCTCCAACCCGGCTGCATTTGTAAACAGCTTTATTTCATTTTCACTTTGGACAGGGAGATAATTTAAATTTTAATTTCAGAGGCTCGAGATACCAGGGCTGTTCTTCTTGCCCATTGTTTTCTTGGAAAAGATCAGGAGTGCCTCGCCAAAAGAAAAAATAAGCTTAATAAATAATGAATACAGAACAAATTACTAATGTTTAAAATTTCATGCTTCCATGAATATTTCAGCAAATAGTGAAAGGTTCTCCCAGATTGCGATAATAAGGCTGCCAGGGAGACACCTCTTCGAAGACCCTCTTGATGTCATTGTTTAAAATTAACACAGGAGCCACTTCCAGTTTCCAGTTCACTGGAGATTCACGTTCACAGCACACCTCCAGTACCGCCCAAGGTACTTTCCAGAGGACTGGTGTCGGCTCCTCAGAAGTCCCTTGCCAACACGTTCTGTTCTCACCTGGCTTTGAAGTGGTGTGCCAGTTGCTTGTCTGTGACAGGGCCAACTCTAGTCACATTAACTAAAAAGGTGGGAACCCAGAGTATCTGCCTCAGCATGTGTATATAAAGAAGTAGAGGCCTCACACGTACCCAAATACACACATGCACACAAACATTCACATCCCACAGACTCACACGTGCTCAACAATCATACTCCCCCAACCCACCTTTATACACACACACACACTCATGTACCCCAATGTTTGTGCACTCACTCATGCATGTGTTACACCCACATGCTTACATGCACGCCTTCACACACATATGCACACTAGTGTATTCATACACATACAGGTATGTACTTTCATACACTTGTATGCACTACATCCACATTGACTGTCTTAGTTTCCTCTGCTGTTGACAAAGGCAACTCAAGGAAGAAAAAGTTTCTTTGTCTTAAGTTTCCAGGTTACAGTCTATCATTGTGGGGAAATCAAGGTGGTGGGAACTTGAAGCAGCTAGTCCCTAGTCATGCCCCACTGATAGTCAAGAGCAGAAAGCAGTGGATTAACACACACATGCTGGCGCTCAGTTCACTTTCTCCAGTCTTTTTTTGGTTTTGTTTTGTTTTTTTGTTTTTTCAAGACAGGGTTTCTCTGTGTAGCCCTGGCTGTCCTGGAACTCACTCTGTAGACCAGGCTGGCCTCAAACTCAGAAATCCACCTGCCTCTGCCTCCCAAGTGCTGGGATTAAAGGCGTGCGCCACCACGGCCCAGCCACTTTCTCCAGTCTTTAATAGCTCGGGATCTCCTTTCTAGGGAATGGTGCTGTCCACAGTAGACAGCACACATCTGAATTCACATAATCGAGATATCCCCCACACACATGCCTTTAAGCCAACCCAATCTAGACAATTCCTCACTGAGAATCCCTTCCCTGCTGTTTAGATTGCATCAATGTGACAACTGAAACTTGTTGGGAACCTTGCTATTAAGGTAGTAGTAGTCCCCCGTGACCAGTTTCGGTCAAAATGGGGGACTCCCTTTCTTAGTGGGGCTTCCTTGTCTCTGTCTGTCTCTGCCTGAGAGTATCCCTGAACACAAGTGGTTGGCCTTGGCTGGCTTTGTCTGAAAAATGACCTTGTATATAGCTGTGTGCAGGGCTAGATAACTCAGCGCACACATCCCACTCTGGCTTCCTGCCCGCATGATAATTAGGTGCTGTACCAATCAGCCCTTCCTGCTAGCTTGCTGCCATGACCAATTAGCCCTTTTCACCCTCACCTTCCCAAAAGCCCTTATATCCCTGATTCCTGAAACAATAAACTAGTCTTGCTGCAGCAGTCAACGGAGGTCATTCTATCCGAACCCTCTCTCTACCTCCACTCCCGCACTCCCCTCAGGCTGGTGTCCAGCAGCCCCTGGGGAGAAAAGGGATGGCACAGGAACTGACCACCACGTTCATATACACAGTCACATACTCACCCAACACCCACACATTCACAAACTTGCATGCTCATTCTCACAGACTCAAATTTGTACACATATGCTCACGCAATACACATACACTACATGCATACTCATACACAAAACTCACTCATGAACCTACACTTGCATAGGCATTCTTCCACATACTCTCTCGAATACATCCCAACATACTCAGGAGAAGGGACAGTACAGTATGGAAGGCCTCTCAGACCATGGTCGAGCATGGGGAAACTTTGCCTGGAAACAGTTGTTAAGGCCTCATATTTGGTTGGGCAAAAAGTGTGATGTTTCTGGCATGTTTTCATTTCATTCTTGCTCGAGCCCTTAGAAACATAACTAAAGGCACCCTCAGTCAAAACATTTTCAGATTTTCCAAGATGTTTGCTGATATCGCTAACGAACAAAGTCATCTTTCCTACCCTCTTAAAGACTTAAACATAAAGGTCCTAGATCCAAGCCACCGCCTGACCCCGGGACTTGTCCCCATCTTCTGGGCAGGACAGGGTTCTGGCAACCTTTGTTTTTACTTGTAAGTACAGATAATGTCACTGGTAGACTCGTAAACTCATGAGTAAGGACTTTCAGGGGCACTTGTGGTGTCCCAAGGAGTGTGGCTTAGGTTCTGGGCCTCCAGACCTATACAAGGAAGCAGAGTTCCCTTGGAAAGACATCTTCCTCAGGACCGGGAGCATCTGATTCTTCCCTACAACAGGAGGCAGGGATTATTAACACTCGTGATGTTAGTGATTCAGGGAGCAGAACCCCAGTGAGCTCTTGGAGGCCTCGATGCCCATGAAAAAAGACAGAGTCCCCAGTGTGGATGAGGGTATCCGTGTGACAGGACCTGTGGGAACTGTGTGTCAGGAGCTCTGTCCCCATCCTCCGCCTGACCACACCTCCAGCCTCCAGGCACATTCTGTTCATGCTCTCTGCATCCCATGTAGCAGCCCTGTGTGAGACCTCGATGCTATGTGATTATAGCCTTAGGACACAACAGGCATTGAGCCTAAAGTCAGATTGTGCATAGCCTGGTCCCTCCTGGGTTTGGATCAGAATATGGCTTCACTTGACCAGACAATCACTGAGCAGGGAGGTTCTGACTCAGACACTATAACATTAGAAATACCTACTTCACTTGACCTGGTCTTTGAGGGACACAATGGTGGTACTCTAGACCCCACCAGAGGAACAAATTCTCCTACCCTTCAGGAAGGGATCCACTTGATTTACACTTGGGTAGACCTTGGTGATAATATGACAGTGAGATGCTTGTGTATGAAGGGGTGGCAATGCTAGCATACTTTTGTCAGGTAACTGGAAGATTCAGAGGTATAAGATTTCTCTGAGAACTGAGGATCCAGGACACGCAAAGAAGTGAGTGTCTTCTGAAGTAACAATAGAGCAAAGGGATGAAGGGGAACGGTTAAGTCCAACTTGCACAGGGTGCTTCCCTGAAGGGATTAATTGCCCCACCACTGTTAGAGCAGCTGTATATTTTCAGTCCCAGTTCCATGATGTCAGAGGCATAGCCAGGGCAGCCTCTAGCCTAGGATACGTAAGCTCCAATATCAGCCTGTCCGTTCTCCAGTCTGTGTATTCAATAGCACCCTGGGCCAGTCCTACTGGGACAACTTGGTACCTTGCCCTCCTCCCCCTGTTCCCAGTTGTGGTTACCTCCCAGAAGGTACACAGAAGAAGCCTTTAAGACCTCCCTCCATAGTATCTGGGGTTCAGGGGTGTGAATGCCCACAGAATCTTCTCCATCACTTTCCAAGTGGCCCTGTTGAGCCTGATGACAGCTAAGTGTCCAAGAGTCCCTGTCCTAAGTACAAAAGCTCAGCATGGCCTTTGCTTGCCTGTCACCAGACAATGAGGCTTTGACCCACATCGCACTTTAGTCTCTTCCAGCTTGCAGGATGGAGGCGGGGTTAAAATTGTGACATGTTCCTCTCAGATCAGTGCATCTTTCACAGCTGAGTCTGCCTTTAGCCAGGTGCCTCCTGTGCTTGATGTTAGGAGAACAGGAAGTGCCCTCAGTTCCCAGGCTGTGTGTGAGGGGAGAGGTCCCGTGCTGGCTGCACAAGAGTAGCATAAGGTCCATGCCTCCCTGAATGACCTGCAGAGGTGAATGTTAGGTGGTTAGGGTTCTCTCTTCCTGATTGTTGGTCACCAAGAACACCCTGAGCACAGAGACAAGCCACTGGAGTCTCTGTGGTCAGAAGCCCAAGAGGCAAGGCCAGAGAGGCACTGGGGTCTATTTTCTGAGTATCTGTTAGATATCAACCCCATCTCCTATTCATGCTTCATAAGCCCTGCACATGCTTCATCAACCCAACCAAAGTGTTTCGCAGGGTAAAGAGACCCTGAAGGGATGACCCAGCTCCCTGCATTAATGAAAGCCTCCCCCTAAGCCCTGCTTTCTATTACCTCTTGGCCACGGCTGCATCCCGCTCTTTCCCTGTAGCTTTCACACAGTCTCTTTTGATAGTTGAACCAAATTGGCTGGTTATAAGCACATTTCTATATGTTCCCTACAGGAAGAAGGCTACAGGAAGGAGCCAGGAGCCAGAGGGGAGCAAAGGGAGGTGAACAGAGTTACATCAGCACCACCCTTACTCCCCATGATGAGAGTTGGGTGCAGCCTCAAGGGACCTGCATAGACACTGCTTTGCTATCTTGCCTGCTTCCCCAGGGCAAAGGGACTACTTTGAAGATGGCCTCCGCAGCTCTATGCTTACACACCCATGCTTACACACATAGATGTGCATGCTTCTGTGTATGTGCATGCCCAAGCACACACATGCAACACACACACACACACACACACACCTATGCCACATGAAACCGAAAAGCAGCAGCCCCATCTATTAGAATCCAGGAAACTTCCAGGAACACAGTCATGGCCTCTGAACCCAGCGCAGCATCAAAAAGAGAAACAGCACATTTCAATAGTGGTGAAATTTCAAAAGAGGAGAAATGGTGGAACAATCTTAAATATCTAAGGAAGCCCCTGATATCATGTAAGATCTTAACCAACTACATGAAAGGACAAACAGAACACCACACAGTCCTGGAGCCGGAGTGCCCAAGCTAAGGGGTATCATTCAGCCTAAATCGGAGTATTCATCATCCTAAAGGAAATGCCATGGAGTGTTTTCAGTTCTATGTTTTCTATAGGTATATTTTAACTAGACCAGATGACTCAGCATTTACATAAACATGCAAATACAGGCTTGAAAGATGCTAAGAACAGAGACAGGACAAGCTCAGCCTGGCACAGCAGATGCAGAAACATATTGGAGATGGGAACAACAAATCAGTGTGTGTGAGCCCCACACAGAGATCAGGAAGAAACCAAACCAGAATACACAAGACAGAGGGTGTGGGCCCCACACAGAAACCTGAGCAAAAAATCAGGGCACATTACAGCATGATAGGGTGTGTAAGCCTTACACAGAGACCCTGGACGAAACCAGAGCAGACCCCACCAGGACAGCATATGGGGAAGAGGACCTTGGATTGCTCCTCACCCTCAAATCAACTGGTTTGTCAAAGGCCTTAGAATTCCTGAGATATGGGAGGGCAGCAGAAGTTTGCCTAGAGGGTTGAAACCAGACAGTTCTTCCTGGGAGATAGAAACAGCCAGATGAACTCCATTTAATTTTTAAAATTCTGGCTGACACAATCCAAGTAAGCAAAATAAAAACAAAACAAACCAACAATAACAAAGCGTAAGACACACTTTGAATTAATATCACAAAGTGGTGATTTCCTTAGCATCTAATGTTCCTGTCAGTCACCTAAACTTGCCAGGAGCCTAATGGAAACCAGCTGACTGAAAAGGGTAACAGCCAACACACACAGAGACACTGGGAATAGTTCAAACAAAGCAAGTCAGAACTCGGGAGAAAACACATTCCTCATCACACCAGCGAGACACAGCGAATTTGACAGCAACCTGTGTAGACTGGGTGTGAGGAAACAGCCACGCTGTTCCTTGTCAGAGAAGACAGAAATCAATACATCATTGGGGAGGGCAGGTAAGCTATGCTGACAAAGTTTTAGATGCACAGGGGCCGGTGATACTACAACTCGGGTGCAAACTCCTTGACAGACAGACACCTCTTTGTCTAGAGGATTAAGGTGTACAAAAGGAACCTGGGGAGCAGGTGTAGGGAAAGCCCCACCCACTCGTGCCTCACCCTGGTGCACAGCAGACAGCTGACTGCAAACAGTAAATTATTTGAAATAACCTTCTCCTTCCATATACTTATCCCTCTTTTCTTAGATGTCTGTGCCATCTTGTGTTTCCTTTCCTTCTCTGGAGACCCTTATGTACACACAGAAATGAAAATATTGACATCAAATAACATTTGTATCCTGCTACTGTGTTGTTTGCTGGTTTAATTCCAGGACCCAAGATACTAATCCTAAGAGGGAAGGGAAAAAGATTTTACTCCCTGAAATAGATGGGAGACCAGGGTGAAAAGAGAGTCCCTGTTACTGAAGACACCAAGCACTTCCAACACAGGACCTGGAGGTCCTTGAACTGGACCTGAACTCAATGCCTCCTCCCTGAGGACTGGCTCTCACAGTACCGGAAGACACATGTCTTAGGGTTTTATTGCTGTGAACAGTCACCATGACTATGGCAACTTTTATAAGAGAAACCACTTGATTGGGGTTGGCTTTCAGTTTCAGAGGTCCAGTCCATTATCATCATGGCAAGAAGCACGGTGGCAGGCAGAGAGATCATAAGAGCCAAAGGGGTGGGGGGGGGAGTTTGCTGTGAGATTGTGTCTCCCAGTAATGTTAGAAGCCACACCCATGTCTCACTAACATCACTGCCTAAACGAGAGCGGCACAGGAACAGCAGCAACAGACATGATAAACCGAGTGAGGGTGGGTGGGTGGGGAAGCTCACGAGACCTCAACTCTACCCAAAGGACTGCAGGCAACCGAGGAATGCTGACAATGGAGGAAATCGTCTTCCCTAGGGAAGACCACACCAATAGGTTATCCAATACCAAATGCTCAGCCCTGAAAACATGTAATTAACATTATACCAACTGAGCAGGTTGAATTTCTTTATTTATGAATATAGGTGTATATACACGCATGCATGTAACAATTAGTGAAAGAAAAAAAGGTGGTGAATATGGAAAGAGAGCAAGAAGGGGTAGATGGGGGTGGGGTGAGGTTTGGAGGGAAGAGATAGAAAAATGATGGAATTATGCTATAATTTTTAAAAAAATAAAAGAAGTTAAAAAATGGTTTCAAACAAACAAACAAACAAAATAGATGAGAGCCCTCTCTGGCAATGGGCAAAGAGACACCTTGTTGTTGCTGACGTCTCTCTGTCAGTGAGGGCAGAGCAGATGGCAGTCCTTTGTTCATCCTAGCTTGATGCCTGGCTTGGTGGCTAAAGCTGTCTTATACTTAAGACTCATAGTAACCAAATCATATCAAATCAAATCTAAGCAGTGCAGTGCCATGCAGGAGGAGAAAGACAGAGAGGGAGACCTATAGACTGCTATGGCACCCACAGACCTGCCCTCCAGGGCATTGCATAGGCGGGTCATAGACACCCTCTTGCTACCATGCTATGCCATACAGCATAGATGGAGGATGTCACCCAGAGGTCTGACAGCTACATGACCAGCCTGCAGCAGGAGCCACCACAATGTGCAAGTAAGTGGTGGTCTGAAGTGGAAACTTAAGGGTCTTTGGAAAGTCGGCTGGATGGTGTTTTGCTGAGGCAAACACATGAAGGAATGTTTCCTTAAAGTGGACACAGGTGTGAAAGGCAAAGGTGGACAGACTCATGAAGGAACGTTTCACTGATGCAGACACAGGAGAGAGGATGTTCTGCTAAAGCAAACATGAGATAGGACATGTGATGAAGGATTCTTTGCTAACCACACACATGTATTGGTAAGCCTTACATTGAGCTTATCGTAGTTGAGCTGCATTTGTCGGGATTCCATAGAGATAAATGCACCAAAAACCTTCTGGTGGTGTGCTGCAGTTTCCTGCAGCTTCTTCAGGCTCAGGCTGATTGGATGCTTGTGCTGAGGCAAGACACATGGAAGACATGGGATGTTTGGAGGGAAATAGGATGCCATGGAGTGAGGGAGACAGAGTTTGGCTTGCTGGTACAGCTAACTGTGCAACACTTGTGGGTCTTGTGTCTTTGCTGATCTTCACTTTGCTGAGAGAGACACAGCCTAGAACTTTTCCTGACGCTCCTGTTGGCCCTGATCCCTCATGCTGCTGACTTGTGCTGAGGCTGAGGCCTGGCCATCTCTGCTAAGTCATGTCACCACTGTCACTATCTTGACTTTACCGAACTGAATTGCTGGTATATCCGTGAAGTATTTGCAGGTGGATCTAGCTGCCACTGCCTGCTAACTTGTGAACTGAACTGCCAACT
Source organism: Mastomys natalensis (assembly GCA_021653895.1). Taxonomy (NCBI): domain Eukaryota; kingdom Metazoa; phylum Chordata; class Mammalia; order Rodentia; family Muridae; genus Mastomys; species Mastomys natalensis. Next base: position 527,497 of record JAJTUV010000181.1, read on the forward strand.
TCCAGACAACACAGACAGGAGTTGCTCCAAAGAACCTTTCTAAACTGGGCCACTTCCCCCCACCCCCCATATCCTTTCTTTTTCACTACCTCTGGTGGGTGGTGGGCTAAAGGGAGGTTAAAGCACTTAAGAATCATCATTAAAAGTAAGATTTGAAAAAATTAAAGTTACAGTGGACAGATGGGAGAGAAAGAGAAGTGAAGCAGCGTGAGCACAATGAAGAGAGATGGAACTGGAGACTCAAGGGCGGAGAGGAGGTGAGTGGGCAGTCCCACCCTCTGCGGCCATGTTGAGATCCCAGCCTGAGCTGCTGCTGAGGGCCATGTCTGAGTCTGTGGCGACACAGTAGCAGTGTCTATTTCCATGGCTCATATTACCACTAAGGAACATGGGGATGCCCCTGGTTAGAGCAACTGCCAAGGACCACATGCATGTCCAGGGGCTGTGCAGAACTAGTCCTGCCCCTCACTGGGTGTGGCGCTCTAGAGAGCTGACCCTATCTCTTGCCACTGGTGGCAGCACTTGGGAGAGTGGGCCCTGACTCTTGCCTGGGCAGCACAGTGGAGCTGGCTCTGGAGCATCGGTACAGGTGAGCGGGGGAGCCTAATGGCATGAGAGCAGGAGAGCTGACTTTGCCTCCTGCTGATGGTGGCATTAGAAGACAGAGCTGGAGCAGTGCTGGAGAGCTTGCCCTGGTGGGCGGATAAGGGAGAACAGGCAGGCTGACCAGCTCAGCCATCATGCAGGGCCAGATCCAGGGCTCTGAATTGGCCCAATCCAACATCTATATCATCTGTGAATGGTTGAGATGAATGAATGGGTCAGATCCAAAGCTGCAGGATCTCTACGACACAGGGGAACAACATGATAACCGGAAGGAATACCGATGAGGAACCAATATTGATGGTGTTACAGAAGCCAAAGATCTTGAATCAGACCAAGGACTCACTTCAATGAACATTTGCAAGTGGAGATGTGTAGACAGAGGGCTATACTGTGGGACACACTGTGACACACTACAGCTTCCATGATGAGATATTTTTCTATAATTTGTTTGAGTGAGTGCGTGTGTGTGTGTGTGTTTGGGTGGGAGGCTGTAAAGGTGAAGGATGGATATGAGGAGACAGAGAGATAAGCTGGACTGGGTTGCATGAGGTAAAACTCTCAAAGAATCAATAAAATGTTCTAAAAAATAGATGAGAGATATGGAGACAAGCTGAGGGTCTCTGTTACAGTTCTGCCCCAAAGGATGCAAGTCTGCAAACATTTGGGGTTGCTATAACCAGGTGGGAAGACAATGCTCCTGAAAACTAATTCCATTCTCCATCCTGAGATGTGTATGGCCATTCCCAAAGAGCCACATTGCTCAGTGTCTCCATGCTGAGGCTTAGGAGCCCCAGGCTGCAGTGGCCGTAGCTGCAGTGGCCATAACTGCAGTGGCCGTAGCTGCCACATGGGCCCTTGGTAAATGACGCTGAGTGAATGACACACAGGCCCTTGGTAAATGATGCTGAGTGAATGGATGGCACTTAGATGGAAGAAAGTGAGAGAAACAGGTTGTGATGCACAGCCACTTCCGTGAACAAGGACAAATTAGATGTGCACATGTCACCTGAGCCATACTGTGACTGTAGGGTACAGAAATGAGGCAAGAGGCACCAGATGACAGTTGCACGCTATCAAATGAAAACACAGGAAGCCAAGTAAAATCTAAATGTCAGCTATATAATGAACATGCTTTTTAGCATTTCCATAAAATCTTTACATATGCTTACACGGTACTGAAATGATTCATTATGTGATACCGTGTTTAACTGGTGCCCCATATGTTACCTGGCTGACCAAGGAGGTTGGTGGGCCCCACTGGAAATGGAGGAGCAGTAGACGGTTTCTGTGGCCCGTTTGAGCACATTCCTTTGTGAAGGGGAATGGACAAAGCAGGGATGAAAGGGACAAGTTTTATCAATGGAGAAAGACCCAGGTTGGAATACAGGAGGTGGCAAAAGTCATACGGACAATTTCCTGGTGATTCTGAGAAATTTGCAGTAGTAGAGGCACTCAGGATGCTGGGGTGCCAGGTGTTAAGGTATTGGGGATACTGGATGTCAGGAATGTTGTGTGCTGCAATGGTGGATGTTAGGGATGCAGGAGACACTGGGATGCTGGGGATGCTAAAAATTAGGAAAGGGATGCTGAGATCCTAGGTATACTGGGAGACTGGGGATGCTGGCATTGGAAGAAGTTAGGGTTTCTGGATAGCAGGGTGTGGGTTTGCTAGGATGTTGTTATGCTTCACTGTTTGCAAGTGGGGTACACAGCCCCCACTTGGCCCCACAGGGAATGCATCTGCCCAGGGAAGCAATGTCTTCTCTGTTCTGGGCTTGTTCCTTGAGAAAGGTGAAGATGAAGATGAAGTGCTCCCTTGCACTTCCAAAAGGCATCAGGTCCTCCTCCTGGTGAGGGGCTAAGCAGTATAGGTTTGGTCTGGGAGAGGGGCAGGCTTTCTGCACTGATTCTCTGCCCACCACCCAGAGCCTGGCCCTAGCTATCTGAGGAGAGAGAGATTGTCCCCCTGCTTCCTGGGCCAGAAGAAGGGTGTATGTATACTCTCATAGTCCCACTTGTGAACACCGCATACATTCACATACTTGTGTTCATACTCATTACGTGCTCAACATTCATATACATACACAATCCATACATCTACAGTCACACACACCAACACAATCCCATTCACACACATGTATAACTCACAGTCATATCCCACGCTCTCACACACACACCTTTGATTCACACACTCACACATGTGTACTCGACACACTCAGAAGAAGATGTGAAGGTCCCACTGACCAGCTAAGCATCCTCTCCATGTCCACCATTTGGTGCAGGGCATGGATCCTGCCTCCACATCTCCAGAGGGACTCTGACCAGACTGCCCCTACCCGCGGCTATCCAGCCCAACGTGCCGCCCACACTCCATATTAGAATTCTCGTGCTATCATCAAAACAGACTCGGTGCTTCTCCATCTGAATCCACAGCCATGAGAAGCTGACTGCAGTGTAAGCTGGGGACACACTCACCACTCTGATAGGCTCTAGCCCACCAGCAGTGATGTGTGCAGGAGGTGGTGAGCTTAGATTTAGGTGGTAAAGCTTAGGCAGTTTGGATGGGCTGTATCAGGCGGAAGAGCCAGTGCTTTAGATCAGGGTGCCATCTCTGTGTCACCCTGAGGGAGACCATTGCTAGTGTAGATCTTCCCTCCCCAACTTTGGGAACCGCTTAGGTGATGGTGAGAGTGGCCAGTGTTCCTCCAGCCCTTTCTTAACATTGCTTTGTGTGTCCATGTTCTGGAGTCTTCCCCACCAGTTAGCACGGGCAGGGGAGTCTTTGTGTCTGTTTCCTTAAGCGTATTGAAACCTAGCAAAATACTGATCCCTCAATGAGTCAGGGAGGCATAACCACACAGGATAGACGTGCAGAGACTCCTGGGCCTCAGTCTTTGTAACAGGTGCTTAAAGCTCAGTGCCTTGAGAGATTGCCATCGTCTGTGGGCCCCCACGCTGATGAAATACTGCCCGAGGTGGGTTAGTATTGAGGACATCCAGCTGTGTACAGAAAGGGTGGGAATGTCCCCTTGGTGGAAGAAAACTACATTTTGAATCAGAAAGGCTGGTGACTGTCTTCCTGTTAGCTACTGAGCTCAGCACTGCCTGGCAGGTCTTAAGGACTTCCTGCTGTGAGTGGGCGCCAGTGGCACCTGGGCATCTGAGAGTCAGAAAGGAGTATGAAGAACAACTTGAATAAAAGCTAGCAAACCCCAATCTCAAGTGGCCTCGCCTCAGAAGAGCCTGGCACCAGGATCTCTGCAGTCAGCCAGGAGACAAGGCTCTGTCTTCAGCACTCCACAGGCAAACGACAGTGGGTGGCATTTGCTAGAAGGGGAAGTAAGTTTCAGAGATGACATAATGAACCCCACAGTATCACACTCTTGGAGTTGGGGACCTGAGTGGTCTTGGCAAAATGAAATACATCTAGCAAGAAAAAAAAATATTTTGTGTCACATTCTTTATATTTATAGCTACTACATAACCAGAAAAACAGAGTTTTAATATTTAATGTGTTTGGATTTGGGAACGGAGAGCTCACTACACAATGTTTGAACGATGTTTCCTTGGTGGAAGTAAATATCTTTATATTTACTGCTGTATACACACTACAGAGAATCTTTACAAATAAGCAAAGACCCATATTAGCATTGTCTTTGGAGTGGAGAGACTTAAGGCTGCTACTTCCAAGGTGGAATACTACCCTGGGACCCTTGAAAAACATAGATGACATTTAAGTTTCAGAATTATAACAGGCATACTCAATTTTATTATACACCCCCACACAGATGGTTAGGATTTCCCACCTCATGAAAGTGCAAACGAGACCCATATTCAATAGAACCCACACGCAGAATTGAATTCCAATATCCTCTCAGGTTGGTCATAGAAAGATAAAACTCCCATGATACAGGGCAGTAGCAGGAGCCATGACCTACCCACCCCCCTCAGTCAACCCTATGTATGTGCCCTCCACTCTTCAGGGACCAACAGACTCTTATCCTAGGCACCCTCAAGTTCTGGAAAGTAAGAAAGTATCTCAAAACTTCCAGTACAAACCTCCTGTGGTAGATACATCTCACCCCTTGACCCCTGTAACCTGCCCAGGGCCCAGGAGGAGCCCCGGTTCCGTTGCACCTCCTTCCAGGTTGAGTTCCTTACTGGAGCTCAGGGGCTTTGTGTTTGTTTACTTTGGTTCCATCATGGAAGGAAAAAGGAACATAAACCAAGACGTCCCTGGCTAAAAGGCCTGGTCAACATGTACTACCTGTGTCTAGCACCAAGCCAGGGATGGAACTTCACCATCAATTCCTAACTGACAGTAGGTTTGAACATAACACTCAGCCTCTCAGTGAGAAACCTTCATGACTCTCCAGCATTCTCACACAACATAACACGCCACACGCACACGCACACACATCAGATGCTCACTGTTCCACATTGCCAGAACTCGCATAGATTGCTGCCTGCAGGTTCATTCTTAACTGCTGAGCCACAGCCCCTTGTGTGACTGACCATCTTTATTGAGATCTTTGTTGGTTATCTGGGTCATTGAGCCTTGGGCTATTGTGAACAAAGCAGCCATGAACTAATTCTCTCTCTCTCTCTCTCTCTCTCTCTTCTCTCTCTCTCTCTCCTCCCTCCCTCCCTCCTCCCTCCTCCCTCCCTCCCTCCCTCCCTCTCTCTCTCTCTCTCTCTCTCTCTCTCTCTCTCTCTCTCTCTCTCTCTCTATTCCCTTCCCTTTCTGTCCCCTTCCTTCCTCTCTCCCTCCCTTTCTCCCTTCCCAGGACTTCAAAGGGTAGACTCATTCAAGAGGAGAATTTCTGGGTCATGAGTCAAGTATATGCCTCAGTTTACTTAAAGCTTCTAGTTTTCCGGCAATTGTCACTTTATCCCCTCCAGCTGTGTGGCACATGCAGCTGTTTGTCCCCCTCCAGGCTGGCTATCATCATGCTTCTTGATTTTAGCTGCACTAATGGGTTTGAATGTGGGAGGCATTTGCGTTGTTTCTCTGATTACTGACAACGTCAGCACTCATTTCCTGCTCACTGGGTTGTCAAGTAGCTCACGTTGTCAAGTGTCTCTCCAAGTCTTTGGTATCTTCTAAACTTGTCTGTGATTTATCCATTGGACTCTTATATAATCTAGACACAGGTCTTGTATCAGATTTTATTATGAATGTTTTCTTCTAACCTGTAGTCTACCTTTTCATTTTCCTAACAGCTTCTTTCAAAAGATCAGAAGACTCTACTTCTGAGGAAAAATTTGTCTGTTTCTCCCTCTGTGGTTTTTCCTTTGCGCCTGCTAAGGTCTCACGGGCTCATGTGCTGACTCATAGCCCCAGCAGGTGGCGCTATTTTGAGAGGTTCCGTATTCTTTAGGAGGTGGCGTCTGGCTAGAGGAAGTAGGTCATTGGGGGCGTGGCCTTGGGGACTGCGTTTTTTTTTTTTTTTCCTTCCTTAACTCTTTTATACACCTGTGTCTTCTGCACTCCGTTCTAAACGCTTATTTAGGTTCCTAGAATCAGCTTTGTCTTTGCATATGCACCTGCTAACCTGCTGCCCACTTGCTGCCCCAGGGGTCTCCAGCGCTGCCCATCGACCATTGCTTCTCAGCTGATGAAGCGCAGCTAGCTCGAAGCTCTGCCTCAGCTTGAACCTCCTATGTCTTAATGAAAGTCATCTCTAAAAGTGGTCCTCGAACAAGGAACCTAGAGCATGCATGGAAGGCGTCCCCCCATTCTCCCTGACCCCAGAACTGCTCCAATTCCAAGGCTTCTGGCCCAGACAGCAGATGCAGGCGGATCTACTCAGTCTTCACTCCTCAGATCCCTTAGATAATGTCACAGGTAGACCCGCCACAGGTGGCCCTTGAAGATAAAAAGAGAGACGCTTTCTCAGGCTGGTAACTTCCCTGTCTGGTTGATACCCAGCAGCCCACCTTCCTGCTCTGGTAGGCATCTTCTGTTAGATTCTGCCCCCCCCCTCCCCGGCATCCATCCAACCCGCGTGCTCACTCAGAGCAGGGAGGTTTTGTGGAGTTCTCTTGCCTTTCTCTGCCGCAACAGAATAGGACAGAGAAATATGGACGGCTGGATGGGAGGTGAGCGCAGCCTGGCAAGGAAAGTGAAGAAAGCTTGGTGTGGGTGCCCTGGGTGCCAATTCAACATTCAAGAGTTCTTGACCTGGCCTCACTCCGCTTCCGCCAGTCCCGCTCCGCCAGCTTCTTACCTACTTCCCCGCCCCCTTCCCCTCCCTACTCCCGGCGTCACGGACCTCTCAAGTGTCGCCCCGCCCCGAGCTCCCGCGTCCTGGGCCCGTCTCTAGGCAACCGCTACTGGTCCAGCAGTGGAGCTGTCTAGCTGAGGGCCTCCAGCGCCATGGACCTGATCATCACGCAGGAACTGGCCCGTGCCCGGAACCAACAAGGTGGGTCTCACCCTAGCTTTGCTGATAGAAACCCCCTTGACCCCAGTAGAGTGGCACAGAAATCCTCTCGTGATGCGAAGCTGTAGATACAATTGTTGACCCTGGCCTAGTTGCTGAGTGGGGAGGGCTGTGGGCAGCCTGGCCAGGGATTCAGACCCATGTTTCTGTGCCAGAGGAAGGCTCTCCCGGGGACTGTGAACTGTGACTCTCTGACACACCTATGCTGACCCCCTCTGCTGATCATCTGCCCGATAGATGCAGCTGCACTGCGAAGAGCTTATGAACTGATCAAGTCAGCAAACCTGGGAAAGTCGGAGCTTGACCCCACAGAGAGCTTCAGCCCGGACCTGTTTGTGCTGTGTGCAGAGCAGGCACTCAAGGTGAAGCTCTAAGCCTGGCTGTCAGTGGCACACAATGAACCTGTCCCCACCTTCACATCTTTGGGTGTAAATGGCACAGAGGAGGGTGGGTGGGACGCTTGATGAATGTTGTGGGTATGAAAATGACCAAGCTAGCCTCATCAGTGACCTGAAGCTCCCTTATCCTGGTCATCTTCCTTCCTTTTCCTGGCTTCAATCTCCTGCAGATGAAAGAGCCTGAGATGAGCGAAGACTGCATCCAGATGTACTTCAAAGTGAAGGCACCAGTCACTCAGTTTCTGGGCCGAGCGCACCTGTGCAGGGCCCAGCTTTGTGCCCCACAGTCAGAGGAAAACGTGGTAAGATCACCACCCTTCACCTCTCACCCCACCTCCAGGGATGGCAGGAAGGCAGGTGTTAAAGAAGCTTTAAAGCAAAATGGAGTTAAGGAGCCAGACTCTCATTGACAGTGATAAAAAATAAAGAATCAGTAGTTCCTGTTTGTGCTTTTCTCTCCGCTCAGTACTCACCAGGTTCCTGACATGAGTCCATATGACCTTCCACCTCTGCAAGGGGTGCCATGACCATTCTGTCTTCTCTCCCCCAAAGCCCTCCCTGAGCTGGGCAGAGGGGGAGGTGGGAGAGTCTGGAACCCACGGGCAGAGCCAGCTGTGGTTGCTCGAGTCTCCACTATATCCCAATCGTGCATAAGCTAGGGTGACAACCAGTTTGCAATGGGTGACAGGATTGAAGATAAGCGACTATGGGCTCACCCTGGCATTCTTTGTGCTGTCTTAGGAGGAATTTGAAAATTGCGTGACACAGTACATGAAGGCTATAAACTTTGCAAAAGGAGAGCCAAGGTGGGTATGCTGAACTGTCTGCTCCTACTTGATGGCATAAGACTCTGGTGACCCACAGAACCAAGTGATGTTATTTATCTTTATGAAATCCATTCGGTCTCCTTTCTGTTTTGTGCTTGCAGTGGAGTTATGGGCTTGTCTTATTACCTGGGAGAATCAGCCATGATCATGCAGACTTCCCAGAAGCAGCATCCTCAACAGGTTGTTGAGATTTGTAGATGGCTGTCAAAGTGTTTTCTCAATGGCCTCCTTCCCAACCTGTCTCCAGAACTCCTTGTCCCTAGCTCTTGAGTCTTGTTTCTTCTGTGTACACTGTGGCCCTCTGGCCCCAAGCCAAGGCTTCCCGCCTACAGCCGTGACTCGAACACAACTTTTTACTTGATGGTTGTCTTTTTTTTCCACCCAAACCCAAATTCGATTATTAAAGTGGTTAAGTTGGCCTACACTGGCATTGGCACACATGCAGTGGGACCCAACATTATCAGGGTTTTTGCCCATCCGCCCCTTGTCTGCTGCTCCTCGGTTGATGTCCTTTTCAAGTTACACAATGCATAGGCACAAGGGTCCAGGTCCAGGGTCCAGCCCCATAGGCCTTCCCTCCAGGAGTCAGGGGCCAATGCTACACCAGAGATCTTAGCACAGTGAATGTTTCCAAATAGAGCCTTCCAGTTCCTGGCCATGTCCCAATGCAACGGTCTTGGAGACAGTTATAAATGGGCCAGGTGACTGGGAATCACTGGTCTGGTTGTTGGCTACTTGGTTTCTCTCTCTCTTTCCTGGATAATGAGTGGCAATAGCCTGTCCACTAACTAACCAGTAATAGAATGTCAAGTCTGCCCACTCCAGAAAGTGGCTTTATAGTAAGAAAGTGTCCTATGTGATTCCCTCAGATGATGACCTGCCACTCAGAGGAAGATGCTGGGAGGTAGCTCTCATACATCTTCAACACCTTTCTCAAGAGTTTATGATCAGACATGGGGTTTGTCCTACAGTCCCTCACTTCCACCTCAACACACTCATCTGTCTGACCATCTTTTGCCCACTCAGCTCCTGGCAGATTCATGGATTTCTTTCAGGTCACAGTAGGATGCCACCTCCTCCATGAAGCCTTCCATGGCCTTTCCTTCATTGCTTCTGACTGAATTTTCATAGGGTGTGGTTAGTTTGGGGGAATGACTGAACATAGTCCAGACATGTCATGTACCATGTTATCACCACTGTGAGTGAGACAGCCACTGCTCATGTGGGAAAGAGCTGTCAGGGTGGCTCTGCATCCTGGTGCTGATGCGGATTGGAGCGGAGTACTCTAAATAAGGTGCCTGCGTCTGGTGGTGATTGGACACACCTTCACTTACCTCCTGAATGAGTTCGGGAATCAGGATCCCCCAGCCCTGTGCCTCTAGCATTCTGACTTCTACTCCTTACCCCCAGGTATTACTTCTTGGTCTTCAACGCTTCTGTTCTCTAACTGGCACATGGTGCGGCCATTCCTCAAGCCTGGCTATCACCACCTCGTGATTCCCAGCCTCTCCCAAATTGTCAGCGTGTTAAATCAGACAGAAGAGGAGGACAAGGAATGGCGAGCAGAGTTGATGATGTGAGTTGGGGTGGTAGGCCTAACAGCCTTGACAAGTCCCTTGTTATGATTCACATAGACCTCTCTTTCCCTTCCAAGGTAGGGGTTGGGTTTCTGACTTGTCAGCAGGTTCTTCCTAGAAATCTATGGATATTGCAACAGGCCTTATAGACACACCGGGATTCAAAGCAAAGGAAATATGACACAGCCTTTACTCCTGGCCCATCCTTCTAACATTAGTATAGTGGGGCTTTGTTGTGGGTTTGGTTTGGTAGGCACTTTGGCGAATAGCTATACCAATATGAGCATCACATCTGGGTTCCCAGGTGCCTGTGCATGGGAGTTCGGGGGTGGCAGCTTGAAAGCCACAGACTATCAGCAAATGCCGGCCACTGTGCCTAGAGGGGGTCTTTCACAGGTGTTGTGAGGATCTTGCTACAAGCAAGAGACCAGGTGGATTTTCACAATGTGAATTCCAGCACCAACAACGCCAGCTCAAGTCCAAACCACAGTCTACAGGCTTGGGGCACCTGCTTGTGGCTATTTGGAAAACCTCTAAGAGGAAGTTGATGTAAATGAGATGTTCCTTCAAAATGTCAGCTGGAAATGTTCTTAATGAAAGTGCCCATAGTTGTCTGTGCCATCAGAAACTCCTGCTGGCTTTGCACTGAGCGCGGTGGATCTTGAAGTGTGTCGTGAGCTTCCCTGGGAAGCTTTGGAGAGTTTGTGAAACAGAGAGTTTGCAAAAGCCTGAGAACCTGGCTACTGGAGATTTGCAACAAGAGAGAGCTCTGAGAAGGCTAATGTCTGTTGTTTTCTGATGTCCAGAGAACTTCTTGAATGTTACCTGCAAGCGGGAAGAAAAGAGGATGCTACCAAGTTCTGCTTGGCAGCAGCGCCATTTGTCAAAAACCATGTGCCGCAGAAGTACCGGCAGATGTTCTCAACCATGGTAAATGGACACTCTGAAAAGAGAGGCAATAGCTAGCATTGTTAAAAGTCATTGTCCAGAAACTCTGCACAAAACAATAATAAGCCCACTTATTGAGGAAGATAGAGACATACAGATATGCGAACAAAGCAAAAACTGTGTGAAAAAGCAGTGTCTGTTCATTACTATGCTTAAATATTCCTTTTTAAAAGGAATCAACTTTTTAAAAGACTAACAGAGAATTTGTGACACGAAGTACTTACTATAGCACCATATCCCAAGTGCCTACAACTCAGTAATTTGGATGTATAAGAATCAACTGAGGTTACATATAAAAATGTATAGAACTTAATTAGTGAGAGTTTGTCTTAGTTACAAATACTAATTTTACAGGAGGTATTAAATAATATGTAGACACAAAATCTGAGTCCTCCTTTGAATGCAGAGTAACATCTGTTGCATTCCCGGCAGGTTCGTTATGAGGTATTGGATGATGAAGTGTTGAGAGAAGAGAAGAAACATTCCGTTACTCTGTCCGTCACTTACCACATCAATTCACTGAAAGCGTAAGTGGGTTGGGAATTGGGAAGGCTGAGCTTTCCAACTGGGATCAAGACACTGTCTGCCCCCTGGGATGCCCTTTGTCAGTAAGAGAGCTCTAGGCCATGGGACTGCAAGGTCTTCCCTAGAGGAGGTGTTACTAGGGTTCTGTGGGGAGGATCTAAAGTAAGCCCCATTTGCCACACCCCACTAGTGGGAAGTGGGGTGCAATGAAGCCACCAACGAAGTAGAGTCTCAGCTAGGGAAGAGAGTCCTGGCAGATGAGGCGTAGGGTAGACCAGAGGAAGGAGATCATGGCGTGTTTGAATCTAAGGAGAATGGGGAGAACAGTACACTTGGTCCCAAGGCGAGCGAGGTGACCACAGGATGTCCAGTCCTAAGGTGAGCGAGGAGACTGAAGCATTTTGAAGTTGAGGGGGACTGCTTACTTCAGGGTGTTTTTGACCTCTTGACAATAATGCTGAGATACCGAAAGACTTTTGGTCTCAGGTCTTATAGCAAAGTGAAGATAAGGGCCAAAGCATTCCAGGGCAGGGGATCCTAGGGGCAGTACTGGCTCCGTAGAGCGCCCTTGCACACTCTCCTGGAGTGTCCCTGCAGTGATATAAGAAAAGGAACATTGCCTGCTGAGAGGGATTACAAGGAGGTAGGAAAATTTGCCTGGGAAATGAGACACGAAGAAAGGAGAAGATATTTTAAGACCTCCATTAAGAAGCATGGGTTGGCTCATGACTTCAGTTTTCCTGAGAATCATTTTTAACAAATATGGCAGGATGCTTTGATAACTTGGTGTTTACTTTGATTCCAGGAAGTTGGATAAAAGTAATTTGCCAGAAAACTTGGAGCAAATCCTGAGTAAACTGTATAAAGATTTAAGTCAGTACCATCACCAGCGCGTCCCTGCCATCAGAGACGAGAAGTAAGTGTGACCCTCCTCTATCTACACACAGAGATAGATACCTACATGGTCACCATACAACATTCAGAAAGTATCCAAACATGTGGAAAGATAGGAAAACAAGCAACTAGAACCTACCGAGGACCAGCTCCACACCAGGGGAGGATCTGGTACAGCCTCCCTGGTGATATGGCCCTAGGGTTTACACTGTCTCTTACTGCACTGGACGTGGACCTCCATATCCGACCTTGGAAAATCAAATTTACCTTCAGAGCACAGTCCTTTCAGTTTGCCACAGTGCCTTCTGTACTTCTTGGTAGCCACACAGGAATACACTGATATTTCCAGGAGCTCATTTTAACTCTGAGATCTCTGGCCTTGCCGAACACTGGTGGAGTTGGGAGGGGTTAGGGTCTGCCTCCTGAATGAAAGGTGCTGAAGCAGAGGTGAGGTTCTGGAATGTTCTCTCACAGAGGTGGAGAGAGTTTGTTTTTCACCCCAGTGGCTGTCTATCACACCACTGTGAGAACTTTGTGTTCGTTTGAGATGATAAAATTGCAGTTGCCCCCGCATGTTGGTTTTGATTTCTGTGTCTCTCATCACCAGTGGATTCAGCCTTCATCCGAGTTTGGGGTTTTTTGGACTACCTCCTCTGAGATTTATCTTCTGAATTCTGAATAATTTTCTCACTTCTGTTCACTTCTAATGTATGAAACCTGTCGATCCCTTGACGGTGAAAATTGTTTTAGTCACAGGCCCTCTCAATATGATGGCCATTGTTACCAGAGACAGCCAGAAAGAGCACCCACTGTCCTCGATGGTCATCTGGCCATTGACTTGGGCTGCAGTGTGTAGTTTTGGAGAGAAGGGAAGGTACTATGGGTGGGAGTGGTGTCTGCATCAGATTACAAGTGTGACTTGGAAGCACAGCCATTGTAGTTGTAAGTTCAGGCGACTCTCACTGAAGGAAGGTGGACTCTGACTCCCAGGACAGGCATCCTGTTAAGAAAAGGGAAATTCTGGCACAGAGACACACATGGTGAAGCCCGTGCTGCAGTGGAAGCAGAAGGTACCAACATCTGCTGGCCACAACCTGGAGAGGCGAGGAGCGAGCCTCCACTGCCTTCAGATGGAATGAAGCTTGGGGAAACACCTTGATCTGAGGTCTGGCATGAGGACGCTGAGACATGCTACTCATGCTTTTCATGCTACTCTGGTCTGTAGTGACCAGAAAATGGATGGAGAGCGTGTGCTGTCTGTAGTGGTGTGACAAACAACCACAAAACCGAAGCTTAAAACAAGGCACATTTGTATCTATCTGGTTGTGTCTGCGGGTAGGACTCCAATTCATCTAACCAGCAAGATGTCAGTTGCCTCTCTCAGGTCTCTCTGGCAGCTAAGCTCGGAGAGAGCGTCCCCCTCACATGGCTGTTGGCATGATTAGTTCCTCATACCCTACAGACCATAGGATATCTCCATGGGGCAGTTTGCTTTATCAGGCACAGCCAGGAAGAGAACCAGCTGTCCATAGGCAAGGCTATGTGTGGCTCAGGGCTGGGGTAGACTCAGCTTGTACATGGTGGCTGTGTAATGCTTGACACATATTCCCTGGGGAGAGGATCATGCAAGGAGCCACAGTTGGGGGCCTAAGGACCCTAAAGCCTGAGTAAGAGCCAGAGGAGAGGGATCAAGACCTTCTGTGTTCTGGGCTCCTTGAACTGGTTTCCAGATCCTCTGTCAGGCTAATAAGAGCTCAGAGACATGAATGCTCATGTACATTTGATCTGATGAGGCTCTGCTTCTGTGTGGACTCTAGTTGTAGTAGACGGGGACGCCCCCTCCAGGGCCCATCGTGTACAGAAGGACCCGAGAACTGTTTCATCTCTATACAATCCATACTCTACTACTGCCCCTAGGGTGCAGCCATACAGCCCCAACTTGCCCGGGATACCACATAAGCAACCTAAGCTGCCTTCTAATGAATATAGAACCCTTCCTCACAACCTGGACAGTCTCAGAGCCTCCTGTCACTACAGGCCATACTACAATATCTTCATTTGGGCTTCCATGTCTGAAATTCTGACTGGCGGGGGTGGGGACTGTAATATTTGTTAAAATCCAAAATGGTTCCAGGACCACCTATTTGCTTTTCCCCGAGTTCCTTCTTCTTAACTGACAAGCCCAAAGCTCAGGTGAAGCAAGAAGGCCAAAGTCCTGAGGCCATGCCTTGGCTATGCAGAGCCTGAGGAGAGAAGGGTGGGCAGACAAAAGATCCTCTCTTACTGAAGCTGCCTCTCATCTGGTACAGCTCAAGATCAAAAGAAAGGGAAGATGGTGGCCCCACACATAGTCACTGTGACTATCTGGATGTGTCTCTAACATTACAAAGTCAGAGAGATGCTGGGCCTATCCCCCCAGGATGGCTGCCAGTGTCTGGAGACACTTAGTGATTACTGCTAGGGATGTTGCTGGAGCCTAGAGGGAGGAAATCAGGGATGCAGAAGGAGGAGAGGATGATGGGATACAGAAGGATGATTATGGGATGCAGGAGAGGATGATGGAATGCAGAAGGAAGAGAGGATGATGGGATGCAGAAGGAGGAAAGGATGATGAGATGCAGAAGGTGAGGATGATGGGATGCAGAAGGAGGAGAGGATGATGGATGCAGAAGGTGAGGATGATGGGATGCAGAAGGAGGAAAGGATGATGGGATGCAGAAGGTGAGGATGATGGGATGCAGAAGGAGGAAAGGATGATGGATGCAGAAGGTGAGGATGATGGGATGCAGAAGGAGGAAAGGATGATGAGATGCAGGAGGAGAGGATGATGGGATGCAGGAGGAAAGGATGATGGGATGCAGAAGGAGGAGAGGATGATGGGATGCAGAAGGAGAGAGGATGATGGGATGCAGGAGGAAAGGATGATGGGATGCAGAAGGAGGAGAGGATGATGGGATGCAGAAGGAGGAGAGGATGATGGGATGCAGAAGGCCCAAAGTTGAGGCCAGGAAGCTCCGACCAGTTTCTTGGAGTATAGCCTAGCATAAGTCTTAAAAATGAACAGTCTCCTCTATCAGTTTGTTCTTTGTCAAAGTCGTTTGTCTATCACAGGCCGCTGCATTTTAATACATGTTTAGCATCACCCACTAAGACTCAGATTAGTGATGGTGAATGTATTGATGACATCCCACATGCCTGGTCACAGGGAGGAAGAACTGTGCTGTGTCTTCTGTGCAGGGCAACTGTGTAGGGAGTTTGTGGTGACCTAGTGTCACTATGGCTTGGAGACCTAGATGGGGACAGTGTATCCAGTAGGACAGATGCAGCATTGTGGAGAGCTCTGGGTCCTACAACAGCTAGGGGCAGGGCCAGCACAGCAGGTCTGTAGCTCCTGCCACTGTCACAGGGACACAAGGCTGACATTGCCTCTGCCAAACAAGTGAATGCCTGCCCCGTGCTTAGCGGAGCCTATTTCTTTCCTTCCAGAATCCTTTTGCTTTTTGAACTGGGCCGCCTGTGTCTGACCCTGAAAAATGAGACAATAGCCAGTGACTGCCTCTCATACCTGAAGAAAATGGAAACCACGGTGAGTGAGTTAAAGTTGGCTCAGGGTGGTGGCTACAGGGCACGACTCATAGGACTATGGTCCCAGAACTAAAAGTGTTGGTGGGAAAGGGCCTTGCATCTTCAGCCTGTGCCTCCTGCAGAAGTGTGCCAGCCATTGCTGCTGATCTGCACCTGTGTCTTTCCTTCCATCTTTGTCACTGGCTCTGGCCTGTGTAGCTACCACTGTCCCTCCAGTTCAGGGAAGGGCTGTGTAATACCCAGTAGTAATGATATACCCCATGCCCTCCTGACCCTGGGCATTTAAATCATACTTAATTTTTCTTATTTCACAAAAGACTACCATAGAGATTCTGTGTCTAAACCAATTCATTAGCAACCTGGGCTTCTTCAGTAACCTGGATTATGGAGGAACTGTCACTGCAAAGTATTTTTATGCTTATGACAATATTGACACGCAGGGGAAGCTTGGGTGCACACACACTGACAGGAGGAAGCGATTACCCATCCACAAGCCTCTCTACCACCTGCTGAAGCATCACCCCACCAACATCTCAAGGAGGCCTATGGTCCTCCTGGCTCCACCTTGCCTCGCTGAAGCTGTGGTCTTTTGGTAGTGAGCCTTGGCTGCTTGCTCTGGGTATCTTTAACTCAGAGGCAGGGGAGGGTTGAGGGTACTGTGCCTCTGAGTCCACACACCTTCTCTTCTCCTCAGTGATCTGTGTGAGGCCTCTACCTCCATGTGTCTAAGGAGTGTCATTTATACATTCATACTCAAAGGAGATAAATTTGTATTTTTAGCTAAGCACATTGGTGTCAGTAAGTTCTCCAACTTTTCACATCTTGTTTTCTGTTTGCTCTGTTTTTATTTCCTGTGGGAAAACACCTCTATTCTTTACCTACGAGGATGGATGTCTCAATTTAGCAAAGAACATCTGTCCTTTGTTATATTCCTTGGTATGAGTTCAGGGAAGACTGGCTATTCTTTGCTAGTTAAGTGTCTCGGGTCTTCCTTGGAAGTATGCTTCACCATGCATTTCTTGTCCATCTTCCTGATGGGATGCAGACTTCTGGAGAATGGGACACTTTGGCTTCCTCCCCACTACACCCCTACTTCCTGGTATACAGTCTGCTGCCTAAGAGGTGGTTAGAAAATGTCTCTATCTTGCTGAAGATGGCCAGCTCTCAGGCCTGCAGCTCCTTGTGTGGCCTGCAGGAACCTGGGGTTGGGAGTCAAAGACTCGGGCCATTTTGAAGGTCACCGTGAAGACACACCCCAGGAGGAAGATGCACAGAGACAAAACATCTGGCACTTATGCAAAACTAAAGCAAAAACATAATTCTGCCCAAATTGTCCAGAAGCAAGTGAGCTTTTCAACGCGCAAAGCAGCGAAGGGAGGTGGCGATGGAAACTACCTTGTGGCCCAAACAGCAAAGTTGTCCTCAAGTCAGAAGCACCTAAAAGCCAAACAATATACAAGAAACTACAACCTTCAAGGCACTGGACAGCAGATAAGGAGGGAAAGTCCTGTGCCATTTCACTACCAGTGAGGGAGACCAAGCAAAGCCTGGTGCATCAACCTGATGGTGGTGGTGCAGTGAGAACGAGTCATCTGCAGGTCACAGGCCAGAGGAGAGGAGGAGTGACAGGCACGCAGGAAAGCTGCTGTGATCCCTTAGCTGAGTGTTGATGAGCACATTCACTCTAGGGCAGCATTCATGCTGGGGAAGCAGTTTACCTGGAGAACTAAGGCTGTAGAGATCTCTTCAGACAGCGTAGGTAGGAATAGCTCCTGCCCTCTTCAGCCAGAGAACCAAACTCTGGATCCTCAAGTCGGAAGCTCAGGAGCATAGCACGAGGTCATCCCCACTGTACCATGCTCTGATTGTATGCAATGATGCTTAAGAACAGGAATGAAGAACTGAGCTATGATGAGACAATGCAGGTGCGAGCTCACAATGGCAGGTGTGAACTCACAGAGCCAGCTGTGAACTCACAGTGGTGGCAGATGGGAACAACTCACAGTGGCAGCTGTGAACTCGCAGTGGCAGGTACAAACTCAAAATGGCAGTTGTGAACTCACAGTGGCAGCTGTGAATTCATAGTGGCAGGTGCAAACTCACAGTGGCAGGTGCAAACTCATAGTGGCAGCTGTGAACTCACAGTGGCAAGTGTGAACTCACAATGGCGATAACTGCACAAAACCTGCACAAGATCAAACCAGACAAAACTCCCTGTGTAGGTACAGGAGGGTTCATGAGGCCCACCCTAGCTGGGGAACCATTGGCACTTGATGTCTGTTGGGAAGAGAGTCAGTTTTCTTCAGGGATGGGGCCCCTAGGGGCTTACTCATACTCCAGTAGATTGTCCTGCACCCACACACATCAGAGACCAAAGTAAAATCAGGAGAGAGAGAGAGGAAAGAGAGGAGAGAGAGAGAGAGAGAGAGAGAGAAGAGAGAGAGAGAGAGAGAGAGAGAGAGAGGAACTGGGAGGAAACAGTAGTGTGAGGGATACAGAAGGAGTTGGGATGGAGAGAATGGGAGGTAGACCATGATACATCATATGCCTTGTGAAGTTCTCAAACATTTTTTAAAAAAATCTGCCTTGTCCAACAAAGTAGAATTATCAGTGTGTGGTACCTGGCAAAAAAACTGCCAGGCATGCAAAGAAGAGAGAGAGATATGACTCATGGGGGAAAAAAAGAGAAAATAGAAACAATCCAAATCAACCAATACATGATATAAATACCATGACATGGTGCTATAATATCTAATTTATTTCAAACATTTAAAAAGATAGAAATAATATTGAACATCCATGTGAAAAAGAAATGAAGTCATGAAACACTGAAGTGTAACGTGAGTGCATAGAGTTGAAAACTATACTGGCTCAGTTAATATAGACTTCAAAGCAGGTTAGACACCAGTTGGAACTCAGAGAAGAAGCTCTGTGAGGAGGTTCATAGTGTCTGCAAGCCTGGGGTAACTTCCAGGAGAGCGACAGATAAGCCAAACAGCCCTGAGGACAGACAAGAAGAGACAGACACTGGAAGACGTAATGAAATGCTACATCAACAATCTTGAAGAAGGAGAAACAAGCAATGTTGGCAACTTAAACACTACAGTTGGGGGGGGGGCAGTAGCCTTCTTGCTGGAGACGGTTAAAGCAAAAGGACAAAGATGGTCATTAAAATGCTAACATCTAGTTAGCCTAAAACTACATCCTGAGACATACCTGCAGTGGTTTGAATATGCTTGGCCCAGAGACTGGCACTATTGGGAAGTGTAACCTTGTTGGAGAAAGTGTGTCACCGTGGGAGTGGGCTTTGAAACATTTCTCCTACCTTCCTGGTAGTCAGTCTTCTCCTAGCTGCCTTCAGAACCTCCAGCACCATGCCTGCCTGGGTGCTGCCATGCTTCCTACTATAATGATAATGAACTGAACCTCTGAACCTGTAAGCCAGCCCCAAGTTAAATGGTGTCCGTGGCCATGGACATGGTGTCTCTTCACAGCAATGAACCCCTGACTAAGATGATCCCTTTTAAAACAAAATAGGCTTTATTTGACCTCCTTCACTTCCCAAGACCATAAAGGAAACTGGATGAGAAGAAAATGGTGCTTAACAGGGAAGTAGAGCCACACTGGACAGCGATAGCAGCTGAGGTAACCAAGGTGGGCATTTTGATAAGTAGAACGATGCGTGAGACGCCACAGCAGACCAGCAGAGAGAAGTGATGTGTGAGCTGCTGGGACATTACCAGTGTGGAGACTGCGGGAGGCGCAAGACTGTGGGAGGCACAGTCTGATAAACATGTGACACCAACCATATGACCCATGAAGGTAGCACAAATGGACATGTGACTAGTGAACACTCAAAGGACACAGGGGGCTGAGGATGCAGCTCAGTGGATAGAGGGCTTGCCTAATGGGTATGAACCCTAGATTCCATCCGTAGAACTGAGGGAAAAGAAAAGGGAGACAGGGGAGAAGGGGAAGGGGTGAGTGAGAAAGGGAAAAGAGTAGATTGTCCAAAGTAAAACTGAAGAAACAAAATAGAATAAGGAATAGATGGGGCAGATAGGAATAAAGGGTGAGATGATTAAATAGATCCAATCTATTGTGCTGTGATCACAGTGGATCTGATCTATTGTGCTGTGATCACAGTGGGAGGAGACACTGGCACAGGAAACCAGTGGGTCAGAGTGTTGCCATGTCTTCAGCTGGTGAAACTTTCCTGTGTTTTAAAAGGGAATTATTAAGAAAATCAACACATTAAAGTTGCCGTGAAGCACAGAGATATTTCGTCCATGCAGGAGCGTCCTCCATGCCCACAAGCCTGTGCTTTGGGCAACTGGGAGCCTCAGTGTTCTCTGAAAGTGCTTTGTCATGAAGACTTGAACAGTGGCTCCCGTGTAACTCTGGGAAGTTCAGAAATTCTGGCTGTGCTCCTCCCCACAAACTCCCTCTTTAAACTTCAGACTTCCACCAGTGGGGCTTCAAGACTGGGATGAGGTCCCTGAACGCGGTTGACTCAAGGAACCCTGCAGTGGTCATAGTGATGGCAGGGTCAGGGCTTTTGTCACATCCTTCTGCTAGAGCAGGAGGCCTTACACCAACACGATGAGCTTTTGCTGCTTGATGCTGGGACCCCGGGCAGAAATGAAATAAAACACAGTTGCTAAATTTTATAGATGTTTGTTGAAAACTAGTTTTGTTCTTTAAAATCTTGAGCCAGTGTCTCACATACTGACCCCCACCCCGCAACATTACAGAATATTGGTATTGATGTTGGTTCCCCCTGCCCCAAACTTGATGGTAAGACACTGTTCCTGAAGACATCCCATAGTTAAATCATAGCATGAAGAGAAATCAAGTTGCCGTGTGGGCACTCCATCTCAGAGTGCTGGTTCTAAACACACCTCCAAGACAGAAAAGCTGTCATAGTTTCACCCAGCTGTGAGTCTTATGAAGTACAGTAGTAACAGGCCTGACAAGATATGCCCACTAGCACAACAACAGCACAAAAGTTATGAGAGAAACCAATCACTTTCTGATCAGATTGAAAGCTGCTCCACATGGCAGAACTCATGCCTACCTAACACTGTTAACGTGGTCAAGAATCCAAGGCTAGGTAGGTAGTAACTCTAAGAGAGAGGCTACAGTTGCTATTCTTCTGAATAGAGATAGCAATAAACTGATGCCTAAAGATTTAGCATCCTAGCAGATAAGTGCATCTCTAAATCTTATGAGAGAGATGTCTTGAGGCAGATGATTAACGCAGAGTCCCACAACTGCTCAACCTGCAGAGAACAAGAAATTGCCGATTGCTCAACCCTGAATGAGATATCTATATCATATCCCATCTTCCAATGCGCAGGAGATGGGAATGGAAAAAGTGTAAGAACCAGAGACAGTAGGTGACTACAAGAACCAGTGTCTTCTGGACTGTCGCACATATGGACTGACTGTGGCTGTGTCAGCATGACCAGACCCATACGAGATCAAGCCAGACACAAATCTCAACATGAAGTGGGGAGATCAGAAGGTCCCATGCCTAGATGAGACGATATTGGCAACTGATGGCTTCTTGGAGAAGGAGGAAGTTTTCTTCAGGGCTGCCACCCCTGGGAGGCTACCCATACCCTGGTAGACAGTTCTATATCAATGCGCATGTTAACAGCAATAAGTGGACTCTGTGGGTTTAACCAAAGTCAACACCAGAGGGCTAGTATCCAAAAGTAAATAAAGAACTCAAAAACTAGACATCAACAAACCAAATAATGGAGTATGAATCTAAACAGAGAATTCTCAACAGAGGAATCTCAAATGGGCAAGAAACACTTAAAGAAAGGTTCAACATCCTTAAGCCATCAGGACATTCAAACTAAGATGACTGAAATTCCATCTTACAGCTGTCAGAATGGCTAAGATCAAAAATACAAGAGACAGCAGATGCTGGCGAGGATGTGGAACAAGAGGATCACTCCCACATTGCTGGTGGGAGTGCAGACTTGTACAGCCACTGTGGGAATCAATAAGTGGTTTCTTAGAAAGTTTGGAATCTATCTACCTCAAGACCCGGCTATGCCATTCCTAGGCGTATAGCCAAAGGACACTCCATCCCACCACAATGATACTTGCTCAACTGTGTTCATATAAGCTTTATTTGTAATAGTCAGAAACCAGAAACAACTTAGATGTCCTTCTACCAAAGAATGGATGAAGACAATATGGTACATATGTACATGGAGTATTACTCAGCTGTTAAAAAAATAACAACATGAAATTTGCAGGCAAATTGGTGGAACTAGAAAAAAAAATCATCCTAAGTGAGGTAATTCGGACCCTATATATAAATACAGTATTACTCACTTATAAGTGGATATTGCCAAGTTACTCTCCACAGACCCAGAGAGGCTAAGTAACAAGGAGGGCTCAAGTAGGAAATAGAATATATATCTTGGGTGGACGGAAGCGAGAGAAGGGGGGAAGTGGGGACAGAAACAGGAAGGATCAGGTTTAGGCAGATGGAGGAAGAGAGTACTGGGAGAGATGACTGCGATGGGGGGTCAACTCTGGGGTGAGGTAGAAAACTAGTGCAATGGAAACACCCAGAAATCTACTGCGGGTGACTCTAGCTAATGGGATAGGAATCCTTAGTTGACCATCTCCTGTAACTAGGCAAGACTTCTAGTGGAGGGATTGGGACAGCAACCCAGCCTTAAAACCTTTCACCTACAATGTGTCCTACCTACAAGATGTGCAGGGTAAAGGTGGTGTAGAAATTGTGGGAGTGGCCATGACTGGTCCAGCTTGAGACCCATGCCCCAAGAGGGATCTGACCCCTGACACTGCCTGGAAATCCAGAGGCTGGATATCCCAGAGACCTAGGAGAAAACTAAACACACTGAAAAAAAAGGTCAATGAAATGATTCCAAATGATACTGTGCTATCCTTGCAGACTGGAGCTTAGCATAACTGTCATCAGAGAGGCTTCATCCAGCAACTGTTAAGAACAGAGCATAGACCCACAGCTAAACCCTAGGCAGAGCTCAGGGAATCTGGCAGAAGAAAGGGAGAGAGGATTGTAGGACTGAGAGGGGTCAAGGACACCTCAAGAAAACCCACAAAACCCACTAAGCTGGCCTCATAGGGGCTCACAGAGACTAAAACAACAATCATGGAACCTGCAGGGGTCTAACCTAGGCCCTGTGCACATTTCAGTTGTGTAGCTTGGTCTTCTTGTGGGACTCTTAACAGTGGGAGCAGGGGCTGTCTATGACCCTTTGCTTGCTTTGGGGCCCCTTTTCCTCCCGCTGGATTGCCTTGTCCAGCCTCCATATAATAATAATGAGATATATAATATAATCATCTAATACAATAAGATGAGGGGAGGTGCCTCATCTTATTGCAACATGATATGTCATGTTTGGCTGATGTCCCTGAGAGGGCTGCTCTTTTCTGAAGGAAAATGGAGGAGGAGTGGATCTGAGGGAGAAGAGGGGTGTATGGGGAGGGACTGGGAGGAGAGGAAGGAGGGAAAACTGAAGTTGGGATGTAATATATGACAGAAGTAGGTTTTAGAAGTCAATACATGAAATTCAAAGGGAATAGAGGTGGAGATAGGAGATGAGTTAGAGGGGAGGACATGGAGGTGAATTTGATTAAAATATATTATATGCACTATGAATTTCTCAATAGAAAAATGAGAAAAAATTTAAACCTGAGGCTGGTGAGATGCCTCAGTGTGCAAAGGTGCCTGCCACCAAACCTGATGATGTGAGTTTGGTTCCTAGGATCCACATCATAGGAGGAGAGAACCAACTCTTGCAAAGTGCCTTCTGGTTTCCACACTCACACACATGCACGCACACATCATGTGTGGTGGCTCACTTCTGTAATCCGAACACTCAGGAAACTGAGGCAGAACTGTTATAAATTCATTGGACTTCCTGGCCCAAAGAGTGAGCTTATTTTAAAAAAAAAAAAAAATTTTAAAAGGAAAGAAAAATTCCAGGTCCTCTGAAATCAGTGAGACGCCCCCACCCCTTCCCCCTAAAAAGGTTTCAATAAGTCTTTCTCCCTTTGTATCTTTTGAGACTTGTTACACTTTTCTCCTACTTTGTGCTGTTCTCTGATTGTCCATTTTCTGGTTTCCGTTTCTGCTGGGATTCAAGGCTTTCTAAGGGTCTCTAAGGCTGATGAATGTGCATGATTGCTGTCATTAATGTCTTTGTGTTCAAAACTCCATCTGCATCTCCAGGATCCTAGCAAGCTGCTAGAAATTGAAGGTCTGGAGTGTGAATTGGATGCTTTAAGACTGGAAAGCAAGCTCAAAATGTACCTTCGAGGAGCCGTCGAGGTAAAGCCTTAAGCCCAAGTTAGAGGTCCCCTGGACCGCAGCATCACTGGGGTCAGACCAGGTTTGAGCCCTTGGGTGCAGGAAGCCAGAGGCCATCAGGGGAGATGACTGAGAACAGGATAGGTGGTGTGGGTTTGAGGAAAGGCTTAGAGTGTAAGTATGTCACACAGCTCCTGGAAGTCCAGCCTCGAGCCTTTCTGCTGGAAAGGACCCATAACACAAACCAGAGGTGGTGATTCTTGGGTAGTGAATGAAAGATGTAAGCCCTAGCCAGTAGGCTCCAGTTAGAAATAAATGGTCTCTGACTCCACTCATGCAAGAAACACGATGAGCTGCAGCCATGTTTAAGCCTTTCTCCTGAGTGTCTTAGAAGGAGCCTGCTACAGGATAGGAAGGATGATTGTGGCATCCTTAGAGGGATCAGGGCCCTGGTCTGATGACCTGGGGATGACTTACGTCTGACCCCATAATCTGCCATTTCCCCTGACTGCTGTCACCAGCACTGGCTCTTCCAGGTGGTGACCATGGCTGGCTTCCCATCCTAGCCTTGCACCCCTCAGCCAGCCATTCGTTGTGCCCTTTACAGGAACAGCTACACATCATAAAGAGACTGGACAACATACTGCAGCGGGCCATTCGTCTGGGTAACCCCACGACCATCCATGTGCTGTGTACTACGCAGTGGAACACCTGCCTGCCCCTGCTGCAGCACAACCTGCGACACCACCTCCGGAAGCCACTGACCAACATCGCTGAGATTCTGGAAAAGGTTGATAGGTGGGTACCATTTATTCTGTGTATGGGGAGAACTGGGATAGAGATTTTCAGTACTGTAAATAGAGCCCAGGATGTATGCACCCTGTTCTCACCATCACCTGTGGGGTAGACTGGTACAAGAGCCCAGTCTCACTTGTTCAGATGATGGCTTACAGTCACCTAGGCAACCTAGATATAGAATCCTCACAGCATAAACAGTCCTCACTCTATCCATCCGTATGGTGGTAGGATTATCTGGAGAGAGACTCGTAAATACATTCTCAATGGCCATTGCGGTTATGTGGTGGACAGGCTATCATAAGCCAGAGACCCCCTTCTCCTAAGTGCACCTCCCTTTGCTCACACCATACTGCAGGGTCTCTGTCATTCCACACAGATACTGGTTTTACTGATCCCTTGACTTCATTTGTCCTGTGGATGGGTATTTGTATTCAACAGTAGGTGTTCTTCATTTCCCTTTGTGAGCAAGCATCTTTCCTGTGCTTTTGATGTTCATCTCTCTGTTTTGTGGCCTGCTGCTCAGATCTTATATCTCTGCCAGTTTGACACTGAGGTCTATAGGCATAAATTTTTTGCAACCTACTTTTAATAAGGGTTCAACCTCTCCTCTAGCCCATCACCCAGCAGAGGTAGTGGAAGAGAAATGTTATTAGGATATGGGGGAAGGAGACCTGTTCAGTAATAGTTCTCTGGGGGTGAGCTTGATTGAAGTCCAGTCCCATAGCAAATACGAAATACGACTTAGCAGCTGCAGAGCAGTCCCCTAGGCCGGCAGACCCCAGGCACGAACCAGCAGCTATAGACCAGTTCTTTCAGCAGGCAAACACCAGGCATGAACACCAACCAGCCTGAGGTGAGGCCATGGAAATTCCACAGGAACCTCACATCAGTTCTTGGGCAAGTTTCCCTCAATGGCGGTATTACCACAAGTTGAGTCAACAATGCTACGTAAGACAAACAAATACATGCATGTCGTTAGTGAAG
Source organism: Mastomys natalensis (assembly GCA_021653895.1). Taxonomy (NCBI): domain Eukaryota; kingdom Metazoa; phylum Chordata; class Mammalia; order Rodentia; family Muridae; genus Mastomys; species Mastomys natalensis. The sequence continues at coordinate 553,408 of JAJTUV010000181.1, forward strand.
AATAGCGAGGCGGAGCAAAACATCATTTGACATAACTGACTTTCCAAAGAACTAGAAGTTTCCACTTCAGAGGTCATATTGGCTTTATGAGTTAGTTGTGAGGTATCTTTCTAAATCCCTTTCCAGTGTTGCTTGATACAGCTACTTGTCTTGATTCCCATAATCAACAGTGAGATCTTCCAGGCCCTGGCGGGGGGGGGGGGGGAATGCTTGTCTAGTTATCTATATCCTGGGAAGATCTTCAATCTGAGACAGTCCCTACGTCTGGACTGAAGTGAGCGAGCCCTTCCCCAGAGCACAGTGTCACCATGCTCAGGTGATCATGTGGTTCACGCTGTACATCCTGGGTTTTGTCCGTTGTAAAGATCCCAGGGAGAGGAGCACTGGTGTCCCAGCCAGGGTGTGAGGCTCATTCCCCAACCCTGGCAGACAGACTCTCCACTAAGGCTGTGTGCATGCCTAGCCTGGCAGTCTGTGTTGTTTGATGCAGACCCCAACATGCCTGCTCCCCGTGCCCACTGTTGCACAACGTGTCTACCAGTCCTTGCTTGAAGTGAGCGCCCTTCCTCTCTCAATGTGGCCACTGCCCTATCCCCAGGAGGTAACTGGATATTCTAGAATCCTCTCTCTTCTGTCAGCTTTCTTGCTTCTATGTATCTCTTGGGAGAAGGGCTCCTCTAAGGCTACTACGGGGGCCTCCTGTTACCTCACACAGCCTGCATGGAGCACTTAGTTCCCATCATCCCTCCCTCCACCCATGGAGATGCCAGCCCTATGCCACCATGGTCCTGCCCCACAGCTAGCCTATGCCTATTGCTGGCAACCTTTTCATTCTAGGAAAACCATGGTCTCTTATGTCCACTTCATTTTTGCAGATTCCAGGATCATCTCCTTCTTGCACAGAGCAGAGTTCTCCAGCTGGGGGCAGGGGTGGGGTGGCCATCCTGGAGAACAGGACATGGCTGGTGGACACCCTCAGCTCTGCTGATCTGAGCTGGCCCCACACCATCCCAGCTTCAGAGAATGCGTTTGTTATTGGATGCTGGATTGGCAGGTGTGACATTCTTTAAACACCTGGAAGGGCTTCTTTCTTCTGGTCTCTGTGGTCTCTGATGAGAAGTCCAGTACAGTGTGGGTCTCTGTGTGCATCTCTTTCCTATTCCCAAGCATGTCGCTTTAATTTTTTAGCATTTTGGTTATAATATCTCAGGAGCCTTTTAAAATTTTCATATAATTCAAGAATGTTAAATGGCACTTTCATCAGATTTGAGGAGTTTTTAGCTATTGTTTCTTTGAATACATTCCACTGTCTGGAAAACTAGCTATACACATGCAGAATATGGGGTGCCTCTTGAAGCTCCTGGGGACTGTTTTTTAAATTCTTTTTGTCTTGGTTCTTCCAATCAGCCCGTTTTTCCAGACTCGTGATTTTCCTGCTGTCCTCTCTGCTGCTGGCCCTGCTCTGCTTCTGACCTCTGGGTGTCTGTGCACTGGGTGGGGCCAGAACAGAAGGAACAAAGCTTATCTGGGCAGGTTCGCAGGAACTGGCAGGAAGTGGCTTGAGTGCAGGGGAGAAATAGCCTATAGCTCTGATTATTTGGGATAATAAGGGCTATATAAACCTTGGGGAGTGGGTAAGAGTTTTCGGGTGAGTGTACACTATTGGGTGTTACCTAGGTGCTGGGAATGCTCCATTTACATGAAGAGGAATTTCAGGTGCTTGCTGGGCATGTCCTTATAGGAAGAGATGAGGCTAACCTGTACTAGGGCCACCCGGCTCTGTGACTTACCTCAGCAGTGGAGGAGGCTGGTGTTGCAAGACTATGTGCACTGGCGCATGCAGGCACACACAGAGAAATCCTTACTCCTGCTGTCAAGATGAGATTTTGGGGATTTGGACATGTTTGGACCCTCAGTCTCAATCCAGGCCCATTCCCCAGGTCACACGGCTCACTTGTCCCATGCTCTGCCATCAGACTTGGCTGGGATGTTCCTCTTCTCACTCACCACAGCTTTTAGGTCAGTGTTTACTTGTCACCACTATGTTCTTTTATATGAAAGTGGTTTTGTGACATGTATATCTATTGGAAAAGGTTTATCTGCATCCTCCCAAAGCCAGCCTATCTGGGTCCTGACCGTGTGCTGTCTCCTTCCATCTCTTGGCAGGCCAGTGACTGATGACTCTGTTAAGCATTGCAGGTGGGATCCTATGAAGCCTTTGGGTTTTTTTGTTTGTTTAACACAGGGTCCTATGTAGCTTATAGACAATGAAGCCATGACCAGCCTTGAACTTGTTACATAAATCAATTTAACCTCCAACTTGCAGTGATCCTCCTGCCTCTGCTTCCCAAGTACTATGACTACAGGCATGCACCGTGACTGTTGCCATTGTAAAAGAAGTGTTCTGTTTCAGTGGCCAGTTCAATGTTGGCTGATGGCCTTAAAAATCACACTGACTGGTCCACCTCTGCTCTAGCCTATCTCTGGAGGTCCAAGAGCTTCCCGCACCCATCCCAGAGAAAATCTTCCTGTGAAGCAGGCTGTCTTCAGGCTGAGCTCTGTGTTTTGCTGGGACAGAGGCACAAAGATTTCAGCAAAGCCCATGCTCTGCCTGCTGCCTGCTCTCCTCAGGAAACACTGCCCAGCTGCTTTGCCTTTCGGGGCTCATGGCCACTTCCCTAGTGAGTTCCCTTAAGGGGACCCAGATCTCATGCTGTCCAGCATCAGTACCTAGGAGCAGGTGCCTCTTGTTAGATAGGTTTTCAGATGCTGTGGCTGACTTTATCATACTTGGAAGCAGAGGCAACTCTAGCCTTGGGCCAGCTATCTGGCTTGTTTTCAGGTCGTGGACTCAGGTGTTACACCTGTTGGTTGTGGTTTTCATTTCTGCCCCCTGTGGACTTCTCTCTATAAATGACCCCTGCTGTCTGCTCCCGGCAAGATTTCACGTGGACCCCTCTTGCTCCATCCACAGTAGGCACCATGGTGCACCAGGTTACTGCTCCTCTGGGTAGCAGAGCTCCAACACCTCAGACCACAGGCTCTCTCTGCTTCTCTACACAGCCTCATAGTATGTATGTTCCCCTGAAGAAGTGGAAATGTTACAATCACTTTTATTTCTCCACCTTGTCAGAAAGTCAGTGAGCCATGGACAACTGGAGCATCTCCATCCAGCAGTCTGTAGATTGTTAGCTCTGTGTCCTGCAGGAGTATTTGAGGTAGCCCTTCCATCACTACTGTACAAAGCTTTTGTTCAGATGCAGGGGCTTCTTCAACCCTGGCTATAGTTAGCCATACTGTAGCTTAGTCTCCTGGGCAAATGTCCAGTGTGTCCACCAGGCAAAGACAATGGACCACAGCATTGACACCAAGTATATTCCAGGAGACAGAGGTCCATTGCAGTGGACAGCAGGGTAGCTGTGGCCTCTGGGTGACAACAGGAAGGCTCAGCATGCCCTGTGCTCATATCATAGTGGGAGGTACTACATGAACCCTTTTCTGTCGGCTTCTTCTCAGCCTGGGCCAAAGGCTTGGTGAGCTTATCTCCAGTGGTCTATAGCAACCATTACAATTTTCCTCTCCCTTCTTGAGGTTTTAAGACAAGATAGGAAAGAGACTGGAAAGTGGGGTTCTGGACAGTCCTATTATTCTGTACCTCTCGCTGGTGACTGGACAAGAGTCCCACAGGCTCACTCGCAGCCCACCATAGCTCCCTCTCATGTGCTGTTACCTCTAGTCTCATGATCCTGATGCGCTGCCAAATCCACATGGAGATGGCATACATTGAGCAGGATGACGACCGGGTGGAGCTGCCATTGAGCATATGCAGAAGGCCATGCGTCTGGACAGCCTAGGTCTCTACAAGGACAAGATCAAGATAACTTACCGCCGGCTGCAGCTGGGTACCATGCTATACCAGTCTCCTGATCGTCCTGAAGACAAGGCCACTATGGCTATTGAACAGGTGCAGATCTAACCCGTTGTGGGATCAATCTTCTAATGAAAAGACCAAGGGGGAATCTTGGGTCAGAGAGAGCCTAAGGGATCATTTAGACCCAAGCATAATGTCCAGGCTCAGCTATCCAAGGTCTGTATGGCACCCAGAAAGCCTGTGGGAACTGTGTTGCCTGAGGGTGAAACTGTCCATGCCTTGAGAGTCCCAGCTGTCCCAAGGGAGGGATGCCTCAGATATCATGCACATCATCCTGTCTGTAGGCAAAGAAAGCCACCCTGAAAGACAGTGCCCGGAAGAAGCGTGCAATCCTGGTGAACGCAGGACTGGCTCTTGCCCCCGACACCTTCCAGATTGTGCTAGACAGCGAGAATGAAGCCAAAGGTAAGTGCTGCCCTCGAACTAACTGCTGTTGACCTTGCTGTGACATGCCTTATCAGTCACTGGAAGCACTAGAGAGGGATTGTGTCTGCAAGTGGCTATTAGTAGCAGCATGCTACACCCAGGACTTAACCTCGCTGCTCTAGAGGCTGGACATCAGTGATGGCGATGTGGTGGGCTAGTCTCTCTTGATGCCATCTTCCTTGGTTTATAGATGGTCGTCTTTTCCTCATGTCTTCACTGGCTGTCCTACATGTCAACCTCAATATCCTCTTTATATAAGGATTCAGTCAGACTGAACAGGACCCCCCCCCCCATGGTCTCTTCAACCATTCAGATCCCATCTCTTGAAAACAAGGCTTTATTCTGGGGTCCTGGGGGCAGGACTTGTAAACAGCCTATCTGGGGACCCAGTTCAGCCTATAATGCCATCCGAGGAATGAAGACAGCAGTCCTGGAATGCTCTTTGGATACAAGCTAAGTAGATTTCACTTCCCTGCCCCACCTTCCCCCAGTGGGGAAAAAGGTGGTACTCTACCTCGTGGTGGCCGCTGAGCCCAGCTCTCGGGGACAAGCCAGCAACTCTGGCTAGATACTGACATGTCGCTATTGCTGGAGCAGCAGGCAGGTCTTAGTTGGTGAGAGCACTCTCCTGGAGCTCCCTCCAGCACAGCACAGCACAGCTCTGGTGAAAGCACTATAGGGACTTGAACTTTAGAGATGACAGACTGAAGTTGAGTTGGCTGTGGCCCATGTTGTGGGTCCAAGGCAAGGGACAAGATGGGGAGGATGGAGTCACGGCCCAGTGCTAGGATGATTGAAGCCTCTGAGAAGCCCTTCAGGCCCAGAAGTTGTCTTACGCCACCATCTGCTTGGCATTTGCATTGCTCTGGGCTTATTCTGACCCTCATGAGTCTGAGCAGCCATCGGCCTGCTGACATCGCACGGGTGAGTCTGTCTTATTGGGTTGGTTCATTTTATTAGATAAACATAAACAACCGTCTGCATTTTCACCAGAGGGCATAGTGCCAAGCTGGTACCTGTAGGAGACTCTGAGACTTACTAAGGTAGGCACTCCGGTAAGGACGGTACCCCAGCAAGTGGACACCTGTGTTATATAGGGAAGCACAGAGGAGGCAGGGCACCACCTGAAAGGCAGCGCACACAGGCCTAAGCTCCAGCTTCCCATCGGGTGTCTCCTGTGCCCGACTCTGCACTGGGTAGCTGGGTTTTGGATAGGTGTTCATCTTAGATCTGAAAAGGGATTCAAAGCCTCCACATGAAAGAGATGGGACTGCTGGGCTCGGAAATGGACAGTAGGTGCTGCCCGAGAGGACAGGATGTGAGGGCAGGTCAGAGACCTGGTGCTACTGAGCCCACACAGGCTATCTGTATGTGTACACTTTTTGCAGCCTATTTTTATAACTATTTTCTTGCCCACCACCCCCAGAGGCCGTGGAAGAGAAGAGTTGTTAGGATGTGGGGGAAATGGACCTGATCAGCAGCAGCTCTTTGGGGATAAGTTCAATCTTCTTTGCCAGCAGTTCAGTCCCATAGCAAACGCCAAATACGACTTAGCAGCTGCAGACCTCTAGGCAGGCCGACACCAGGCACAAACCAGCAGCTACAGTCCAGTCCTTTCAGCTAGCAGACATCAGTCAGCTGTGGTTCAATCTTGAAGAAACTGCAATGCTCACCAAATGGCCCAAGGCAAGGCTGCAGAAGCAGCAAGCTGCTGCAGGAACCTCTCTGTGGGGTCATATTTGTATTCCTTCATCACACGTCCTTTCACGTGCCACTATAGCAAACATCCTTTCAGCCACACTCTCAATAGTAGCTCAATGTCATTGCTGGTCCAAAGTACTGGTGATGCACTGGTGATGCCTCGTGATGATGTCTGGTGATGCCCTGGTGATGATGCACTGGTGATGCCCCTGGGATGATGCACTGGTGATGATGCCTGGTGATGCCTGGTGATGATGCCTGGTGATGGCCCTGGTGATGATGCCTGGTGATGCCTGGTGATGATGCACTGGTGGTGATGCCTGTGATGATGCCTGGTGTGATGTACTGGTGATGCCCTGGTGATGATGCACTGGTGATGCCCTGGTGATGATGCTCTGGTGATGCCCTGGTGATGATGCATGGTGATGCACTGGTGATGCACTGGTGATGATGCACTGGTGGTGATGCCTGGTGATGAGCATGGTGATGCACTAGTGATGATGCCTGGTGATGATGCCTGTGGTGGTGATGCCCTGGTGATGATGCACTGGTGATGCACTGGTGATGATGCCCTGGTGATGATGCACTGGTGACGGGGCCTCTTACATTTCTAGATGAGCTCCCGCTGCCCAAGCCTCATTTGTAGACTGTGGGCCTGTTTGCCTGCCCCAGCAGTGCTATTCTATACCCAACCCTGGCACACCTTTTCATCTTGGCTGTCTTCTGCTTTCAGTTTCCATTGGGAAAATCAAGGGCCGCTTCACCTACCTCTGTGCAAAAGCTAGACATCACATCCTCTGTGTGGACAAAGCTGCTGGGCACCTGCGGCTCTGGGATATGAGAATGATAAAGAGAGGTGGGCCAGCAAGGAGGGTCTGTCAGCTGAGACCTTCATCCAGGCACCAAGTTCATGGCTGCCTGGGACCCCGTGACAGCTGGCACAAGCCACAGATGCCCCCCACAGCCCCTGTGCTGAGGATATGGCTTCCTCCTGTGGGACAACTTATTAGGTCATGCTGGCCAAGGCCACCCAGGAACCCCCAACCCAGGGATACCCACCCACACCAAATGTAGAGACATGAGCTATGTGGGAGCATTTCTCATGTTACATGACCAGAGGTGCCACTGACAATGGGGAGAGAGCTGTACATGACCTTGGGGACAGGCCTAGCTCTGGCCTCTAGTCCTTACCCCAGGAATGATTCCAGCCCTGACACACCTGAGTTCTGACCCCTGCCTCACCCCACTGTCCAGGACTATCCCCCATTCACACCCTCATCCAGTTGCACTTCGTGTCTCAAGGTGTCACTGCTTGACACCTGGACACTGTATGGTGGCTTACCCCTCGAACAGCCCTCGAGGGTGTTCCTAATTTCACCTGTGTTTCCTTCTCACCGCGGGGTCTCGATGAGCAGAATTGTGATTTGGGCCGAGTTGGCCAAGGTTGCCTGGAAGCAAGATGTGTGGGATGTCTGTCGCACGGCAGCCCGCTTCTGCCTCCTGTATGACAATGTCAAGACAAAGAGGTCCACAAAGCTAAAGCGAGGTATGCATCCTTACCATGTGTCCCCCGCATGTGTGGGGGGGCTGAGCTTCAGGCCTTCATGAGCCTCTGGTGGCTGTGGCACCACCAGTAGGTCCCACCAAGGGACACCAAGTAACACAGAGAGAGTAGCCACCTCTTGGAAGGGCCCTGGTCATGTGTTTGGGTTTAGAAGAGCCTTTTCACAGAGAAACATTTCTGAGTATATATTCAGTCAGGCATCTATCTGTGAGCTTCATAGTCGCAGGGTCAACCACCAAGGCCTGGAAATGCCTGCAACAAGAAACAAGCATCTGTGCTGAGCATACACAGCCTGCTTCCTGACCTTTCTCCCCTTTATCAGTGATCAGCACGGTGCACACACAGCAATCACTGCCACGGTCAACTACAGATAACTTAAAACTCAGGGGATGACTGTACAGATTCCACATGTACACGGCACCACTTCATAAAAGGGGTCCCAGCAACACCAAGTGGCAGCTTTGCTTACAGCAGACCAGTAGTGGCAATGATCCGAAGGATACAGGTTTATACCAGCCCATGCTGGCCTTCTTGAAGGGCTTGTCCCACAAAGAGCTGGGCAGGAACCGTTGTGGTTTTGGTGGCTCAAAACCACATGAGTCTCCCTTTCCCTGTTGCTGTTCTCTCAGGGAGGAAGAAAACAGGCATGGAGGGCTCCATGCATGACTGGGGGTGTCCCTCTGAGGTGGTCCTGCATAAACAGATGGCCCCTGACCTGCTGAGGAAGATTGCAGAGGTTTCCTTCATCAGCGCTGAGGTACGTCAGGAAGGTCTTGGCCATTGTAGCTGCCAGTGCTGATGTGGCCATTAAGATACCAGAGAGACTTGTAAGGGCTCCCCTCTGCGGTGCACACACACACACACACACACACACACACACGCCCAAACCAAAACCTCACAGTAAAGAGAGAAAATTAATTCAGTTCTCGAGGACTGTATAAGAAAAATATGACTTGAGATGCATCGTGGTGTGTGTTAGTGCACATTTTTTTTGTGGGAAATAATTTCTGAATTCTGGGTGTGAAGTCACATTTGAGGATTGAACTTGGAGTTGGCTTAGGAAGCTTTTGAAGGAGATGAGATATCAGCCCTCTGACTCCATGGACCCAGCTTGGACTGGATCTTGGTTCCCAGCAGACCTGCTCCCTCCCAACAGGGATACTGAGACCCAGTGTTGGCTCTGCCCAAAGCTAACCGCATGTATTGTGACAGCCCTTGAGTGTGAGCTGAGTGTGTCTGCCTCCATGCCTGGACTAATGCCAGAGACACTGTTTAACCCCACAATGGCTGCAACAATTTCTTTGGTCTTACTCAGTGGACACAAGGCAGAAGCTGAGTCACACACCTGTTTATTCCATTAAAGTCTTGGGACACAACATGACCAAAGACAAAACTTCCAGATGGCAGAGCCGAGAGTTGATATGCAGGAGACCAGTGGCTGAGACTAACTGGTTTACCAGCGAGGGGCTGGCCTGACCCGTTTCCTCCCATCCTTCCCCCTGCCAAGTAGACTTTGTAGCCTTTGCTGTTTCAGAGCAATTTTAGGAGGCTTCCAGGAGATGAGCAGTCAGCTAGCTGCCACAGGAGAACATGAAAACTGTTCTGCCCTCCCGCAGAAGTATGATAATGGGCATGGGCTGTGCTTTTGAAATAAGCTCCTCTCTTGTTGAGACTCTCGAATTGGCAAGGTGCTGAGGCAGTGGGGTGTACAAATCCAGCATGATGTACTCCTTCTAGCTTGTGTTTGGCTTTTTCCAAAGCAGAGTTTCAGGAAGGAGGCTTGGCTCCGTGTTCCTCACAGTGCTGGGGTCAGCCTAGCTGTGACTTCTCTGACTGTGGTCTTCCTCACAGGCCACAGTCCACTTCCTGCGCTTGGAAGGTGTACAGCTGAACAACCAGGCCATTCCTCCTGAGGACTTGAGCCAACACCCAGCTGGCTATGTGCCTGAACCACCAGAGAGCAACTCAGAGTGGATCACATACAGGTGGGTGTTAGCCACCCTGGAGACCGGTGGTTCTCAGCCTATAGGTCATGACCCCTTTGGGGGTCACATATCAGATGCTTACTTTATGATTCATAACAGTAGCAAAATTAGTTATGAAGTAACAATGAAAATAAGTTGGAGTCACTGCAACATGAGGAACTGTATTAAATGGCCACAGCATTAGGAAGGTTGGGAACCCCCTCTGTACACTTTGTGTACCTGGTTTAAGAATCTGCCTCCTTTGCCCAGGCCTAATTGTAGATGAAACAATATATACATGTTCTAGCCCGGGATGTTTGTATGCAGCCAGAGCTGAGGGTGGCTTGGACAAATCAAACAATTGTAAACACAAAGAGAAGACTAGAGACTTTAGCAACTCACTAAAATGCCCTCTTGGCCCCTGACGGGGGCTGATGGGAGAGAATCCCTGGCATTGTGCGCACCATGGTAAGCGTTCATTGCCCTGCTGTAGGTACCACCACCCAGCAAGCGATGTGCAGCGAAGGCTCTCACAACTACAGAATGTCTAGGAGCCGGGAGGTGAAGGCAGATACAGGCATGGCAGGAGGCAGCCTGGGCAAGCGATTAGGTCAGCGCTTCTCCTCAAACCAGGGAGCTATTAGAAGGGCCTGTAAGGCTCACAGCATGAGAGGAGCGGTGAGAAGGAGATGCCAGCACCTGGATAGGATGGGAAGACAGGGTATGGCAATGGCTCGCCGGGCCCAGGTGTGATAAGGGGCATTTTGGGACATCTGCATGAGCAGCACCAAGACAGTCCCTCTAGAGCCCGACTCCCTGACTAGACTAAGATGCCTTGAAGACTGCAGTGGGGATGACCAGGAGAGCCCATTTCACATCAGCGGTGGTGAATGAGAGAGGGAAGATGGAGGCTGGGTGCTGAGCTGACCACTGCATGGTGTGTTGTTTCAGAACCTGGATAGAAAACTTGTCACAGTATGCCATGAACAACTGGATGCGTGCTGCAGAAATCGGGCAGGAGCTGGGGGAATCCTGGATCGTGCAGAACGCTGTGGTCTATGTTCTGAACCACAACCGGCATCTCATCTTGGCTGGGAGGCAGAGAGAGCTGGTGGATTCCCTCTTCCACTTTCCTGAACATCATCAAGGTCACGGGACACACAGGGTGGGTGTGCGCACTCACAAGTGTTCGTGTTCGGAAGTCGTAGCTGCAGGGTCAGGCCTGTGCATGGAGGACACGCTCAGCCTGTACTGCGATGACATAACCCCCATGGCCCAGGGAACTCACACCTGCCTTGCTGCCCTTGGCTGGCACTGCTCCAAGCCATTGCAAAGAGGCCAGCTTAGGCCCAGGCACTCTGTGAAGTAGCTTCGTTGTCTTCACACCTTGGGCTAAGGGTGGGGAGAAGGTGGGATTTCATGACTACATGGTTTATTTGTTGTTGTTTGTTTTAATCTAGATGAATGAGAAGTTAGAAATCTGAAAGCATTTGCGTTGGGGTGGGTTTCAGGCTAGCCTGGTCTCCAAAGTGAGTTCCAGGCCAGCCAGGGCAACATAATGAGAACCTTCCAAGAAGGAAAGAAAGGAAGGAAGGGAGGGAAGGACTGAGGGAGGGAGGGAGGGAGGGAGGAGGGAGAGGGAGGGAGGGAGGGGGAGGGAGGGGAGGGAGGGGAGGGAATGAACACGAGCTGAGCTGGTACTTAGCAGCACTCACCTAGGTCTATGTTCTAAAGCACACCCACCACCTCAGTCCTGGCCTAGAGGCAGAGGTTCTGCATGGGCTAAGCACTGTCCTGCCCTCCTGTCACCCTCCAGGGACTCGGTCCTGCTGGTCATGCTCTGTAATGCCCTTGCTCGAGGCCTGATCATGAGCTGGATTCCCACCCAGACACCTGAGAAGCTGAAGAAGAACATACGCCCTACCTTAGGTTCATGGTCCACTGGAGTCTTCCGCTTTATCGGACATCAGAACAGCTGTGGAGGTAACTACACCCTGCAGCCCAGGGGTGCAGCCACAGGAGAACTTGATGCCTGGGTACAGGGAGCCAGGAGGAAGGCCGGAGGGAGGAGGACTCAAGGCCTCCTCTTCAATTTGCCTTGTGGTTAAGATGCACTTGTTTCAGGTCTGTGAATTTGCACTGAACCTCACTAATGGGAATTCGCCAGAAGACATCATCCCCACCAACGTAAGGCAGCACCTCATCTCCACCTGGGTGAAGGCCAAGCAGCTACTGCAGCAGCAGATTGGTCAGCGGCTGGGCACTGATGAACAGGTAGGTGCTGAGGACATTAGGGCCCACAGACTGCCTTTCCCAGTGTTCTCATTATGATCTTAGATATGGCCACAGTTGCTGGGAAGGGACTCTTTCCACCTTGTGAGGTCTGAGGTTGCTTTCTACCGTCACCAAAATTACTGCTCTTGCGAGTTAAGGCAAAAAGTCTTCACCAGATCTGAGCTCTGGGCCTCTGGAGGGTGCTGCCCACTCTCATTGTCACTCACTGACAGAGCCATCTCCTTGGCACCCCACCTTCCCCTCTCCCAAACACAAAGGACTATGGGAGTAAGGTCTGGGAAGAAGGGAACAGTATGAACTCAAGTATTCCCACCATGTCCCTGACTCTGCAGCAAGTAAATCACTATGAGGAGCGGTGGGGTGTTGTGGATAGCCCCAGCCTTGTATTTTGATCCTAGTTCTACTTTCCTGGGAGGGGCTGCAGAGGATGATTGAATCTGTACACAGGTGACGTCTTGTGAACCTTCTGTCCTTAAACTTGTAAAATAAAGGCTAGAGCCAGTGATTGGGCAGTAGAAGGGGAAGTGGAAGAAAAGGCTTAGGGGAGGAGAGAGTAAGAGGAATTCCATATAAAAGGTAGTCGACAGAGGGGAGAAAGTAGTAGAGAAGGAAGTCGTCAGCAGAAGGAAGTCGACAGCAGAAGGAAGTCGACGGAGGAAGGTGAAGGAGTAGGAAGCTGACGACAGAGGAGCCAGAGCTGGAAGGACAAGCACAAGGCCTGGATAAACCACAATTATAAGGGATCTCATAGCTGGGGATTAGAGTAGTGTAATGGTAAATCTGCCCAATCTAGGCGTGCAATTTATACCATAATTATTGAGTTGTGTCTTCCTTTACCGGTCTTATTTGGGTCAGAGATTTACCGCAACAGTGGGGTTGGGGAGAGAGAGGAGGAGGGGTCAGAAGGGACATTTATGCTGGGGCCAGGCAGAAGGGGTTGATGAGACATCCTGTACCAGCAACCAGGAATTGGCAGCTTTCTCCCTGTCGAAAGCCCTCTTTAGTAGCCAGACAACACTGACTGTCTTCAAGGCCCAGGAGTGTACAGATGTCAGACCTTGCTGCTTAAGAGAATAGTGTAGAGGTTAACTTTACCAAAAACGTCTAGGAGATCCACATTCCAAATACCGTGGTCTGGCTGTTCCCTGAGACCAATGCTGCCCAGGGTTATTTCAAAAGTGGCTCAGGTCTCCACTGCTTTCCTCCCTGTTCCTGGGCAGCTAAACACTCAAGCCCATCTGTCCTTCCAGAGTACCAATGAAGACATCAGCTCCGTGACCAGAGTCCTAGTTGCCCTGGAGATGTACTCGTGCAACGGATTGGGCCTCATGGATTTCACTGTGCCCCCGCTCGTTCAGGTGGGTTTCCTCAGGTATCCCAGGAGGGAACTCAACAGCCCCCATCCAAGGAAAGATGAGGAGGCTTAGGCTTGGGATCCTGCCTGAGTCAGTCAGAACTCAAACCCACATCCACATCCGCACTACAGTTCCTGCTGTATTCGGACAGCTGCCTTCCCTCAAAGCACACATGTCTGGCCTTTGTATGGAACCATCCTTTATACTAGTGTGAGGAAGATGCTTCTCTGAGAGGCCTGTCTGTGGTCCTCTTCATCCCAAGACCTCAGCACAGACAGAGTTATATGAGAGATCAGGCATACCTTGTCCTTGGTCTAGAGGTGGCCTGGTGGCATGGGAAATCGGGAGAGACGAAGCAGCTGAGATCAACAGCAAACCTTACATTGCAGCTAGGCTTCACAGATGGGTGGTCTATCTAGAACTGCATATGCTTAGTAACCCATGTCTGCATGCATTCAAAGCCATGTCCAGATAATTCAGGATGATGGAGCTCACCGGGCTGGCAGCATGGTCATTGTTGAGGGCCACAGACCACTAGGCAGTCATTGTCACTAACTCAATGTCCTTCTCCCCTGCTTCACGTGCTGGTAAGGTGGTGAAAATGGCCTCTGAGTGCAACTGGTCAGACCACCTGGTGGAGCTGCAGACCCTGACACGCCTCACCCATTTTGCCTATATGGCTCATGACCATGAGGTCACCATGTCGTGTTCTCAGAATGCCACACAGATGGGCCTCAAGCACCTGAAGTTGTTTGAACCGTAAGTGACTTCCACGATGATGTCCTAGAGGCAAACAGTAACATCCCCAGAGAAGCAGAGGGAAGAATGTGTCCCCTACCAGAGCAGGAGTCAGAGGCTCAGCTTGGCTGACCGACCAAGGGATGGCTGGCAGGAACCTGGTGATCCTTTATCTGCTTCCAGTAATGCGCTCTAGAACAACACAGTGAACAGGGCCCATGAAACTCTGTGTCATTGAGGACTGAGAGCCACAAGGCCTCAGTTAGGAGGTCTATACAACCTGTGTATGACGCTAGCTAAGAGTGGATGGTTCTCTTAGTTGAGGCTGCTGTGATAAAATATTACAGCTAGAGAGGCCTAAGAAAGGGATTTCTTGTTCATGGTGTAGAAGCTGTGTTCAAGTTCCGTTGGTGTCTAGTGAGTGTCTCTGCCTAGTTCAAAGGTCACCACTTCACATGATAGAAGAGGCAAGAAGCTCCTTAACATTCCTCTATGGGGCAGATTTCCCATCCTGAGGCTCCAACACTACTCTGCACTGCCTCATTTCCCAACAGTCCTTCTACTAATAACCATCACCGGGGAATCAGATTTCAACATATGACCTTAGGGGGCATATGCGGTACTCAGTCCGCCCACATGCCAAAGTGATTTTGGAAGGAACAAGGTGCATTACACGGAGGTATAATGTCACTGGAGGACATGCCCCTGAACAGGCCATCACCTCGTTTGTTGGACAGGAGACAGCATCTCTGTCAGGTCTCCCATGGCAACTGTTGGAAATTCCAAGTCACCGGTGGTGTTAGTTGCTTTTCTCATTGCAGTGGACTGATTAGAAGCAACTCCGGACTGAAAGGTTAATTTTGGCTCATGATTTCAGGGTGCAATCCACTTATCATGGCTCTGGGACAAGGGGAGGAGCATGAGGTAACTGCAGACTTAAAAGTCACAACCCCTAGGGTCAGACCAGAGCTGAGGGAAGTGTTCATGTTCAACCCTGCAAGCAAGAGGCACTAATATATCTCAAAAGTCATCCTTAGGAGAAAAAGGATTGAGCACCCCTGCAGAAAGGGTTGTTGTATGCTGTTTGTGCTACTGCACACAGCCACTGCCTGCTTGGGCACAGGAGGAGGGCTGGGCATAGCACCAGACCAGGCTAGCACACGTCCCATCAGTAATACTAAATCAAATCTATTTTATAAAGGAAATCCCTGTAATAAATAAAGCAAAGATGCCCACGCATACAAACAGCAACAAGAAACCTGGAGGGGGCAATGCTGAGTTCCTAAGGCTTCTGAGAATCTTTTATAGACCGCTGTTGCCCCCTGCTGGTGATTATTGTTGTTGCACCCTGCTGGCTGAAGCGCACCTCTTTTTTGAGTTGTATAGAGCTGTATAACAAAGATCAAAATTTCCAACTGTTACTCCCCAGGCTAGGCTCTCAACCATCTTTACACCAACCTACCACCTATGAAGGGGATTTTAATTACCACAGAGCCTCAGTTTATCTTCAGACCACAAATTCCCATCGTGCAGCAGGTCCTTGCAGGCTAAAGTCAGATGCACCTTCCTCTATTGGCTTCTCAGAACGTATGTGGTTGTTTGCTCCAGCAAGCAGGTGCCTGTCTTCCAGAGCCCCTGAACCCAAAAGAAATGTTCCCAGAACAAGTTTATCACTCACAGAATAAAATGTGTGTGGCTGAGCTAAGCAGCCGGGACACGCCCGCTACCTCCCGCCCCACCCCCACCCCCATGATGAACATACCCAGACCACAGATCCACTGGATTTGGGAAACAGGAGAGTGTCTGTGGAGCTGTGGTGCTCTGAGATGGTACTGCAGGCCTGTGTGCCTCTCTAAGTGCAGAGCACAGACCACATGGGACAAGACTTTCTTTTGAGTCCAGGAAACAGAGCCTGGCTGAGCCCAACAGTTGGTTCTGCTGGCCCACTGATGAATGGAACACCACCAGAAACTAGCAGCTAAAAAGCCAGTTAAGTAGTCTGTCTCATGGTTCTGTGGGTTCACTGGACTCTGTCAGTTAGTTCTGATTTGGGGTCTCTCCTAAGGGTAATTGAGAATCCATCAGCCAGGCATCTACAGAGCTGATAACGCCCATCCCCATAAGTCCTCTGTGCATGGGCATCTCCGGGAACCGCTACGAGCCTTGCTGTGTAGTATCTCTGTGGATGGAAGACCATCCCCTCAGTGAGTGCCCCAAACACCCAGGCCAGATGCGGGCGTCTCAGTTCACTGTTAAGGACGGCCGCGGAAGGCCAGAAGAAGAATCACGTGCCCTGCATCGCCAATCAGCTGGGCGAGTCCGTAAAGCACAGAGTAAGGTAGAAATGTGCCTCTGTCTCTGGATGCCTCTGCAGGGCAATGTGTGAATGGACAGCGTTTGCAGCCTGTGGATCTCAGCACGCATACTTCCCACCTCCCCCCTAAATCACTCTGTGTCCTTCCAGGACCAATGCCAAGCTTGCAGCAGAAATGCTGTGTATGGTATCCTGCATCCAGGGCCGTAGCATCATGGAAAACTTGAAAGGCAGGAAGCAGCTACGACTAGCAGCAGCCAAGGCCTTTGTAGAAAGTGCCAGGTATGCAACTGGGGGATGGGCTGGCTTGGCTGAGTGTAGGGGGAAGCTGCCTATGGTGTAGTGCAGTCATGGTGCTATGGGACATTGCTATGGGACATTAATGAGTCCCAAGGAAGGAATCATGTAGCACCAGTCAGCCTTTGCCTACGTACTGTCACTCAGCTGAGCTCAGAGACACCGGGGCATCCATGGGAAGTACTGGGAGAAACTCAATAGAGCTGTGAGCTGAGTGGGTGCAAGGGATATCTGGAGGGTCCATAAGCATCCAGAGGCTTAAGATGCAGGGGGCAGATGGACACAGCAAGGACCAGGTTAGGAGAGCTCATCATTGCCCTGTGATGTGGTCAGCACCTGAGGAGCCAGGGAGGTGGCACACAAGGCTTGCACTACCATGGTGCCTGCCATACAGTGCCAGAGCTGGGACACCCTGATTCTGCTCCTCCCTACAAGGCACAGAAACTCCTGGCAAAGGATGTACCAGGGGAAAGGTGTGTGTGTGTGCGCGGGTGTTTGTGTGTGTGCGCGTGCGTGCGTGCGTGGGTGTGGCTGAGCCGCCCGAGCAGCCTGTTGGGTTTTCAGATGAGGCATGCCATTTCAGGTTTGGGGGCCTGGCAAACAGCAATTCTCTGGTGATGATGGCCGCCCGGCACTACTGGAACACATGGCTCCCACTTCTGTCCTCACCGGCCAATAGGAGGAAGGCCAAGGCATCCCTCCAGAGAATCATCAGCATCATCAACAAGACAGAGAACAAGAAGCAGGTGCCACAGGGACACAAGTTAGGTTCCTTGAAGGCCTTTCCCCTCAGGCCTGGCCAGACTCACAGGAAGACAGCCTCACAGCGTCTCCCACAGAATATGGCTGCCTTGGAGCATGGCTTGACTGGGACACATCTGTCACTGAGCACAGCCCCCTCGTGACACGGCTCCCATAGGAGATGACCCTCCACCAGACATGGCCCACACTGGGTACCTCCTCTTACAGATGCCTCTCACACAGCTTCTCCTGCTGGATAGCACTGCATTCTCCAGGTCCCAGAGAGGCATGAGGTTCCCGGCCAACCGCAGTGGTAGCCTCTGACCTCCCCTCCCCCTAATCCAGAAATCCCTCCATTTCCTCCTCTTTTTAAACAACTGTGAACCAGCAGCTTCCAGTATTCGCAGTTTTGTATATCTCTTTCCCTCTGCCGTTTCAAAGTTAGTTTAATCTTTTACTGATACCTGGAGGATTAAAGGTAGGTTATTGATTCAAGGTCGATTATTGTATTGGCAGGGTATTCACAGCTGTTAGCTTGCCTCTGAGCATTGCTTTCACGCAACCCAAAAGATTTTTTTCTAAATTTTTTATTGCATTGATTTAACATGTTTCACATTATTGGAAACAATTAGCTTATGATAGGGGAGTAGTATATATGTGTGTATATATGCTGTGTGCTGTATATGTATGTATAATGTGGGATGTGTAGTATCTGTGGGATGTGTGATATGTTTATGTTGTGCTGTGATATGCAGATGGTATATGTTGTATGGTATGTGGTAGGTATTGTATGCAGTGTGGGTGATATGGTGGAGTGTGTGTGTGGTATAGTGTTTCGTATGTACATATGGTGTGGTATGTGTTGGGTATAGCGTGTGTGTATATATATGTATACACACATCATATATATATATATATATACACTAAATGTGGAGTTGTCATATATATATATTGTGTGTGTGTGTTTGGTGTACGGTCTATACCCAATATGGTATAGTAGTGTGGTATGGTGTGGTATGTTGGTTACAATTTGTTATGTGTGGTACAATATATGTGTGATATGATATATGTATGATTGTGCATTATGCTATGGTGTGCATGGAATGTTGTATGTAGTGTGATGTTGTGTGCACAATGTGGTGTGTTGTATATGGTATGAAAGTATGTGGTACAGTGTGTTATGATATGGCATTGTTTATGTATGGCACAGGAGGTTCTGGCATGTACAGTATGGTCTATGTGTAGTATGGTGTGTTATGACAGGGTACATGATGTGGTATGCATGTATGATATTATACACATGTGGCATGAATGGTGCATGTGCTTAACTTTTGTGACTTGATAGTTCTGGAATTTTGTGGCAATTTCTGGTTCTTTTCTCTTTGGTTATTTGTTTTCTTTTCTTTTTGGTTATTTGTTTTCTTTTCTTTTTGGTTATTTGTTTTCTTTTTGTTTTTGACTGATACTAATAAGGACCAAGACAGAGGAACCCATCAGTGCACTCCAACCGGTACTGCGGTTGTTTCACTTACGGAGATGGAGAAAACGCTGCCTCTGCACCAGTGGCCGACAGCTGACTTCCAGACTGGAGGGACAGCACCCGAAATCCAGTTCCTCCCAGGTTGGTAGACGTGGAGCCGGTGGGAAAGGAGAACTCTGGGAGCCTGAGCACCCCATGTTTGATATTCTGTGTCATTGGGACCGTGCCAACAAGCATGTCTGCTTTTCACTTGATGTGTTACCCTAAGCTCATGTGAAAACCTATTCTGTACAGAGAACACCCAGCCAGGGTCCTCCATCCTACCAGCGTGGAGAGCGCTCACCTAAGACCCTGGCTGAGCTGACAGATGCGTATTGTCTTTCCCTTGATCATGTTCCTACCATTGAAAAAATGTGGAGGTGCACTTCTCAGCAAAACAGGGACAGGAAAACACCATTCTGACTTCAGAACAACAGAGATACATCCAGTACCATTTCAATTTTTCAAAACGAATACATTTTCTTCTTAAGATAAGATTCCCTGTCAATCAAGAGCCTGTGTGTATTTGGCACTGTAAAATAGATTAGTAGACCCTGCCTTGAGCATGTTAGTCTATTCACAGGTAAAACTGATTTAAAATTAAGAACAAATGCATGGCCATATGAAAGTAAAAAGCATACTGAACCCCCAGAGTTTCAAATATTGACAGACATTGAAAGAAAAACAATACAGATAACACAAGAGTCTGAGAGGCAGCCCTGGCTCAGACTCCAAGAGATTTGGTGACCAGTTGAGTCAGCTTTTAAAATATGGAGCCAGACAGAAGCTGGAAGTCAAACTGCACTCACCCCTGGAAACCATTATTAGGTAGGTCAGGAAGCCCATGGCTTCAAAAATTCCCATTCTTGCTGTCGAGAACATTTGATGTCTTCCAGAGAAGCCAGGTTCGATTCCCAGCACCCACACAGTTGTTGACAACCGTCTGTAACTCCATTTCCAGGGGTATCTGATAACCTCTTCTGCCTCCATGGGCATGGTCACACATGTAGTACACAGGTGTACAAAACCATCTTCCATTCCAGATGAAAAGCATCAGAAGGTAAAGTCAGGCAAGCAGAAATTCTGTGAAAGGGGGCACACTTTCAAACAGACCAAAAAAAATCCAACGGATGGGAAAGGCAGAGAATGATGAAGTAACAATGTGGGAAATCCTCACGTCCAATGTGGGGAGGAGCTGGAGCTAGTCAGATGAGGACGGCCCTCTGGCTCAGGGCTCCGCTCTTCCAAGCCTTGGCCCCTATCCCCAGCATGCACCCCCAGGCCTGGATCTGAGTCTGTGTATGTAAGGACAGTAGTGAAAAGAAGTCCATTGTCCCTGCTGCTGGATGGCAGCAATGTTTGACAAGCAGGGCCTCTGCCCTAAGTCTCTTACCCACTGATAGGTGAAATACCTAAATGGACCTGGTATATCTCAGTGCGTCACATAAGGAACCAAGAACAAAAAGTGGAGGCTAGGCTACATAGAATTATGGATGAGCATGCACAGAGCAACACACACACAAACACACATTCCAGTGAGCTGGCAGGTTCAGATAATAAATTCAAATACTAAAGGAACTATGAGGTCCTCAAGTACCCAAGGTTAGCTAGTTTTTCAAGCCTATCTTGGAGTAGAAGAAAGCAGGCAAAGCCACCAACCTGAGCAGTACCTCATGGTGTCATCTTTCAGCCAACATGTGTCAAGCACCATGGGTGTGTTCAGTCCTTGACCAGCATCCCCTATGCTAGAACAGTCCGTTCAGCCGTTCAGCCCTGACCCAGCATCCCCTATGCTAGGACAGTTAGCATTAGAACAACAACAAAAGGAAAAGCAGGACCCCTGCTGACCACGGCCCGCAAGACTCAGCTTCATGCTCAGTGCCAGGGTTGGCGCTGGAGATAAGTAACAAGTTTGGTGGCAAGGCCTGCAGCCTTCCCTGAATGTTACCGGGATGAGCAGAGGGAAGAACGGATTTCTATTTCCTTGTGGTCATGTTGTTTATTTTTAGATTTAAAGAAAGTAACCAGCTTTCTAAGAAGAGAGGGCTCACAGAGGATTGGGGACTCCAATCTGGCCCCTCGACCCTCAGACCATGAGCTAGGCAACCAAGAGACTCCACGAGAGTTGGAGGTCCTCAAAGACAGTATACAGAGAGTGGTGGTGACCAGGAGGGGCACTTGATGCTGGTTCCCTCAGACAGAGGAGTGCCTAAGCCATGGTGGGCCATGGGCAGGGGCCACACTGATCTTCCGCCAGCCCTAGGTGGCAACTTCTGATGCCTGTGTATGAATGGAAAACTATGACTTGGCTGTGAGGAAGTCAGGGGTGTGGAATCGGTTGTCAGGGAGCTGGCTGCCCCGCCCCCCTGAGATCCCATCTCTCCTCTCCCCCAGGGGCTGAGGATGACCTCACACTCCGTGCTGCGCTCTACACTCTGCTCTTCAACAGCCATGCTGACCGGAACGACTGGGAGATGGGTCTTAAGGTGCTAGACGAGGCTGTGCAAGTACTGCCGAGGACAGCCCACCGCCTGTGAGTGCCCTCGCCATGAGCACCCCAGGATGCTCTCCACACTGCCTCAGCTGGGCTTCCCCGTTGTCCCTTTCCACCGAAGGGCTTCACCTCCCCAAAAAGAACCAGATATATAGCACAAAAACCCTAGCCAGGTCCCTCTCTGGTCCCACCCCTGCCAACAGGAATGTAGGCAATGGCTGTTCTACATGTCATGTGTATGCTTAGTGTTTTAGCGTCCCAGCATTGACCCATCCTCTCCTGTTCTTCAGCTTGATTTTCAAACATATGGTGATTGTGAAGGCCAAACTTGGGCAGAACTTCACCATGGAAGTTCAGAAGTTCAAGGATGAGAAGGAAGGCTATTTGGCAAACATGTGGTACCGCCTGGCCCAGAACTCGAGAAACATCTGTGGAGAGTTGACCTGCTATCAAAATGCTATCCAGGCACTGCAGGTCTGTGTGGTGTCCATGCTGATGATGGTGGGTGGATTTGTGTCTTAGTTACAGAGATAATCACGCGAAAGGTCTAAGAATAGGGGTCTTAGTGGGTCAGCTCAGAGGATGTCACTGTGTAATAAGCCCTGATTGAGGCTGGAGACTCCCCTGTGCTGATTTGCCCTTTGGTCACCATTGGAGAGCATGGGGAGAGCCTCAGGGTAAATGTCTGGGCTCTCTGGAGTCTGTGGCTGCAGCGCAAGCAGGGCTCTGCATGCAACAGGCTGGAACAGGCAGGTCTTGTTGTCCCCATTACCCAAAGGCCAAAACAGACATTCCATTCCGTGCACTCGGGTGGGAGAGGCTCTGGTTTCTGATTTGATGACAGTGGCTGTTGTGAGGGAGGCCCACAGGGGCCTCCCTGAAGTCCCGAGTGTGGGACCAGTAGTGTCCTGGGCCTCTGAATTGAAAGGTCTGAACTGTGAGGAGACACCGTGGAAGGCTGGTCTGTTTCACAAGCCATAAGCACATCCGTGCTTGTGAGGTCCCAGATGCTGCAAGGACCAGGTCAGCTCTCCGCAAAGGTGCAAGGCTCATTCAGGGCACTGGTTGTGGCTTCAGAGACCTGACACTAGTGTGTGTGATTAAATGGAGCCCCTGGATTTTGCTCTTGTAGACCAACTAACTGGTCATTCTCAGTTTTCCTGCTGGGTTTTAGGGTCAGGCAATTAGTCACTTCCTGCTTTGCAGAGAGCCCTGCTCAGCATCCTTTTTCATAATGGAGACTTGGAGTAGTGTTAAGAAATGTAGGGGCCAGTGGGACAGGTAGGATGCTCTTGCCAAGGGTGTAGAGGACCTGGGGAACTTTACCGAACTCCTGTTTTCCTACCATACTTCTGTCCACGGCTGGAGCCCTCAGGGAGTCTTGCTGGACTCATACACCATCAAGTCTTGCTGCTATAGGGCCTCCCCATGCTAATTCATGGCACGTTGACCTGATTAGTGTCATACTTCACGATGCTTTTCTGTTTTGTCCCAAAGAAGCCAGAAAACAACTGGCAGAAGGTAGACTACATCGTGGAGTTCTGCGAGTGGATGTATTATAAGCAGTTCCCTCTGGAAGACGTGTTTGACCACCTGGATTGGGCAATCGAGATTCTGCTATCCATGAAACTCACTGAAGACTCCCTCGAGCCAGAGCCCAAGAAGGAAGGTGAAGGTGACCATGATAGCTTCCCCTGACCTACTATACTAGGCCCTACATGGACTTACAGCAGGGCATAGTAGGACTGTTGCTGGGCCGCCAATGTCCTCTGATGCAGACATACCTTCATTCTGGCTCACAGCAGTTAGGAGTGGGAAAGGGACAGAGTGGACAGTGCCAGCACTTGTGTGCCTGCTCGGCATTTAACCCATGCAGATAAACGTAGCACATTAAGCTAGCTAGGAAGAATACAGAGCAGGTCAGCCTATGGCCTGCCGTTCTGATTGGTGTGAAGGTTTCAGGACACCAGCTTGGCACTGAATGGGTACCAAGACCAAGACCATCAGCCATTTGCCTTCCAGAAAATGGGCCTCCTTGACTCCCAGACTCAGAAAGAGAGAAGTCTGGGACACAGGAAAGGCTGCGTGGAAGGTCGCCCTGCTGCACAAACTCCAGCCTAGGGCAGGCAGCAGCACATCACTAGGTGTCTCATGATGAGAAGGGAGTTGGGTCAGTGATGTAGGAGGGGAGCTATCCCTGGGCCTGCAGGACTCACTCCCACCATGCTGTACAGGGCAGACCTCCCCTGCCCAGTCTCCCACAGACAGTGCAATGCCTTCAAATCTGGAGACAGTCTCCTTGGAACAGTTTCGAAGTGTGAGGCAGTTGGAGGCCCTGGCC
This sequence comes from Mastomys natalensis, assembly GCA_021653895.1. NCBI lineage: Eukaryota > Metazoa > Chordata > Mammalia > Rodentia > Muridae > Mastomys > Mastomys natalensis. The sequence continues at coordinate 577,088 of JAJTUV010000181.1, forward strand.
CGTGTGCACATCCTGAGGGCCTTGATGGCATCCCCAAACTCCTCTTCCTATGAAGATGACTGCTTGATGGCCTATGGCTTCTTCAAGCACATCTTGCAGGTAAGGGAAGGCTGGAGCTATGGTGCTAAGCTGGGAAGATCCCTACCAACCCCGTCCTCTAAACCCTGGGAACAGACTCTGAAGCGCTTGTTGCTGCCGCCTCCTTTGGGAAATTATAATAGCATTTTTTTTTTTTTCAAAGAAGTCAGAGCCTTACCAGGTCCTCTGTAAAAAGCCTTTGAGACGCATACAGATGGGTTTCCTGCATCATCCACTTCTTTCCCTATGCTGAAGGCCCTGTTGCATCTCTCTGGGTCCTGCCACACGTGCGTTCTTGAGGCTCCTTGAAGAGAATGCTCCCTAAACCTACCCTATCCACCACAAAAACCTGTAGTGAATGACCAGGCTTGCTCCATGCTGTGGGAACTCCCAGGTTTGACCCTGGCTGAGCAGCACCCTTAGACCTGAGAGCTATCTCCAATGAGGTGCAGAAAGGGGGGGGGATACAGGCTCTATTTTCAATGCTCCCAATTTATAATTTCCTCTCCCTCCCCCAACCCCCAGATTTCCTTGACAGAAGGAGTAAAACTAATTCCAGAAAAGAATGTACAAGTAGCTACTTCACAATTGGTATTGACCAAAAAGGAAAAGGAGAAGGAAAAAGAGAAGGTTAAAGACTTGAAGCAGGTGGGTGGTCCTTGCGGTGTGGTCCTCGCTTGAGGCAGGAGGTGGAGGGTAAAGGTCCTGGAGCCTGAACCCCAGGTCCACCACATTCACATGGGGAGTGGTCTTCGGATCTCCCCATTCCTCTGTTTCCCCTTCTGTGAGGCATGCTAACCCCACCCCGGGGCCACAACCTCCGAACTCCGTGCTAGAGGCTGGCAGCCTGCCCTCTCCATGTTGGGCCACAGAGGCATCCATGTCAGGACTCCGCGGTTTACTTCTTTTCTCCCTGCAGATTTCAACCTCAGCTTCCACCAAGCCACCTGATGATATCCCCACCAGCATAGGCGAGTGGGCGTCCTACTCCTGCTCTGAGGATCTGCTGTATGTGTTCAAGCAAGACAAGAGCGACTGCACTATTAACTCGTCAAGCTTCCAGAAGCCGGTGAGTAGATCTGAGCAGCCAGCTGCTGGGTCTCTGCCACAGGGCTGACAAGCTCGACCTCCCTCCCTTAAAGCTACAGCTGGCATTTCTCATGCAGATGTCACCAAAGAGGGACCCAGGAGATAGGTAGGAGTTTCATAGTGAGTGTGAGAAGGGAGCAGCTTTCCACCTTTAGCACCCACAGCTACAAAGCCCCCCTCTCATCCACATCCTCCCACTGCATGCATACCCAGGTACCCATGCTCCGACTTGGTACTGCTTCTGCCTGCTAGCATAGCCCCGGTGAACAAGTCTTCACAAACTAGGCAGCCATGACCATAGAATCACAGTATCAGTAGAGACTTGGTCCCTCTGGATACTTCATGACACCCCATCTCTACCACCAAGGCCACACAGTCCTCTCTAGCAAGCCCAGCTCTTGTAGATACCTCCAAGATTACACACTTTGACTATACCCTGGGCAGAGCCTCAATCTGGTCCCTTTTGACACAAAGTCACACACAAAAGTTCCATGTATTAAGGCCCCATGTCCTTAGGAATCCATAGTTGTGCCCACTATCTTCTGCCTGGTTGAGGCTTCATGAGATTGGAACTGTTTGGCATATTCCTCCTGGTCAGTAGGTTGATGGGGTTTGCCCATGTTGTTTGGGGACAGCTATGTTAGACCTTTCCAATGCTGCAATGTCTACTGAAGTTATCAGGCCTTGGTATGCTTGTGCACAACTGCTAATGGACATAGTGTTTGTGGTTTTTGCAAAGGAACCATCCGTGAACACTGGTGTCCACATTTCTGGACCACGATGCAGGGAACTTTCCAGGGATGGTGAGCATTGCCAGTTGCAAATCGCATCCCATGGATGCTGTGCTGACTTCCATCCCTGTCCCTGGTGAGGCAGCTCTTGCTGTCCACATCCTTGCCATTCAGTGCTAGTATGCATGCGATGGCATCTCCCACACTGGGTGCCCTGTTAGCATGTCCTCTGCCAGCACACCACCATAATTTAGCACATTTTCTGTTTTTCTTATGGAATTGAAGAAGCACACAGGCCTGTTCTGAGAGGGACACTCTGTCAGTTCTGTAAACAGCTGGTCACTTTGTGAGCCCTTTCTTCCCATGATGGGGTTTTCCATGTAGAAGTGTTAACGTTAGTGTTATGAAAATTAGAAATCTTTTCCTCCATGACCGGTGCTTCCTCGTGTCCCTTTTTAATTAAAAAAAATTGTTCCTTTTTCTGAGGTCTCAGATAGTACTTTACAGTATTCCCACACAAGGTACAAACATCCTCCACCTGTATAGCCTATCCAGATTTAGATCTAGTGTATCTCACATGATCTGTATGTACAGGGGTTAGGAGCCACCAAGCCTTGACACTAATCCTGGGCAGTGTGGCCATGGGCCAGGCCACCATTATCCTCCAGATCTTAGTCCTGTGCTTTTCTATATCCTGTTTGCTATCCAAGTATCAGAAACTCATGATCAATATAGCTCATCTAATGTCTCCAACATCCCAACACCAAGCCCAACACCACTGGAGGTATTACCTGGTTTTATTTCTAGACACCCAATTGTATGCATACACGAAGATCATCAGTTTTAATTAGAAAAACTTAACTGGAACATGAAATTAATGAATTAATGAATGTGTCTCTTGTGTGGATCTTTAACCATCCTCTGGTGCTGACAACTGAAGCAAACCTTGCAATGATGGATAGGGAAGAGAGCGTTCTACAAATGTGTTGAAGACCCACTGAGTGCTGGGCACTGTGCCAGGCAAAGCGGGGCATATTAATTATCCTTTCATGCCACTATGACCAAACTGCCTGAGAAAAGCAACTTAAAGGAGAAAGCATTTATTTTGGCTCACAGTTTGAGGGTGTTTCCTGGTGGGGAAGTCACGTCAGCAGGAACCTGAGGCAGCTCTTCACAATCCATTGGCATTCAGGAAGCAAAGAGCAATGAACAGTCATGCCAACCTAGCCTTCTCTTCATTATGTGGTTCAGGACCCCAGTCCACATTTACTGTGGGTCTCCTCACCTCTATTAACCTAGTCAAGATAACCCTTTACAAAAGAAACCTAGAGTCTCTAAGCTAATCTAGATAATCTCTCATAAGCAATGCCCAGAGACTTGTCCTAGATTGAATCAAGTTGACAGTCACTATTAACCATCATACTAGGGGACTAGTGTGCAACCCCTGCCTGTGACCACACCTGTTTGCTATGTGTTTTCACAGACATACAGTTTGTACTACATAGACCACTTGGCCAAAGCCCTGCAGAAGATGTTCCTTCATGAGCTCAGCATCCCGATCCTGCAGCTGGGCGTGCTCATTGCAGATGCTGTGGTGGAGAGCAAGAGCCTTGCAGACCTCTACCACTTGCGGTTGGTATACCTCCTTTCCCTGCAGTGGTGAACGTAACAGCCATGTCTAAAACAATTTAAAAACAAACAGCACCTTAGACCTTAATCCTGTAGCTGATTGTGTAAATAATAGATCCCGAAGACACCCAGACATTGGAATGGTATCTTTAATATAAAAACTTAACCTGATCCTTAGAGGACACCTTGTCTTAAAGAGATCAACACTGAGGTATTTAAGGACCAAAGGACATTTTACTTCTCACCAAGGGTCTAGGAAAAGGAGAAATGGAGGAGAGAGCGGTAAAGAGGACAGGGCTCTTCTGGGAAGCAGGAACACACAGATAATGCTTGGGCATGTTTGCATGACTATGTTCAAAGGAAGTGCTTTAAACAAAACCTCAACTGAGTGTCCTGCTGGAAGCTATGGCAGGGGTTGGCAGAGCCCAGCAGGGCACCTGATTATTACCTCTGACGGTGCCCCAAAATGTACACATAGTGCATAAAACATGTGAGTGAATGTCAGAGAAAATTGTCACTTGAAGTTTTATAGAACCCCCGAGCAAGTTTAGCTAAAAAACAACAACAACAACAACAACAACAACAAAAAAAAAAAAAAAAAAAAAAAAACCCTGCAACACTGAAGTGCACATTTTTAGTTTAGCCACTCTGATCAAGTGCAACAAATCCAGCACTGCTTCCTTTGGACAGCATCCTCTGAGGCAGTGCCTCCTCCTTTCCCACTCCCTACCCCCCAACCCTTCAGACTTTTACAGGTATGCTCTGATCTGAGGTTGCACTTCGCAGCAACTCATCATGAAGAGGTGATTGGACAGGCATACTTCGGGGACATGGAGCAGGCCAGGTGTGTGCATCACTTGCTCCTGGGTGTGGGACCCCTCCTTCCAGCAAGGTACAATCCAGGCATTGTAAAGGACAGCTCTGATGAAACCCTAGGTTGGCTGTGTCTCTCCTCTCAGTTCCAGAACCATTGTGGCTACTGGCTCCTCAGTCTGGTGCCTGGAGGTGCCCAGGGGCAGTTTCTACTGAGCAACATCTAGGAGGGCAGTGCAGAGAGAAACATGTGGGTCTCCTGCATGGTTTTCATGACAGGTTTGGGGATTGCTGAGCCGGTGGGTGCTTCAACGGAGAAAAGAAGGGTAATGGGTCAAGATGGGGAAAGGCTGCCCTTCTTCAGTCCCAGCCTCCTCCCACGGCAGGCCAGGGGTGAGCTGAGGAGTGAGGCACAGTTTTGGTTCTAGGGTCTTGGGTCGCTCTGAAGCACTTGTACTTGGCTGATAGTAGGCTGTCCAACAGTTAAATTAGCTGATCACAGTTCCTGTAGCAATCCTTTTCAGACTTAGAGACTACCTAAGAATACATAAGAATGCATACATAGTCCTATCATTGTTCATTTCTGCAATGTGGCTTCCCCCTTGATATATAAATTATATGACCTTTGTGCAAACTTTAGAAAACAAAGAAGGAAGAGAATCAATGTCACTGCAAGCCCCGTCCTTTCACGGTAATCCCCTCTGGGGTTTTGCTGTCCCACACCTGGTCAGTTATGAACATGTAAGTCTGCTGCCTGTGCTTATTTCATTCTGTAGCCTTTGGCAACAAATATCTGTCTACAAAAATCATTTTCATGCTGTTAGGACAACCATTTATCTGTGCATCCCTGGACTGGTTGTGAGGTGTTTGCTGAGTCCTCCCTGCCCTCAGACAGGTTCCAGAAATGCAGTTGAGAAGGCTGGGGGAGTCTCCGGCCTCTCCCTGTTCTTTGGTTTACTCAGAGCACCTGCTATACAGTAGGGGCAGCACTGCAGGTGGGCAGCTGTGCAGGTGGGTGGCTCTGCAGGTGGGCAGCTGTGCAGTGTGGCGGCTCTGCAGGTGGGCTCTGGAGGAAGAAGGATGACTCAGACTGACAAGGGTTTGTGCCAATGATGATAACCAGGGTTGGGGATCCAGAGAGGCTTCAGTTTCAAGTGACTGTAGTCAGAGAGTCCTGGGAAGTTGGTGTGAGCAAGATCTGTGAAGTGTCAGCATTGGGGTAGAAATGTTGGATGCCCTGATAGCAAGAACCTTAGTGTGACCAAGAATTTGTCCAGACTGGGCTAAACACTGTGCTACACTGGCCCACCTCCCAGTGAGTCCACTGGATGTGGTATGGTGGATGACTTGGGTCTGGGGTAGGTGGTGAGAAAGGAAGAGGACCCATGGGTGGAGGAGCCACCCCACTGCCCTATAGGAAACCCTGCACACTAAGCAGTTTTACCTTTCTGAAGAGGTTGTCAGAGGCAGGCCTGCTCTACACAAATTAAGCTTGTGAACCTCATTAAACTACATAGCAGCTTGTCAGACAGTTACAGAGAGAACAGGCTGCAGGATTCGGTTCTGGGAACCAGACTGCTGCTCAGCTAGAGACTGGTTTGCTTTGTGTAGACATGTGTGAAACATGGCTTCTCTTGGCTGGGTTAACTTATATTTCTTTGACCATAAGTGAGACTGCCCATTGTTACCAGCCACCGTAAGTCTTCTGTTACATGATGCTGTTTCACTTCAACTAGCTGCAGAAAAGAGATTGCATTTAAAAAAGAGAAGAACAAGGAACCTGTGGTGGAAGACAGCCTGCCAGCCCTGAATGAGCAGCTGACTCCATCACACTCTGCAGAGGTGAAGCCACTGATAGCGCAAGACAAGGTAGGCTGGCACTGCCCCGAGGGATCCCTATAGCCCAGAGGTGACACTGACTCAACCTGGCACTGCCTGGAGGGATCCATAGACTAGAAGTGGCATTGACTTAGCCTGGCATTGCCACGGTGGAATCCATGACCCAGAGGTGACGCTGGCCTAGCATGGCTCTGCCACAGCAGGATCTGAAACCCAGAGATGACATTAACTTGGCTTTCATGTAGGATTGCCCCAAGAGTCAGCAAGCTAGAGTGGATTTGTGAAGTGCTTACTGCATACACTTAAGTATGGAGAGACTCAGAGACCAGCTCATGTTTGTCCCTCCCTAAACTCCTGAATTTCCTCAGGGGAGGCAAAAAGTATATGTAAAACAGGTCACCTGCCCCGCCCCCACGAGCATCAGCTTGGCTGGTGAGGTGAGTGTTTACCAGTGATTCCGGGCCTGGGCTCAGGCAAGGGGTGCTAAAAGAAGAGACGTAGAGCAGAGTCCATCTAAGAGGGTCTGGCTTGACTCTTGAAGCCCCTGCTGTCTCCTCACCAACTGAATGTCCCCTTCAGTCTGGGAACAGGGGAGATAGTAGCTATCACAGAGAACCCTGGTTCCTCAGAGTGTCGGCTCTGTTTGTGAGCCCATTAAAGTCAGCACTTGGCGTGTAGTGGAATGTGCTCATCATGGGGTTTATTAATGGGACCTGAACACTGAACAGCCGAGGATCAATCCTGCACTTTGCTCAGCTTCAAGGACCCAGTGACCCATCCACAATGGAGGTGGGGTATGCTGCTGGGCACACTGGGAAAGGAGAGAAAAGCACAGCTATACACAAAGGCAGGCCTGCCAGCTTCACAACGCTTCCCAGCTCACTTCACAGAGGGGATGCTGGCTTGCCAAGCCAGGCAGCTCAGCAGCTGCTACAACCAGTAGTGGGAGAGTCGGAGTAAATAAGGAGAGACCAAAGGTCCCAAAGGCTTGGGGTGTGTCATAAGCTAGACAAGCAGAGGCTGAAGGCACGCTGGGGACATCCCTGTGGCCGTGTATCCTGTGGGATGCACTCTGGGCACAAAGCATCTCAGGGTCATGGTATCTCATAGATTCTGAAGATAAATGGAGAGACTGGCAAGGGCCTGGATGGGACATCCTATCCTCAGCTGTGGATGCTCAAAGGAGAGGTCCTGCTGGAGTTGGAGCTGCACCAACCAGCCCGGCTGCTCCTGTCTGAGGCCCAACAGGCTTTCCAGGTAAGGCATCTCATCTATTTCCACTGAAGCCATCTTGACCTGGGCCTGAACTCTTCAGATGTATTCTTACTCCTAATCTGAGGACTTCAGGGGGCATCTCTGGCTTCTCAGAATCTCCACTGAGTTCCCCCAAAGGACTTGAGTTAGCATCCCTCCACAGAGCACTGCTCAGAGCCCAGCTCTCTATAGGCTTGGAGGCATTGGCTACTCTTCTCTGAGTAGCTGCCTACTTGCACCCAGATCTGGGACCAACTGCCCACTTCCTCCCTAAATTGCCCCTTTGTGTCTCAACCCTAGAAGTTCCAAACTACACCTGGCAGGGCTTTTCTATCCTTGACTGTGTCCCCAGCGGACAGCTGACCTTGGACAGTGTGGATGGAAGATGCTGTTTGTGTTGTCTGCTCTAATGTTGCCGTTCTCCCGAGTTCCAAATTTCATAGTTCCACCAAACCCCTTCAGACAGACTTAGAATTGCCTTCAGTGGGTTGATGAGGTCACAGCCCTGACACAACCAGCCTGTGGCTTGTTTTGAGCCATTCAAGGAAAAGATGAAGCTCCAGCAATGATGGGAAAGTCAGTGACCTCAGAGAGCTGTGAGCCCATATAGTGAGAGCAGGGATTCAGGTACCAGAGAGGGGACAGGTATGTAAGTAGTAGGGTTGGGACAGAGATGTGCAGGTGGTGGGGTACAGCTGTGTAGATGTCAGGGATGAGACAAAGGTGCAGGTGCCAGAGATGGGACAAGTGTATTGAAGAGGGAAGAGAATTGCAGGTTTCAAAGAAGGGACTGGGAAGACGGCAGGGAAGGAAAAGATGTAGAGGAATAGGAAGGGAACAAGTATGTAGGTAAAGTGAGCAGAGAGAAACCCTGCACAGGATGGCCCCTGTCACTCCCAGGGCACACTTTCCACTCCTGAGGACTCCACTCCCGTGTAGTGGTCATACCAACCTGAGTGGAGCTAACCACCCATCTACCCATCACGTATCATGCATCCCTCTTTTTAGGAGCTAGGCTATATCTGTGCAGAAGCACAGTGCCTGTTGCTTCTAGCAGAGCTGGCCAACAAGGAAAAGAACCATGGGCAGGCTATGCTCATGGTTGAGAGGGCCCAGCAGCTAGGTGGAGCCGAGGAGTTCTGGTACAGTTCAACCCTGACTCTGGCTGAGGCAATCTTATCCTCCGAAGATGAAGGAAAAGAAATCTCAGTGAGTTGGGGTAGCCAGTGGACAGCATGGGGGTGCATGTCACAGGGGGAGGGGTATATGCTGAGATCTGACCAGTGACATGGTAACATGTGATCACCACACCCAGGTTTGCGGCCTGTTTCAGAAACTCATAGATACTTTCAGGGCCCTCCAGAACGAAAGACCGAACCGAGTCTCCCTGCTGGAATTCTTCATCATGGAGCTAGAGGCCAGGTAATGGTGGCAGGTGCACCAAATCTGTGGCCACTTCTACCACACATTCTCTCATGCTACACACGTCAAACCCAGGAAGGCTCAGAGCTAGCAGGACCACGAGTTCATCCCCTGCTCTGTGCAACTCACATGTCTGTGTGTCCTTGCAGGTTCCTCTGGGGATCAGACCTTCCTTCCACTCTGTGCCTCAGAGGAGCTGTGGGCTCCCTTCCAACCAGTCCACACTTCCACAGGGCCTTTCCTATGGCTCCTGGAGCCTCTGAGCTTTGCCCCCTTGTGAAGGGCTGTCAGGAAAGCCCTCTTCTTCCACACACATCACTCATAGTCTTCAAGGCCCTTTTCCAGAGATCTTCTGAGCTCCCTGACAACAGATGCAGGGATCCTTTCCTTTCCTTGCTCCTGCTCCTGGTTCCTCTCTAGAAAGGGCTGTGAGCACTGTGCCTCATCAACTGGTCCCGATTTGAGTCTCATTTCATCAATGGTTTTCCATGGGCAAATCTGATACCTGGGTGGAGCTGGTTAGATTGTAACTTTATTGATCCAGGGCCCTTGGCTGCATTATGCCCATCTTGGTGGGGACAGCGTTGGTACTTGATTCAGTGTCCCTAGGTGGACCCTGGGCAGAAGGAGGGTCACTGTGGTCTTGGGTTTTTGAATCTGGTGGGCAAAGCTTCAAGCCCACAATCCTGAGGACACACTTGTCTAACAGGTGTGTGACACTTCAAATCCGATTTGCCTGCGACTTGATTAGCCAAGAACTTAAGTCGTACCCAATTTTGCTGAGAGAACTAGAAGATCACCTGTTGGAAGTTGAAGAAAACTTTACGTGTGGTGGCTACCACAAAAATTACGTTGACTTAAAACTGGAACATGCAAGGATAAAGAGGTAAGGGTGTCACCACACTCCACCCACGCCACTGGAGCTGCCTGAGGGCCTGCCCTGAGTAGGATCTACTTCTGAGCTCTCCCAGCTAGCCTCTGCTCGTCCTCAGCCTCAAAGATAGCTAAGGCCAGCTCCCTGCCCAACTCCCTCCCTGCTAACCCACCCCTGCCCATCCTGCAGGGTCCCCAGCACCTGCTCCTGTGCTAACTCACCCCTGCCCATCCTGCAGGGTCCCCAGCACCTGCTCCTGCTGCTACTACAGCTGTGCATCCCAGTGAGCATGCAGCTCTCCTCCCACTCCAGCCCCCAATGCTCCTCACAGTGCCTCTGCCTGCCCCAGACACCCACAAGCCTCTTAGACATGATGCCTTTAGGATCAGCCAACACCCAGGTCGCATCCATTACTGCAAGTGTACTGTAGCAGCCACTTTGGGCCACCAAGAAGGCAGGAAAATAGATACCTGCGTCGGCAGGTGGAAACTGGGGCCTTGTTCATCAGACACCTTTCGGGCAGAGATCCCTCATAAATGAAATTTTGCACTGCACAACTGTGCCGTTCTTACTGTTTGGTATCTTGTTCTAAAATGTATTCAGAGGGCTGGGGAGATGACTCAGTTGGTAAGCCACCTGCTTGCAAGTACAAGGACTTGAGTTCAATCCCCCAAACCCATATAAAGAAGCCAGGTACTCTGGAATATATCTGTAATGCTGGTACTGGGGACACAGAGACAAGTGGATCTCTGGGGATTGCGGCTAGACAGTCTAGCCCAGTAGGTGGGTTCTAGGCCAGTGAGAGATCCTGTCTCCAAAGAAAGGTAGACAACATCTGAGGAACAGTGCCTGGGTTGATCTTTGACCTCCACATGACACATGTGTACTGTGCACATAAATGAACAACTCTACAAGCACATTGAAAATGAATACAATATATTAAAAATACCATCGTGTGTAAAACATTTAACTGCAAAAATTCTAAGTACTAATAAAATGTCTAGCATAATTATGTGAAAGTATGTATTATATATTAATCAGTATAACATGTATGAATACAATATATTATTTGGCTTTTGAATCTTTGTTCTAAACCCTACTTTTATATTTTATAAAGGTTATGTGCTGAAAAGGAAAAAGATGAGGAACAAAAGACTGCCTACTATCTGGAGATGTACTCACTGTCCCAGAAAGCTATAGCTGGGGAAGAAGAACTATTCCACAGAATCCAGGGGATACTGTCCCTTCAAGATGTAAGTTTGGGCCTGCACACCGCAGTCATTCTGTGTACAGGACAGCACTGCCTGACAGATCCGATTTTAAAACAAAACCAGCCAGGCACAGTGTAGCACACCTGTAATTCTGGCACTTGGGAAGCCAAGGCAGGAGTATGCAGAGTTCCAGGCTAGCCTAGGCTACCCAGTGAGACCCAATCCTGTAAAACCACACACACACACACACACACACACACACACACACACACACACGCCACTATATATTTTCACACATACATAAATCAATATACATTTTCACAAAACCCATATAAAGAAGAACTGGGAACATCGTTTAGTCAAGAAATTGCATATGTTCTCTGGACCTACTGGGCCTCTGTCTTTCCCGCTTTGAACCTCAGCACCCTCCTGCCAAACCTGCGCAGAAGCCGGAAATGCTTTTGTGTAGAAGAGAAGCTCATCTTTTACCCCTAGAACCTTTGAATCCATATAACAAAAAGAAGTAGATATAGTAGCTCGTGCTTATAACCCCAGCACTGGAAAGGAGATGCCTACCCTGGGCTGACCAGCTAGGCATCGGGTACACTTGGCAAGGTCCAAACCAGCAAGAGACAACGTCTCAAAACACAAGGTAGATGGTTCCCGAAGAACACCACTGTCCACTGGCCTCCACGTGAATGGGCTTTCACATTTGCACTGAGCATGCACACATACACACACACACACACAGACACATGCACACACACACATGCACACACATGCACACACATGCACACACATGCACACACACATACGTGGACACAGACATATGTGCACACGCAACACTGATATACATAGAAGCTAAAACAGAATTACAGTAACTAGACTCATGTACCCACACAAAACATTTAAAAAAAAAAAAACAGACAAAATATACAAAACAAGGATTTTCCAAATGTCGTACATCAACCAAGCCAGTTAGTGATCTCCAAGCTTAAGTTATAGCTAGCTGTGGCTGCAGATATGGAGCCAGGTTAGAGCCAAGATAAAGACCTGAGTCAAGGATATCGGGTCCCTAGAGACTAGGGAGAAGGAGGCAAGATGGATCCCCAGGAAGAAGAGTGCTGCTCACAGATGTCTAGAGGACAACCAAGAGTACCTATCTAAAGACTGTCACCTGTTCATGACAGAAGGAAGCTACCCAAGGATGGGGAAAACCAGCAATCTCTGAGCTGAATTCAAGCTGCTTAAATGAGAAAGCCACTGAAGCCAAAGCTAGCCCTTTAAGATAGATCAGTTGGTAAACTGAGTCAGATTGACCAGACAGTCTGTAAAGGATGTTAGTGCCAAATACTAGAAATAGGTGACCCAGCCCTGGCATGGATTCCTCTTATGTTCAAAGAATAGTGAGGGGCATGTGAATTTTACAAGTTCTGTGAAATAGAACCTGTAATGTCCACCCAGAAAGAAATAGCTCTGTGACATTCTGAATCAGGGAAGGTGAGTTTGTAATCAAATACTTTACCACAATGCAAATGGAAGCCCAGACAGAGCTACTGCTGATTTCTACCAAATAATTTTTTTTAAAATACTACTTCCAGGAAGGTTATTTTAGAAGGTTGAAAGGGAAGAAATAAATGGTAATTTTTCAAGGAGACCAGTATAACTCGAAAATAAGATAAGGCAGGGAGGGTATGGTCATACACTCATTTAATTCCAGAATTCAGGATGAAGAAGAAAAAGGATATCTGTGAATTCCAGGCCAACCAGGTCTATATAGTGAGCTCCAAGACAGCCAGAGCTACATAGACCTTGTCTCAAGAAAGAAACAAAAGGTTAAAGACATTACAAACTAACAGTGTTGCACATGAACACAGCTAACATGACACCATGCTTACTGGTGAAAGACTTATTGATTCTCCCATCCCTAAGGATCGGCATCTTGCCACTTTTATTCAGAATTGTTTTGGAGATTCTAGCCAATGCAATAAGCAAGAAAATAAATTAAAAGCAACCGGATCGATAGAAGGAGCAAGCAAGGAAAATTCTTTTTCATAGATAGCATGATTATGTAGAAAATCATGTACTATAACAAAATAAAAACTACAAGCAAGCTAAATTAAAGTTAATGAGCAAGTTTAGTTGAGTTTCAGGATTATATGGTACATATATTTCTACCCAAAGAACAATTAATTATATATTAAAATTAAAGTGGCATCATTTATGACTCTTAAAGATGAAATTTGATTGCCAAAATATGAATGCTTGTAGTTGAAGGACAATAAAACGTTGCCAAGAATAATGAAAAAAGACTTAATAATAATAATAAATACACGAAAACAAAAATCTCTAAATTCTGTTAAGATGCCAGCTCTTCCTAAACCACGATAGTATTACAGGTTTTTAAACAGATGTCAACAATATTATTTTAAAATGTGGAAGGTCTAAAAGAAACAAGACAAATGTGAAAAAGAAGACTAAAATTAGAAGCTCAGCGGTACCTGACTTTAAATCCTACTAAAGAGCTACAGGTTAGTTGGAAAGTGGACAGGCAGACCACCAGTGGGACAAACCTGAGACTCCAGAAATAAAGAGATGCACAGAGTCACAGAGACACAGCTCCATGGACAAAGGACAGACTTTAGATGCTGTTAGAACAACAACAACAAAAAAATGCATGCCCAAAACCCTGAACTTCTGCTCACACCTCAGACTAAGAAAACAACCCCATATGAATTGGAAACCTAAACCAAAGGCCTAAGACTATACTAGAACACCTAGGAAAGTCCCTTAGTGATGACATACTTGGCAAAGAAATGTACCTAACAGGATCCAATAAAAGGGTAGCTTGATAAATAGATCTTCCCTTTAAAACATATTCTCAAGCAGAAGGTGAACCATCACAGGCCAGTAGAAAACATTTGCAAATTGTATTCCTTGATAGCAACAACATATCAGGAATGCACCAAGAGCTCTCAAAGCTTCCTGGTAAAATGTTAAGAATGAGCAAGTGGAGCTGGGCGGTGGTGGCGCACGCCTTTAATCCCAGCACTTGGGAGGCAAAGGCAGGCGAATTTCTGAGTTCGAGGCCAGCCTGGTCTACAGAGTGAGTTCCAGGACAGCCAGGGCTATACAGAGAAGCCCTGTCTCGAAAAACCAAAAAAAAAAAAAAAAAAAAAATCTGAAACGAAAGAATGAGCAAGTGGTGTGAAGAGACATTTTCTCGAATGTGTGGAAAACCAGACACATGAAAAGACAAACATCACATGGATGAGTGATAACCACACTGTGATAAGACAGACAAGAGTCACATACCATATGCCGCCATTTAAACAAAGCTGGCTGACCCCACACACAAAGCAGCCAGTTGTCACTTGAGAGACAGGAAGGATGTCTTGAGCACGCTATGCCAGAAACAGGGACAAACACACTCGTGTCTTTTTACAATGTGAGGATTTATTGAATAAAAATAAGTTCACAATGTTTAGGAGTTTTAACGACAACAATTTGCCAGATTATCACGCCTGCTTTAGTAATCTGGGCCAGGCAAGTGCAGGCTCTTGTTTTACAATCTTAATTACTAGTATTAGCTCCCATATCACACAGCTCACAGTAAATACAAATGTATGTACACATATGTGGGTTACAGAATTAATACAAGTTAAAGAGGCTACAGCAGGGTTCTTGAGGTTTCAGAGGCACAGAGTCACAGGGCTGAGAGAAATTCAAGCAATGTCTACACTGATAAGGAAAAGAAGAAGCTGTTTCTGTAGAGACGAGGCTGAGGAAGAGTCATAGTTGAGAGCAAAAATGTAGTCAGCTGCAGAGGTAAGAGGGCAGAATCAGGTCAGAGCAGGAATGGCAGGTTCAGGTCTCAATGAGCAAGCAGGTAGACAAGCAGAGACGGCTTTTGAGTCAGCTATGTCAACAGTGGGGGACTGAGCAGAGGCAGAAGCCTCAAGAAGAGTCAGAGATTCTTCGCCCATGAGTCCTTGATGCACAACACACCTGGTGTCCGATGATAAACTGATGGGGATCCATGCCATGACAGTGCTAGGTGCCGATCACTTTACAAGGGCCAGGTAGGGGAGTCATGCCCTTTCCTTGGTCTAATGTCCTGATAAGTTCTTGGCCCTGGTTTCCCTAATATGAAATACACCCATGTGCCCCACCATGGTCTCAGTTCACCCCAGTAATTGTATAGAATGGTCCCTTTCTTCCAGGAATAATCCACTTATCGGTCTATGCTGCATGGGTAGTATCAGACAGATGGTGGTGTTTGTGGGTGCAACCCAATTTTCTGCTACCCTTCAAAGCTGCTTGTGAAATGGGAGTCTCTCGGGACAAAAGCCCAGCCTGAAAAGCCACTGTTATATACAACATGGAGTAACTTAGAGCAAGGAACGGCCTGCTGTCAACACAGGCTCAAGAAAGGACACAGGGAAATCCAGTGTGAAGATCACGTTCCTTTACTTGCATTGAAGATGTCTGGCCTCTTTCTATTGCTGTGTGAAAATGTAGCCATTATACACTTCATGCTGTCTGTGAGATGTCAGTGGTGCCTTGTCAAAGAACTTGCCAATGGTTGGTCTCCTCAGGAAGTGTGCCTTGCTTTACCCACCTCCCCACTATCTCAGTTACAGAACATCAACTCCCCGTTGATGAGGAGGCTGGCCCGCCTCAAGCTCGGCCTGGCAGAAACATGCCTGGACATGCTGCAGCTTGTGTGCAAGGAGGCCCTGGAGCTGCAGATGGAGCAGGGCTCCTTTGAGAAACTACTTGCAGCCTTCCTTCAGAGCACCAGTGACTACTCATCCATCGGCTTGGTAATAGCAGACAGCCTTAGTGCATCTTTTCTGGGGGCTCACCAGTCACACTAAAAGCAGGGTGTCAATCTATGGGACCCCTACCACATGTCATGGCTGCTCTTGATCACTCCCACACCTTGGTGCAGATAGGCATGGTCTGATCACCAAGAGGACTTAACTAACAATGAAGGGGCTTCCTATGTAGGCTTTAAGCTCCCATTCCCAGGCCTTGGGGTTACTATTCATGATAAAGGGCTGATAATGGCCAATTGCATTGTCTTAGAAAAACAGTAAACCATGAACTGGGCATACAGCTCAGAGCACTTGCCTAGCACATCCCTCCCCAACCCCCCCACCCCACTGCACCCTATTTCTTCCCAGTGCTGCAAACAGAACAAGTTGAGTAACTGAATATCTGTGTGGAAGAAAACCCTTCTACTCTGTCTCTTTCTCTCTCTCTTTCTCTCTCGTGCTTTCTCTCCCTCTCCTTCCTTCCTTCCTTCCTTCCTTCCTTCCTTCCTTCCTTCCTTCCTTCCTTTCTCCCTTCCTTCCTTCCTTCTTTCTTTCTTCTTTTGGCAGTCCTAGGACAGAGCCCTAGGCAAGTGCTCCACCAGCTTAACTGTAGCTTCAGCACTTTTCCATTCTCTTAAATGCCATGAAACAAGTCAAGGTGAACATAAATGAATCCTACCGTTGACCTCTGTTTATCAGTGAGCTCTCCTTTATAGTAATAGAAGCTGCCTTATATGATCCTTCCAATGTCGAAGTCCTAGACATACCCCCTCATGCTACCACACAGGACTGAACAGAAAAAGGACATATGTCAAAGTACCCAGATATTTCCTGCTAGGAAGTTATCTGAGATCTTTGGGTGACTGGGCAGGGGTCACATGAGAGCCATTGGTGACACACCTCCTTGTCTTCCCAAAGCAATGGTTCTTCCTGAAGCGGACCCTGCCCCACTTGGTGCTAACACAGCTGGAGAGTCTGCAGCCACTATGTGTGGGCTGCACGGACATCCGTGCCCAGCTCCTGATGCTGGCTGGGAAGGCTCTCCATCTCTTGTCCGTGCAGACAGATCCAGTGTACCCTTCCTTCTGCTGGGAGGAGGAACTCTTGGTAGGTACTCCTCGATTTCTCTGCCTCAGCTGTAGGGTTGAGAGGTAAGAGATGTTTCACCAATTCAACTAGGGAGGGTCTGGCCCTGGGATCTCTCTGTCTTGGTCACTTGTGTCTGGTTGTAACAGGTCCCTGGGGGCTTCAGAAAGCTCATGCACTAGCCAAAGTACACTCTATGCCCTGGGTGTTGACCTCCATGCTAAGATGCACCAGGATGGGTGTTGTCTGCCTCTGTGACCCTCTTACATACCACACAGCCCTGGAAATCTCTAAGAAGGGAAAATGCCACCTTCTCCTCTGCTCTGCCCAGGCCCACCCTCCTCTAGGGCTGGGGTTCTCTGACAGAAACAGCTATCCAGCTCCGATCCCTAGCAACACTCCTGAAAGCCTGTCGTTCCCTGAGTCCCCATCCTAAGAGCCTGAATAGAGGCACTTCTACTCCAAGATGGTACCAGCTTCAATGAACAAGCTAGAAGCCTAGCAGACAAGCTCCTGCAAAAACCCTCGCAACCCACTGTAGCAAGCCATGCCCGGACTCAAACCCCAGGGAAACTCCCGGCCAGCTAGCTCTGTCTCTCTTCCAAGCTTCCTCCTTGTTTCCCAGATGGGATATTTCCTTTTGGCCCATTTCCATGAAGCTTCCTAAGTTTAATGTGTAGAACTTTCATCCTCTTGAGTTTGTTTATGGGTTTCCCAAATACCACTGTGAAATTTCTTCCCTGGTTGGCTTGATGGCTCTAAGGATTTTTGGTCTGACTTTGAGAATGGTGTGTTGTCGCAGACATCTTCTGTTCCTGAGTGCTAGCCTGTTCTCACAGATGATCTCTGTCCTTGGGGCTCTGTTAAGGCTGCTGGTAGACAGGAGCTGGTGGGTCTTGGTAGCACTGACACACTTGGGCAGAGTGTGAGAGGTGGCTTCCCCAGATGTCAGGACCGGGGTCCCCAGGCCGTCTGTGTAGAGCTGGTTTTTCTCCCACTTTGTGTGCGGACCATTGAGAGATTTTTTCCCTCTTCCCACCATGTTGGTAACACCTTTGGCCCCACAAACACACGGCTCGTGCTCAATATTACATGATGACTCATAACTTGAAGGGCCCACTGACCCATACCGTCTTTCCCTTCCCTGGCATCTGTGGTTTCCCTGCCATCCAAGCAGGAATCCACAAACGCCTTCTATCATGTGGTGTGCCCTGTAGGGAGGTACTAAGCAGAACAGCCTGAAATCGCTGGAGACGGACACAGAGGACAGGAGTGTAGAGACCTCCTCCAGGAACTCAGCAGTCTTTAAGGAAGCCCCCAAGGAGCAAAGCCGGAAGGCGAGAGTCTGAAGGTATGAAGAAGCATTCCCTACCTGTCCCCTGGTAGCCTCTGCCTGAAGAGCCCACCTTAGCTTGAGCTTTGCACTGCCCACAGAAGAAGGTGATGCTGGCCCAGAGGTTCCTGGCTCAGGCATCGGAGGTGTTGCTGCAGTGTATACAGACTTCCCTGAGCAACAACCTTCTGGACATCGCAGCCACTGCCAGCTTAGAGATGGTGGAATGCATTGGCAACCTGGACCCCATAACCACCTGCCAGTTCCTGACACTGTCACAGGTATAGACCTCCTCTGCCATCTCCAAAAGGGCCCTTGACTATCACCCCAGGAGTAGGAGTGCCTTAGTACCTGTTCTCCATTAGACAAGACAGGGGTGGCCCTGTGGTTGAAAGAAGAGATCCTCCCTGTTCTCTGAGCCTCAGGCCAAACTAGTCCTCAAGTAATGGAAACCAGCCATGTACCTGTTCTTTGAACACATGCTGTGCTCACCACCACCTCTCCCCCACTTCACACACACACACACACACAACACACACACACACACACACACACACACACAAACACACACACACACACACGGAGTCTCCATTGGCATAGTATTGATAAATGGTTCGACAGGGGTCCAGCAGAGGAGGACTCTCACAGGCTCCTAGATGCCCACTCGCGGCTCAGTTCCCCTCCGCCGCCCTCCCACAGCACACACCACTCTTCTCTTCTCTGCTTCAGAGCTGCTCAGCCTCAGAGATGATGCGGAAGGTTTTGCTCACGGCCACGAACAACACCAGCAGCTCACAGCTGGCGGCCCTACTGCAGCTCCACCAACGACTGAGGCAGCAAGACAAGATGTCCACCAGCCTGTTTGCCAGTATAGAGCAGAAGCTGGCTGCCACTTCCAGGGTAAAGGGCAGGGGAGCCTGCACACATATTCCTGTGACCAGTAGGCCTCTGTGATCACTCACTGAATGCTAAAAGGACAGCCTCTAAGTGATACACACTCTGCCTCCTCTAGCTGTGTGGTCCTGGAGGACCTCGCCATCTCTCTGAATCTCATATGCCATGGATGCAGGCACAAGAAGGCTGAAAAAAATCTTAGCTCCTTTCCATCACTTGCCTCAAGGGAGCCTAGGTCCTGGTGAAGTCCAGTGAAGAGCCAATGACATCTGCCAGCAGGCAGCCATGACACTAGAGATGTAGCCAAGACTTACTGAGAATGTCTATAGGCTTCTGAAACCCCAAATCCCGCCCACCCTGAGACACACTCCTCCAATAAGGCCACACATCCTAATCCTACCTTGTGGGGATCAAGCCTTCAAATGAGCCTATAAGAAGGGTCATCATTTAAACTCCCATAAGCTTCCACAAATCCCCAAGGTCAGAGATCACCTGTGAAATCAGACAAGCTAAATCAGCAAGAGAAGACAGTACAGCTGTATGCTCACACAACAAAACACACTGAAGCAATGAGAGCTTGCTTCTGTGTGAACCTGTACGGTGAGGCTACCCACATACCCGAGGTGGCCAGCAGCTAGGCAGAAAAGCAAGCCACCATCAGTAGAAGTCTGTTCACAGCCCCTATATGGTAACAACGTGGCCTGTCTATTCACCTGCCATATGGGTACGGCCACTGCGTCCACTTGGCACTTCATGTAGGGTTTATGTGGTGCTCTATTTCATATTTGACAAATGTTTTCTAAGACGTCATCTCATTTTTTGCAAACCCAAAGCTACGTCTTGAAGACACGAGCAATAAACAACTTACACAGGAGATCTCGGGGTACCCCACCACCACCAGGGCCCATGATGGCTTCCTACCATGGGCAGTGAGGACCGAGAGGTGTGCAGTCTCTAGGATTACTCAAATTATCTGTGTACAAGGCTCACAGGAAGCAGGAGAACTGGGGGGTCTGTGTAAACTGACCCCAAGCTAGGTCTGCAGTCTGCATCCCCAGAGCTAAGTGGAAGCCCTTAGCTAGGCTCCAGGAGACAGTGAGGACCTTGAAGAAATGCTGTCTAGGGTTTCTGGGAACTGCCTCAGCAAGTAGGCAGAGCTGGATAATTTAGAGGAGCCAGTGAACTTCTCATGCCTCTGCTGCCCCCTTGTGGTAGTGATGCATTCCACAGCCCAGACACCTGGGGGAGAGCAGTGGCCCTGTGTTCTGAGTGACTATCTCTTGTCACACACAGGCATGGCAGAGCCTCTGTGTCACAGATCAGCATTTCAACATCCTGAATGAGATCGCGCCCATGTTCCGGCTCCTCTTTCTGCAGCATTCACAAGACAGGTAGGGCTTTCCTCTCCTATCATTGTACATCCCACCCTGCTGAGAAAGCCTGCCAAGGAGGCATAGGCATAGCAAGCTTACTACACCTCAGCCCCTAACCTGAGGCAGACCGAGCCATCTGGAAAGCATGCTGGGCAGAGTCAGCTAGCCCACTTGACAGGTATGGGCACTCATTCAATCCAGAGACATAGGAAGCCCTCCTTCCAACCCTCCCTGAAAAGACCAGGATGCATTTCCATGATGATGGGGAATGTATTGGGACGAAGGCACCATGTGATCTGTGCCCACGCAGGATCTCTCTGTTAGATCTGGGTAGACATGCACGGCTGGATCTTTTGTAATTTCACTCTTACTTGGGTTGTATAGACTGATTCCTGGGCCCCTGTCTGCCAAATAAACATTTAAAGGCACCTAGTTGGGTGCCAGCTGCAGATTGGCTTGCTAGGCTCCTGAGACCTATGTGCTTTGCTGTGCTGGGACTAGGCCTGTGACCTTTACTCTGCCTGCAGGTCTTGTCTGTATGGTGCTGCCTTTGAGAAACCAAAGTCCATACCTGCACCCAAGGGGAAACCGGTATCAGTGGGCGGTAAGCTTGGGTATAAGCAATGCTCCTCCCATTGGCTCCAGATGGGTTGCAGTGGGTGGGAGAAATCCTTGCCACACACACACACAGCAGGACCTCTCACTTCCAGATGCAGAGGGGAGGAAAGGGGAGGCTGAACCCAGGATACAAGAGAAAATAGAGGCCCCACATGCTTCTAAGGGATCCAGAGGATCCAGGCCTCCCTAGAACTCCCTCTGTCAATCACCACTGTGTTTGCCTCTGCCTGAACTTTTGAGGTACCAGCCCTCATGTTGCCCAAAGAGGAATGGGGAACTCCACCTGCCCAGAAGACCCTCACAAGGATCTTCATCTGTTCACATACTTCTAGTAGCTCTGCTCTGAGCCCTGTAAAGGCCATAGGTGTATCTCTACAGGTTGTTGCAAGATAACTCGAGTGGCTACAAGTCCAACTGCCATCTCTGACATTTTGACCAATATCCGGTGGTTCCAGAGGTACTTAAAAGTCCAGGTACACAGACAAATTGTGACCCCAAACCCAAGCACTTGAGGTCTGAGGCTCTAAGCCATATTGTAGACTGAAGCCCATCCCAGGGAAAACCAAGACTCCAAGGTTGAGTTGGGCCAGGGTACTGGGCCTAGAATTCAAGAGGATGAGGGGGAAGCCTGGTGAAAGGTGGGGAGCCCTCCTGAGCCCTTGAATTGAATGTGACCCCAGAAGGAGGGGTCTGGCTACCTCTTCTCTGCAGAGCACAGGGTTACCTGTCCTTGGCCTATCCCTATGAGCAGGACATGGTGTCATCAGAGGACAGGGGCAGGGCTGAGATGTCAGGATAGCCTCCGGAAAACCACCGGGAGCATTCTGTTGGAAAGACCCAGAACATGCCAGCCCTCCATCTGGAAGCGCTGGCGCTTAATTATTTCCATGGCTTTTCCCAATTTGCTTCCCATTTGAGTGGAAGTCATATCCAGACACGGCTGGACAACAGGCTGTGGTTTGGGTTAAGACAGAAATTCAACATCTTGCCTGTTGAGGAGACAGACCCGTCCACTTACAGTCTCAGCAGCACCCTGGAGCACGTGGAGGAATATCTGAAACCCATCACCCCCCTGTTCACCTTCTCAGATACCAGGTATCAGCGTGTCATTCCCTCTGAAGGTTCTCGGGGATGAGGGGCAGTCATCTTCCTCACATCAGGGGATGGGCGGCTGTCAGCAGCTGAAGCCAGTAATAGAAGGAACCAGAGGCTGTTGTACATGGGACTTTGAGTCCCACAGTAAGCAGTCTTCCTGGAGCCCACAGGCCAGGCCAGCTGGGGATAGCTGAAGGTCAGCTCCAACCTCACATCTGGAGACAGGAAAGTGCCCATGTGACAGGCAGATATCCAGGGCTGGTTTCTGAGATGTCCCTCCATATGGAAACTTAACTCTGGGTGTTGTGGCCCTACTAAGGACAGGCATAAGTGCCTTATAGGCAGGAGTCCTACTGCAGTCTGATGTGAGAGGACTAGCAAGTCCCAGGGCTCAGTCTCTGGCACTCATTCTGGGAGAAAAGAAGGCAGGTGACGATAGAGGTGGGCATTCTTCTCCAGAAGCACGAGGGCATCCTGAGGTCCCCCTCTGTTGACACTCTGTGTCAGATGCAGAGATGGCCCTCAACGACAGCTGCATGTGGTGGCACATGGCTTTAATCCCAGCACTTAGGAGGTCTCTGAGTTTGTGGCCAGCCTGGTTTATATAGAGAACTGTGAGACAGTGGGGGCTACATGGTGAGACTGTGTCTTTAAAAGGAAAACAAAACCAAAGCAGCAATCACCGGCGGAGGACTGAGTGACACTCATCTTTGAGTGTTTCCCTATGTTTCCTAAAGCCTGAACGCAGTCACTCTGAATTTCAGAAATCCGATGCCAACAGCTGTGGGGGATGCAGGGAAAAATAAAGGCAAAGAGAAAGAAAGGAAAGTACCTCTCCCTTCAGGTAAGTGGCAAAGGACAGACAGACCCACAGGCCACTGCCGATACCTCAGGACCCTGTGGTGGTACTCACCCTCCCATCACAGAAAGCCAGGTGGGTCAGGAGTCACAGGTTCCACGCTCAAACAAGTCCTACCTGGGCATGCTACACAGGACCCAAGGTTCCTCTCCTTGATGCCTCCTAGAATACAATCACCCCAGGCTAGGTGGAAGGCCCTAGAAGAGTGGTTCTCAATCTTCCTAATGCTGTGACCTCATGTGGTGATGACTCCCCAACCCTAAAATTATTCTCATTACTACTTCATAACTGTAAATTTGCAAGTCCATATAATGTAAATGTCTGTGTTTTCCAATGGTCTTAGGCAACCCCTGTGAACTGGTTGTTCAACTCCTGCAAAAGGGGTTGTGACTCACAGGTTGAAAAACACTGCTGCCCTAGAAGTTTCTGGGCACTGAGACTAACAGCTCACTGGGAAAGATTATCACACAGTGGATCCATGCTGGCCTTTCTGGGAAAATTTATCAGTTCCTGGCACACAATACCCATAAGCAAGAGCAGTGTGTTGTGCCGGCTCTCACTGCCCTGACCAGACCATTGTCTGCTGGTGCTTCCAGGAAAGACGGGCATAGTTGCCCATCGTTGGGGAGGTCACCAGAGGTAGCCATGGGAAAGGGCTCTGTCTCATCCACCTGGCACCCATATGTGGTCTCTGCTGGTGGTCTTGTCTGTGGGGTACTTTTAGCACAACCTCCACTGTTTTTACTCCGACTGGGAAGACTGGGAAGATGCTCTCCCTGTGTGACTCCTGGCTTCGCTGATTTTACTAAAGACTGACTCCTTTAAAAGGCAATTTCTTATGTTAAATTTTGTCTCCTATTGGATCGCCACAAAGAGTTGAAAATGGCAAAGGGGATAGCTCCTTGCTCCCTCCCCCCACACTCCCTATCCCCCTACCCCCAAAGCCCCAAGCTTTCTCTCAAGTTGAGCTGGCCACATTGCCATGAGCCAGATGCAGCAAATACCCTGAGAACTGCAGATTGCAAATGTGTGAGGTCTAAATCAGGGTGAGGGGAGGTTGCTCAGAAGTACTGCAACAACTGCAGAACTGAGTGCAGGTTCCATCCTCTGTGGGCAGGCCAGTCAGTCCCTGTGGCCTGTCCCCTGAGCTGAGTCTCTGCCTTGCACTGAACTCCCAGGACTGAAAATAGAGACAGAGTCACTGCTAGGTTTCAAGCAAACCTGTTCTCATTTTGAAAACTAAAAAATCCAGTTGAAGCCTGATGGTGGCGGCCCACGCCTTTTATCCCAGCACTCAGGAGGCAGAGGCAGGTGGATCTCTGTGAGTTGGAGACCAGCTTGGTTCCAGGACAGCCAGGGCTACCCAGAGAAACCTTGTCTTGAGAAAAAAGAAAAAAGAAAGAAACAAAAAGAGGGAGGGAGAGATGGAGAGAGAGAATGAACAATGGATGGATGATGGATGGATGGATGGATGGATGAGGATGACGGACGAACCCAGTTAAAGTGCCTGTGACCCCACCTCTGGATACCAGCATAACTGCATGCAGAGTAGCACAACCCATCAGTCAGTGGCCCACATCCATGGTCACAGAGAAGTTGCCAGTGGAGTCATGAGGGTGAGCCTTCCTTCCAGGACTCTCTGAAGGACTGACCTTTGAAAAGTCCTCTGGGAGGACTCTGCCTTAGGAGTTAGGTATCTTGAGATGTGGCATCCTATGTACTACTACCTAGTGACTCTGTCCCGTTCCATGTCTTAAACCACTACACAGGGGCTCTGTCCAGGTCCATTGTCATAAACTTGATCTCACCATCAAAACCAGTGGCTGCCTCAGGGTCCCTAGCATGTCACTAATGCAGCCATGCCTCTGCAAGCTAGGCTGGGAACATAGAGTCTTCCCTCATATCTCCATGCCCATAACAGCAGCCACCAGGCCAGTCATCTAGCCACAAAATCAGGGCCTGGGTGACGAAGCCAAAGCTCCAGGTCTGTCCCGTCCTCACAGTTGGTCTCTCCTGTGTCTGAGCTGCTGTCATTTCCATTCCACAGGGCAGCCTGACCCTGAGTACATAATCCTGATCGTGGACAAGCTCCTCCTGGAGCTACCCCTCGAGGGACTTTCCGTGTTCAATGAGGTCACTTCCCTGTCACGAGATTTTTCTCTCCAGATGCTGTGGAACCGTCTCCATAAGGAGGAGATTGGTGAGTAGTACCTTAGCCACAGAAGTACTTAATTTTAAAATGGAAAAATTTAAATTATTTTCAGATAAAAACACTGTTAACTCCCGTCAAAAAATAATGAGCAAGGCACTGGGGTGCAGCCCAGCGTGGAGTGCTTGATTAGAGTGTCCAAGGTCCTGGGTTCCAAAGCCAACATTGAAAATGATTGCCAAGCATTTTCACGTCTTCCTTGGCCCTTACCCATTCAAAATCACTTCCAGAATAGACTGACACTTGGTTCTGTGAACAGAAAGCCTGCCTGAGCCCATGTTTCATGAGTACTGATACCACAGCAAAGAAGAATCCCACTGACACCCAGAATCATTTCATGGCTAGATGTTGTGGGGCAGCGAGACATGGCGGGCCCTGAGTCGGGCACCTGTGAGACTGCAGGACAGTCCAGTCTGTGAAAGTCCTCCAAACTGCTCCTGGGGCATGAAGTGGTGGTACTGATAATCCACTCTAAACTCCCTGGCAGATACGCACATGCGCCTCACTACCCACCCAGATGTTTGGATTCACAAATGAAAGACATACACACACACACACACACACAGAGAGAGAGAGAGAGAGAAGAGAGAGAGAGAGGAGAGAGAGAGAGAGAGAGAGAGCCTTCTATTTTAATATGGTTTAAACAATGCAATGGCTGGGCACTTCCAAACCTCCCCGCAGCTAACATGCTTTCCCCTCCAATATTCCCAAATTATTACTTATTAAAATCTATATTCTATCTTGGCCACCACAGACCCAGGCCTGTAGTCCTGATGGGCCACGATCCTTTACTCTTACATGTTGTCATGTCTAGGTCCCTCTGCCCTACACAATCCTATTTCTAGCAAGGATTCAATCCTGGCTGACAGGAGTTGGGTGCCCTATGGGCTTGAGTTAAGCCTGCAGCTCTGATTTCTAGCTCCTTATCCCTAGGGCTTTATCCATCCCTGTCCTGAAAGTGTCATGCAGTATAGAGGTAGCCCTCCTAAGGCCTGGTAGTGTCTTCTCCTTTCTTGGCAATGGCGATCCTCCTCTTCCTCCATGTTGGTCCTTTCCTGGGAACCTCAAAGTCCCCACTCTGTCTCCCTGCCCCCAAGGGCAACTTTATTTACTAATTAGAACCAGCTGGGGGCAGGGACCATCAGCATCTCATATGCAGACATTTGAATTCCCATGAAATTTGGGAACTCAATTAACATAAACAATAAACCAAATCCACAACAGGGGCATACTGACACTTTGGAATTCATGTCGTACATCAACAAATACTGAATTAAAGCTAAAATACAGCTCAGTCGTAGAGCATTCGCCCAGCACACACAAGGCTCTGGGTTCTAAAACCAGGACTGCAGAAAGGGAAAGCACTCAGTGCTCAGTAAATACCAAGTTAAGTCAAATAGCCTGCACTTCTGCCCCTCCAGATAAAGTGAGGGCCACATTCCTCCTTCCAACCACAATGACAGAAACCAGGCAGAAAAGAGGAAACAAGGTAGCAGCCAACCCAGGACAGTGGCACCCCGTCCCCAATGCTTTTCCCTTTCTGCAGTCCTGGTTTTAGAACCCAGAGCCTTGTTTGAGTGACATGGTGATGTGGCCAATGCCACACCATGTGTTCTGAAAGTGACTAAGGGTGGTGTTTAGGTAATTTTGCCAAACACCTGGTAGGGGAATGTGTGGCATGACCGTTTGGCAGGCTCGGCTCCACCAGTCCATGGTGTGTGCATGCTTCAGAATAGCCTACCATGTACCAATGTGTTTGCTAATCCAAGTAAAAGATGAATGATTGAATCGAACATTTTAAATAAATAATTAACTGAAGAGGCTCACCATTTTGAGTAGCAGAGAAGATGTAGAAGCACATGCTTTGCCCACTGTTGCTAGGAATGCTGGTGTTGATAGGAACAGCACACAAGAGTACCACTGGGGAGACAGTCGGGGAGTGGCCATAAAAGCTACATGCTGGCCCACAGGTGACCCATGCTCCCTCCCCTAGGTCTTTACATAAGAGATGAGAGAAGGCACCTGTACCACTCCCCTTGACAGCCCAAACCTGGAAGCCACTGAACTGAAACACTCAAGGCCATGCTTTTACACAGTTGTGGGACTTGATCTGACTGAGTGTGGTGAGGGAGTGAAAAATGACCATACACATATATACAGAGAAAGAAGAGGGGAAGGGAGAAAGAGACGGAGAGAAGGAGGAGGAAAGAGGGAGGAGGGGAGGGAGGGAGGGAGGGAGGGAGGGAGGGAGGGAGGGAGGGAAGAAGGGAGGGAGAGAAGTTGGGATTGGGTAGACTAGACTCTCTAATGGAGAAGCCACAGGACTCTGTAAGTTCAGCATGTTTATTATATCCAGTTGAACAAAGAGGCAGGATTATTGCATAAAGCTGGACAAGGAAGTGGGGTTATTACATATAGATAAGCAAAGAGGCAAAGTTATTATATAGAGATAAACAAATTAGCTAATCTCTAGGAGTAGTCTGTGTTGGGGAGCAGTCTTCTATAAAGAGCTGGAGGGAGAAAGCCATGGTGGACATTTTCTTCACACAATACCAACACTGCTGTTTCCCTCTGAGCCTTGGCATGTGGGGTGAACTTTGTCATTTTCCAATGGGTCTGAGGCTACGATGCTTGACATGGCCACATCCATGTCAACAGCATGCATTCATTAGGCCTTCCTCTGCTCCCCACAACTGAGCAGCCACTTGATGGTCATTTGAACACCCATTTGGATGGATGGGAACATGCCAGCATTGAGGAGACTGTGCCCAGGGAAAGACTCCAAAGAGGGCACACTGCAGATGCCTTCATTTTTATAAACTCTGAGAAGTCACAAATTGATTTCCACTTAGAAAGCAAGTAAGTAGCTACTTGGTGAGGATAAAGGTCTCGAAGTGCAAGACTCAGGTGTACCTGAGGGTCTGTGTAAAGGTCAGCTCTGACTCTGATAGAATATCCATCAGAACCAAGCACCCTCCTAGCATGTCCCCAACAAGTGTCCCTGGCAAGGTGGGGATGGCAGAGAGCCATGCCTGTGCCTCAACCCCGATTCCCTGTGGAAGTCCCACCCTGGAGGGTGTAACAGGAGTGAAAGGGACGGGGTGGAGAAGGAGGAAGATGACCACAGTGCGGAGCATGGAACTATTCATGTGAAGCCAGAAAGACCTACCCACTGGGGACAGCTCAGCATAGAAAAAAACACAGGCTCTGAGTCTGTGCAGAAATCCTGCAATGAGCAGGGGCTCAAATATCTGGTGAGTTCTTTGTGCACATCATGGTGAGAAATGGGTGCCTATAAGCCTTGGGGGCTGATCTTTCCTCAGGTGCTTTCCTTGGGCCTACAAAGCTTTGTGTTTTGACATGACAAAACTTAAAATCAATTGTTTTCACCAAGTCAGAGTCGCAAAATTCAAAACTGAGCAGCGTCTACTACCTTTGAAGTATCATGTGCCTGCTGATGTTTCCTACCTGACCCTGTCCTCCACAGAAGGCAGTGTGAAGAAAGAGACCAAGAGCAAGGACTTAAAGAAGAAACCTCCAGGAAAGAAGGGCTTGAAGGTAGGTGAGTGGGAGCCCAGGGACCCCACGTTTCTCTCAGCTGCCATTCGGTCAGGCCCACCAGCTCTACCGAGGCCCAGCTGGTGAGCCCAGGCGTTGACATCTCCATCTGTGTCACAGAGTTCCATGATCCGGATCATCCCACCGGAGTGCACCCTAATCGACTCAGACACCATCAAGTGTATCCTTTGATAATGGGTGCTTATGGCCCCCTGGATTCTGCTTTGGCTCCTGGGTGTCCTTGACTCAGGCTCAGTTGTTGTGGACCCTTATGATGAGGCCCAGGGCAAAGGTAAGAACATCACACAGGCTCCTGGCATGTAGGCCAAGGCCACCCAGGCCTTGTGCCGGCTGCTCTCATGACTATATGGAAATCACCTCAAGTGGCCTTGGAGCCTTGGGTCTGAGTACAAGCGGAGCACCTTGGCATTCTAAATACTCTGATTCACTGGGGCCTCCTCCTCCCCTCAACTCTCCCCTCCCTGCCCCTTCCTTCTCTTCCTACTGTTTATCCTTCTCTACCAATTCCCCCAACTGAAGAGGAAAGGATTCCTACCTGTGCTTAAAACTCACTCTGTCCCAGCCCAATGGCACAGGAGCCCATCCCCCCATGCCTTGATGTGGAAGTCACAGCCTCTTTTAATTCTTCATGCAGACATACACAGACCTGTCTTCGTAACCCAGGAAATCTTGGACAAGTACCGAGACTCGTTTGCCGCACGTTGGATAGGGTTCCTGGGAAGCAACCACTTTCCAAGGTTGGGTCCTGGGTCTTCAAAAGCTGACTAGAGAGGCTGGTCCCCACATGTGACACTTTCCCTGCTGGCTAGGTCTGTCCTATAGAGCCCAGGGCACAGCACTAGGCAAAAGATACTGTTATAGTCTCAGGGTCACTCACCCACACATGATCTGCCCAGGTAACCTCAGATCTCAGGTAGAGTAGGGTCATACACTGGCCCCTATGGGCAAGTATTCTGTCCTTCCTGTCTTTTAGTGTGGACGGGCCAGGAGCAGAAGGGGCCAAGCCAGTTGGTATAGGGGCATAGAGGTACAGGAGTGAGCCTGTGCAGGAGTGGAGCATAGAGGTCAGAGCTGGTGATGAAGACCATACCTAGTCCCTGTATCCCATATTAGAGTTGCTATAGTACTTACCAGAGCCAGCTCCACTGACATGAGATGCATGGTTCTTCCTAGACCAGCTCATCCCTGGGAGTCGGGGTAGGGGTCCATCTGAGGACAGCTGTACACTGGGAAAAGAAAAATAATTTGGGCCCCACAGCGGGTTTAGTGCAGGTGGCAGGGGACATTCCATGATGGAAGGAAGGGTTGCAGGTGATTCCCCTAGGCAAGATGTGGTATGATCATACCCACCTGCTGTTTTCACCCCATGCAGCCAGGCTGACTGGGAGCAGGTACTGGACAGCTGCAGAGGCTTTTTCTTCTACGGGATGGAGACCTTCCTGTCCCACCTAGAAGTAGAAAGACTGGTAGCCATGGATCTGCAAGGTGATGTCCCTCCCCCCACCAATAGCCCCAGCCAGGGCCTGCAGGCACATGTGGGATCCTAGGGAGGAAAACTGTGTCCACCGCTACTTGATCTGGAGTCTAGGGCAATGTTTCAGAAAGCCATAGCCCCCTCCCCTAACCTCTGCTCTATCTGAAAACTGTCCCCACACTCCATTTCCAGGGTCACCAACCCTCCTGATTGCCCTCAGCACCTCTTTATATGCAGAGGACCCCTGTTCAGATCCCAGACTCCCACAGATGAGCATCAGACGTGAAGTGTCACCTCAAAGGGCTAGGCTAAAAGAACCGTGCAGAACCTTCCCAGTCAGAACGTGGGCGTTCAGGAGTCTTGATCTTTCTGTGTGTCTACTAACACCAGGCCTAGGACTATCATGAAAGTGCTATGTGCAGACATTCCAGGGACTAAAGGGGTTCAGAAGCCAAGTAGAGGGCACCACAGGTGGGAAGTGACCTAGGCTAAGTTCAGAGATCAGAGAAAGAAATACCATGTGACATGTTGAGTACGGTGTGCTTATAGGCACCTTTGCCAGGAGGACCATGCTGACACAGCACCCATAACACACAGCACACAGGAGGCTCAGTGTTCAGGCATTTGGAGAGTGTGTTGCAGTGTGGAGGTCTTTGTGGTCCACAGTCATCTCAGCCCCGGGTCATAGGCCTTCTGGTGTGTCTGTGTTTCTCTAAGGTTCCCCAAGGTCCTTTTCCCCACTGTAGGAGGATGCTTTTGTTGGACTTCTCAGGGTCAGCCACCATGCACAGTCAATTGATAAGCCTTTTCTATATCCCAGAGATGTCACTTCCTCCCTCGTGAGGCATATGGCCCCTTGCACGGTTATATAGAAACTGTTTGGTTGCTCTTTCCACACCAAGGCCATAGTCTATTTCCATGCTGACCAGGTCTGTTTCATCAGCTGGTAGCCCTGGGCACGTACCAGTCATACATGAGTGGATGAGCAAAACCCCATCATCAGGAGCACAGGTGGACATTTGGCCTACGGAACAGTCGCCAAAGCTCATCTCAACTCTGTGCCCATGCAGGGCCTGTAGATAGTCACACCAGGACCACACACCGCCACTTGTTTCAGTGAGCATTCCTGTCTAGGGTGGCCCACTCAGCCCAAGGTACTTGTGACCATCTTACATCTGCAGCAAGTTGAGGGGTAATAAGCTTGGTCAGCTTCCAAGGCCCTCTAATGTGCATAGTTCCTTTGGCCAGCCCGTCTTTGGGGCCATCTTCTCATACCACCCCCACAGGTATACACCAAGGTTCCTTCTCTCTCTTGACACCTGTATGGAATGTCAGAAGCTTCCATAAGTGATGAAGGAGCAGAGGAACTATTAGAAGTGACCCCAGTAGGCCTGTTCCCCGTTTCCTATATGTGATCAATGGGTACCTGAAAGAACTTGTTGAAAGTCCAAGCATCAGGTTGATTGGTCAAAGTGCAGCTCTCATGGGGATCTGGTAATGGTGTGGGTGGCTACTGAGGAGCCCCCACTGTGTCCTGCAGAATGCCAGATGATGGTCCTGCTGGACTTGACAAGGTCCTCTCAGAGCCGGAAGCGGAAGGTAGAGAATTCAGAGGGCCAGAGGTATCTATTGTTCTTGTTGTGTCATCAGGAGCCTGTGGACTGGGAAGGAGGTGTTATGAGCAAGTTCCAATATACCTTACCCTAAGGACTGGTGGACTATCAGGGCGGGCTGGCCATCACCTACCTAATGGTACCAACTCCCACTGTGGGCTCCATGCTAGGCCTGGGAGCTGCCACTAGACTGATTTGACAATACTTAAAAATGCTATTTCCTGTTAAGTAACATTTAACTTTTGTGGGTGAGATTCAGAACTATAAAAGCCCTGGCCCACACAGGCAGTCCCACAGCTGATGCAGGGAAGGATAGAGGGAACACCATCTGCCCCTGGGTACCAGTCCATGCATGTATCTTTACAGTCCATCACAGCGGTCCTTGGAGAATCCCATCGAGACTGCCATCCTTCTGAGTCTGATCGGGGTTGAGAGCATTGTCAACAACCAGTGGCCCACACGCCTGAAGGACAATGCACTGAGGGCCACCATCCTGTGGGATAGTGAGTGGGCATCCTGGCTATCCCAAAGTCTTTCGGGGCTTTTGCTAGAAGCCTTCCAAGGGTGTCTGTAGCCCACCTGAAGGGACTTATCTCTCTGCCATCCACCTCCAGACCTGTTAGCAATTGGCAAGCCACTTGGGAAAACAGTTCGTCTCATACATAGGCTACGAAGTGAAACAGGTAGCCAAGGTAAGGTAGCCCACCCATTTGCTTGTCTGTGTAAGTCCCTGGGGTTACACTGTACTCTGTGGTCCTCAGGGATAAGGTGTCCCTGCTTTAGGAGGGAGAAAGAGTGGGAGAGTGAAGGTAAGGGGGAGGGGTGAAGGAGGAAGAAAAGAAGGAAGGAAAGGAGGAAGAAAGGGAGGAAGGGAGGGAAGAAGGGAGGGAGGAGGAAAGGGAGGGAGGGAGGAGGGATGAAAGGAGGGAGAAAGGGAGGGAGGGAAGGAGGGGAGTGCATGAGCCAGCAAGCACTGTCCTTGTGGAGAAGCCTCTGAGTAAGCTGGAGTTGAACTGGAACAGAGAGGAGCCTAGCCTTTAGTCCATCACAAACACACGTGGCGGGATGGGGTGGGGAGGAAGGATGGGAGAGAGAGAAGGAGGAAGGAAGGGAGGGAATGTGGAAGAGAAAGAGGGAGGGAGAGCAAGCAAAAGAGCTCAGCTGTGCTCTCTTTGAAAAGATGGGAAGGTCTCAGTGATCCCTGAGCTTTCCCTCTGCCCAGAGGGACGACTTTGGTGAGTTGGCCACCTAGGCTACCCAGTCCATGAGCCCCATGGGGTCTCCTGGTCTTCCTCAACCAAGACAAGAAAACCTTCTGGAAGAGGAACTCCCAGACTGAGGGTGATGCCAGAGCCAGGAAGACCCTCCAACTTGTATCTCCTGTCCCTGTGAAATTTCTGACCGCCTCCTAGCTTCAGGGGTTAAGCTTCAGTCAGGGTTGCAGGGTGTGTGTGCCTGTTCTAGATGAGACCAACTCCACCTACTCATCCTTCAAAACAAACCTTGTGCCAAGAAGTGCCAGCTGCAATGAAGGACTTTGCAGATAAATTTCATATGTGGATACTAGGGTAAAAAAAAATCAGATAAAACTCTAGCTAATTGCATTTAGCAATGTGCTAAAGTGAAACTGTACCATAACTCAGAAAGATTTATCCTGGGAGGATTTAAAATCAAGAAATCCGAAATACATTCAATACAACTCAGTATGAGATTAACTTTTGAAAAATCCACGGGCTTCCCCAGTGCCTGGAATGTAGTTGC
Source organism: Mastomys natalensis (assembly GCA_021653895.1). Classification (NCBI taxonomy): domain Eukaryota; kingdom Metazoa; phylum Chordata; class Mammalia; order Rodentia; family Muridae; genus Mastomys; species Mastomys natalensis. The sequence goes on from JAJTUV010000181.1 coordinate 610,742, forward strand.
AGGGTGGGGGCAGGGAGTTGAGTATGTAAATGAGTGTGAGTGAATGAATGTGTGGCTGAATGAATGAATGAATGAATGAATGAATGAAGAGTGAATAAAGTGGGTGAGTGAATGGACGAACTCCGCTGTTCATGAGTAAACTAGTAAGTTGAGGGGAGAATTAAGTGGGTAAGTGATCAAGTGAGTGGGTGAATGAGTGGGGAGTGAATGAATGAATGGACGTGTGAGTTGGTGGAGTGAATGGATAAATTTGTGGTAGTAAGTAAGAGCAAATGACTGAGCAGCCAAATAAAGGAAGAGGGACCAGAGAGGTGGACGAAGGTGGTGATGTCTACCTCCTTCCTAACAAACCAGAAAAAGGACTGGGCATGGCTCCACCCAGCTCCCTCTGCTAACACAGAATGGGCGAGCACGTCATTGTGCCATAAATGGAGAAAGGGCCTCATGACAACTGCCATCAGTGTTGGGCCTCCAGTTCCTGTCAGCACAGAGGAGCCCAAGCTGAAGCAATCAGCACGTGCTTGGGAAGGAACCCAATCATGCTTATCCCTGCGGGTTGTCCCACCCAGGGGAGGGGTGCCTCTGAGCATCACAGAGGGAGTTATGAGGTCAGACTCCAGCCTGCAGATGTCTCATGGAGTCTGGTGAAGGTAGACAGATGGATAGTGGTCGGGCATGGTTCTATCCTGGTGCTGTCACTGACAACCCACTGACAGCCACATAGCCAGACCCCATAGTTTCCATACCTTGTCTACACTGAGGGACAGGAAGCAACAGGGCTGTTGTGGTCAGGCTGCAGGGAGAACTCATGGCCCCCTGCAGCCAGAAGCACCAACCTGCTCCCCAATGACCCCTCTCCCTGGCACCATGCCCTTGGTAAAGCTGGTCATCTGGCAGGACCCAGGCTACTGACAGAGAGTTCTGGGATTCACAGGTTGTGTCTATGCTCCACAGATGAGAGGCCCCAGACCTCCAAGGATGAGCTGTTGTCTGAGTTGCAGCTTCACTTCTTTGAGTCACTCGCCACTGACATCAACTGGGTTCTGTATGGTCTGCCCCACCAAGCCATCGTGTGAGCTAAACCCTGGAGTCTTTGTGAAGCCACTATCCCTAACTCTAACCCCCACCCCGGACTCCTCCCTACTCAGGGCTCTTTCCCCACTTTCTGGGGCTCCCCCCAGCCTTGCCACAGCCTGATATCTGTCCTTCTGTGCACAATACATAATCCCAAGAAGACAGCTCTTGCTGGGTATAGCACCTAGGCTCTTGCTAATTCTTGTTAGCCTGCAAGTAGTTTTTCCTTTCAGTATTTTAGTAAACAACAAGACAAAGTGTGTGGTGTGTTTCTGGCAGCTCAGGACAGGAGCTGGGGCTTCTGGCTGGGATCACCAGCACACGCTGGCTCCGTCAAAGCTGACAGGAGCATGTTTTCCCTGAGTGATCCCAGATGCATCGCCCCACACTCTGGAGATGCATGTGACCCTCCTGCCCCCTGTCTCCTGGCTGCTGTGTCAGGACTCTTGTGGGGTGGGGGGAAGACCCATCTCCTATGTGATCCTTCTGCAGTTCCAACCAGGCTTTTCCCTGACATGGCAGTCAAGGGTGACCTACAAGGCCCTGGAGGTCCCTCTAAGACATGGACTACAAAGTCCAGGTGTACATCCTCTTTGCCATTCTGGCTCCCTGGCCAGGAGAGGGGGAGAGCAAGAACAGTCGACAGGGCAGGAGCTTGGAGTCCCAGTGTGCTTCATAGCTTCCCTGACTGCCTGCTACCTCTACTAAGGGGTCAGGGTGAGGCTATTTCCCATTCTCTCTGCTAGTGACACAACACACCTGAAGACCAGAGGATCATTTCACATCATGGTTCTGGTAGCCCAGAGGATTGTGTCTGACAATGGCCTTCTTGCTAATAGAGTTCTGTGTCCCAAGATGCTACAGGCATCTGATGGTGAGCCACAGGGAGTCTACCTCATCAGTCTCTGTTCTTCCTCTTACAAAGCCACGAGGATCCAGCCATAGGTCTACACACCATGACCTTGATAAATGTCAGTCACTTCCCAAGCTGGGTCCCAAACACCCACTTTCTCACACCCAACAATAGGCACTGCTTTGTACTGCTTTGGCTTGGGGGTTGCTCAGATCATCTCAGTTGTGGGCCTTTTCCTGTGTTCTGAACTAGACCTGTGAAAGCAAGGGATGTAGAGCCACCAGTGTGAGACAGCTATTTCTTGTCTAAGCCTGGTAGGGCCCAGATCTGGCTCCACAGAACTAGAATCAGATGGGTAGCCTTAGGGAACATGTCACCTGAGGGAATGACAGGGACTGAAAGAGGCATTCTCGAGAGCTGAGTGCATCTTCAGAGTAGTGCCCCCTTGTGCTACTGGCTTAGTCAGGGTTTCTATTCCTTCACAAAACATCATGACCAAGAAGCAAGTTGGGGAGGAAAGGGTTTATTCAGCTTACACTTCCACACTCTGTTGATCACCAAAGGAAGTCAGAACTGGAACTCAAGTAGGGCAGGAGGCAGGAGCTGATGCAGAGGCCATGGAGGGATGTTACTGGCTTGCTTCCCCTGACTTGCTCAGCTTGCTTTCTTATAAAATCCAAGACTACCAGCCCAGGGATGGCACCACCCACAATGGGCCCTCCTCCCTTGATCATGATTGAGAAAATGCCTTACAGCTGGATCTCATGGAGGCATTTCCTCAAGGGAGGCTCCTTTCTCTGTGATAACTCCAGCTAGTGTCAAGTTGACACACAAAGCCAGGCAGTAGGCTACTGTGTGCTTCCCTTTCCCTGCCTGTGGGCACTGAGGGACTGATGTCAAGGCTTCCTGGATCAGGCCACGTGGCCAAAAAAAATGTTGTTTTTCTAAAGCACAAATTAATGCCGACTATACCAGCTGAAGGAAAATGATGCCGACAGTGTTACATAGCACTGCTGCCATGCCAGAAGATGTTTATACAAAACAAAACCTGCATCTGGCATCCCTCAGCCCCGAGTGCAGTCTTGGATATTTCTTTATCCCAGGGAAGTGGAACTTCATCCCCCACTCCCACCCCATAGGTACACCTGAGCATTTTAGAACAGCCTTGGTCATGGTGACCAAACACCAGAAACAGCACAAATGTCCCTCAGTGAGCAGAAGACAACATTCCATGTAACACCACAGTGTAGACTAGTGTCCCTTCACCATGATAAAGAACTTAGGCTGATTCTGGCTCACGATTCTGCTTCAAGCCGGTGAAGAGGCAGTGCAACATGGCAAAGCCTACACAAGCAGAACTGCTCACTTTATAGCCAGGAGGCAAAACAAGGAGTGAGGCCGGGGTCCCACAAACTGTTTCAAGTTCCCACACCCAAGACCTAAAGAACCCTTCCGCAGCTAGGCCCAGTCTCCCGCAGCGACACTGGGGACCAAGCTTTTGGCTTATGGGCTTTGAAAATACTCCAGAGCTGAAGTATTCTTGTATTAAAAAAACAAAATAGACAACCCCTCCCCCTGAAAAAAAAAAGCAATCAACAGAGCCACCTAGATGGACCTGGAGGGTCCCTGCTTAGAAATAGAAGCCACTGTCAAAAGTTACATGATTTCATTATGAAACATTCTCAAATGGCAAAGTATAGAAACAAGTAGTGCCAGGGCATAGGGCAGGGCTGGGGACAGTAGCAAGGACACTTGTGACAGCCCCATTCTGTATCTTGACTCTGGCAGTGACACCCGCCTACATAGGAGACAGTATTGCAGAGCTACACATAGGCAGAAGCATGACAACCTTACCAACACTTGGGACTCCTATCACAGTCTCTCTTCTGTTTCTAACCATTCTGCAAAATGTTACCACTCAAGGAGGAAGGGGAGGGACTGAAGGCCCTTTATCCTGGAAGTTGGGATTCAAAGAAAAGAGCAGACAGCAGCAAACCCCAGAGGGGAATGAGGAGAACAGGAGTGGTCCCTGCTGGAGGCTGGCTCTCTCGCGCCCTGTCCCCTCTCCTGGGCCACAGTTCTGTGCTTTGTTCTATCAGCTGGTAGAGCAAGGGTCATGTCCGCACAGTCCTGAGATTTTAGGACATTAAATCTGACACCTGAGATGGTGGCCCAAGCCTGGCAGGCGGATAGCAAGATCCACCATCCCACATTGGTGGGACAATGTGATACCTCACATCCTGACAAGCTGCACAGAATCGTGTGTAGTGTGTTACAAACTGTTGAATTGTGGGATTTTTCTTTTTGCCTGAACCCACTAACAGTACAATCGTTGGTAGGGGGCACTGCACACTGTTTTTCTGACTTCAGACAATCTACCTGAGATAGAAACATGTCACATAAACATCTTCCATGGTGGTTGGAGAGTTATGTGTGAATTGCCTCTGTTTTGTTTGTTGTTTTTTTCCCCCTTTTAAAACATACATGCATACTTGTTCCAGAATTAAAAAAAAAAAAAAAAAAAAACACAAAACTAATCACCAAAGGATAAATTCAAATCGGAGCAGTGCTGGAAATATGAGCTTTCTTCTACGAAGATGTTGGCACTCACCCAAACAACACGAATAAAAGCTTCTGGAAATATTTCATCTGCAACATCACATTCTTCACCTCACACGGTGTCTGCTCATGTGAGAAATATTAAACAGTGAGTGCTATTCCATGTATCAAAGGCGTTAAAATAACTTTCTGAATTATGTGCCGGCAACATAACAAATCACATTATCAATTAGCTCCTGCAGCAGAAGTGGCATTCTGTAATATATTCAAGCATGAAAAAAATTGCATAGGTGAAATTTATGTAACCCTAAAAACTATGAGGAGAAAAAAGATTGCTTGGGATTTATTGGTCATAATGGGAGACAGGATGTAATTCCAGGGTGGATGGCCTCTGAGTAAGGCACCTAGCCCTGCCTCTTAAGATGCCTCGCCTGGAGGCAAAAGACAAGCCGGGGAGGTAGGGGGCATCAGGCACAAGGGTGATGGCTGCTATCCACATCAAGCCCTGGACTTCCCTGATGTCAGGTGACCCTGCACAGGTGGGTAAGGTGGGGATGGGGCCACCTGCAGGATGCTGCCACCTCTAAGCCATCACAGAGGGAGAGAAGCCACACTGGGTGGTCTTCACCTCCATCTCGAGCATGTCACTTAACTTCATCTTCTCCCCTGGGAAGCACCAGGGGAGCAGGAGCCAGGACTTGCCTGTCTAGAGCTAGGAGAAGTAGGGGCCAAAGGTCCGACTCCTTCTAGCCCCTTGACAATGGTGAAGCATGTTGTCACACAGCCTCCAGCCCATGACCCACTAGGGATGCTCTGTAAGTGTCTACAGCAAGCCAGCCATCTCTATCATAGCTGGTCAGTTAGCTTCTTAAAAATAAAGTCTATTCTCTCTAAGTGGTGAAATTTTCCAATTTTTTTTTGAAAAGATTTTTGTTAACTGTATATTTTAAAAATTTGGAACATAAAAGAAGTGTGTATAAAATCTCAAAGTCCATAGATAAGCTGCACCACGGCTTGTTGGATGTGTTCCTCCCACCATCTTCTCATTTCCCCAGACTCATCACCTGCAGGAGGTGAAGTATATTGCATCTGACAGGTGTTTCACCAAAATCCTATTTAAAACATCCTGTCCTTCCCATTGGTGGCAGCCAAAGCTGGGAATAGGCCAGAGGTCTCTGGCAAGGCCCCTCTGTTGATTCTGCAGCCCTTACCTCTTAGGGACCTAGGGCTCTCCAGACATGGAGCCTGGGGCTATCTGCTGGACCACCTACATCAGGGACAGGGGGACATGAGGGGTTTGGAGACTACAGTCAGGTGGACTAGAGCCCCGGCAGAAACACAGATTGGCTCAGTCCCATCTCAGCAGCCATCTCCCTTGTGCCTGGTGCCCTTGCTTACACTCCGTGTCCTTTCCCTTTGCCCAGGGAAGCTTGAGAGGCAAAGCTGGAAGCCTTCCCCTGGCATGTTTTAATGAGCTTTGGAGCAAGGCCTTTGAAGAACAGTCTCTGTTCTGCCCCCACTCACGCATGGGCCACATCACCAAAGCTGGGGTCCACAGACTGCACCAACACGTCTCAGCATTTCTCATGGAACACTCCAGAACATCATTCCCAGGAGGTTACCCTGCTTAGGGTAGCACTCAGATAGGGGCCCTGGCCCCCCTGTTCTCATTGCCTGCCCAGTCTTAAGCTACTCTCTGCCACACAGGAAACCATAGCCTCTTCTGCCCAGGTCTGGTTCTCCCAGGGCCATTGCATGTTACACATAGAGCAGCTGCCAGAATTTTGGAGGTTCTCTCAGTAGTCCCTGGAATTCCAAAGCAAGGCTCTCCAATCTCCCCATTAGCCAGATTCCCATCTTCCCAGAAGCATGCCTCCCCTGGCTATCCTGCATGCCATGCCTCTCCTGCCCACTTCCAAGCAGTGAGGTTATGTGGCCGCAGCTAAGGTAGCCTCCAGCTGGTCTGGATTAAGGAATTAGGCAGGTTAATAAAACTAAAATGTTCACAGAAGCTTGTATATAAATTTCTATTAAGTTGCCTTGTCCAGCATTGGTCCTGTAATAGTTTAATTTCTGTATTAAATAATTAAAACCCTATTTTCAATTGCTGTGGACAATTGTTTTCCTTAATGATCTCTCTAGAGCAGCCAGTAATTTTATATCTTGTAAAAATGATTAAATAGCATCATTATCCCATATCTCTGAAATATAACTCAGCAACTCCCAGAAAGGCCATTTGTATTCAATTAATGCTCCCTCGCAATAAGCCAGCACAATATTACTCTATGCCACACATAACCCCTCCGTACTCTCGTTTTATTATGACGATGATGAAGAGAGAAACAACCGGTTTAATTATCCCATTTCCAACAGAGAAATCAATTTCAGGACTTCTTCACCCCTTACAAAAGAGGCTGCCTGGCCCCTGGGAAGGGCAGAGCAGGAAGGTACATTCAGGTGGCTGCTGCAAGCTTGATACAACACAGCATGTCCATGGGGACACAAACACAGGGAGCTGACCCAGTGGGGCAGAGAAAAGCAGGCCCAAAGTTACCCTCCTCTGTGACCTTAGAGACTACCCTTCTCTGTGGTCAAAGTCAGCAGCTTCTCCACTGCATGCTACCCTCAGGTTTCCTGGCTCTCTTCCACCTGTACAACATCAGGGCCTGACAACCTCCAGAGTAGGAATCTGAGAGACCCCAGGGCCATGGGACTTCCAAGGGACAGTCTCATTCATTCGCTCTCTTGGATGGACAGCCACCCCCCCCCTTGCTTCTTAGATCTCTCCCAAGGTCCTGTGGGGGTTTATTGCCACACAGAGCCTTGGCTTTCTTGGTCAGGGCAATCAAGTGATGCTCCGTGTCTCGCTATTCAATCACTACAGTGCTGTGACCGGTGTAGTCTAATCATCTGACATTTTTATCACAAATCACAGAGGCCCGAGGAACGACTAGATTAATATCCCGATGCCATCGGCTAATGGCCGAGATAGAGCTGATGACCAAATTACAGGGAGTTCTTAAATGTCCTTATTATAGATTTTAATCTTTGTGACAAGAGGTGAGACATAGTGTTGCCATGACTTGAAGGAAGCTGTCGCCCTCTGCCTGGTGTCCCACCCCCACTGTCTTTGATGTGAACCAGGCCTGGGGAGGGGGATGGAAAGATTGGTGATCTGAGCAGAGACCAAGGGTGATCAACCATGCCTGAGTTCTATAGCTGGAGCCCAAAATGGAGCCTTCTGGGGCTGCCAGCAAGTCTGATCCAGAAGAAGGTGGCGCAGGGTAGGTAGATTTGTGTGGGAATTTTTAAGGTCTTCAGTTTAAGACGTTTCCTGAGCAGCTCATTGCCTGAATGTTCTGCCCATTTTGGTGAGCTTGGATCCCAGACCCTAAACCTTAATGATGGGCAGTGTGTGGAGAGGCAGCTTGACCCTAGCAACTGACTGCCTGTCTTCTGCTATCATTCTAGTGTTTCTCAGAAGCTGGGTACTCAGTGTGTTTGCTGTGGCAAGGACAGAGCAGAGGCTCTCAGGGTCCCTGAGCTGCAATCTTGCTCTGCAGATTGTAGAAACAATGGAATGCAGAAGATTCCTCAGTTTATGCTTAGAGAGTGCATATCCATGCTTCCTAATACGTCTGATAACAACTGTGGCCATTCTACCAAGTTCCCTGCAGAGGTATGCTCCTTTCTACAGGCTGAAATGGAACCTAATGGCTGGAACTTAGCAGCTACTTTGTGCAATGAGACAGAACTTACATGAGGAGGAGGATGGAGTCACAGTGAGGAACCTGGGTATCTGAGGCTCCACCCTAAGCATCTCACTAAGGATGGTAGGAGGATAGTATTCTACCTCATTGCATCACTAACTAGAACCCTGAAGACAGCCCAGGTCCAAGAGAAGGGCCTTGCCTTCCTTTCTGTATTTGTCCTGCTCCAAAGTCACTTGAGAGCGGGCTATGTATATGATTTCAGCTGAGGATTCTACCCAGATGAGAATAGAGAGGAGTGGATGGGGTCCATCAGAGCTAGCTGGGCTATGGTGAAGGCCCAAGCCAGAGAAGTCCAGATCTCGACTCCATTGTTCTGGTGCTCTGCTCTGGCAGCCATTCAACTCCCTGCCTCCCCACTCCACAGAGTGGAAAACCAGAAGAGATGCTAAGCACTACAGCAACCAGGAAAAGATGTCCTCAAGTCCCAAGGAGCCCAGACTGAAGCCACCAGGAACCCCAGAACACCCCCTACCACCAGTTTAGGTCCTTTGCCTCCAGGGGTTAACTAGGGTCCATCCCCATTTTCTGTATGCAGGCCTGGTGGTTCGTGGCTTCTGAATGAGTCAAGGAGCTGTCCCATAATTCCCTGTATCACTAAGAAGAAGGGTTGAGGCTGAGCAACAAGGCACCTCCCACAACACAGAGAATAGTCACTAGATTCACATCAGGGCCTGAGTGGACACCGGGAGCCTGTTGGCGTGGCCAGGGTGGAGGGTGAGGCAGACTCTCAAAGTGATCAGCATTGAAACATTTCTTAGTTTGCTTTCTGTTGCTGTTATAAACATCATGACCAAAAGCAACTTGAGGAAGAAATGACTTTATTTCATCTTATATCTCTCAAGTCACACTCCATCACTGAGAGGAATCAGGGCAGGAACTCAGGGAGGGAAACTAAGCAGAGGCCATGGGGGAAAGCTATTTACTGGCTTGCTCCTCATGGCTTGCTCAGCCTGCTTTCTGATACACGCTGGCAGCACCCACAGTGGGCTGGGCCCACCCA